>OU452305.1:19614779-20814779 GCA_911728475.2 Pterostichus madidus | reverse complement strand
GCCACACCCAGAGTTCTGCCTAGGTAGAGTTCGAAAAGAGCGCGTCCTCCATCCAGGTTGCCCTCCTCCTGCGTAGCTTGCTCCGCGGCAACAGCTTTTGTAGAAACAATTTTTCAGTTGTAAATAACTTTTAAACTAAGCGAGCTAGAAAAAATTGTTGAAATATAAATTGTTGAGAATTTTTAGGCGCATCGAATGGTCGCAATTTTAACAAAAAAATATTTATAGTTTAGAAGTTATTGCAAAAAGAAATTTAAAATTTAAAATATCAAACCTACGTAGCTGGAGACGTGAGATTGCCACACCCAGAGTTCTGCCTAGGTAGAGTTCGAAAAGAGCGCGTCCTCCATCCAGGTTGCCCTCCTCCTGCGTAGCTTGCTCCGCGGCAACAGCTTTTGTAGAAAAAATTTTTCAGTTGTAAATAACTTTTAAACTAAGCGAGCTAGAAAAAAATTGTTGAAGTATAAATTGTTGAGAATTTTTAGGCGCATCGACTGGTGGCAATTTTAACAAAAAATATATTTATAGTTTAGAAGTTATTGCAAAAAGAAATTTAAAATTTAAAATATCAAACCTACGTAGCTGGAGACGTGAGATTGCCACACCCAGAGTTCTGCCTAGGTAGAGTTCGAAAAGAGCGCGTCCTCCATCCAGGTTGCCCTCCTCCTGCGTAGCTTGCTCCGCGGCAACAGCTTTTGTAGAAACAATTTTTCAGTTGTAAATAACTTTTAAACTAAGCGAGCTAGAAAAAAATTGTTGAAATATAAATTGTTGAGAATTTTTAGGCGCATCGACTGGTGGCAATTTTAACAAAAAAAAATATTTATAGTTTAGAAGTTATTGCAAAAAGAAATTTAAAATATCAAACCTACGTAGCTGGAGACGTGAGATTGCCACACCCAGAGTTCTGCCTAGGTAGAGTTCGAAAAGAGCGCGTCCTCCATCCAGGTTGCCCTCCTCCTGCGTAGCTTGCTCCGCGGCAACAGCTTTTGTAGAAAAAATTTTTCAGTTGTAAATAACTTTTAAACTAAGCGAGCTAGAAAAAAATGGTTGAAATATAAATTGTTGAGAATTTTTAGGCGCATCGACTGGTGGCAATTTTAACAAAAAATATATTTATAGTTTAGAAGTTATTGCAAAAAGAAATTTAAAATTTAAAATATCAAACCTACGTAGCTGGAGACGTGAGATTGCCACACCCAGAGTTCTGCCTAGGTAGAGTTCGAAAAGAGCGCGTCCTCCATCCAGGTTGCCCTCCTCCTGCGTAGCTTGCTCCGCGGCAACAGCTTTTGTAGAAACAATTTTTCAGTTGTAAATAACTTTTAAACTAAGCGAGCTAGAAAAAAATTGTTGAAATATAAATTGTTGAGAATTTTTAGGCGCATCGACTGGTGGCAATTTTAACAAAAAATTATTTATAATTTAGAAGTTATAGCAAAAAGAAATTTAAAATTTAAAATATCAAACCTACGTAGCTGGAGACGTGAGATTGCCACACCCAGAGTTCTGCCTAGGTAGAGTTCGAAAAGAGCGCGTCCTCCATCCAGGTTGCCCTCCTCCTGCGTAGCTTGCTCCGCGGCAACAGCTTTTGTAGAAACAATTTTTCAGTTGTAAATAACTTTTAAACTAAGCGAGCTAGAAAAAATTGTTGAAATATAAATTGTTGAGAATTTTTAGGCGCATCGAATGGTCGCAATTTTAACAAAAAAATATTTATAGTTTAGAAGTTATTGCAAAAAGAAATTTAAAATTTAAAATATCAAACCTACGTAGCTGGAGACGTGAGATTGCCACACCCAGAGTTCTGCCTAGGTAGAGTTCGAAAAGAGCGCGTCCTCCATCCAGGTTGCCCTCCTCCTGCGTAGCTTGCTCCGCGGCAACAGCTTTTGTAGAAAAAATTTTTCAGTTGTAAATAACTTTTAAACTAAGCGAGCTAGAAAAAAATTGTTGAAGTATAAATTGTTGAGAATTTTTAGGCGCATCGACTGGTGGCAATTTTAACAAAAAATATATTTATAGTTTAGAAGTTATTGCAAAAAGAAATTTAAAATTTAAAATATCAAACCTACGTAGCTGGAGACGTGAGATTGCCACACCCAGAGTTCTGCCTAGGTAGAGTTCGAAAAGAGCGCGTCCTCCATCCAGGTTGCCCTCCTCCTGCGTAGCTTGCTCCGCGGCAACAGCTTTTGTAGAAACAATTTTTCAGTTGTAAATAACTTTTAAACTAAGCGAGCTAGAAAAAATTGTTGAAATATAAATTGTTGAGAATTTTTAGGCGCATCGAATGGTCGCAATTTTAACAAAAAAATATTTATAGTTTAGAAGTTATTGCAAAAAGAAATTTAAAATTTAAAATATCAAACCTACGTAGCTGGAGACGTGAGATTGCCACACCCAGAGTTCTGCCTAGGTAGAGTTCGAAAAGAGCGCGTCCTCCATCCAGGTTGCCCTCCTCCTGCGTAGCTTGCTCCGCGGCAACAGCTTTTGTAGAAACAATTTTTCAGTTGTAAATAACTTTTAAACTAAGCGAGCTAGAAAAAAATTGTTGAAATATAAATTGTTGAGAATTTTTAGGCGCATCGACTGGTGGCAATTTTAACAAAAAATTATTTATAATTTAGAAGTTATAGCAAAAAGAAATTTAAAATTTAAAATATCAAACCTACGTAGCTGGAGACGTGAGATTGCCACACCCAGAGTTCTGCCTAGGTAGAGTTCGAAAAGAGCGCGTCCTCCATCCAGGTTGCCCTCCTCCTGCGTAGCTTGCTCCGCGGCAACAGCTTTTGTAGAAACAATTTTTCAGTTGTAAATAACTTTTAAACTAAGCGAGCTAGAAAAAAATTGTTGAAATATAAATTGTTGAGAATTTTTAGGCGCATCGACTGGTGGCAATTTTAACAAAAAAAAATATTTATAGTTTAGAAGTTATTGCAAAAAGAAATTTAAAATATCAAACCTACGTAGCTGGAGACGTGAGATTGCCACACCCAGAGTTCTGCCTAGGTAGAGTTCGAAAAGAGCGCGTCCTCCATCCAGGTTGCCCTCCTCCTGCGTAGCTTGCTCCGCGGCAACAGCTTTTGTAGAAAAAATTTTTCAGTTGTAAATAACTTTTAAACTAAGCGAGCTAGAAAAAAATGGTTGAAATATAAATTGTTGAGAATTTTTAGGCGCATCGACTGGTGGCAATTTTAACAAAAAATATATTTATAGTTTAGAAGTTATTGCAAAAAGAAATTTAAAATTTAAAATATCAAACCTACGTAGCTGGAGACGTGAGATTGCCACACCCAGAGTTCTGCCTAGGTAGAGTTCGAAAAGAGCGCGTCCTCCATCCAGGTTGCCCTCCTCCTGCGTAGCTTGCTCCGCGGCAACAGCTTTTGTAGAAACAATTTTTCAGTTGTAAATAACTTTTAAACTAAGCGAGCTAGAAAAAAATTGTTGAAATATAAATTGTTGAGAATTTTTAGGCGCATCGACTGGTGGCAATTTTAACAAAAAATTATTTATAATTTAGAAGTTATAGCAAAAAGAAATTTAAAATTTAAAATATCAAACCTACGTAGCTGGAGACGTGAGATTGCCACACCCAGAGTTCTGCCTAGGTAGAGTTCGAAAAGAGCGCGTCCTCCATCCAGGTTGCCCTCCTCCTGCGTAGCTTGCTCCGCGGCAACAGCTTTTGTAGAAACAATTTTTCAGTTGTAAATAACTTTTAAACTAAGCGAGCTAGAAAAAATTGTTGAAATATAAATTGTTGAGAATTTTTAGGCGCATCGAATGGTCGCAATTTTAACAAAAAAATATTTATAGTTTAGAAGTTATTGCAAAAAGAAATTTAAAATTTAAAATATCAAACCTACGTAGCTGGAGACGTGAGATTGCCACACCCAGAGTTCTGCCTAGGTAGAGTTCGAAAAGAGCGCGTCCTCCATCCAGGTTGCCCTCCTCCTGCGTAGCTTGCTCCGCGGCAACAGCTTTTGTAGAAAAAATTTTTCAGTTGTAAATAACTTTTAAACTAAGCGAGCTAGAAAAAAATTGTTGAAGTATAAATTGTTGAGAATTTTTAGGCGCATCGACTGGTGGCAATTTTAACAAAAAATATATTTATAGTTTAGAAGTTATTGCAAAAAGAAATTTAAAATTTAAAATATCAAACCTACGTAGCTGGAGACGTGAGATTGCCACACCCAGAGTTCTGCCTAGGTAGAGTTCGAAAAGAGCGCGTCCTCCATCCAGGTTGCCCTCCTCCTGCGTAGCTTGCTCCACGGCAACAGCTTTTGTAGAAACAATTTTTCAGTTGTAAATAACTTTTAAACTAAGCGAGCTAGAAAAAAATTGTTGAAATATAAATTGTTGAGAATTTTTAGGCGCATCGACTGGTGGCAATTTTAACAAAAAAAAATATTTATAGTTTAGAAGTTATTGCAAAAAGAAATTTAAAATATCAAACCTACGTAGCTGGAGACGTGAGATTGCCACACCCAGAGTTCTGCCTAGGTAGAGTTCGAAAAGAGCGCGTCCTCCATCCAGGTTGCCCACCTCCTGCGTAGCTTGCTCCGCGGCAACAGCTTTTGTAGAAACAATTTTTCAGTTGTAAATAACTTTTAAACTAAGCGAGCTAGAAAAAAATTGTTGAAATATAAATTGTTGAGAATTTTTAGGCGCATCGAATGGTGGCAATTTTAACAAAAAATATATTTATAGTTTAGAAGTTATTGCAAAAAGAAATTTAAAATTTAAAATATCAAACCTACGTAGCTGGAGACGTGAGATTGCCACACCCAGAGTTCTGCCTAGGTAGAGTTCGAAAAGAGCGCGTCCTCCATCCAGGTTGCCCTCCTCCTGCGTAGCTTGCTCCGCGGCAACAGCTTTTGTAGAAACAATCTTTCAGTTGTAAATAACTTTTAAACTAAGCGAGCTAGAAAAAAATTGTTGAAATATAAATTGTTGAGAATTTTTAGGCGCATCGACTGGTGGCAATTTTAACAAAAAATATATTTATAGTTTAGAAGTTATTGCAAAAAGAAATTTAAAATATCAAACCTACGTAGCTGGAGACGTGAGATTGCCACACCCAGAGTTCTGCCTAGGTAGAGTTCGAAAAGAGCGCGTCCTCCATCCAGGTTGCCCTCCTCCTGCGTAGCTTGCTCCGCGGCAACAGCTTTTGTAGAAAAAATTTTTCAGTTGTAAATAACTTTTAAACTAAGCGAGCTAGAAAAAAATTGTTGAAATATAAATTGTTGAGAATTTTTTAGGCGCATCGACTGGTGGCAATTTTAACAAAAAATATATTTATAGTTTAGAAGTTATTGCAAAAAGAAATTTAAAATTTAAAATATCAAACCTACGTAGCTGGAGACGTGAGATTGCCACACCCAGAGTTCTGCCTAGGTAGAGTTCGAAAAGAGCGCGTCCTCCATCCAGGTTGCCCTCCTCCTGCGTAGCTTGCTCCGCGGCAACAGCTTTTGTAGAAACAATTTTTCAGTTGTAAATAACTTTTAAACTAAGCGAGCTAGAAAAAAATTATTGAAATATAAATTGTTGAGAATTTTTAGGCGCATCGACTGGTGGCAATTTTAACAAAAAAATTATTTATAGTTTAGAAGTTATAGCAAAAAGAAATTTAAAATTTAAAATATCAAACCTACGTAGCTGGAGACGTGAGATTGCCACACCCAGAGTTCTGCCTAGGTAGAGTTCGAAAAGAGCGCGTCCTCCATCCAGGTTGCCCTCCTCCTGCGTAGCTTGCTCCGCGGCAACAGCTTTTGTAGAAACAATTTTTCAGTTGTAAATAACTTTTAAACTAAGCGAGCTAGAAAAAATTGTTGAAATATAAATTGTTGAGAATTTTTAGGCGCATCGAATGGTCGCAATTTTAACAAAAAAATATTTATAGTTTAGAAGTTATTGCAAAAAGAAATTTAAAATTTAAAATATCAAACCTACGTAGCTGGAGACGTGAGATTGCCACACCCAGAGTTCTGCCTAGGTAGAGTTCGAAAAGAGCGCGTCCTCCATCCAGGTTGCCCTCCTCCTGCGTAGCTTGCTCCGCGGCAACAGCTTTTGTAGAAACAATTTTTCAGTTGTAAATAACTTTTAAACTAAGCGAGCTAGAAAAAATTTGTTGAAATATAAATTGTTGAGAATTTTTAGGCGCATCGACTGGTGGCAATTTTGACTGAAAAAATGTTTCTAGTTTAGAAGTTATAGCAAAAAGAAATTTTGAATTTAAAATATCAAACGTATGTAGCTGGAGATGTGGGATTGCCACACCCAGAGTTCTGCCTAGGCAGAGTTCAGAAAGAGCGCGTCCTCCATCCAGGTTTACTTCCTCCTGCGTAGCTTGCTCCGCGGCAACAGCTTTTGTAGAAACAATTTTTCAGTTGTAAATAACTTTTAAACTAAGCGAGCTAGAAAAAAATTGTTGAAATATAAATTGTTGAGAATTTTTAGGCGCATCGAATGGTGGCAATTTTAACAAAAAATATATTTATAGTTTAGAAGTTATTGCAAAAAGAAATTTAAAATTTAAAATATCAAACCTACGTAGCTGGAGACGTGAGATTGCCACACCCAGAGTTCTGCCTAGGTAGAGTTCGAAAAGAGCGCGTCCTCCATCCAGGTTGCCCTCCTCCTGCGTAGCTTGCTCCGCGGCAACAGCTTTTGTAGAAACAATCTTTCAGTTGTAAATAACTTTTAAACTAAGCGAGCTAGAAAAAAATTGTTGAAATATAAATTGTTGAGAATTTTTAGGCGCATCGACTGGTGGCAATTTTAACAAAAAAATTATTTATAGTTTAGAAGTTATTGCAAAAAGAAATTTAAAATTTAAAATATCAAACCTACGTAGCTGGAGACGTGAGATTGCCACACCCAGAGTTCTGCCTAGGTAGAGTTCGAAAAGAGCGCGTCCTCCATCCAGGTTGCCCTCCTCCTGCGTAACTTGCTCCGCGGCAACAGCTTTTGTAGAAACAATTTTTCAGTTGTAAATAACTTTTAAACTAAGCGAGCTAGAAAAAAATTGTTGAAATATAAATTGTTGAGAATTTTTAGGCGCATCGACTGGTGGCAATTTTAACAAAAAAAATATTTATAGTTTAGAAGTTATTGCAAAAAGAAATTTAAAATATCAAACCTACGTAGCTGGAGACGTGAGATTGCCACACCCAGAGTTCTGCCTAGGTAGAGTTCGAAAAGAGCGCGTCCTCCATCCAGGTTGCCCTCCTCCTGCGTAGCTTGCTCCGCGGCAACAGCTTTTGTAGAAAAAATTTTTCAGTTGTAAATAACTTTTAAACTAAGCGAGCTAGAAAAAAATTGTTGAAATATAAATTGTTGAGAATTTTTAGGCGCATCGACTGGTGGCAATTTTAACAAAAAATATATTTATAGTTTAGAAGTTATTGCAAAAAGAAATTTAAAATTTAAAATATCAAACCTACGTAGCTGGAGACGTGAGATTGCCACACCCAGAGTTCTGCCTAGGTAGAGTTCGAAAAGAGCGCGTCCTCCATCCAGGTTGCCCTCCTCCTGCGTAGCTTGCTCCGCGGCAACAGCTTTTGTAGAAACAATTTTTCAGTTGTAAATAACTTTTAAACTAAGCGAGCTAGAAAAAAATTGTTGAAATATAAATTGTTGAGAATTTTTAGGCGCATCGACTGGTGGCAATTTTAACAAAAAAATTATTTATAGTTTAGAAGTTATAGCAAAAAGAAATTTAAAATTTAAAATATCAAACCTACGTAGCTGGAGACGTGAGATTGCCACACCCAGAGTTCTGCCTAGGTAGAGTTCGAAAAGAGCGCGTCCTCCATCCAGGTTGCCCTCCTCCTGCGTAGCTTGCTCCGCGGCAACAGCTTTTGTAGAAACAATTTTTCAGTTGTAAATAACTTTTAAACTAAGCGAGCTAGAAAAAATTGTTGAAATATAAATTGTTGAGAATTTTTAGGCGCATCGAATGGTCGCAATTTTAACAAAAAAATATTTATAGTTTAGAAGTTATTGCAAAAAGAAATTTAAAATTTAAAATATCAAACCTACGTAGCTGGAGACGTGAGATTGCCACACCCAGAGTTCTGCCTAGGTAGAGTTCGAAAAGAGCGCGTCCTCCATC
Source organism: Pterostichus madidus (assembly GCA_911728475.2). Classification (NCBI taxonomy): domain Eukaryota; kingdom Metazoa; phylum Arthropoda; class Insecta; order Coleoptera; family Carabidae; genus Pterostichus; species Pterostichus madidus. The sequence goes on along the minus strand of OU452305.1, from coordinate 20,806,672 downwards.
CAGGTTGCCCTCCTCCTGCGTAGCTTGCTCCGCGGCAACAGCTTTTGTAGAAAAAATTTTTCAGTTGTAAATAACTTTTAAACTAAGCGAGCTAGAAAAAAATTGTTGAAGTATAAATTGTTGAGAATTTTTAGGCGCATCGACTGGTGGCAATTTTAACAAAAAATATATTTATAGTTTAGAAGTTATTGCAAAAAGAAATTTAAAATTTAAAATATCAAACCTACGTAGCTGGAGACGTGAGATTGCCACACCCAGAGTTCTGCCTAGGTAGAGTTCGAAAAGAGCGCGTCCTCCATCCAGGTTGCCCTCCTCCTGCGTAACTTGCTCCGCGGCAACAGCTTTTGTAGAAACAATTTTTCAGTTGTAAATAACTTTTAAACTAAGCGAGCTAGAAAAAAATTGTTGAAATATAAATTGTTGAGAATTTTTAGGCGCATCGACTGGTGGCAATTTTAACAAAAAAAATATTTATAGTTTAGAAGTTATTGCAAAAAGAAATTTAAAATATCAAACCTACGTAGCTGGAGACGTGAGATTGCCACACCCAGAGTTCTGCCTAGGTAGAGTTCGAAAAGAGCGCGTCCTCCATCCAGGTTGCCCTCCTCCTGCGTAGCTTGCTCCGCGGCAACAGCTTTTGTAGAAAAAATTTTTCAGTTGTAAATAACTTTTAAACTAAGCGAGCTAGAAAAAAATTGTTGAAGTATAAATTGTTGAGAATTTTTAGGCGCATCGACTGGTGGCAATTTTAACAAAAAATATATTTATAGTTTAGAAGTTATTGCAAAAAGAAATTTAAAATTTAAAATATCAAACCTACGTAGCTGGAGACGTGAGATTGCCACACCCAGAGTTCTGCCTAGGTAGAGTTCGAAAAGAGCGCGTCCTCCATCCAGGTTGCCCTCCTCCTGCGTAACTTGCTCCGCGGCAACAGCTTTTGTAGAAACAATTTTTCAGTTGTAAATAACTTTTAAACTAAGCGAGCTAGAAAAAAATTGTTGAAATATAAATTGTTGAGAATTTTTAGGCGCATCGACTGGTGGCAATTTTAACAAAAAAAATATTTATAGTTTAGAAGTTATTGCAAAAAGAAATTTAAAATATCAAACCTACGTAGCTGGAGACGTGAGATTGCCACACCCAGAGTTCTGCCTAGGTAGAGTTCGAAAAGAGCGCGTCCTCCATCCAGGTTGCCCTCCTCCTGCGTAGCTTGCTCCGCGGCAACAGCTTTTGTAGAAAAAATTTTTCAGTTGTAAATAACTTTTAAACTAGCGAGCTAGAAAAAAATTGTTGAAATATAAATTGTTGAGAATTTTTAGGCGCATCGACTGGTGGCAATTTTAACAAAAAATATATTTATAGTTTAGAAGTTATTGCAAAAAGAAATTTAAAATTTAAAATATCAAACCTACGTAGCTGGAGACGTGAGATTGCCACACCCAGAGTTCTGCCTAGGTAGAGTTCGAAAAGAGCGCGTCCTCCATCCAGGTTGCCCTCCTCCTGCGTAGCTTGCTCCGCGGCAACAGCTTTTGTAGAAACAATTTTTCAGTTGTAAATAACTTTTAAACTAAGCGAGCTAGAAAAAAATTGTTGAAATATAAATTGTTGAGAATTTTTAGGCGCATCGACTGGTGGCAATTTTAACAAAAAATTATTTATAGTTTAGAAGTTATAGCAAAAAGAAATTTAAAATTTAAAATATCAAACCTACGTAGCTGGAGACGTGAGATTGCCACACCCAGAGTTCTGCCTAGGTAGAGTTCGAAAAGAGCGCGTCCTCCATCCAGGTTGCCCTCCTCCTGCGTAGCTTGCTCCGCGGCAACAGCTTTTGTAGAAACAATTTTTCAGTTGTAAATAACTTTTAAACTAAGCGAGCTAGAAAAAATTGTTGAAATATAAATTGTTGAGAATTTTTAGGCGCATCGAATGGTGGCAATTTTAACAAAAAAATATTTATAGTTTAGAAGTTATTGCAAAAAGAAATTTAAAATTTAAAATATCAAACCTACGTAGCTGGAGACGTGAGATTGCCACACCCAGAGTTCTGCCTAGGTAGAGTTCGAAAAGAGCGCGTCCTCCATCCAGGTTGCCCTCCTCCTGCGTAGCTTGCTCCGCGGCAACAGCTTTTGTAGAAAAAATTTTTCAGTTGTAAATAACTTTTAAACTAAGCGAGCTAGAAAAAAATTGTTGAAGTATAAATTGTTGAGAATTTTTAGGCGCATCGACTGGTGGCAATTTTAACAAAAAATATATTTATAGTTTAGAAGTTATTGCAAAAAGAAATTTAAAATTTAAAATATCAAACCTACGTAGCTGGAGACGTGAGATTGCCACACCCAGAGTTCTGCCTAGGTAGAGTTCGAAAAGAGCGCGTCCTCCATCCAGGTTGCCCTCCTCCTGCGTAGCTTGCTCCGCGGCAACAGCTTTTGTAGAAACAATTTTTCAGTTGTAAATAACTTTTAAACTAAGCGAGCTAGAAAAAAATTGTTGAAATATAAATTGTTGAGAATTTTTAGGCGCATCGACTGGTGGCAATTTTAACAAAAAAAAATATTTATAGTTTAGAAGTTATTGCAAAAAGAAATTTAAAATATCAAACCTACGTAGCTGGAGACGTGAGATTGCCACACCCAGAGTTCTGCCTAGGTAGAGTTCGAAAAGAGCGCGTCCTCCATCCAGGTTGCCCTCCTCCTGCGTAGCTTGCTCCGCGGCAACAGCTTTTGTAGAAAAAATTTTTCAGTTGTAAATAACTTTTAAACTAAGCGAGCTAGAAAAAAATTGTTGAAATATAAATTGTTGAGAATTTTTAGGCGCATCGACTGGTGGCAATTTTAACAAAAAAATTATTTATAGTTTAGAAGTTATTGCAAAAAGAAATTTAAAATTTAAAATATCAAACCTACGTAGCTGGAGACGTGAGATTGCCACACCCAGAGTTCTGCCTAGGTAGAGTTCGAAAAGAGCGCGTCCTCCATCCAGGTTGCCCTCCTCCTGCGTAGCTTGCTCCGCGGCAACAGCTATTGTAGAAACAATTTTTCAGTTGTAAATAACTTTTAAACTAAGCGAGCTAGAAAAAAATTGTTGAAATATAAATTGTTGAGAATTTTTAGGCGCATCGACTGGTGGCAATTTTAACAAAAAAATTATTTATAGTTTAGAAGTTATAGCAAAAAGAAATTTAAAATTTAAAATATCAAACCTACGTAGCTGGAGACGTGAGATTGCCACACCCAGAGTTCTGCCTAGGTAGAGTTCGAAAAGAGCGCGTCCTCCATCCAGGTTGCCCTCCTCCTGCGTAGCTTGCTCCGCGGCAACAGCTTTTGTAGAAACAATTTTTCAGTTGTAAATAACTTTTAAACTAAGCGAGCTAGAAAAAATTGTTGAAATATAAATTGTTGAGAATTTTTAGGCGCATCGAATGGTCGCAATTTTAACAAAAAAATATTTATAGTTTAGAAGTTATTGCAAAAAGAAATTTAAAATTTAAAATATCAAACCTACGTAGCTGGAGACGTGAGATTGCCACACCCAGAGTTCTGCCTAGGTAGAGTTCGAAAAGAGCGCGTCCTCCATCCAGGTTGCCCTCCTCCTGCGTAGCTTGCTCCGCGGCAACAGCTTTTGTAGAAAAAATTTTTCAGTTGTAAATAACTTTTAAACTAAGCGAGCTAGAAAAAAATTGTTGAAGTATAAATTGTTGAGAATTTTTAGGCGCATCGACTGGTGGCAATTTTAACAAAAAAAATATTTATAGTTTAGAAGTTATTGCAAAAAGAAATTTAAAATATCAAACCTACGTAGCTGGAGACGTGAGATTGCCACACCCAGAGTTCTGCCTAGGTAGAGTTCGAAAAGAGCGCGTCCTCCATCCAGGTTGCCCTCCTCCTGCGTAGCTTGCTCCGCGGCAACAGCTTTTGTAGAAAAAATTTTTCAGTTGTAAATAACTTTTAAACTAAGCGAGCTAGAAAAAAATTGTTGAAGTATAAATTGTTGAGAATTTTTAGGCGCATCGACTGGTGGCAATTTTAACAAAAAATATATTTATAGTTTAGAAGTTATTGCAAAAAGAAATTTAAAATTTAAAATATCAAACCTACGTAGCTGGAGACGTGAGATTGCCACACCCAGAGTTCTGCCTAGGTAGAGTTCGAAAAGAGCGCGTCCTCCATCCAGGTTGCCCTCCTCCTGCGTAACTTGCTCCGCGGCAACAGCTTTTGTAGAAACAATTTTTCAGTTGTAAATAACTTTTAAACTAAGCGAGCTAGAAAAAAATTGTTGAAATATAAATTGTTGAGAATTTTTAGGCGCATCGACTGGTGGCAATTTTAACAAAAAAAATATTTATAGTTTAGAAGTTATTGCAAAAAGAAATTTAAAATATCAAACCTACGTAGCTGGAGACGTGAGATTGCCACACCCAGAGTTCTGCCTAGGTAGAGTTCGAAAAGAGCGCGTCCTCCATCCAGGTTGCCCTCCTCCTGCGTAGCTTGCTCCGCGGCAACAGCTTTTGTAGAAACAATTTTTCAGTTGTAAATAACTTTTAAACTAGCGAGCTAGAAAAAAATTGTTGAAATATAAATTGTTGAGAATTTTTAGGCGCATCGACTGGTGGCAATTTTAACAAAAAATATATTTATAGTTTAGAAGTTATTGCAAAAAGAAATTTAAAATTTAAAATATCAAACCTACGTAGCTGGAGACGTGAGATTGCCACACCCAGAGTTCTGCCTAGGTAGAGTTCGAAAAGAGCGCGTCCTCCATCCAGGTTGCCCTCCTCCTGCGTAGCTTGCTCCGCGGCAACAGCTTTTGTAGAAACAATTTTTCAGTTGTAAATAACTTTTAAACTAAGCGAGCTAGAAAAAAATTGTTGAAATATAAATTGTTGAGAATTTTTAGGCGCATCGACTGGTGGCAATTTTAACAAAAAATTATTTATAGTTTAGAAGTTATAGCAAAAAGAAATTTAAAATTTAAAATATCAAACCTACGTAGCTGGAGACGTGAGATTGCCACACCCAGAGTTCTGCCTAGGTAGAGTTCGAAAAGAGCGCGTCCTCCATCCAGGTTGCCCTCCTCCTGCGTAGCTTGCTCCGCGGCAACAGCTTTTGTAGAAACAATTTTTCAGTTGTAAATAACTTTTAAACTAAGCGAGCTAGAAAAAATTGTTGAAATATAAATTGTTGAGAATTTTTAGGCGCATCGAATGGTCGCAATTTTAACAAAAAAATATTTATAGTTTAGAAGTTATTGCAAAAAGAAATTTAAAATTTAAAATATCAAACCTACGTAGCTGGAGACGTGAGATTGCCACACCCAGAGTTCTGCCTAGGTAGAGTTCGAAAAGAGCGCGTCCTCCATCCAGGTTGCCCTCCTCCTGCGTAGCTTGCTCCGCGGCAACAGCTTTTGTAGAAAAAATTTTTCAGTTGTAAATAACTTTTAAACTAAGCGAGCTAGAAAAAAATTGTTGAAGTATAAATTGTTGAGAATTTTTAGGCGCATCGACTGGTGGCAATTTTAACAAAAAATATATTTATAGTTTAGAAGTTATTGCAAAAAGAAATTTAAAATTTAAAATATCAAACCTACGTAGCTGGAGACGTGAGATTGCCACACCCAGAGTTCTGCCTAGGTAGAGTTCGAAAAGAGCGCGTCCTCCATCCAGGTTGCCCTCCTCCTGCGTAGCTTGCTCCGCGGCAACAGCTTTTGTAGAAACAATTTTTCAGTTGTAAATAACTTTTAAACTAAGCGAGCTAGAAAAAAATTGTTGAAATATAAATTGTTGAGAATTTTTAGGCGCATCGACTGGTGGCAATTTTAACAAAAAAAAATATTTATAGTTTAGAAGTTATTGCAAAAAGAAATTTAAAATATCAAACCTACGTAGCTGGAGACGTGAGATTGCCACACCCAGAGTTCTGCCTAGGTAGAGTTCGAAAAGAGCGCGTCCTCCATCCAGGTTGCCCTCCTCCTGCGTAGCTTGCTCCGCGGCAACAGCTTTTGTAGAAAAAATTTTTCAGTTGTAAATAACTTTTAAACTAAGCGAGCTAGAAAAAAATTGTTGAAATATAAATTGTTGAGAATTTTTAGGCGCATCGACTGGTGGCAATTTTAACAAAAAATATATTTATAGTTTAGAAGTTATTGCAAAAAGAAATTTAAAATTTAAAATATCAAACCTACGTAGCTGGAGACGTGAGATTGCCACACCCAGAGTTCTGCCTAGGTAGAGTTCGAAAAGAGCGCGTCCTCCATCCAGGTTGCCCTCCTCCTGCGTAGCTTGCTCCGCGGCAACAGCTTTTGTAGAAACAATTTTTCAGTTGTAAATAACTTTTAAACTAAGCGAGCTAGAAAAAAATTGTTGAAATATAAATTGTTGAGAATTTTTAGGCGCATCGACTGGTGGCAATTTTAACAAAAAAATTATTTATAGTTTAGAAGTTATAGCAAAAAGAAATTTAAAATTTAAAATATCAAACCTACGTAGCTGGAGACGTGAGATTGCCACACCCAGAGTTCTGCCTAGGTAGAGTTCGAAAAGAGCGCGTCCTCCATCCAGGTTGCCCTCCTCCTGCGTAGCTTGCTCCGCGGCAACAGCTTTTGTAGAAACAATTTTTCAGTTGTAAATAACTTTTAAACTAAGCGAGCTAGAAAAAATTGTTGAAATATAAATTGTTGAGAATTTTTAGGCGCATCGAATGGTCGCAATTTTAACAAAAAAATATTTATAGTTTAGAAGTTATTGCAAAAAGAAATTTAAAATTTAAAATATCAAACCTACGTAGCTGGAGACGTGAGATTGCCACACCCAGAGTTCTGCCTAGGTAGAGTTCGAAAAGAGCGCGTCCTCCATCCAGGTTGCCCTCCTCCTGCGTAGCTTGCTCCGCGGCAACAGCTTTTGTAGAAAAAATTTTTCAGTTGTAAATAACTTTTAAACTAAGCGAGCTAGAAAAAAATTGTTGAAGTATAAATTGTTGAGAATTTTTAGGCGCATCGACTGGTGGCAATTTTAACAAAAAATATATTTATAGTTTAGAAGTTATTGCAAAAAGAAATTTAAAATTTAAAATATCAAACCTACGTAGCTGGAGACGTGAGATTGCCACACCCAGAGTTCTGCCTAGGTAGAGTTCGAAAAGAGCGCGTCCTCCATCCAGGTTGCCCTCCTCCTGCGTAGCTTGCTCCGCGGCAACAGCTTTTGTAGAAACAATTTTTCAGTTGTAAATAACTTTTAAACTAAGCGAGCTAGAAAAAAATTGTTGAAATATAAATTGTTGAGAATTTTTAGGCGCATCGACTGGTGGCAATTTTAACAAAAAATATATTTATAGTTTAGAAGTTATTGCAAAAAGAAATTTAAAATTTAAAATATCAAACCTACGTAGCTGGAGACGTGAGATTGCCACACCCAGAGTTCTGCCTAGGTAGAGTTCGAAAAGAGCGCGTCCTCCATCCAGGTTGCCCTCCTCCTGCGTAGCTTGCTCCGCGGCAACAGCTTTTGTAGAAACAATTTTTCAGTTGTAAATAACTTTTAAACTAAGCGAGCTAGAAAAAAATTGTTGAAATATAAATTGTTGAGAATTTTTAGGCGCATCGACTGGTGGCAATTTTAACAAAAAATATATTTATAGTTTAGAAGTTATTGCAAAAAGAAATTTAAAATTTAAAATATCAAACCTACGTAGCTGGAGACGTGAGATTGCCACACCCAGAGTTCTGCCTAGGTAGAGTTCGAAAAGAGCGCGTCCTCCATCCAGGTTGCCCTCCTCCTGCGTAGCTTGCTCCGCGGCAACAGCTTTTGTAGAAACAATTTTTCAGTTGTAAATAACTTTTAAACTAAGCGAGCTAGAAAAAAATTGTTGAAATATAAATTGTTGAGAATTTTTAGGCGCATCGACTGGTGGCAATTTTAACAAAAAAATTATTTATAGTTTAGAAGTTATTGCAAAAAGAAATTTAAAATTTAAAATATCAAACCTACGTAGCTGGAGACGTGAGATTGCCACACCCAGAGTTCTGCCTAGGTAGAGTTCGAAAAGAGCGCGTCCTCCATCCAGGTTGCCCTCCTCCTGCGTAGCTTGCTCCGCGGCAACAGCTTTTGTAGAAACAATTTTTCAGTTGTAAATAACTTTTAAACTAAGCGAGCTAGAAAAAAATTGTTGAAATATAAATTGTTGAGAATTTTTAGGCGCATCGACTGGTGGCAATTTTAACAAAAAAATTATTTATAGTTTAGAAGTTATTGCAAAAAGAAATTTAAAATTTAAAATATCAAACCTACGTAGCTGGAGACGTGAGATTGCCACACCCAGAGTTCTGCCTAGGTAGAGTTCGAAAAGAGCGCGTCCTCCATCCAGGTTGCCCTCCTCCTGCGTAGCTTGCTCCGCGGCAACAGCTTTTGTAGAAACAATTTTTCAGTTGTAAATAACTTTTAAACTAAGCGAGCTAGAAAAAAATTGTTGAAATATAAATTGTTGAGAATTTTTAGGCGCATCGACTGGTGGCAATTTTAACAAAAAAATTATTTATAGTTTAGAAGTTATTGCAAAAAGAAATTTAAAATTTAAAATATCAAACCTACGTAGCTGGAGACGTGAGATTGCCACACCCAGAGTTCTGCCTAGGTAGAGTTCGAAAAGAGCGCGTCCTCCATCCAGGTTGCCCTCCTCCTGCGTAGCTTGCTCCGCGGCAACAGCTTTTGTAGAAACAATTTTTCAGTTGTAAATAACTTTTAAACTAAGCGAGCTAGAAAAAAATTGTTGAAATATAAATTGTTGAGAATTTTTAGGCGCATCGACTGGTGGCAATTTTAACAAAATAATTATTTATAGTTTAGAAGTTATTGCAAAAAGAAATTTAAAATTTAAAATATCAAACCTACGTAGCTGGAGACGTGAGATTGCCACACCCAGAGGTCTGCCTAGGTAGAGTTCGAAAAGAGCGCGTCCTCCATCCAGGTTGCCCTCCTCCTGCGTAGCTTGCTCCGCGGCAACAGCTTTTGTAGAAACAATTTTTCAGTTGTAAATAACTTTTAAACTAAGCGAGCTAGAAAACAATTGTTGAAATATAAATTGTTGAGAATTTTTAGGCGCATCGACTGGTGGCAATTTTAACAAAAAAATTATTTATAGTTTAGAAGTTATTGCAAAAAGAAATTTAAAATTTAAAATATCAAACCTACGTAGCTGGAGACGTGAGATTGCCACACCCAGTGTTCTGCCTAGGTAGAGTTCGAAAAGAGCGCGTCCTCCATCCAGGTTGCCCTCCTCCTGCGTAGCTTGCTCCGCGGCAACAGCTTTTGTAGAAACAATTTTCCAGTTGTAAATAACTTTTAAACTAAGCGAGCTAGAAAAAATTGTTGAAATATAAATTGTTGAGAATTTTTAGGCGCATCGAATGGTCGCAATTTTAACAAAAAAATATTTATAGTTTAGAAGTTATTGCAAAAAGAAATTTAAAATTTAAAATATCAAACCTACATAGCTGGAGACGTGAGATTGCCACACCCAGAGTTCTGCCTAGGTAGAGTTCGAAAAGAGCGCGTCCTCCATCCAGGTTGCCCTCCTCCTGCGTAGCTTGCTCCGCGGCAACAGCTTTTGTAGAAACAATTTTTCAGTTGTAAATAACTTTTAAACTAAGCGAGCTAGAAAAAAATTGTTGAAATATAAATTGTTGAGAATTTTTAGGCGCATCGACTGGTGGCAATTTTAACAAAAAAAATATTTATAGTTTAGAAGTTATTGCAAAAAGAAATTTAAAATATCAAACCTACGTAGCTGGAGACGTGAGATTGCCACACCCAGAGTTCTGCCTAGGTAGAGTTCGAAAAGAGCGCGTCCTCCATCCAGGTTGCCCACCTCCTGCGTAGCTTGCTCCGCGGCAACAGCTTTTGTAGAAACAATTTTTCAGTTGTAAATAACTTTTAAACTAAGCGAGCTAGAAAAAAATTGTTGAAATATAAATTATTGAGAATTTTTAGGCGCATCGACTGGTGGCAATTTTAACAAAAAATATATTTATAGTTTAGAAGTTATTGCAAAAAGAAATTTAAAATTTAAAATATCAAACCTACGTAGCTGGAGACGTGAGATTGCCACACCCAGAGTTCTGCCTAGGTAGAGTTCGAAAAGAGCGCGTCCTCCATCCAGGTTGCCCTCCTCCTGCGTAGCTTGCTCCGCGGCAACAGCTTTTGTAGAAAAAATTTTTCAGTTGTAAATAACTTTTAAACTAAGCGAGCTAGAAAAAATTTGTTGAAATATAAATTGTTGAGAATTTTTAGGCCCATCGACTGGTGGCAATTTTAACAAAAAATATATTAATAGTTTAGAAGTTATTGCAAAAAGAAATTTAAAATTTAAAATATCAAACCTACGTAGCTGGAGACGTGAGATTGCCACACCCAGAGTTCTGCCTAGGTAGAGTTCGAAAAGAGCGCGTCCTCCATCCAGGTTGCAATCCTCCTGCGTAGCTTGCTCCGCGGCAATAGCTTTTGTAGAAACAATTTTTAGTTGTAAATAACTTTTAAACATAGCGAGCTAGAAAAAAATTGTTGAAATATAAATTGTTGAGAATTTTTAGGCGCATCGACTGGTGGCAATTTTGACTGAAAAAATGTTTCTAGTTTAGAAGTTATAGCAAAAAGAAATTTTGAATTTAAAATATCAAACCTATGTAGCTGGCGACGTGGGATTGCCACACCCAGAGTTCTGCCTAGGTAGAGTTCAGAAAGAGCGCGTCCTCCATCCAGGTTTACCTCCTCCTGCGTAGCTTGCTCCGCGGCAACAGCTTTTGTAGAAACAATTTTTCAGTTGTAAATAACTTTTAAACTAAACGAGCTAGAAAAAAATTGTTGAAATATAAATTGTTGAGAATTTTTAGGCGCATCGAATGGTCGCAATTTTAACAAAAAAATATTTATAGTTTAGAAGTTATTGCAAAAAGAAATTTAAAATTTAAAATATCAAACCTACGTAGCTGGAGACGTGAGATTGCCACACCCAGAGTTCTGCCTAGGTAGAGTTCGAAAAGAGCGCGTCCTCCATCCAGGTTGCCCTCCTCCTGCGTAGCTTGCTCCGCGGCAACAGCTTTTGTAGAAACAATTTTTCAGTTGTAAATAACTTTTAAACTAAGCGAGCTAGAAAAAAATTGTTGAAATATAAATTGTTGAGAATTTTTAGGCGCATCGACTGGTGGCAATTTTAACAAAAAAATTATTTATAGTTTAGAAGTTATTGCAAAAAGAAATTTAAAATTTAAAATATCAAACCTACGTAGCTGGAGACGTGAGATTGCCACACCCAGAGTTCTGCCTAGGTAGAGTTCGAAAAGAGCGCGTCCTCCATCCAGGTTGCAATCCTCCTGCGTAGCTTGCTCCGCGGCAATAGCTTTTGTAGAAACAATTTTTAGTTGTAAATAACTTTTAAACATAGCGAGCTAGAAAAAAATTGTTGAAATATAAATTGTTGAGAATTTTTAGGCGCATCGACTGGTGGCAATTTTGACTGAAAAAATGTTTCTAGTTTAGAAGTTATAGCAAAAAGAAATTTTGAATTTAAAATATCAAACCTATGTAGCTGGCGACGTGGGATTGCCACACCCAGAGTTCTGCCTAGGTAGAGTTCAGAAAGAGCGCGTCCTCCATCCAGGTTTACCTCCTCCTGCGTAGCTTGCTCCGCGGCAACAGCTTTTGTAGAAACAATTTTTCAGTTGTAAATAACTTTTAAACTAAACGAGCTAGAAAAAAATTGTTGAAATATAAATTGTTGAGAATTTTTAGGCGCATCGAATGGTCGCAATTTTAACAAAAAAATATTTATAGTTTAGAAGTTATTGCAAAAAGAAATTTAAAATTTAAAATATCAAACCTACGTAGCTGGAGACGTGAGATTGCCACACCCAGAGTTCTGCCTAGGTAGAGTTCGAAAAGAGCGCGTCCTCCATCCAGGTTGCCCTCCTCCTGCGTAGCTTGCTCCGCGGCAACAGCTTTTGTAGAAACAATTTTTCAGTTGTAAATAACTTTTAAACTAAGCGAGCTAGAAAAAAATTGTTGAAATATAAATTGTTGAGAATTTTTAGGCGCATCGACTGGTGGCAATTTTAACAAAAAAATTATTTATAGTTTAGAAGTTATTGCAAAAAGAAATTTAAAATTTAAAATATCAAACCTACGTAGCTGGAGACGTGAGATTGCCACACCCAGAGTTCTGCCTAGGTAGAGTTCGAAAAGAGCGCGTCCTCCATCCAGGTTGCCCTCCTCCTGCGTAGCTTGCTCCGCGGCAACAGCTTTTGTAGAAACAATTTTTCAGTTGTAAATAACTTTTAAACTAAGCGAGCTAGAAAAAAATTGTTGAAATATAAATTGTTGAGAATTTTTAGGCGCATCGACTGGTGGCAATTTTAACAAAATAATTATTTATAGTTTAGAAGTTATTGCAAAAAGAAATTTAAAATTTAAAATATCAAACCTACGTAGCTGGAGACGTGAGATTGCCACACCCAGAGTTCTGCCTAGGTAAAGTTCGAAAAGAGCGCGTCCTCCATCCAGGTTGCCCTCCTCCTGCGTAGCTTGCTCCGCGGCAACAGCTTTTGTAGAAACAATTTTTCAGTTGTAAATAACTTTTAAACTAAGCGAGCTAGAAAACAATTGTTGAAATATAAATTGTTGAGAATTTTTAGGCGCATCGACTGGTGGCAATTTTAACAAAAAAATTATTTATAGTTTAGAAGTTATTGCAAAAAGAAATTTAAAATTTAAAATATCAAACCTACGTAGCTGGAGACGTGAGATTGCCACACCCAGTGTTCTGCCTAGGTAGAGTTCGAAAAGAGCGCGTCCTCCATCCAGGTTGCCCTCCTCCTGCGTAGCTTGCTCCGCGGCAACAGCTTTTGTAGAAACAATTTTCCAGTTGTAAATAACTTTTAAACTAAGCGAGCTAGAAAAAATTGTTGAAATATAAATTGTTGAGAATTTTTAGGCGCATCGAATGGTCGCAATTTTAACAAAAAAATATTTATAGTTTAGAAGTTATTGCAAAAAGAAATTTAAAATTTAAAATATCAAACCTACATAGCTGGAGACGTGAGATTGCCACACCCAGAGTTCTGCCTAGGTAGAGTTCGAAAAGAGCGCGTCCTCCATCCAGGTTGCCCTCCTCCTGCGTAGCTTGCTCCGCGGCAACAGCTTTTGTAGAAACAATTTTTCAGTTGTAAATAACTTTTAAACTAAGCGAGCTAGAAAAAAATTGTTGAAATATAAATTGTTGAGAATTTTTAGGCGCATCGACTGGTGGCAATTTTAACAAAAAAAATATTTATAGTTTAGAAGTTATTGCAAAAAGAAATTTAAAATATCAAACCTACGTAGCTGGAGACGTGAGATTGCCACACCCAGAGTTCTGCCTAGGTAGAGTTCGAAAAGAGCGCGTCCTCCATCCAGGTTGCCCACCTCCTGCGTAGCTTGCTCCGCGGCAACAGCTTTTGTAGAAACAATTTTTCAGTTGTAAATAACTTTTAAACTAAGCGAGCTAGAAAAAAATTGTTGAAATATAAATTGTTGAGAATTTTTAGGCGCATCGACTGGTGGCAATTTTAACAAAAAATATATTTATAGTTTAGAAGTTATTGCAAAAAGAAATTTAAAATTTAAAATATCAAACCTACGTAGCTGGAGACGTGAGATTGCCACACCCAGAGTTCTGCCTAGGTAGAGTTCGAAAAGAGCGCGTCCTCCATCCAGGTTGCCCTCCTCCTGCGTAGCTTGCTCCGCGGCAACAGCTTTTGTAGAAAAAATTTTTCAGTTGTAAATAACTTTTAAACTAAGCGAGCTAGAAAAAATTTGTTGAAATATAAATTGTTGAGAATTTTTAGGCCCATCGACTGGTGGCAATTTTAACAAAAAATATATTTATAGTTTAGAAGTTATTGCAAAAAGAAATTTAAAATTTAAAATATCAAACCTACGTAGCTGGAGACGTGAGATTGCCACACCCAGAGTTCTGCCTAGGTAGAGTTCGAAAAGAGCGCGTCCTCCATCCAGGTTGCAATCCTCCTGCGTAGCTTGCTCCGCGGCAATAGCTTTTGTAGAAACAATTTTTAGTTGTAAATAACTTTTAAACATAGCGAGCTAGAAAAAAATTGTTGAAATATAAATTGTTGAGAATTTTTAGGCGCATCGACTGGTGGCAATTTTGACTGAAAAAATGTTTCTAGTTTAGAAGTTATAGCAAAAAGAAATTTTGAATTTAAAATATCAAACCTATGTAGCTGGCGACGTGGGATTGCCACACCCAGAGTTCTGCCTAGGTAGAGTTCAGAAAGAGCGCGTCCTCCATCCAGGTTTACCTCCTCCTGCGTAGCTTGCTCCGCGGCAACAGCTTTTGTAGAAACAATTTTTCAGTTGTAAATAACTTTTAAACTAAACGAGCTAGAAAAAAATTGTTGAAATATAAATTGTTGAGAATTTTTAGGCGCATCGAATGGTCGCAATTTTAACAAAAAAATATTTATAGTTTAGAAGTTATTGCAAAAAGAAATTTAAAATTTAAAATATCAAACCTACGTAGCTGGAGACGTGAGATTGCCACACCCAGAGTTCTGCCTAGGTAGAGTTCGAAAAGAGCGCGTCCTCCATCCAGGTTTACCTCCTCCTGCGTAGCTTGCTCCGCGGCAACAGCTTTTGTAGAAACAATTTTTCAGTTGTAAATAACTTTTAAACTAAACGAGCTAGAAAAAAATTGTTGAAATATAAATTGTTGAGAATTTTTAGGCGCATCGAATGGTCGCAATTTTAACAAAAAAATATTTATAGTTTAGAAGTTATTGCAAAAAGAAATTTAAAATTTAAAATATCAAACCTACGTAGCTGGAGACGTGAGATTGCCACACCCAGAGTTCTGCTTAGGTAGAGTTCGAAAAGAGCGCGTCCTCCATCCAGGTTTACCTCCTCCTGCGTAGCTTGCTCCGCGGCAACAGCTTTTGTAGAAACAATTTTTCAGTTGTAAATAACTTTTAAACTAAGCGAGCTAGAAAAAAATTGTTGAAATATAAATTGTTGAGAATTTTTAGGCGCATCGACTGGTGGCAATTTTAACAAAAAAATTATTTATAGTTTAGAAGTTATTGCAAAAAGAAATTTAAAATTTAAAATATCAAACCTACGTAGCTGGAGACGTGAGATTGCCACACCCAGAGTTCTGCCTAGGTAGAGTTCGAAAAGAGCGCGTCCTCCATCCAGGTTGCCCTCCTCCTGCGTAGCTTGCTCCGCGGCAACAGCTTTTGTAGAAACAATTTTTCAGTTGTAAATAACTTTTAAACTAAGCGAGCTAGAAAAAAATTGTTGAAATATAAATTGTTGAGAATTTTTAGGCGCATCGACTGGTGGCAATTTTAACAAAAAAATTATTTATAGTTTAGAAGTTATTGCAAAAAGAAATTTAAAATTTAAAATATCAAACCTACGTAGCTGGAGACGTGAGATTGCCACACCCAGAGTTCTGCCTAGGTAGAGTTCGAAAAGAGCGCGTCCTCCATCCAGGTTGCCCTCCTCCTGCGTAGCTTGCTCCGCGGCAACAGCTTTTGTAGAAACAATTTTTCAGTTGTAAATAACTTTTAAACTAAGCGAGCTAGAAAAAAATTGTTGAAATATAAATTGTTGAGAATTTTTAGGCGCATCGACTGGTGGCAATTTTAACAAAATAATTATTTATAGTTTAGAAGTTATTGCAAAAAGAAATTTAAAATTTAAAATATCAAACCTACGTAGCTGGACACGTGAGATTGCCACACCCAGAGTTCTGCCTAGGTAGAGTTCGAAAAGAGCGCGTCCTCCATCCAGGTTGCCCTCCTCCTGCGTAGCTTGCTCCGCGGCAACAGCTTTTGTAGAAACAATTTTTCAGTTGTAAATAACTTTTAAACTAAGCGAGCTAGAAAACAATTGTTGAAATATAAATTGTTGAGAATTTTTAGGCGCATCGACTGGTGGCAATTTTAACAAAAAAATTATTTATAGTTTAGAAGTTATTGCAAAAAGAAATTTAAAATTTAAAATATCAAACCTACGTAGCTGGAGACGTGAGATTGCCACACCCAGTGTTCTGCCTAGGTAGAGTTCGAAAAGAGCGCGTCCTCCATCCAGGTTGCCCTCCTCCTGCGTAGCTTGCTCCGCGGCAACAGCTTTTGTAGAAACAATTTTCCAGTTGTAAATAACTTTTAAACTAAGCGAGCTAGAAAAAATTGTTGAAATATAAATTGTTGAGAATTTTTAGGCGCATCGAATGGTCGCAATTTTAACAAAAAAATATTTATAGTTTAGAAGTTATTGCAAAAAGAAATTTAAAATTTAAAATATCAAACCTACGTAGCTGGAGACGTGAGATTGCCACACCCAGAGTTCTGCCTAGGTAGAGTTCGAAAAGAGCGCGTCCTCCATCCAGGTTGCCCTCCTCCTGCGTAGCTTGCTCCGCGGCAACAGCTTTTGTAGAAACAATTTTTCAGTTGTAAATAACTTTTAAACTAAGCGAGCTAGAAAAAAATTGTTGAAATATAAATTGTTGAGAATTTTTAGGCGCATCGACTGGTGGCAATTTTAACAAAAAAAAATATTTATAGTTTAGAAGTTATTGCAAAAAGAAATTTAAAATATCAAACCTACGTAGCTGGAGACGTGAGATTGCCACACCCAGAGTTCTGCCTAGGTAGAGTTCGAAAAGAGCGCGTCCTCCATCCAGGTTGCCCACCTCCTGCGTAGCTTGCTCCGCGGCAACAGCTTTTGTAGAAACAATTTTTCAGTTGTAAATAACTTTTAAACTAAGCGAGCTAGAAAAAAATTGTTGAAATATAAATTGTTGAGAATTTTTAGGCGCATCGACTGGTGGCAATTTTAACAAAAAAATTATTTATAGTTTAGAAGTTATTGCAAAAAGAAATTTAAAATTTAAAATATCAAACCTACGTAGCTGGAGACGTGAGATTGCCACACCCAGAGTTCTGCCTAGGTAGAGTTCGAAAAGAGCGCGTCCTCCATCCAGGTTGCCCTCCTCCTGCGTAGCTTGCTCCGCGGCAACAGCTTTTGTAGAAACAATTTTTCAGTTGTAAATAACTTTTAAACTAAGCGAGCTAGAAAAAAATTGTTGAAATATAAATTGTTGAGAAATTTTAGGCGCATCGACTGGTGGCAATTTTAACAAAAAAATTATTTATAGTTTAGAAGTTATTGCAAAAAGAAATTTAAAATTTAAAATATCAAACCTACGTAGCTGGAGACGTGAGATTGCCACACCCAGAGTTCTGCCTAGGTAGAGTTCGAAAAGAGCGCGTCCTCCATCCAGGTTGCCCTCCTCCTGCGTAGCTTGCTCCGCGGCAACAGCTTTTGTAGAAACAATTTTTCAGTTGTAAATAACTTTTAAACTAAGCGAGCTAGAAAAAAATTGTTGAAATATAAATTGTTGAGAATTTTTAGGCGCATCGACTGGTGGCAATTTTAACAAAATAATTATTTATAGTTTAGAAGTTATTGCAAAAAGAAATTTAAAATTTAAAATATCAAACCTACGTAGCTGGACACGTGAGATTGCCACACCCAGAGTTCTGCCTAGGTAGAGTTCGAAAAGAGCGCGTCCTCCATCCAGGTTGCCCTCCTCCTGCGTAGCTTGCTCCGCGGCAACAGCTTTTGTAGAAACAATTTTTCAGTTGTAAATAACTTTTAAACTAAGCGAGCTAGAAAACAATTGTTGAAATATAAATTGTTGAGAATTTTTAGGCGCATCGACTGGTGGCAATTTTAACAAAAAAATTATTTATAGTTTAGAAGTTATTGCAAAAAGAAATTTAAAATTTAAAATATCAAACCTACGTAGCTGGAGACGTGAGATTGCCACACCCAGTGTTCTGCCTAGGTAGAGTTCGAAAAGAGCGCGTCCTCCATCCAGGTTGCCCTCCTCCTGCGTAGCTTGCTCCGCGGCAACAGCTTTTGTAGAAACAATTTTCCAGTTGTAAATAACTTTTAAACTAAGCGAGCTAGAAAAAATTGTTGAAATATAAATTGTTGAGAATTTTTAGGCGCATCGAATGGTCGCAATTTTAACAAAAAAATATTTATAGTTTAGAAGTTATTGCAAAAAGAAATTTAAAATTTAAAATATCAAACCTACATAGCTGGAGACGTGAGATTGCCACACCCAGAGTTCTGCCTAGGTAGAGTTCGAAAAGAGCGCGTCCTCCATCCAGGTTGCCCTCCTCCTGCGTAGCTTGCTCCGCGGCAACAGCTTTTGTAGAAACAATTTTTCAGTTGTAAATAACTTTTAAACTAAGCGAGCTAGAAAAAAATTGTTGAAATATAAATTGTTGAGAATTTTTAGGCGCATCGACTGGTGGCAATTTTAACAAAAAAAATATTTATAGTTTAGAAGTTATTGCAAAAAGAAATTTAAAATATCAAACCTACGTAGCTGGAGACGTGAGATTGCCACACCCAGAGTTCTGCCTAGGTAGAGTTCGAAAAGAGCGCGTCCTCCATCCAGGTTGCCCACCTCCTGCGTAGCTTGCTCCGCGGCAACAGCTTTTGTAGAAACAATTTTTCAGTTGTAAATAACTTTTAAACTAAGCGAGCTAGAAAAAAATTGTTGAAATATAAATTGTTGAGAATTTTTAGGCGCATCGACTGGTGGCAATTTTAACAAAAAATATATTTATAGTTTAGAAGTTATTGCAAAAAGAAATTTAAAATTTAAAATATCAAACCTACGTAGCTGGAGACGTGAGATTGCCACACCCAGAGTTCTGCCTAGGTAGAGTTCGAAAAGAGCGCGTCCTCCATCCAGGTTGCCCTCCTCCTGCGTAGCTTGCTCCGCGGCAACAGCTTTTGTAGAAAAAATTTTTCAGTTGTAAATAACTTTTAAACTAAGCGAGCTAGAAAAAATTTGTTGAAATATAAATTGTTGAGAATTTTTAGGCCCATCGACTGGTGGCAATTTTAACAAAAAATATATTTATAGTTTAGAAGTTATTGCAAAAAGAAATTTAAAATTTAAAATATCAAACCTACGTAGCTGGAGACGTGAGATTGCCACACCCAGAGTTCTGCCTAGGTAGAGTTCGAAAAGAGCGCGTCCTCCATCCAGGTTGCAATCCTCCTGCGTAGCTTGCTCCGCGGCAATAGCTTTTGTAGAAACAATTTTTAGTTGTAAATAACTTTTAAACATAGCGAGCTAGAAAAAAATTGTTGAAATATAAATTGTTGAGAATTTTTAGGCGCATCGACTGGTGGCAATTTTGACTGAAAAAATGTTTCTAGTTTAGAAGTTATAGCAAAAAGAAATTTTGAATTTAAAATATCAAACCTATGTAGCTGGCGACGTGGGATTGCCACACCCAGAGTTCTGCCTAGGTAGAGTTCAGAAAGAGCGCGTCCTCCATCCAGGTTTACCTCCTCCTGCGTAGCTTGCTCCGCGGCAACAGCTTTTGTAGAAACAATTTTTCAGTTGTAAATAACTTTTAAACTAAATGAGCTAGAAAAAAATTGTTGAAATATAAATTGTTGAGAATTTTTAGGCGCATCGAATGGTCGCAATTTTAACAAAAAATATTTATAGTTTAGAAGTTATTGCAAAAAGAAATTTAAAATTTAAAATATCAAACCTACGTAGCTGGAGACGTGAGATTGCCACACCCAGAGTTCTGCCTAGGTAGAGTTCGAAAAGAGCGCGTCCTCCATCCAGGTTTACCTCCTCCTGCGTAGCTTGCTCCGCGGCAACAGCTTTTGTAGAAACAATTTTTCAGTTGTAAATAACTTTTAAACTAAACGAGCTAGAAAAAAATTGTTGAAATATAAATTGTTGAGAATTTTTAGGCGCATCGAATGGTCGCAATTTTAACAAAAAAATATTTATAGTTTAGAAGTTATTGCAAAAAGAAATTTAAAATTTAAAATATCAAACCTACGTAGCTGGAGACGTGAGATTGCCACACCCAGAGTTCTGCCTAGGTAGAGTTCGAAAAGAGCGCGTCCTCCATCCAGGTTTACCTCCTCCTGCGTAGCTTGCTCCGCGGCAACAGCTTTTGTAGAAACAATTTTTCAGTTGTAAATAACTTTTAAACTAAGCGAGCTAGAAAAAAATTGTTGAAATATAAATTGTTGAGAATTTTTAGGCGCATCGACTGGTGGCAATTTTAACAAAAAAATTATTTATAGTTTAGAAGTTATTGCAAAAAGAAATTTAAAATTTAAAATATCAAACCTACGTAGCTGGAGACGTGAGATTGCCACACCCAGAGTTCTGCCTAGGTAGAGTTCGAAAAGAGCGCGTCCTCCATCCAGGTTGCCCTCCTCCTGCGTAGCTTGCTCCGCGGCAACAGCTTTTGTAGAAACAATTTTTCAGTTGTAAATAACTTTTAAACTAAGCGAGCTAGAAAAAAATTGTTGAAATATAAATTGTTGAGAATTTTTAGGCGCATCGACTGGTGGCAATTTTAACAAAAAAATTATTTATAGTTTAGAAGTTATTGCAAAAAGAAATTTAAAATTTAAAATATCAAACCTACGTAGCTGGAGACGTGAGATTGCCACACCCAGAGTTCTGCCTAGGTAGAGTTCGAAAAGAGCGCGTCCTCCATCCAGGTTGCCCTCCTCCTGCGTAGCTTGCTCCGCGGCAACAGCTTTTGTAGAAACAATTTTTCAGTTGTAAATAACTTTTAAACTAAGCGAGCTAGAAAAAAAATTGTTGAAATATAAATTGTTGAGAATTTTTAGGCGCATCGACTGGTGGCAATTTTAACAAAATAATTATTTATAGTTTAGAAGTTATTGCAAAAAGAAATTTAAAATTTAAAATATCAAACCTACGTAGCTGGACACGTGAGATTGCCACACCCAGAGTTCTGCCTAGGTAGAGTTCGAAAAGAGCGCGTCCTCCATCCAGGTTGCCCTCCTCCTGCGTAGCTTGCTCCGCGGCAACAGCTTTTGTAGAAACAATTTTTCAGTTGTAAATAACTTTTAAACTAAGCGAGCTAGAAAACAATTGTTGAAATATAAATTGTTGAGAATTTTTAGGCGCATCGACTGGTGGCAATTTTAACAAAAAAATTATTTATAGTTTAGAAGTTATTGCAAAAAGAAATTTAAAATTTAAAATATCAAACCTACGTAGCTGGAGACGTGAGATTGCCACACCCAGTGTTCTGCCTAGGTAGAGTTCGAAAAGAGCGCGTCCTCCATCCAGGTTGCCCTCCTCCTGCGTAGCTTGCTCCGCGGCAACAGCTTTTGTAGAAACAATTTTCCAGTTGTAAATAACTTTTAAACTAAGCGAGCTAGAAAAAATTGTTGAAATATAAATTGTTGAGAATTTTTAGGCGCATCGAATGGTCGCAATTTTAACAAAAAAATATTTATAGTTTAGAAGTTATTGCAAAAAGAAATTTAAAATTTAAAATATCAAACCTACGTAGCTGGAGACGTGAGATTGCCACACCCAGAGTTCTGCCTAGGTAGAGTTCGAAAAGAGCGCGTCCTCCATCCAGGTTGCCCTCCTCCTGCGTAGCTTGCTCCGCGGCAACAGCTTTTGTAGAAACAATTTTTCAGTTGTAAATAACTTTTAAACTAAGCGAGCTAGAAAAAAATTGTTGAAATATAAATTGTTGAGAATTTTCAGGCGCATCGACTGGTGGCAATTTTAACAAAAAAAAATATTTATAGTTTAGAAGTTATTGCAAAAAGAAATTTAAAATATCAAACCTACGTAGCTGGAGACGTGAGATTGCCACACCCAGAGTTCTGCCTAGGTAGAGTTCGAAAAGAGCGCGTCCTCCATCCAGGTTGCCCACCTCCTGCGTAGCTTGCTCCGCGGCAACAGCTTTTGTAGAAACAATTTTTCAGTTGTAAATAACTTTTAAACTAAGCGAGCTAGAAAAAAATTGTTGAAATATAAATTGTTGAGAATTTTTAGGCGCATCGACTGGTGGCAATTTTAACAAAAAAATTATTTATAGTTTAGAAGTTATTGCAAAAAGAAATTTAAAATTTAAAATATCAAACCTACGTAGCTGGAGACGTGAGATTGCCACACCCAGAGTTCTGCCTAGGTAGAGTTCGAAAAGAGCGCGTCCTCCATCCAGGTTGCCCTCCTCCTGCGTAGCTTGCTCCGCGGCAACAGCTTTTGTAGAAACAATTTTTCAGTTGTAAATAACTTTTAAACTAAGCGAGCTAGAAAAAAATTGTTGAAATATAAATTGTTGAGAATTTTTAGGCGCATCGACTGGTGGCAATTTTAACAAAAAAATTATTTATAGTTTAGAAGTTATTGCAAAAAGAAATTTAAAATTTAAAATATCAAACCTACGTAGCTGGAGACGTGAGATTGCCACACCCAGAGTTCTGCCTAGGTAGAGTTCGAAAAGAGCGCGTCCTCCATCCAGGTTGCCCTCCTCCTGCGTAGCTTGCTCCGCGGCAACAGCTTTTGTAGAAACAATTTTTCAGTTGTAAATAACTTTTAAACTAAGCGAGCTAGAAAAAAATTGTTGAAATATAAATTGTTGAGAATTTTTAGGCGCATCGACTGGTGGCAATTTTAACAAAATAATTATTTATAGTTTAGAAGTTATTGCAAAAAGAAATTTAAAATTTAAAATATCAAACCTACGTAGCTGGACACGTGAGATTGCCACACCCAGAGTTCTGCCTAGGTAGAGTTCGAAAAGAGCGCGTCCTCCATCCAGGTTGCCCTCCTCCTGCGTAGCTTGCTCCGCGGCAACAGCTTTTGTAGAAACAATTTTTCAGTTGTAAATAACTTTTAAACTAAGCGAGCTAGAAAACAATTGTTGAAATATAAATTGTTGAGAATTTTTAGGCGCATCGACTGGTGGCAATTTTAACAAAAAAATTATTTATAGTTTAGAAGTTATTGCAAAAAGAAATTTAAAATTTAAAATATCAAACCTACGTAGCTGGAGACGTGAGATTGCCACACCCAGTGTTCTGCCTAGGTAGAGTTCGAAAAGAGCGCGTCCTCCATCCAGGTTGCCCTCCTCCTGCGTAGCTTGCTCCGCGGCAACAGCTTTTGTAGAAACAATTTTCCAGTTGTAAATAACTTTTAAACTAAGCGAGCTAGAAAAAATTGTTGAAATATAAATTGTTGAGAATTTTTAGGCGCATCGAATGGTCGCAATTTTAACAAAAAAATATTTATAGTTTAGAAGTTATTGCAAAAAGAAATTTAAAATTTAAAATATCAAACCTACGTAGCTGGAGACGTGAGATTGCCACACCCAGAGTTCTGCCTAGGTAGAGTTCGAAAAGAGCGCGTCCTCCATCCAGGTTGCCCTCCTCCTGCGTAGCTTGCTCCGCGGCAACAGCTTTTGTAGAAACAATTTTTCAGTTGTAAATAACTTTTAAACTAAGCGAGCTAGAAAAAAATTGTTGAAATATAAATTGTTGAGAATTTTTAGGCGCATCGACTGGTGGCAATTTTAACAAAAAAAAATATTTATAGTTTAGAAGTTATTGCAAAAAGAAATTTAAAATATCAAACCTACGTAGCTGGAGACGTGAGATTGCCACACCCAGAGTTCTGCCTAGGTAGAGTTCGAAAAGAGCGCGTCCTCCATCCAGGTTGCCCACCTCCTGCGTAGCTTGCTCCGCGGCAACAGCTTTTGTAGAAACAATTTTTCAGTTGTAAATAACTTTTAAACTAAGCGAGCTAGAAAAAAATTGTTGAAATATAAATTGTTGAGAATTTTTAGGCGCATCGACTGGTGGCAATTTTAACAAAAAATATATTTATAGTTTAGAAGTTATTGCAAAAAGAAATTTAAAATTTAAAATATCAAACCTACGTAGCTGGAGACGTGAGATTGCCACACCCAGAGTTCTGCCTAGGTAGAGTTCGAAAAGAGCGCGTCCTCCATCCAGGTTGCCCTCCTCCTGCGTAGCTTGCTCCGCGGCAACAGCTTTTGTAGAAAAAATTTTTCAGTTGTAAATAACTTTTAAACTAAGCGAGCTAGAAAAAATTTGTTGAAATATAAAATGTTGAGAATTTTTAGGCCCATCGACTGGTGGCAATTTTAACAAAAAATATATTTATAGTTTAGAAGTTATTGCAAAAAGAAATTTAAAATTTAAAATATCAAACCTACGTAGCTGGAGACGTGAGATTGCCACACCCAGAGTTCTGCCTAGGTAGAGTTCGAAAAGAGCGCGTCCTCCATCCAGGTTGCAATCCTCCTGCGTAGCTTGCTCCGCGGCAATAGCTTTTGTAGAAACAATTTTTAGTTGTAAATAACTTTTAAACATAGCGAGCTAGAAAAAAATTGTTGAAATATAAATTGTTGAGAATTTTTAGGCGCATCGACTGGTGGCAATTTTGACTGAAAAAATGTTTCTAGTTTAGAAGTTATAGCAAAAAGAAATTTTGAATTTAAAATATCAAACCTATGTAGCTGGCGACGTGGGATTGCCACACCCAGAGTTCTGCCTAGGTAGAGTTCAGAAAGAGCGCGTCCTCCATCCAGGTTTACCTCCTCCTGCGTAGCTTGCTCCGCGGCAACAGCTTTTGTAGAAACAATTTTTCAGTTGTAAATAACTTTTAAACTAAACGAGCTAGAAAAAAATTGTTGAAATATAAATTGTTGAGAATTTTTAGGCGCATCGAATGGTCGCAATTTTAACAAAAAAATATTTATAGTTTAGAAGTTATTGCAAAAAGAAATTTAAAATTTAAAATATCAAACCTACGTAGCTGGAGACGTGAGATTGCCACACCCAGAGTTCTGCCTAGGTAGAGTTCGAAAAGAGCGCGTCCTCCATCCAGGTTTACCTCCTCCTGCGTAGCTTGCTCCGCGGCAACAGCTTTTGTAGAAACAATTTTTCAGTTGTAAATAACTTTTAAACTAAACGAGCTAGAAAAAAATTGTTGAAATATAAATTGTTGAGAATTTTTAGGCGCATCGACTGGTGGCAATTTTAACAAAAAAATTATTTATAGTTTAGAAGTTATTGCAAAAAGAAATTTAAAATTTAAAATATCAAACCTACGTAGCTGGAGACGTGAGATTGCCACACCCAGTGTTCTGCCTAGGTAGAGTTCGAAAAGAGCGCGTCCTCCATCCAGGTTGCCCTCCTCCTGCGTAGCTTGCTCCGCGGCAACAGCTTTTGTAGAAACAATTTTCCAGTTGTAAATAACTTTTAAACTAAGCGAGCTAGAAAAAATTGTTGAAATATAAATTGTTGAGAATTTTTAGGCGCATCGAATGGTCGCAATTTTAACAAAAAAATATTTATAGTTTAGAAGTTATTGCAAAAAGAAATTTAAAATTTAAAATATCAAACCTACATAGCTGGAGACGTGAGATTGCCACACCCAGAGTTCTGCCTAGGTAGAGTTCGAAAAGAGCGCGTCCTCCATCCAGGTTGCCCTCCTCCTGCGTAGCTTGCTCCGCGGCAACAGCTTTTGTAGAAACAATTTTTCAGTTGTAAATAACTTTTAAACTAAGCGAGCTAGAAAAAAATTGTTGAAATATAAATTGTTGAGAATTTTTAGGCGCATCGACTGGTGGCAATTTTAACAAAAAAAAATATTTATAGTTTAGAAGTTATTGCAAAAAGAAATTTAAAATATCAAACCTACGTAGCTGGAGACGTGAGATTGCCACACCCAGAGTTCTGCCTAGGTAGAGTTCGAAAAGAGCGCGTCCTCCATCCAGGTTGCCCACCTCCTGCGTAGCTTGCTCCGCGGCAACAGCTTTTGTAGAAACAATTTTTCAGTTGTAAATAACTTTTAAACTAAGCGAGCTAGAAAAAAATTGTTGAAATATAAATTGTTGAGAATTTTTAGGCGCATCGACTGGTGGCAATTTTAACAAAAAATATATTTATAGTTTAGAAGTTATTGCAAAAAGAAATTTAAAATTTAAAATATCAAACCTACGTAGCTGGAGACGTGAGATTGCCACACCCAGAGTTCTGCCTAGGTAGAGTTCGAAAAGAGCGCGTCCTCCATCCAGGTTGCCCTCCTCCTGCGTAGCTTGCTCCGCGGCAACAGCTTTTGTAGAAAAAATTTTTCAGTTGTAAATAACTTTTAAACTAAGCGAGCTAGAAAAAATTTGTTGAAATATAAATTGTTGAGAATTTTTAGGCCCATCGACTGGTGGCAATTTTAACAAAAAATATATTTATAGTTTAGAAGTTATTGCAAAAAGAAATTTAAAATTTAAAATATCAAACCTACGTAGCTGGAGACGTGAGATTGCCACACCCAGAGTTCTGCCTAGGTAGAGTTCGAAAAGAGCGCGTCCTCCATCCAGGTTGCAATCCTCCTGCGTAGCTTGCTCCGCGGCAATAGCTTTTGTAGAAACAATTTTTAGTTGTAAATAACTTTTAAACATAGCGAGCTAGAAAAAAATTGTTGAAATATAAATTGTTGAGAATTTTTAGGCGCATCGACTGGTGGCAATTTTGACTGAAAAAATGTTTCTAGTTTAGAAGTTATAGCAAAAAGAAATTTTGAATTTAAAATATCAAACCTATGTAGCTGGCGACGTGGGATTGCCACACCCAGAGTTCTGCCTAGGTAGAGTTCAGAAAGAGCGCGTCCTCCATCCAGGTTTACCTCCTCCTGCGTAGCTTGCTCCGCGGCAACAGCTTTTGTAGAAACAATTTTTCAGTTGTAAATAACTTTTAAACTAAACGAGCTAGAAAAAAATTGTTGAAATATAAATTGTTGAGAATTTTTAGGCGCATCGAATGGTCGCAATTTTAACAAAAAAATATTTATAGTTTAGAAGTTATTGCAAAAAGAAATTTAAAATTTAAAATATCAAACCTACGTAGCTGGAGACGTGAGATTGCCACACCCAGAGTTCTGCCTAGGTAGAGTTCGAAAAGAGCGCGTCCTCCATCCAGGTTTACCTCCTCCTGCGTAGCTTGCTCCGCGGCAACAGCTTTTGTAGAAACAATTTTTCAGTTGTAAATAACTTTTAAACTAAACGAGCTAGAAAAAAATTGTTGAAATATAAATTGTTGAGAATTTTTAGGCGCATCGACTGGTGGCAATTTTAACAAAAAAATTATTTATAGTTTAGAAGTTATTGCAAAAAGAAATTTAAAATTTAAAATATCAAACCTACGTAGCTGGAGACGTGAGATTGCCACACCCAGTGTTCTGCCTAGGTAGAGTTCGAAAAGAGCGCGTCCTCCATCCAGGTTGCCCTCCTCCTGCGTAGCTTGCTCCGCGGCAACAGCTTTTGTAGAAACAATTTTCCAGTTGTAAATAACTTTTAAACTAAGCGAGCTAGAAAAAATTGTTGAAATATAAATTGTTGAGAATTTTTAGGCGCATCGAATGGTCGCAATTTTAACAAAAAAATATTTATAGTTTAGAAGTTATTGCAAAAAGAAATTTAAAATTTAAAATATCAAACCTACATAGCTGGAGACGTGAGATTGCCACACCCAGAGTTCTGCCTAGGTAGAGTTCGAAAAGAGCGCGTCCTCCATCCAGGTTGCCCTCCTCCTGCGTAGCTTGCTCCGCGGCAACAGCTTTTGTAGAAACAATTTTTCAGTTGTAAATAACTTTTAAACTAAGCGAGCTAGAAAAAAATTGTTGAAATATAAATTGTTGAGAATTTTTAGGCGCATCGACTGGTGGCAATTTTAACAAAAAAAAATATTTATAGTTTAGAAGTTATTGCAAAAAGAAATTTAAAATATCAAACCTACGTAGCTGGAGACGTGAGATTGCCACACCCAGAGTTCTGCCTAGGTAGAGTTCGAAAAGAGCGCGTCCTCCATCCAGGTTGCCCACCTCCTGCGTAGCTTGCTCCGCGGCAACAGATTTTGTAGAAACAATTTTTCAGTTGTAAATAACTTTTAAACTAAGCGAGCTAGAAAAAAATTGTTGAAATATAAATTGTTGAGAATTTTTAGGCGCATCGACTGGTGGCAATTTTAACAAAAAATATATTTATAGTTTAGAAGTTATTGCAAAAAGAAATTTAAAATTTAAAATATCAAACCTACGTAGCTGGAGACGTGAGATTGCCACACCCAGAGTTCTGCCTAGGTAGAGTTCGAAAAGAGCGCGTCCTCCATCCAGGTTGCCCTCCTCCTGCGTAGCTTGCTCCGCGGCAACAGCTTTTGTAGAAAAAATTTTTCAGTTGTAAATAACTTTTAAACTAAGCGAGCTAGAAAAAATTTGTTGAAATATAAATTGTTGAGAATTTTTAGGCCCATCGACTGGTGGCAATTTTAACAAAAAATATATTTATAGTTTAGAAGTTATTGCAAAAAGAAATTTAAAATTTAAAATATCAAACCTACGTAGCTGGAGACGTGAGATTGCCACACCCAGAGTTCTGCCTAGGTAGAGTTCGAAAAGAGCGCGTCCTCCATCCAGGTTGCAATCCTCCTGCGTAGCTTGCTCCGCGGCAATAGCTTTTGTAGAAACAATTTTTAGTTGTAAATAACTTTTAAACATAGCGAGCTAGAAAAAAATTGTTGAAATATAAATTGTTGAGAATTTTTAGGCGCATCGACTGGTGGCAATTTTGGCTGAAAAAATGTTTCTAGTTTAGAAGTTATAGCAAAAAGAAATTTTGAATTTAAAATATCAAACCTATGTAGCTGGCGACGTGGGATTGCCACACCCAGAGTTCTGCCTAGGTAGAGTTCAGAAAGAGCGCGTCCTCCATCCAGGTTTACCTCCTCCTGCGTAGCTTGCTCCGCGGCAACAGCTTTTGTAGAAACAATTTTTCAGTTGTAAATAACTTTTAAACTAAACGAGCTAGAAAAAAATTGTTGAAATATAAATTGTTGAGAATTTTTAGGCGCATCGAATGGTCGCAATTTTAACAAAAAAATATTTATAGTTTAGAAGTTATTGCAAAAAGAAATTTAAAATTTAAAATATCAAACCTACGTAGCTGGAGACGTGAGATTGCCACACCCAGAGTTCTGCCTAGGTAGAGTTCGAAAAGAGCGCGTCCTCCATCCAGGTTTACCTCCTCCTGCGTAGCTTGCTCCGCGGCAACAGCTTTTGTAGAAACAATTTTTCAGTTGTAAATAACTTTTAAACTAAACGAGCTAGAAAAAAATTGTTGAAATATAAATTGTTGAGAATTTTTAGGCGCATCGAATGGTCGCAATTTTAACAAAAAAATATTTATAGTTTAGAAGTTATTGCAAAAAGAAATTTAAAATTTAAAATATCAAACCTACGTAGCTGGAGACGTGAGATTGCCACACCCAGAGTTCTGCCTAGGTAGAGTTCGAAAAGAGCGCGTCCTCCATCCAGGTTTACCTCCTCCTGCGTAGCTTGCTCCGCGGCAACAGCTTTTGTAGAAACAATTTTTCAGTTGTAAATAACTTTTAAACTAAGCGAGCTAGAAAAAAATTGTTGAAATATAAATTGTTGAGAATTTTTAAGCGCATCGACTGGTGGCAATTTTAACAAAAAAATTATTTATAGTTTAGAAGTTATTGCAAAAAGAAATTTAAAATTTAAAATATCAAACCTACGTAGCTGGAGACGTGAGATTGCCACACCCAGAGTTCTGCCTAGGTAGAGTTCGAAAAGAGCGCGTCCTCCATCCAGGTTGCCCTCCTCCTGCGTAGCTTGCTCCGCGGCAACAGCTTTTGTAGAAACAATTTTTCAGTTGTAAATAACTTTTAAACTAAGCGAGCTAGAAAAAAATTGTTGAAATATAAATTGTTGAGAATTTTTAGACGCATCGACTGGTGGCAATTTTAAAAAAAAAGTATATTTATAGTTTAGAAGTTATTGCAAAAAGAAATTTAAAATTTAAAATATCAAACCTACGTAGCTGGAGACGTGAGATTGCCACACCCAGAGTTCTGCCTAGGTAGAGTTCGAAAAGAGCGCGTCCTCCATCCAGGTTGCCCTCCTCCTGCGTAGCTTGCTCCGCGGCAACAGTTTTTGTAGAAAAAATTTTTCAGTTGTAAATAACTTTTAAACTAAGCGAGCTAGAAAAAATTTGTTGAAATATAAATTGTTGAGAATTTTTAGGCCCATCGACTGGTGGCAATTTTAACAAAAAATATATTTATAGTTTAGAAGTTATTGCAAAAAGAAATTTAAAATTTAAAATATCAAACCTACGTAGCTGGAGACGTGAGATTGCCACACCCAGAGTTCTGCCTAGGTAGAGTTCGAAAAGAGCGCGTCCTCCATCCAGGTTGCAATCCTCCTGCGTAGCTTGCTCCGCGGCAATAGCTTTTGTAGAAACAATTTTTAGTTGTAAATAACTTTTAAACATAGCGAGCTAGAAAAAAATTGTTGAAATATAAATTGTTGAGAATTTTTAGGCGCATCGACTGGTGGCAATTTTGACTGAAAAAATGTTTCTAGTTTAGAAGTTATAGCAAAAAGAAATTTTGAATTTAAAATATCAAACCTATGTAGCTGGCGACGTGGGATTGCCACACCCAGAGTTCTGCCTAGGTAGAGTTCAGAAAGAGCACGTCCTCCATCCAGGTTTACCTCCTCCTGCGTAGCTTGCTCCGCGGCAACAGCTTTTGTAGAAACAATTTTTCAGTTGTAAATAACTTTTAAACTAAACGAGCTAGAAAAAAATTGTTGAAATATAAATTGTTGAGAATTTTTAGGCGCATCGAATGGTCGCAATTTTAACAAAAAAATATTTATAGTTTAGAAGTTATTGCAAAAAGAAATTTAAAATTTAAAATATCAAACCTACGTAGCTGGAGACGTGAGATTGCCACACCCAGAGTTCTGCCTAGGTAGAGTTCGAAAAGAGCGCGTCCTCCATCCAGGTTTACCTCCTCCTGCGTAGCTTGCTCAGCGGCAACAGCTTTTGTAGAATCAATTTTTCAGTTGTAAATAACTTTTAAACTAAGCGAGCTAGAAAAAAATTGTTGAAATATAAATTGTTGAGAATTTTTAGGCGCATCGACTGGTGGCAATTTTAACAAAAAAATATTTATAGTTTAGAAGTTATTGCAAAAAGAAATTTAAAATTTAAAATATCAAACCTACGTAGCTGGAGACGTGAGATTGCCACACCCAGAGTTCTGCCTAGGTAGAGTTCGAAAAGAGCGCGTCCTCCATCCAGGTTGCCCTCCTCCTGCGTAGCTTGCTCCGCGGCAACAGCTTTTGTAGAAAAAATTTTTCAGTTGTAAATAACTTTTAAACTAAGCGAGCTAGAAA
Organism: Pterostichus madidus; assembly: GCA_911728475.2. Classification (NCBI taxonomy): domain Eukaryota; kingdom Metazoa; phylum Arthropoda; class Insecta; order Coleoptera; family Carabidae; genus Pterostichus; species Pterostichus madidus. The sequence goes on along the minus strand of OU452305.1, from coordinate 20,775,512 downwards.
AAAATTGTTGAAATATAAATTGTTGAGAATTTTTAGGCGCATCGACTGGTGGCAATTTTAACAAAAAATATATTTATAGTTTAGAAGTTATTGCAAAAAGAAATTTAAAATTTAAAATATCAAACCTACGTAGCTGGAGACGTGAGATTGCCACACCCAGAGTTCTGCCTAGGTAGAGTTCGAAAAGAGCGCGTCCTCCATCCAGGTTGCCCTCCTCCTGCGTAGCTTGCTCCGCGGCAACAGCTTTTGTAGAAACAATTTTTCAGTTGTAAATAACTTTTAAACTAAGCGAGCTAGAAAAAAATTGTTGAAGTATAAATTGTTGAGAATTTTTAGGCGCATCGACTGGTGGCAATTTTAACAAAAAATATATTTATAGTTTAGAAGTTATTGCAAAAAGAAATTTAAAATATCAAACCTACGTAGCTGGAGACGTGAGATTGCCACACCCAGAGTTCTGCCTAGGTAGAGTTCGAAAAGAGCGCGTCCTCCATCCAGGTTGCCCTCCTCCTGCGTAGCTTGCTCCGCGGCAACAGCTTTTGTAGAAAAAATTTTTCAGTTGTAAATAACTTTTAAACTAAGCGAGCTAGAAAAAAATTGTTGAAATATAAATTGTTGAGAATTTTTAGGCGCATCGACTGGTGGCAATTTTAACAAAAAATATATTTATAGTTTAGAAGTTATTGCAAAAAGAAATTTAAAATTTAAAATATCAAACCTACGTAGCTGGAGACGTGAGATTGCCACACCCAGAGTTCTGCCTAGGTAGAGTTCGAAAAGAGCGCGTCCTCCATCCAGGTTGCCCTCCTCCTGCGTAGCTTGCTCCGCGGCAACAGCTTTTGTAGAAACAATTTTTCAGTTGTAAATAACTTTTAAACTAAGCGAGCTAGAAAAAAATTATTGAAATATAAATTGTTGAGAATTTTTAGGCGCATCGACTGGTGGCAATTTTAACAAAAAAATTATTTATAGTTTAGAAGTTATTGCAAAAAGAAATTTAAAATTTAAAATATCAAACCTACGTAGCTGGAGACGTGAGATTGCCACACCCAGAGTTCTGCCTAGGTAGAGTTCGAAAAGAGCGCGTCCTCCATCCAGGTTGCCCTCCTCCTGCGTAGCTTGCTCCGCGGCAACAGCTTTTGTAGAAACAATTTTTCAGTTGTAAATAACTTTTAAACTAAGCGAGCTAGAAAAAATTGTTGAAATATAAATTGTTGAGAATTTTTAGGCGCATCGAATGGTCGCAATTTTAACAAAAAAATATTTATAGTTTAGAAGTTATTGCAAAAAGAAATTTAAAATTTAAAATATCAAACCTACGTAGCTGGAGACGTGAGATTGCCACACCCAGAGTTCTGCCTAGGTAGAGTTCGAAAAGAGCGCGTCCTCCATCCAGGTTGCCCTCCTCCTGCGTAGCTTGCTCCGCGGCAACAGCTTTTGTAGAAACAATTTTTCAGTTGTAAATAACTTTTAAACTAAGCGAGCTAGAAAAAAATTGTTGAAATATAAATTGTTGAGAATTTTTAGGCGCATCGACTGGTGGCAATTTTGACTGAAAAAATGTTTCTAGTTTAGAAGTTATAGCAAAAAGAAATTTTGAATTTAAAATATCAAACCTATGTAGCTGGCGACGTGGGATTGCCACACCCAGAGTTCTGCCTAGGTAGAGTTCAGAAAGAGCGCGTCCTCCATCCAGGTTTACCTCCTCCTGCGTAGCTTGCTCCGCGGCAACAGCTTTTGTAGAAACAATTTTTCAGTTGTAAATAACTTTTAAACTAAACGAGCTAGAAAAAAATTGTTGAAATATAAATTGTTGAGAATTTTTAGGCGCATCGAATGGTCGCAATTTTAACAAAAAAATATTTATAGTTTAGAAGTTATTGCAAAAAGAAATTTAAAATTTAAAATATCAAACCTACGTAGCTGGAGACGTGAGATTGCCACACCCAGAGTTCTGCCTAGGTAGAGTTCGAAAAGAGCGCGTCCTCCATCCAGGTTTACCTCCTCCTGCGTAGCTTGCTCCGCGGCAACAGCTTTTGTAGAAACAATTTTTCAGTTGTAAATAACTTTTAAACTAAACGAGCTAGAAAAAAATTGTTGAAATATAAATTGTTGAGAATTTTTAGGCGCATCGAATGGTCGCAATTTTAACAAAAAAATATTTATAGTTTAGAAGTTATTGCAAAAAGAAATTTAAAATTTAAAATATCAAACCTACGTAGCTGGAGACGTGAGATTGCCACACCCAGAGTTCTGCCTAGGTAGAGTTCGAAAAGAGCGCGTCCTCCATCCAGGTTGCCCTCCTCCTGCGTAGCTTGCTCCGCGGCAACAGCTTTTGTAGAAACAATTTTTCAGTTGTAAATAACTTTTAAACTAAGCGAGCTAGAAAAAAATTATTGAAATATAAATTGTTGAGAATTTTTAGGCGCATCGACTGGTGGCAATTTTAACAAAAAAATTATTTATAGTTTAGAAGTTATAGCAAAAAGAAATTTAAAATTTAAAATATCAAACCTACGTAGCTGGAGACGTGAGATTGCCACACCCAGAGTTCTGCCTAGGTAGAGTTCGAAAAGAGCGCGTCCTCCATCCAGGTTGCCCTCCTCCTGCGTAGCTTGCTCCGCGGCAACAGCTTTTGTAGGAAAAATTTTTCAGTTGTAAATAACTTTTAAACTAAGCGAGCTAGAAAAAAATTGTTGAAATATAAATTGTTGAGAATTTTTAGGCGCATCGACTGGTGGCAATTTTAACAAAAAATATATTTATAGTTTAGAAGTTATTGCAAAAAGAAATTTAAAATTTAAAATATCAAACCTACGTAGCTGGAGACGTGAGATTGCCACACCCAGAGTTCTGCCTAGGTAGAGTTCGAAAAGAGCGCGTCCTCCATCCAGGTTGCCCTCCTCCTGCGTAGCTTGCTCCGCGGCAACAGCTTTTGTAGAAACAATTTTTCAGTTGTAAATAACTTTTAAACTAAGCGAGCTAGAAAAAAATTATTGAAATATAAATTGTTGAGAATTTTTAGGCGCATCGACTGGTGGCAATTTTAACAAAAAAATTATTTATAGTTTAGAAGTTATAGCAAAAAGAAATTTAAAATTTAAAATATCAAACCTACGTAGCTGGAGACGTGAGATTGCCACACCCAGAGTTCTGCCTAGGTAGAGTTCGAAAAGAGCGCGTCCTCCATCCAGGTTGCCCTCCTCCTGCGTAGCTTGCTCCGCGGCAACAGCTTTTGTAGAAACAATTTTTCAGTTGTAAATAACTTTTAAACTAAGCGAGCTAGAAAAAATTGTTGAAATATAAATTGTTGAGAATTTTTAGGCGCATCGAATGGTCGCAATTTTAACAAAAAAATATTTATAGTTTAGAAGTTATTGCAAAAAGAAATTTAAAATTTAAAATATCAAACCTACGTAGCTGGAGACGTGAGATTGCCACACCCAGAGTTCTGCCTAGGTAGAGTTCGAAAAGAGCGCGTCCTCCATCCAGGTTGCCCTCCTCCTGCGTAGCTTGCTCCGCGGCAACAGCTTTTGTAGAAACAATTTTTCAGTTGTAAATAACTTTTAAACTAAGCGAGCTAGAAAAAAATTGTTGAAATATAAATTGTTGAGAATTTTTAGGCGCATCGACTGGTGGCAATTTTGACTGAAAAAATGTTTCTAGTTTAGAAGTTATAGCAAAAAGAAATTTTGAATTTAAAATATCAAACCTATGTAGCTGGCGACGTGGGATTGCCACACCCAGAGTTCTGCCTAGGTAGAGTTCAGAAAGAGCGCGTCCTCCATCCAGGTTTACCTCCTCCTGCGTAGCTTGCTCCGCGGCAACAGCTTTTGTAGAAACAATTTTTCAGTTGTAAATAACTTTTAAACTAAACGAGCTAGAAAAAAATTGTTGAAATATAAATTGTTGAGAATTTTTAGGCGCATCGAATGGTCGCAATTTTAACAAAAAAATATTTATAGTTTAGAAGTTATTGCAAAAAGAAATTTAAAATTTAAAATATCAAACCTACGTAGCTGGAGACGTGAGATTGCCACACCCAGAGTTCTGCCTAGGTAGAGTTCGAAAAGAGCGCGTCCTCCATCCAGGTTTACCTCCTCCTGCGTAGCTTGCTCCGCGGCAACAGCTTTTGTAGAAACAATTTTTCAGTTGTAAATAACTTTTAAACTAAACGAGCTAGAAAAAAATTGTTGAAATATAAATTGTTGAGAATTTTTAGGCGCATCGAATGGTCGCAATTTTAACAAAAAAATATTTATAGTTTAGAAGTTATTGCAAAAAGAAATTTAAAATTTAAAATATCAAACCTACGTAGCTGGAGACGTGAGATTGCCACACCCAGAGTTCTGCCTAGGTAGAGTTCGAAAAGAGCGCGTCCTCCATCCAGGTTTACCTCCTCCTGCGTAGCTTGCTCCGCGGCAACAGCTTTTGTAGAAACAATTTTTCAGTTGTAAATAACTTTTAAACTAAGCGAGCTAGAAAAAAATTGTTGAAATATAAATTGTTGAGAATTTTTAGGCGCATCGACTGGTGGCAATTTTAACAAAAAATATATTTATAGTTTAGAAGTTATTGCAAAAAGAAATTTAAAATATCAAACCTACGTAGCTGGAGACGTGAGATTGCCACACCCAGAGTTCTGCCTAGGTAGAGTTCGAAAAGAGCGCGTCCTCCATCCAGGTTGCCCTCCTCCTGCGTAGCTTGCTCCGCGGCAACAGCTTTTGTAGAAAAAATTTTTCAGTTGTAAATAACTTTTAAACTAAGCGAGCTAGAAAAAAATTGTTGAAATATAAATTGTTGAGAATTTTTAGGCGCATCGACTGGTGGCAATTTTAACAAAAAATATATTTATAGTTTAGAAGTTATTGCAAAAAGAAATTTAAAATTTAAAATATCAAACCTACGTAGCTGGAGACGTGAGATTGCCACACCCAGAGTTCTGCCTAGGTAGAGTTCGAAAAGAGCGCGTCCTCCATCCAGGTTGCCCTCCTCCTGCGTAGCTTGCTCCGCGGCAACAGCTTTTGTAGAAACAATTTTTCAGTTGTAAATAACTTTTAAACTAAGCGAGCTAGAAAAAAATTATTGAAATATAAATTGTTGAGAATTTTTAGGCGCATCGACTGGTGGCAATTTTAACAAAAAAATTATTTATAGTTTAGAAGTTATAGCAAAAAGAAATTTAAAATTTAAAATATCAAACCTACGTAGCTGGAGACGTGAGATTGCCACACCCAGAGTTCTGCCTAGGTAGAGTTCGAAAAGAGCGCGTCCTCCATCCAGGTTGCCCTCCTCCTGCGTAGCTTGCTCCGCGGCAACAGCTTTTGTAGAAACAATTTTTCAGTTGTAAATAACTTTTAAACTAAGCGAGCTAGAAAAAATTGTTGAAATATAAATTGTTGAGAATTTTTAGGCGCATCGAATGGTCGCAATTTTAACAAAAAAATATTTATAGTTTAGAAGTTATTGCAAAAAGAAATTTAAAATTTAAAATATCAAACCTACGTAGCTGGAGACGTGAGATTGCCACACCCAGAGTTCTGCCTAGGTAGAGTTCGAAAAGAGCGCGTCCTCCATCCAGGTTGCCCTCCTCCTGCGTAGCTTGCTCCGCGGCAACAGCTTTTGTAGAAACAATTTTTCAGTTGTAAATAACTTTTAAACTAAGCGAGCTAGAAAAAAATTGTTGAAATATAAATTGTTGAGAATTTTTAGGCGCATCGACTGGTGGCAATTTTGACTGAAAAAATGTTTCTAGTTTAGAAGTTATAGCAAAAAGAAATTTTGAATTTAAAATATCAAACCTATGTAGCTGGCGACGTGGGATTGCCACACCCAGAGTTCTGCCTAGGTAGAGTTCAGAAAGAGCGCGTCCTCCATCCAGGTTTACCTCCTCCTGCGTAGCTTGCTCCGCGGCAACAGCTTTTGTAGAAACAATTTTTCAGTTGTAAATAACTTTTAAACTAAACGAGCTAGAAAAAAATTGTTGAAATATAAATTGTTGAGAATTTTTAGGCGCATCGAATGGTCGCAATTTTAACAAAAAAATATTTATAGTTTAGAAGTTATTGCAAAAAGAAATTTAAAATTTAAAATATCAAACCTACGTAGCTGGAGACGTGAGATTGCCACACCCAGAGTTCTGCCTAGGTAGAGTTCGAAAAGAGCGCGTCCTCCATCCAGGTTTACCTCCTCCTGCGTAGCTTGCTCCGCGGCAACAGCTTTTGTAGAAACAATTTTTCAGTTGTAAATAACTTTTAAACTAAACGAGCTAGAAAAAAATTGTTGAAATATAAATTGTTGAGAATTTTTAGGCGCATCGAATGGTCGCAATTTTAACAAAAAAATATTTATAGTTTAGAAGTTATTGCAAAAAGAAATTTAAAATTTAAAATATCAAACCTACGTAGCTGGAGACGTGAGATTGCCACACCCAGAGTTCTGCCTAGGTAGAGTTCGAAAAGAGCGCGTCCTCCATCCAGGTTTACCTCCTCCTGCGTAGCTTGCTCCGCGGCAACAGCTTTTGTAGAAACAATTTTTCAGTTGTAAATAACTTTTAAACTAAGCGAGCTAGAAAAAAATTGTTGAAATATAAATTGTTGAGAATTTTTAGGCGCATCGACTGGTGGCAATTTTAACAAAAAAATTATTTATAGTTTAGAAGTTATTGCAAAAAGAAATTTAAAATTTAAAATATCAAACCTACGTAGCTGGAGACGTGAGATTGCCACACCCAGAGTTCTGCCTAGGTAGAGTTCGAAAAGAGCGCGTCCTCCATCCAGGTTGCCCTCCTCCTGCGTAGCTTGCTCCGCGGCAACAGCTTTTGTAGAAACAATTTTTCAGTTGTAAATAACTTTTAAACTAAGCGAGCTAGAAAAAAATTGATGAAATATAAATTGTTGAGAATTTTTAGGCGCATCGACTGGTGGCAATTTTAACAAAATAATTATTTATAGTTTAGAAGTTATTGCAAAAAGAAATTTAAAATTTAAAATATCAAACCTACGTAGCTGGAGACGTGAGATTGCCACACCCAGAGTTCTGCCTAGGTAGAGTTCGAAAAGAGCGCGTCCTCCATCCAGGTTGCCCTCCTCCTGCGTAGCTTGCTCCGCGGCAACAGCTTTTGTAGAAACAATTTTTCAGTTGTAAATAACTTTTAAACTAAGCGAGCTAGAAAACAATTGTTGAAATATAAATTGTTGAGAATTTTTAGGCGCATCGACTGGTGGCAATTTTAACAAAAAAATTATTTATAGTTTAGAAGTTATTGCAAAAAGAAATTTAAAATTTAAAATATCAAACCTACGTAGCTGGAGACGTGAGATTGCCACACCCAGTGTTCTGCCTAGGTAGAGTTCGAAAAGAGCGCGTCCTCCATCCAGGTTGCCCTCCTCCTGCGTAGCTTGCTCCGCGGCAACAGCTTTTGTAGAAACAATTTTCCAGTTGTAAATAACTTTTAAACTAAGCGAGCTAGAAAAAATTGTTGAAATATAAATTGTTGAGAATTTTTAGGCGCATCGAATGGTCGCAATTTTAACAAAAAAATATTTATAGTTTAGAAGTTATTGCAAAAAGAAATTTAAAATTTAAAATATCAAACCTACGTAGCTGGAGACGTGAGATTGCCACACCCAGAGTTCTGCCTAGGTAGAGTTCGAAAAGAGCGCGTCCTCCATCCAGGTTGCCCTCCTCCTGCGTAGCTTGCTCCGCGGCAACAGCTTTTGTAGAAACAATTTTTCAGTTGTAAATAACTTTTAAACTAAGCGAGCTAGAAAAAAATTGTTGAAATATAAATTGTTGAGAATTTTTAGGCGCATCGACTGGTGGCAATTTTAACAAAAAAAAATATTTATAGTTTAGAAGTTATTGCAAAAAGAAATTTAAAATATCAAACCTACGTAGCTGGAGACGTGAGATTGCCACACCCAGAGTTCTGCCTAGGTAGAGTTCGAAAAGAGCGCGTCCTCCATCCAGGTTGCCCACCTCCTGCGTAGCTTGCTCCGCGGCAACAGCTTTTGTAGAAACAATTTTTCAGTTGTAAATAACTTTTAAACTAAGCGAGCTAGAAAAAAATTGTTGAAATATAAATTGTTGAGAATTTTTAGGCGCATCGACTGGTGGCAATTTTAACAAAAAATATATTTATAGTTTAGAAGTTATTGCAAAAAGAAATTTAAAATTTAAAATATCAAACCTACGTAGCTGGAGACGTGAGATTGCCACACCCAGAGTTCTGCCTAGGTAGAGTTCGAAAAGAGCGCGTCCTCCATCCAGGTTGCCCTCCTCCTGCGTAGCTTGCTCCGCGGCAACAGCTTTTGTAGAAAAAATTTTTCAGTTGTAAATAACTTTTAAACTAAGCGAGCTAGAAAAAATTTGTTGAAATATAAATTGTTGAGAATTTTTAGGCGCATCGACTGGTGGCAATTTTGACTGAAAAAATGTTTCTAGTTTAGAAGTTATAGCAAAAAGAAATTTTGAATTTAAAATATCAAACCTATGTAGCTGGCGACGTGGGATTGCCACACCCAGAGTTCTGCCTAGGTAGAGTTCAGAAAGAGCGCGTCCTCCATCCAGGTTTACCTCCTCCTGCGTAGCTTGCTCCGCGGCAACAGCTTTTGTAGAAACAATTTTTCAGTTGTAAATAACTTTTAAACTAAACGAGCTAGAAAAAAATTGTTGAAATATAAATTGTTGAGAATTTTTAGGCGCATCGAATGGTCGCAATTTTAACAAAAAAATATTTATAGTTTAGCAGTTATTGCAAAAAGAAATTTAAAAATTTAAAATATCAAACCTACGTAGCTGGAGACGTGAGATTGCCACACCCAGAGTTCTGCCTAGGTAGAGTTCGAAAAGAGCGCGTCCTCCATCCAGGTTTACCTCCTCCTGCGTAGCTTGCTCCGCGGCAACAGCTTTTGTAGAATCAATTTTTCAGTTGTAAATAACTTTTAAACTAAGCGAGCTAGAAAAAAATTGTTGAAATATAAATTGTTGAGAATTTTTAGGCGCATCGACTGGTGGCAATTTTAACAAAAAAATATTTATAGTTTAGAAGTTATTGCAAAAAGAAATTTAAAATTTAAAATATCAAACCTACGTAGCTGGAGACGTGAGATTGCCACACCCAGAGTTCTGCCTAGGTAGAGTTCGAAAAGAGCGCGTCCTCCATCCAGGTTGCCCTCCTCCTGCGTAGCTTGCTCCGCGGCAACAGCTTTTGTAGAAAAAATTTTTCAGTTGTAAATAACTTTTAAACTAAGCGAGCTAGAAAAAATTTGTTGAAATATAAATTGTTGAGAATTTTTAGGCGCATCGACTGGTGGCAATTTTGACTGAAAAAATGTTTCTAGTTTAGAAGTTATAGCAAAAAGAAATTTTGAATTTAAAATATCAAACCTATGTAGCTGGCGACGTGGGATTGCCACACCCAGAGTTCTGCCTAGGTAGAGTTCAGAAAGAGCGCGTCCTCCATCCAGGTTTACCTCCTCCTGCGTAGCTTGCTCCGCGGCAACAGCTTTTGTAGAAACAATTTTTCAGTTGTAAATAACTTTTAAACTAAACGAGCTAGAAAAAAATTGTTGAAATATAAATTGTTGAGAATTTTTAGGCGCATCGAATGGTCGCAATTTTAACAAAAAAATATTTATAGTTTAGCAGTTATTGCAAAAAGAAATTTAAAAATTTAAAATATCAAACCTACGTAGCTGGAGACGTGAGATTGCCACACCCAGAGTTCTGCCTAGGTAGAGTTCGAAAAGAGCGCGTCCTCCATCCAGGTTTACCTCCTCCTGCGTAGCTTGCTCCGCGGCAACAGCTTTTGTAGAATCAATTTTTCAGTTGTAAATAACTTTTAAACTAAGCGAGCTAGAAAAAAATTGTTGAAATATAAATTGTTGAGAATTTTTAGGCGCATCGACTGGTGGCAATTTTAACAAAAAAATATTTATAGTTTAGAAGTTATTGCAAAAAGAAATTTAAAATTTAAAATATCAAACCTACGTAGCTGGAGACGTGAGATTGCCACACCCAGAGTTCTGCCTAGGTAGAGTTCGAAAAGAGCGCGTCCTCCATCCAGGTTGCCCTCCTCCTGCGTAGCTTGCTCCGCGGCAACAGCTTTTGTAGAAAAAATTTTTCAGTTGTAAATAACTTTTAAACTAAGCGAGCTAGAAAAAAATTGTTGAAATATAAATTGTTGAGAATTTTTAGGCGCATCGACTGGTGGCAATTTTAACAAAAAAAAATATTTATAGTTTAGAAGTTATTGCAAAAAGAAATTTAAAATATCAAACCTACGTAGCTGGAGACGTGAGATTGCCACACCCAGAGTTCTGCCTAGGTAGAGTTCGAGAAGAGCGCGTCCTCCATCCAGGTTGCCCTCCTCCTGCGTAGCTTGCTCCGCGGCAACAGCTTTTGTAGAAACAATTATTCAGTTGTAAATAACTTTTAAACTAAGCGAGCTAGAAAAAAATTGTTGAAATATAAATTGTTGAGAATTTTTAGGCGCATCGACTGGTGGCAATTTTAACAAAAAAATTATTTATAGTTTAGAAGTTATTGCAAAAAGAAATTTAAAATTTAAAATATCAAACCTACGTAGCTGGAGACGTGAGATTGCCACACCCAGAGTTCTGCCTAGGTAGAGTTCGAAAAGAGCGCGTCCTCCATCCAGGTTGCCCTCCTCCTGCGTAGCTTGCTCCGCGGCAACAGCTTTTGTAGAAACAATTTTTCAGTTGTAAATAACTTTTAAACTAAGCGAGCTAGAAAAAAATTGTTGAAATATAAATTGTTGAGAATTTTTAGGCGCATCGACTGGTGGCAATTTTAACAAAAAATATATTTATAGTTTAGAAGTTATTGCAAAAAGAAATTTAAAATTTAAAATATCAAACCTACGTAGCTGGAGACGTGTAATTGCCACACCCAGAGTTCTGCCTAGGTAGAGTTCGAAAAGAGCGCGTCCTCCATCCAGGTTGCCCTCCTCCTGCGTAGCTTGCTCCGCGGCAACAGCTTTTGTAGAAACAATTTTTCAGTTGTAAATAACTTTTAAACTAAGCGAGCTAGAAAAAAATTCTTGAAATATAAATTGTTGAGAATTTTTAGGCGCATCGCCTGGTGGCAATTTTAACAAAAAAATTATTTATAGTTTAGAAGTTATTGCAAAAAGAAATTTAAAATTTAAAATATCAAACCTACGTAGCTGGAGACGTGAGATTGCCACACCCAGAGTTCTGCCTAGGTAGAGTTCGAAAAGAGCGCGTCCTCCATCCAGGTTGCCCTCCTCCTGCGTAGCTTGCTCCGCGGCAACAGCTTTTGTAGAAACAATTTTTCAGTTGTAAATAACTTTTAAACTAAGCGAGCTAGAAAAAAATTGTTGAAATATAAATTGTTGAGAATTTTTAGGCGCATCGACTGGTGGCAATTTTAACAAAAAAAATATTTATAGTTTAGAAGTTATTGCAAAAAGAAATTTAAAATATAAAACCTACGTAGCTGGAGACGTGAGATTGCCACACCCAGAGTTCTGCCTAGGTAGAGTTCGAAAAGAGCGCGTCCTCCATCCAGGTTGCCCTCCTCCTGCGTAGCTTGCTCCGCGGCAACAGCTTTTGTAGAAACAATTTTTCAGTTGTAAATAACTTTTAAACTAAGCGAGCTAGAAAAAAATTGTTGAGAATTTTTAGGCGCATCGACTGGTGGCAATTTTAACAAAAAAAATATTTATAGTTTAGAAGTTATTGCAAAAAGAAATTTAAAATTTAAAATATCAAACCTACGTAGCTGGAGACGTGAGATTGCCACACCCAGAGTTCTGCCTAGGTAGAGTTCGAAAAGAGCGCGTCCTCCATCCAGGTTGCCCTCCTCCTGCGTAGCTTGCTCCGCGGCAACAGCTTTTGTAGAAACAATTTTTCAGTTGTAAATAACTTTTAAACTAAGCGAGCTAGAAAAAAATTGTTGAAATATAAATTGTTGAGAATTTTTAGGCGCATCGACTGGTGGCAATTTTAACAAAAAATATATTTATAGTTTAGAAGTTATTGCAAAAAGAAATTTAAAATTTAAAATATCAAACCTACGTAGCTGGAGACGTGAGATTGCCACACCCAGTGTTCTGCCTAGGTAGAGTTCGAAAAGAGCGCGTCCTCCATCCAGGTTGCCCTCCTCCTGCGTAGCTTGCTCCGCGGCAACAGCTTTTGTAGAAACAATTTTCCAGTTGTAAATAACTTTTAAACTAAGCGAGCTAGAAAAAATTGTTGAAATATAAATTGTTGAGAATTTTTAGGCGCATCGAATGGTCGCAATTTTAACAAAAAAATATTTATAGTTTAGAAGTTATTGCAAAAAGAAATTTAAAATTTAAAATATCAAACCTACGTAGCTGGAGACGTGAGATTGCCACACCCAGAGTTCTGCCTAGGTAGAGTTCGAAAAGAGCGCGTCCTCCATCCAGGTTGCCCTCCTCCTGCGTAGCTTGCTCCGCGGCAACAGCTTTTGTAGAAACAATTTTTCAGTTGTAAATAACTTTTAAACTAAGCGAGCTAGAAAAAAATTGTTGAAATATAAATTGTTGAGAATTTTTAGGCGCATCGACTGGTGGCAATTTTAACAAAAAAAAATATTTATAGTTTAGAAGTTATTGCAAAAAGAAATTTAAAATATCAAACCTACGTAGCTGGAGACGTGAGATTGCCACACCCAGAGTTCTGCCTAGGTAGAGTTCGAAAAGAGCGCGTCCTCCATCCAGGTTGCCCACCTCCTGCGTAGCTTGCTCCGCGGCAACAGCTTTTGTAGAAACAATTTTTCAGTTGTAAATAACTTTTAAACTAAGCGAGCTAGAAAAAAATTGTTGAAATATAAATTGTTGAGAATTTTTAGGCGCATCGACTGGTGGCAATTTTAACAAAAAATATATTTATAGTTTAGAAGTTATTGCAAAAAGAAATTTAAAATTTAAAATATCAAACCTACGTAGCTGGAGACGTGAGATTGCCACACCCAGAGTTCTGCCTAGGTAGAGTTCGAAAAGAGCGCGTCCTCCATCCAGGTTGCCCTCCTCCTGCGTAGCTTGCTCCGCGGCAACAGCTTTTGTAGAAAAAATTTTTCAGTTGTAAATAACTTTTAAACTAAGCGAGCTAGAAAAAATTTGTTGAAATATAAATTGTTGAGAATTTTTAGGCGCATCGACTGGTGGCAATTTTGACTGAAAAAATGTTTCTAGTTTAGAAGTTATAGCAAAAAGAAATTTTGAATTTAAAATATCAAACCTATGTAGCTGGCGACGTGGGATTGCCACACCCAGAGTTCTGCCTAGGTAGAGTTCAGAAAGAGCGCGTCCTCCATCCAGGTTTACCTCCTCCTGCGTAGCTTGCTCCGCGGCAACAGCTTTTGTAGAAACAATTTTTCAGTTGTAAATAACTTTTAAACTAAACGAGCTAGAAAAAAATTGTTGAAATATAAATTGTTGAGAATTTTTAGGCGCATCGAATGGTCGCAATTTTAACAAAAAAATATTTATAGTTTAGCAGTTATTGCAAAAAGAAATTTAAAAATTTAAAATATCAAACCTACGTAGCTGGAGACGTGAGATTGCCACACCCAGAGTTCTGCCTAGGTAGAGTTCGAAAAGAGCGCGTCCTCCATCCAGGTTTACCTCCTCCTGCGTAGCTTGCTCCGCGGCAACAGCTTTTGTAGAATCAATTTTTCAGTTGTAAATAACTTTTAAACTAAGCGAGCTAGAAAAAAATTGTTGAAATATAAATTGTTGAGAATTTTTAGGCGCATCGACTGGTGGCAATTTTAACAAAAAAATATTTATAGTTTAGAAGTTATTGCAAAAAGAAATTTAAAATTTAAAATATCAAACCTACGTAGCTGGAGACGTGAGATTGCCACACCCAGAGTTCTGCCTAGGTAGAGTTCGAAAAGAGCGCGTCCTCCATCCAGGTTGCCCTCCTCCTGCGTAGCTTGCTCCGCGGCAACAGCTTTTGTAGAAACAATTTTTCAGTTGTAAATAACTTTTAAACTAAGCGAGCTAGAAAAAAATTGTTGAAATATAAATTGTTGAGAATTTTTAGGCGCATCGACTGGTGGCAATTTTAACAAAAAAAATATTTATAGTTTAGAAGTTATTGCAAAAAGAAATTTAAAATATAAAACCTACGTAGCTGGAGACGTGAGATTGCCACACCCAGAGTTCTGCCTAGGTAGAGTTCGAAAAGAGCGCGTCCTCCATCCAGGTTGCCCTCCTCCTGCGTAGCTTGCTCCGCGGCAACAGCTTTTGTAGAAACAATTTTTCAGTTGTAAATAACTTTTAAACTAAGCGAGCTAGAAAAAAATTGTTGAGAATTTTTAGGCGCATCGACTGGTGGCAATTTTAACAAAAAAAATATTTATAGTTTAGAAGTTATTGCAAAAAGAAATTTAAAATTTAAAATATCAAACCTACGTAGCTGGAGACGTGAGATTGCCACACCCAGAGTTCTGCCTAGGTAGAGTTCGAAAAGAGCGCGTCCTCCATCCAGGTTGCCCTCCTCCTGCGTAGCTTGCTCCGCGGCAACAGCTTTTGTAGAAACAATTTTTCAGTTGTAAATAACTTTTAAACTAAGCGAGCTAGAAAAAAATTGTTGAAATATAAATTGTTGAGAATTTTTAGGCGCATCGACTGGTGGCAATTTTAACAAAAAATATATTTATAGTTTAGAAGTTATTGCAAAAAGAAATTTAAAATTTAAAATATCAAACCTACGTAGCTGGAGACGTGAGATTGCCACACCCAGTGTTCTGCCTAGGTAGAGTTCGAAAAGAGCGCGTCCTCCATCCAGGTTGCCCTCCTCCTGCGTAGCTTGCTCCGCGGCAACAGCTTTTGTAGAAACAATTTTCCAGTTGTAAATAACTTTTAAACTAAGCGAGCTAGAAAAAATTGTTGAAATATAAATTGTTGAGAATTTTTAGGCGCATCGAATGGTCGCAATTTTAACAAAAAAATATTTATAGTTTAGAAGTTATTGCAAAAAGAAATTTAAAATTTAAAATATCAAACCTACGTAGCTGGAGACGTGAGATTGCCACACCCAGAGTTCTGCCTAGGTAGAGTTCGAAAAGAGCGCGTCCTCCATCCAGGTTGCCCTCCTCCTGCGTAGCTTGCTCCGCGGCAACAGCTTTTGTAGAAACAATTTTTCAGTTGTAAATAACTTTTAAACTAAGCGAGCTAGAAAAAAATTGTTGAAATATAAATTGTTGAGAATTTTTAGGCGCATCGACTGGTGGCAATTTTAACAAAAAAAAATATTTATAGTTTAGAAGTTATTGCAAAAAGAAATTTAAAATATCAAACCTACGTAGCTGGAGACGTGAGATTGCCACACCCAGAGTTCTGCCTAGGTAGAGTTCGAAAAGAGCGCGTCCTCCATCCAGGTTGCCCACCTCCTGCGTAGCTTGCTCCGCGGCAACAGCTTTTGTAGAAACAATTTTTCAGTTGTAAATAACTTTTAAACTAAGCGAGCTAGAAAAAAATTGTTGAAATATAAATTGTTGAGAATTTTTAGGCGCATCGACTGGTGGCAATTTTAACAAAAAATATATTTATAGTTTAGAAGTTATTGCAAAAAGAAATTTAAAATTTAAAATATCAAACCTACGTAGCTGGAGACGTGAGATTGCCACACCCAGAGTTCTGCCTAGGTAGAGTTCGAAAAGAGCGCGTCCTCCATCCAGGTTGCCCTCCTCCTGCGTAGCTTGCTCCGCGGCAACAGCTTTTGTAGAAAAAATTTTTCAGTTGTAAATAACTTTTAAACTAAGCGAGCTAGAAAAAATTTGTTGAAATATAAATTGTTGAGAATTTTTAGGCGCATCGACTGGTGGCAATTTTGACTGAAAAAATGTTTCTAGTTTAGAAGTTATAGCAAAAAGAAATTTTGAATTTAAAATATCAAACCTATGTAGCTGGCGACGTGGGATTGCCACACCCAGAGTTCTGCCTAGGTAGAGTTCAGAAAGAGCGCGTCCTCCATCCAGGTTTACCTCCTCCTGCGTAGCTTGCTCCGCGGCAACAGCTTTTGTAGAAACAATTTTTCAGTTGTAAATAACTTTTAAACTAAACGAGCTAGAAAAAAATTGTTGAAATATAAATTGTTGAGAATTTTTAGGCGCATCGAATGGTCGCAATTTTAACAAAAAAATATTTATAGTTTAGCAGTTATTGCAAAAAGAAATTTAAAAATTTAAAATATCAAACCTACGTAGCTGGAGACGTGAGATTGCCACACCCAGAGTTCTGCCTAGGTAGAGTTCGAAAAGAGCGCGTCCTCCATCCAGGTTTACCTCCTCCTGCGTAGCTTGCTCCGCGGCAACAGCTTTTGTAGAATCAATTTTTCAGTTGTAAATAACTTTTAAACTAAGCGAGCTAGAAAAAAATTGTTGAAATATAAATTGTTGAGAATTTTTAGGCGCATCGACTGGTGGCAATTTTAACAAAAAAATATTTATAGTTTAGAAGTTATTGCAAAAAGAAATTTAAAATTTAAAATATCAAACCTACGTAGCTGGAGACGTGAGATTGCCACACCCAGAGTTCTGCCTAGGTAGAGTTCGAAAAGAGCGCGTCCTCCATCCAGGTTGCCCTCCTCCTGCGTAGCTTGCTCCGCGGCAACAGCTTTTGTAGAAAAAATTTTTCAGTTGTAAATAACTTTTAAACTAAGCGAGCTAGAAAAAAATTGTTGAAATATAAATTGTTGAGAATTTTTAGGCGCATCGACTGGTGGCAATTTTAACAAAAAAAAATATTTATAGTTTAGAAGTTATTGCAAAAAGAAATTTAAAATATCAAACCTACGTAGCTGGAGACGTGAGATTGCCACACCCAGAGTTCTGCCTAGGTAGAGTTCGAGAAGAGCGCGTCCTCCATCCAGGTTGCCCTCCTCCTGCGTAGCTTGCTCCGCGGCAACAGCTTTTGTAGAAACAATTATTCAGTTGTAAATAACTTTTAAACTAAGCGAGCTAGAAAAAAATTGTTGAAATATAAATTGTTGAGAATTTTTAGGCGCATCGACTGGTGGCAATTTTAACAAAAAAATTATTTATAGTTTAGAAGTTATTGCAAAAAGAAATTTAAAATATAAAACCTACGTAGCTGGAGACGTGAGATTGCCACACCCAGAGTTCTGCCTAGGTAGAGTTCGAAAAGAGCGCGTCCTCCATCCAGGTTGCCCTCCTCCTGCGTAGCTTGCTCCGCGGCAACAGCTTTTGTAGAAACAATTTTTCAGTTGTAAATAACTTTTAAACTAAGCGAGCTAGAAAAAAATTGTTGAGAATTTTTAGGCGCATCGACTGGTGGCAATTTTAACAAAAAAAATATTTATAGTTTAGAAGTTATTGCAAAAAGAAATTTAAAATTTAAAATATCAAACCTACGTAGCTGGAGACGTGAGATTGCCACACCCAGAGTTCTGCCTAGGTAGAGTTCGAAAAGAGCGCGTCCTCCATCCAGGTTGCCCTCCTCCTGCGTAGCTTGCTCCGCGGCAACAGCTTTTGTAGAAACAATTTTTCAGTTGTAAATAACTTTTAAACTAAGCGAGCTAGAAAAAAATTCTTGAAATATAAATTGTTGAGAATTTTTAGGCGCATCGACTGGTGGCAATTTTAACAAAAAATATATTTATAGTTTAGAAGTTATTGCAAAAAGAAATTTAAAATTTAAAATATCAAACCTACGTAGCTGGAGACGTGAGATTGCCACACCCAGAGTTCTGCCCAGGTAGAGTTCGAAAAGAGCGCGTCCTCCATCCAGGATGCCCTCCTCCTGCGTAGCTTGCTCCGCGGCAACAGCTTTTGTAGAAACAATTTTTCAGTTGTAAATAACTTTTAAACTAAGCGAGCTAGAAAAAATTGTTGAAATATAAATTGTTGAGAATTTTCAGGCGCATCGAATGGTCGCAATTTTAACAAAAAAATATTTATAGTTTAGAAGTTATTGCAAAAAGAAATTTAAAATTTAAAATATCAAACCTACGTAGCTGGAGACGTGAGATTGCCACACCCAGAGTTCTGCCTAGGTAGAGTTCGAAAAGAGCGCGTCCTCCATCCAGGTTGCCCTCCTCCTGCGTAGCTTGCTCCGCGGCAACAGCTTTTGTAGAAACAATTTTTCAGTTGTAAATAACTTTTAAACTAAGCGAGCTAGAAAAAAATTGTTGAAATATAAATTGTTGAGAATTTTTAGGCGCATCGACTGGTGGCAATTTTGACTGAAAAAATGTTTCTAGTTTAGAAGTTATAGCAAAAAGAAATTTTGAATTTAAAATATCAAACCTATGTAGCTGGCGACGTGGGATTGCCACACCCAGAGTTCTGCCTAGGTAGAGTTCAGAAAGAGCGCGTCCTCCATCCAGGTTTACCTCCTCCTGCGTAGCTTGCTCCGCGGCAACAGCTTTTGTAGAAACAATTTTTCAGTTGTAAATAACTTTTAAACTAAGCGAGCTAGAAAAAAATTGTTGAAATATAAATTGTTGAGAATTTTTAGGCGCATCGAATGGTCGCAATTTTAACAAAAAAATATTTATAGTTTAGAAGTTATTGCAAAAAGAAATTTAAAATTTAAAATATCAAACCTACGTAGCTGGAGACGTGAGATTGCCACACCCAGAGTTCTGCCTAGGTAGAGTTCGAAAAGAGCGCGTCCTCCATCCAGGTTTACCTCCTCCTGCGTAGCTTGCTCCGCGGCAACAGCTTTTGTAGAAACAATTTTTCAGTTGTAAATAACTTTTAAACTAAGCGAGCTAGAAAAAAATTGTTGAAATATAAATTGTTGAGAATTTTTAGGCGCATCGACTGGTGGCAATTTTAATAAAAAAAAAAAAATATTTATAGTTTAGAAGTTATTGCAAAAAGAAATTTAAAATTTAAAATATCAAACCTACGTAGCTGGAGACGTGAGATTGCCACACCCAGAGTTCTGCCTAGGTAGAGTTCGAAAAGAGCGCGTCCTCCATCCAGGTTGCCCTCCTCCTGCGTAGCTTGCTCCGCGGCAACAGCTTTTGTAGAAACAATTTTTCAGTTGTAAATAACTTTTAAACTAAGCGAGCTAGAAAAAAATTGTTGAAATATAAATTGTTGATAATTTTTAGGCGCATCGACTGGTGGCAATTTTAACAAAAAAAAATATTTATAGTTTAGAAGTTATTGCAAAAAGAAATTTAAAATATCAAACCTACGTAGCTGGAGACGTGAGATTGCCACACCCAGAGTTCTGCCTAGGTAGAGTTCGAAAAGAGCGCGTCCTCCATCCAGGTTGCCCTCCTCCTGCGTAGCTTGCTCCGCGGCAACAGCTTTTGTAGAAAAAATTTTTCAGTTGTAAATAACTTTTAAACTAAGCGAGCTAGAAAAAAATTGTTGAAATATAAATTGTTGAGAATTTTTAGGCGCATCGCCTGGTGGCAATTTTAACAAAAAATATATTTATAGTTTAGAAGTTATTGTAAAAAGAAATTTAAAATTTAAAATATCAAACCTACGTAGCTGGAGACGTGAGATTGCCACACCCAGAGTTCTGCCTAGGTAGAGTTCGAAAAGAGCGCGTCCTCCATCCAGGTTTACCTCCTCCTGCGTAGCTTGCTCCGCGGCAACAGCTTTTGTAGAAACAATTTTTCAGTTGTAAATAACTTTTAAACTAAGCGAGCTAGAAAAAAATTGTTGAAATATAAATTGTTGAGAATTTTTAGGCGCATCGACTGGTGGCAATTTTGACTAAAAAAATGTTTCTAGTTTAGAAGTTATAGCAAAAAGAAATTAAAAATTTAAAATATCAAACCTACGTAGCTGGAGACGTGAGATTGCCACACCCAGAGTTCTGCCTAGGTAGAGTTCGGAAAGAGCGCGTCTTCCACCCAGGTTTCCCTCCTCCTGCGTAGCTTGGTCCGCGGCAACAGCTTTTGCAGAAACAATTTTTCAATTTTAAATAACTTTTGACCTAAGCGAGCTAGAAAAAATTGTTGAAATATAAATTGTTGAGAATTTTTAGGCGCATCGACTGGTGGCAATTTTGACTGAAAAAATGTTTCTAGTTTAGTAGTTATAGCAAAAAGAAATTTAAAATTTAAAATATCAAACCTACGTAGCTGGAGACGTGAGATTGCCACACCCAGAGTTCTGCCTAGGTAGAGTTCGAAAAGAGCGCGTCCTCCATCCAGGTTGCCCTCCTCCTGCGTAGCTTGCTCCGCCGCAACAGCTTTTGTAGAAACAATTTTTCAGTTGTAAATAACTTTTAAACTAAGCGAGCTAGAAAAAAATTGTTGAAATATAAATTGTTGAGAATTTTTAGGCGGATCGACTGGTGGCAATTTTGAAAAAAAAATTGTTTCTAGTTTAGAAGTTATAGCAAAAAGAAGTTTTGAATTTAAAATATCAAACCTACGTAGCTGGAGACGTGGGATTGCCACACCCAGAGTTCAGCCTAAGTAGAGTTCGGAAAGAGCGCGTCCTCCACCTAGGTTTCCCTCCTCCTGCGTAGCTTGATCCGCGGCAACAGCTTTTGTAGAAACAATTTTTCAGTTGTAAACAACTTTTGACCTAAGCGAGCTAGAAAAAAATTGTTGAAATATATATTGTTGAGAATTTTTAGGCGCATCGACTGGTGGCAATTTTGACTGCAAAAATGTTTCTAGGTTAGAAGTTATTGCAAAAAGAAATTTAAAATTTAAAATATCAAACCTACGTAGCTGGAGACGTGAGATTGCCACACCCAGAGTTCTGCCTAGGTAGAGTTCGAAAAGAGCGCGTCCTCCATCCAGGTTGCCCTCCTCCTGCGTAGCTTGCTCCGCGGCAAAAGCTTTTGTAGAAACAATTTTTCAGTTGTAAATAACTTTTAAACTAAGCGAGCTAGAAAAAAATTGTTGAAATATAAATTGTTGAGAATTATTAGGCGCATCGACTGGTGGCAATTTTGACTGAAAAAATGTTTCTAGTTTAGAAGTTATAGCAAAAAGAAATTTTGAATTTAAAATATCAAACCTATGTAGCTGGAGACGTGGGATTGCCACACCCAGAGTTCTGCCTAGGTAGAGTTCGGAAAGAGCGCGTCCTCCACCCAGGTTTCCCTCCTCCTGCGTAGCTTGGTCCGCGGCAACAGCTTTTGCAGAAACAATTTTTCAATTTTAAATAACTATTGACCTAAGCGAGCTAAAAAAAATTGTTGAAATATAAATTGTTGAGAATTTTTAGGCGGATCGACTGGTGGCAATTTTGAAAAAAAAATTGTTTCTAGTTTAGAAGTTATAGCAAAAAGAAGTTTTGAATTTAAAATATCAAACCTACATAGCTGGAGACGTGGGATTGCCACACCCAGAGTTCAGCCTAAGTAGAGTTCGGAAAGAGCGCGTCCTCCACCTAGGTTTCCCTCCTCCTGCGTAGCTTGATCCGCGGCAACAGCTTTTGTAGAAACAATTTTTCAGTTGTAAACAACTTTTGACCTAAGCGAGCTAGAAAAAAATTGTTGAAATATATATTGTTGAGAATTTTTAGGCGCATCGACTGGTGGCAATTTTGACTGAAAAAATGTTTCTAGTTTAGAAGTTATTGCAAAAAGAAATTTAAAATTTAAAATATCAAACCTACGTAGCTGGAGACGTGAGATTGCCACACCCAGAGTTCTGCCTAGGTAGAGTTCGAAAAGAGCGCGTCCTCCATCCAGGTTGCCCTCCTCCTGCGTAGCTTGCTCCGCGGCAAAAGCTTTTGTAGAAACAATTTTTCAGTTGTAAATAACTTTTAAACTAAGCGAGCTAGAAAAAAATTGTTGAAATATAAATTGTTGAGAATTATTAGGCGCATCGACTGGTGGCAATTTTGACTGAAAAAATGTTTCTAGTTTAGAAGTTATAGCAAAAAGAAATTTTGAATTTAAAATATCAAACCTATGTAGCTGGAGACGTGGGATTGCCACACCCAGAGTTCTGCCTAGGTAGAGTTCGGAAAGAGCGCGTCCTCCACCCAGGTTTCCCTCCTCCTGCGTAGCTTGGTCCGCGGCAACAGCTTTTGCAGAAACAATTTTTCAATTTTAAATAACTATTGACCTAAGCGAGCTAAAAAAAATTGTTGAAATATAAATTGTTGAGAATTTTTAGGCGGATCGACTGGTGGCAATTTTGAAAAAAAAATTGTTTCTAGTTTAGAAGTTATAGCAAAAAGAAGTTTTGAATTTAAAATATCAAACCTACATAGCTGGAGACGTGGGATTGCCACACCCAGAGTTCAGCCTAAGTAGAGTTCGGAAAGAGCGCGTCCTCCACCTAGGTTTCCCTCCTCCTGCGTAGCTTGATCCGCGGCAACAGCTTTTGTAGAAACAATTTTTCAGTTGTAAACAACTTTTGACCTAAGCGAGCTAGAAAAAAATTGTTGAAATATATATTGTTGAGAATTTTTAGGCGCATCGACTGGTGGCAATTTTGACTGAAAAAATGTTTCTAGTTTAGAAGTTATTGCAAAAAGAAATTTAAAATTTAAAATATCAAACCTACGTAGCTGGAGACGTGAGATTGCCACACCCAGAGTTCTGCCTAGGTAGAGTTCGAAAAGAGCGCGTCCTCCATCCAGGTTGCCCTCCTCCTGCGTAGCTTGCTCCGCGGCAACAGCTTTTGCAGAAACAATTTTTCAATTTTAAATAACTATTGACCTAAGCGAGCTAAAAAAAATTGTTGAAATATAAATTGTTGAGAATTTTTAGGCGGATCGACTGGTGGCAATTTTGAAAAAAAAATTGTTTCTAGTTTAGAAGTTATAGCAAAAAGAAGTTTTGAATTTAAAATATCAAACCTACGTAGCTGGAGACGTGGGATTGCCACACCCAGAGTTCAGCCTAAGTAGAGTTCGGAAAGAGCGCGTCCTCCACCTAGGTTTCCCTCCTCCTGCGTAGCTTGATCCGCGGCAACAGCTTTTGTAGAAACAATTTTTCAGTTGTAAACAACTTTTGACCTAAGCGAGCTAGAAAAAAATTGTTGAAATATATATTGTTGAGAATTTTTAGGCGCATCGACTGGTGGCAATTTTGACTAAAAAAGGTTTCTAGGTTAGAAGTTATTGCAAAAAGAAATTTAAAATTTAAAATATCAAACCTACGTAGCTGGAGACGTGAGATTGCCACACCCAGAGTTCTGCCTAGGTAGAGTTCGAAAAGAGCGCGTCCTCCATCCAGGTTGCCCTCCTCCTGCGTAGCTTGCTCCGCGGCAAAAGCTTTTGTAGAAACAATTTTTCAGTTGTAAATAACTTTTAAACTAAGCGAGCTAGAAAAAAATTGTTGAAATATAAATTGTTGAGAATTATTAGGCGCATCGACTGGTGGCAATTTTGACTGAAAAATTGTTTCTAGTTTAGAAGTTATAGCAAAAAGAAATTTTGAATTTAAAATATCAAACCTATGTAGCTGGAGACGTGGGATTGCCACACCCAGAGTTCTGCCTAGGTAGAGTTCGGAAAGAGCGCGTCCTCCACCCAGGTTTCCCTCCTCCTGCGTAGCTTGGTCCGCGGCAACAGCTTTTGCAGAAACAATTTTTCAATTTTAAATAACTATTGACCTAAGCGAGCTAAAAAAAATTGTTGAAATATAAATTGTTGAGAATTTTTAGGCGGATCGACTGGTGGCAATTTTGAAAAAAAAATTGTTTCTAGTTTAGAAGTTATAGCAAAAAGAAGTTTTGAATTTAAAATATCTAACCTACGTAGCTGGAGACGTGGGATTGCCACACCCAGAGTTCAGCCTAAGTAGAGTTCGGAAAGAGCGCGTCCTCCACCTAGGTTTCCCTCCTCCTGCGTAGCTTGATCCGCGGCAACAGCTTTTGTAGAAACAATTTTTCAGTTGTAAACAACTTTTGACCTAAGCGAGCTAGAAAAAAATTGTTGAAATATATATTGTTGAGAATTTTTAGGCGCATCGACTGGTGGCAATTTTGACTGAAAAAATGTTTCTAGTTTAGAAGTTATTGCAAAAAGAAATTTAAAATTTAAAATATCAAACCTACGTAGCTGGAGACGTGAGATTGCCACACCCAGAGTTCTGCCTAGGTAGAGTTCGGAAAGAGCGCGTCCTCCACCTAGGTTTCCCTCCT
The DNA here is from genome assembly GCA_911728475.2 of Pterostichus madidus. Classification (NCBI taxonomy): domain Eukaryota; kingdom Metazoa; phylum Arthropoda; class Insecta; order Coleoptera; family Carabidae; genus Pterostichus; species Pterostichus madidus. The sequence goes on along the minus strand of OU452305.1, from coordinate 20,751,438 downwards.
CCTGCGTAGCTTGATCCGCGGCAACAGCTTTTGTAGAAACAATTTTTCAGTTGTAAACAACTTTTGACCTAAGCGAGCTAGAAAAAAATTGTTGAAATATATATTGTTGAGAATTTTTAGGCGCATCGACTGGTGGCAATTTTGACTGAAAAAATGTTTCTAGTTTAGAAGTTATAGCAAAAAGAAATTTTGAATTTAAAATATCAAACCTACGTAGCTGGAGACGTGGGATTGCCACACCCAGAGTTCTGCCTAGGTAGAGTTCGGAAAGAGCGCGTCCTCCACCCAGGTTTCCCTCCTCCTGCGTAGCTTGGTCCGCGGCAACAGCTTTTGCAGAAACAATTTTTCAATTTTAAATAACTATTGACCTAAGCGAGCTAAAAAAAATTGTTGAAATATAAATTGTTGAGAATTTTTAGGCGGATCGACTGGTGGCAATTTTGAAAAAAAAATTGTTTCTAGTTTAGAAGTTATAGCAAAAAGAAGTTTTGAATTTAAAATATCAAACCTACGTAGCTGGAGACGTGAGATTGCCACACCCAGAGTTCTGCCTAGGTAGAGTTCGAAAAGAGCGCGTCCTCCATCCAGGTTGCCCTCCTCCTGCGTAGCTTGCTCCGCGGCAACAGCTTTTGTAGAAACAATTTTTCAGTTGTAAATAACTTTTAAACTAAGCGAGCTAGAAAAAAATTGTTGAAATATAAATTGTTGAGAATTTTTAGGCGCATCGACTGGTGGCAATTTTGAAAAAAAATTGTTTCTAGTTTAGAAGTTATAGCAAAAAGAAGTTTTGAATTTAAAATATCTAACCTACGTAGCTGGAGACGTGGGATTGCCACACCCAGAGTTCAGCCTAAGTAGAGTTCGGAAAGAGCGCGTCCTCCACCTAGGTTTCCCTCCTCCTGCGTAGCTTGATCCGCGGCAACAGCTTTTGTAGAAACAATTTTTCAGTTGTAAACAACTTTTGACCTAAGCGAGCTAGAAAAAAATTGTTGAAATATATATTGTTGAGAATTTTTAGGCGCATCGACTGGTGGCAATTTTGACTGAAAAAATGTTTCTAGTTTAGAAGTTATTGCAAAAAGAAATTTAAAATTTAAAATATCAAACCTACGTAGCTGGAGACGTGAGATTGCCACACCCAGAGTTCTGCCTAGGTAGAGTTCGAAAAGAGCGCGTCCTCCATCCAGGTTGCCCTCCTCCTGCGTAGCTTGCTCCGCGGCAAAAGCTTTTGTAGAAACAATTTTTCAGTTGTAAATAACTTTTAAACTAAGCGAGCTAGAAAAAAATTGTTGAAATATAAATTGTTGAGAATTATTAGGCGCATCGACTGGTGGCAATTTTGACTGAAAAAATGTTTCTAGTTTAGAAGTTATAGCAAAAAGAAATTTTGAATTTAAAATATCAAACCTATGTAGCTGGAGACGTGGGATTGCCACACCCAGAGTTCTGCCTAGGTAGAGTTCGGAAAGAGCGCGTCCTCCACCCAGGTTTCCCTCCTCCTGCGTAGCTTGGTCCGCGGCAACAGCTTTTGCAGAAACAATTTTTCAATTTTAAATAACTATTGACCTAAGCGAGCTAAAAAAAATTGTTGAAATATAAATTGTTGAGAATTTTTAGGCGGATCGACTGGTGGCAATTTTGAAAAAAAAATTGTTTCTAGTTTAGAAGTTATAGCAAAAAGAAGTTTTGAATTTAAAATATCAAACCTACATAGCTGGAGACGTGGGATTGCCACACCCAGAGTTCAGCCTAAGTAGAGTTCGGAAAGAGCGCGTCCTCCACCTAGGTTTCCCTCCTCCTGCGTAGCTTGATCCGCGGCAACAGCTTTTGTAGAAACAATTTTTCAGTTGTAAACAACTTTTGACCTAAGCGAGCTAGAAAAAAATTGTTGAAATATATATTGTTGAGAATTTTTAGGCGCATCGACTGGTGGCAATTTTGACTGAAAAAATGTTTCTAGTTTAGAAGTTATTGCAAAAAGAAATTTAAAATTTAAAATATCAAACCTACGTAGCTGGAGACGTGAGATTGCCACACCCAGAGTTCTGCCTAGGTAGAGTTCGAAAAGAGCGCGTCCTCCATCCAGGTTGCCCTCCTCCTGCGTAGCTTGCTCCGCGGCAACAGCTTTTGCAGAAACAATTTTTCAATTTTAAATAACTATTGACCTAAGCGAGCTAAAAAAAATTGTTGAAATATAAATTGTTGAGAATTTTTAGGCGGATCGACTGGTGGCAATTTTGAAAAAAAAATTGTTTCTAGTTTAGAAGTTATAGCAAAAAGAAGTTTTGAATTTAAAATATCAAACCTACGTAGCTGGAGACGTGGGATTGCCACACCCAGAGTTCAGCCTAAGTAGAGTTCGGAAAGAGCGCGTCCTCCACCTAGGTTGCCCTCCTCCTGCGTAGCTTGCTCCGCGGCAAAAGCTTTTGTAGAAACAATTTTTCAGTTGTAAATAACTTTTAAACTAAGCGAGCTAGAAAAAAATTGTTGAAATATAAATTGTTGAGAATTATTAGGCGCATCGACTGGTGGCAATTTTGACTGAAAAATTGTTTCTAGTTTAGAAGTTATAGCAAAAAGAAATTTTGAATTTAAAATATCAAACCTATGTAGCTGGAGACGTGGGATTGCCACACCCAGAGTTCTGCCTAGGTAGAGTTCGGAAAGAGCGCGTCCTCCACCCAGGTTTCCCTCCTCCTGCGTAGCTTGGTCCGCGGCAACAGCTTTTGCAGAAACAATTTTTCAATTTTAAATAACTATTGACCTAAGCGAGCTAAAAAAAATTGTTGAAATATAAATTGTTGAGAATTTTTAGGCGGATCGACTGGTGGCAATTTTGAAAAAAAAATTGTTTCTAGTTTAGAAGTTATAGCAAAAAGAAGTTTTGAATTTAAAATATCTAACCTACGTAGCTGGAGACGTGGGATTGCCACACCCAGAGTTCAGCCTAAGTAGAGTTCGGAAAGAGCGCGTCCTCCACCTAGGTTTCCCTCCTCCTGCGTAGCTTGATCCGCGGCAACAGCTTTTGTAGAAACAATTTTTCAGTTGTAAACAACTTTTGACCTAAGCGAGCTAGAAAAAAATTGTTGAAATATATATTGTTGAGAATTTTTAGGCGCATCGACTGGTGGCAATTTTGACTGAAAAAATGTTTCTAGTTTAGAAGTTATTGCAAAAAGAAATTTAAAATTTAAAATATCAAACCTACGTAGCTGGAGACGTGAGATTGCCACACCCAGAGTTCTGCCTAGGTAGAGTTCGGAAAGAGCGCGTCCTCCACCTAGGTTTCCCTCCTCCTGCGTAGCTTGATCCGCGGCAACAGCTTTTGTAGAAACAATTTTTCAGTTGTAAACAACTTTTGACCTAAGCGAGCTAGAAAAAAATTGTTGAAATATATATTGTTGAGAATTTTTAGGCGCATCGACTGGTGGCAATTTTGACTGAAAAAATGTTTCTAGTTTAGAAGTTATAGCAAAAAGAAATTTTGAATTTAAAATATCAAACCTATGTAGCTGGAGACGTGGGATTGCCACACCCAGAGTTCTGCCTAGGTAGAGTTCGGAAAGAGCGCGTCCTCCACCCAGGTTTCCCTCCTCCTGCGTAGCTTGGTCCGCGGCAACAGCTTTTGCAGAAACAATTTTTCAATTTTAAATAACTATTGACCTAAGCGAGCTAAAAAAAATTGTTGAAATATAAATTGTTGAGAATTTTTAGGCGGATCGACTGGTGGCAATTTTGAAAAAAAAATTGTTTCTAGTTTAGAAGTTATAGCAAAAAGAAGTTTTGAATTTAAAATATCAAACCTACGTAGCTGGAGACGTGAGATTGCCACACCCAGAGTTCTGCCTAGGTAGAGTTCGAAAAGAGCGCGTCCTCCATCCAGGTTGCCCTCCTCCTGCGTAGCTTGCTCCGCGGCAACAGCTTTTGTAGAAACAATTTTTCAGTTGTAAATAACTTTTAAACTAAGCGAGCTAGAAAAAAATTGTTGAAATATAAATTGTTGAGAATTTTTAGGCGCATCGACTGGTGGCAATTTTGAAAAAAAATTGTTTCTAGTTTAGAAGTTATAGCAAAAAGAAGTTTTGAATTTAAAATATCTAACCTACGTAGCTGGAGACGTGGGATTGCCACACCCAGAGTTCAGCCTAAGTAGAGTTCGGAAAGAGCGCGTCCTCCACCTAGGTTTCCCTCCTCCTGCGTAGCTTGATCCGCGGCAACAGCTTTTGTAGAAACAATTTTTCAGTTGTAAACAACTTTTGACCTAAGCGAGCTAGAAAAAAATTGTTGAAATATATATTGTTGAGAATTTTTAGGCGCATCGACTGGTGGCAATTTTGACTGAAAAAATGTTTCTAGTTTAGAAGTTATTGCAAAAAGAAATTTAAAATTTAAAATATCAAACCTACGTAGCTGGAGACGTGAGATTGCCACACCCAGAGTTCTGCCTAGGTAGAGTTCGAAAAGAGCGCGTCCTCCATCCAGGTTGCCCTCCTCCTGCGTAGCTTGCTCCGCGGCAACAGCTTTTGTAGAAACAATTTTTCAGTTGTAAATAACTTTTAAACTAAGCGAGCTAGAAAAAAATTGTTGAAATATAAATTGTTGAGAATTTTTAGGCGGATCGACTGGTGGCAATTTTGAAAAAAAAATTGTTTCTAGTTTAGAAGTTATAGCAAAAAGAAGTTTTGAATTTAAAATATCTAACCTACGTAGCTGGAGACGTGGGATTGCCACACCCAGAGTTCAGCCTAAGTAGAGTTCGGAAAGAGCGCGTCCTCCACCTAGGTTTCCCTCCTCCTGCGTAGCTTGATCCGCGGCAACAGCTTTTGTAGAAACAATTTTTCAGTTGTAAACAACTTTTGACCTAAGCGAGCTAGAAAAAAATTGTTGAAATATATATTGTTGAGAATTTTTAGGCGCATCGACTGGTGGCAATTTTGACTGAAAAAATGTTTCTAGTTTAGAAGTAATTGCAAAAAGAAATTTAAAATTTAAAATATCAAACCTACGTAGCTGGAGACGTGAGATTGCCACACCCAGAGTTCTGCCTAGGTAGAGTTCGAAAAGAGCGCGTCCTCCATCCAGGTTGCCCTCCTCCTGCGTAGCTTGCTCCGCGGCAACAGCTTTTGTAGAAACAATTTTTCAGTTGTAAATAACTTTTAAACTAAGCGAGCTAGAAAAAAATTGTTGAAATATAAATTGTTGAGAATTTTTAGGCGCATCGACTGGTGGCAATTTTGAAAAAAAAATTGTTTCTAGTTTAGAAGTTATAGCAAAAAGAAGTTTTGAATTTAAAATATCTAACCTACGTAGCTGGAGACGTGGGATTGCCACACCCAGAGTTCAGCCTAAGTAGAGTTCGGAAAGAGCGCGTCCTCCACCTAGGTTTCCCTCCTCCTGCGTAGCTTGATCCGCGGCAACAGCTTTTGTAGAAACAATTTTTCAGTTGTAAACAACTTTTGACCTAAGCGAGCTAGAAAAAAATTGTTGAAATATATATTGTTGAGAATTTTTAGGCGCATCGACTGGTGGCAATTTTGACTGAAAAAATGTTTCTAGTTTAGAAGTTATTGCAAAAAGAAATTTAAAATATCAAACCTACGTAGCTGGAGACGTGAGATTGCCACACCCAGATTTCTGCCTAGGTAGAGTTCGAAAAGAGCGCGTCCTCCATCCAGGTTGCCCTCCTCCTGCGTAGCTTGCTCCGCGGCAACAGCTTTTGTAGAAACAATTTTTCAGTTGTAAACAACTTTTGACCTAAGCGAGCTAGAAAAAAATTGTTGAAATATATATTGTTGAGAATTTTTAGGCGCATCGACTGGTGGCAATTTTGACTGAAAAAATGTTTCTAGTTTAGAAGTTATTGCAAAAAGAAATTTAAAATTTAAAATATCAAACCTACGTAGCTGGAGACGTGAGATTGCCACACCCAGAGTTCTGCCTAGGTAGAGTTCGGAAAGAGCGCGTCCTCCATCCAGGTTGCCCTCCTCCTGCGTAGCTTGCTCCGCGGCAACAGCTTTTGCAGAAACAATTTTTCAATTTTAAATAACTTTTGACCTAAGCGAGCTAAAAAAAATTGTTGAAATATAAATTGTTGAGAATTTTTAGGCGGATCGACTGGTGGCAATTTTGAAAAAAAAATTGTTTCTAGTTTAGAAGTTATAGCAAAAAGAAGTTTTGAATTTAAAATATCAAACCTACGTAGCTGGAGACGTGGGATTGCCACACCCAGAGTTCAGCCTAAGTAGAGTTCGGAAAGAGCGCGTCCTCCACTTAGGTTTCCCTCCTCCTGCGTAGCTTGATCCGCGGCAACAGCTTTTGTAGAAACAATTTTTCAGTTGTAAACAACTTTTGACCTAAGCGAGCTAGAAAAAAATTGTTGAAATATAAATTGTTGAGAATTTTTAGGCGCATCGACTGGTGGCAATTTTGACTGAAAAAATGTTTCTAGTTTAGAAGTTATAGCAAAAAGAAATTAAAAATTTAAAATATCAAACCTACGTAGCTGGAGACGTGAGATTGCCACACCCAGAGTTCTGCCTAGGTAGAGTTCGAAAAGAGCGCGTCTTCCACCCAGGTTTCCCTCCTCCTGCGTAGCTTGGTCCGCGGCAACAGCTTTTGCAGAAACAATTTTTCAATTTTAAATAACTTTTGACCTAAGCGAGCTAGAAAAAATTGTTGAAATATAAATTGTTGAGAATTTTTAGGCGCATCGACTGGTGGCAATTTTGACTGAAAAAATGTTTCTAGTTTAGTAGTTATAGCAAAAAGAAATTTAAAATTTAAAATATCAAACCTACGTAGCTGGAGACGTGAGATTGCCACACCTAGAGTTCTGCCTAGGTAGAGTTCGAAAAGAGCGCGTCTTCCACCCAGGTTTCCCTCCTCCTGCGTAGCTTGGTCCGCGGCAACAGCTTTTGCAGAAACAATTTTTCAATTTTAAATAACTTTTGACCTAAGCGAGCTAGAAAAAATTGTTGAAATATAAATTGTTGAGAATTTTTAGGCGGATCGACTGGTGGCAATTTTGAAAAAAAAATTGTTTCTAGTTTAGAAGTTATAGCAAAAAGAAGTTTTGAATTTAAAATATCAAACCTACGTAGCTGGAGACGTGGGATTGCCACACCCAGAGTTCAGCCTAAGTAGTGTTCGGAAAGAGCGCGTCCTCCACCTAGGTTTCCCTCCTCCTGCGTAGCTTGATCCGCGGCAACAGCTTTTGTAGAAACAATTTTTCAGTTGTAAACAACTTTTGACCTAAGCGAGCTAGAAAAAAATTGTTGAAATATATATTGTTGAGAATTTTTAGGCGCATCGACTGGTGGCAATTTTGACTAAAAAAATGTTTCTAGTTTAGAAGTTATTGCAAAAAGAAATTTAAAATTTAAAATATCAAACCTACATAGCTGGAGACGTGAGATTGCCACACCCAGAGTTCTGCCTAGGTAGAGTTCGAAAATAGCGCGTCCTCCATCCAGGTTGCCCTCCTCCTGCGTAGCTTGCTCCGCGGCAACAGCTTTTGCAGAAACAATTTTTCAATTTTAAATAACTATTGACCTAAGCGAGCTAAAAAAAATTGTTGAAATATAAATTGTTGAGAATTTTTAGGCGGATCGACTGGTGGCAATTTTGAAACAAAAATTGTTTCTAGTTTAGAAGTTATAGCAAAAAGAAGTTTTGAATTTAAAATATCAAACCTACGTAGCTGGAGACGTGGGATTGCCACACCCAGAGTTCAGCCTAAGTAGAGTTCGGAAAGAGCGCGTCCTCCACCTAGGTTTCCCTCCTCCTGCGTAGCTTGATCCGCGGCAACAGCTTTTGTAGAAACAATTTTTCAGTTGTAAACAACTTTTGACCTAAGCGAGCTAGAAAAAAATTGTTGAAATATATATTGTTGAGAATTTTTAGGCGCATCGACTGGTGGCAATTTTGACTGAAAAAATGTTTCTAGTTTAGAAGTTATAGCAAAAAGAAATTTTGAATTTAAAATATCAAACCTATGTAGCTGGAGACGTGGGATTGCCACACCCAGAGTTCTGCCTAGGTAGAGTTCGGAAAGAGCGCGTCCTCCACTCAGGTTTCCCTCCTCCTGCGTAGCTTGGTCCGCGGCAACAGCTTTTGCAGAAACAATTTTTCAATTTTAAATAACTATTGACCTAAGCGAGCTAAAAAAAATTGTTGAAATATAAATTGTTGAGAATTTTTAGGCGGATCGACTGGTGGCAATTTTGAAACAAAAATTGTTTCTAGTTTAGAAGTTATAGCAAAAAGAAGTTTTGAATTTAAAATATCAAACCTACATAGCTGGAGACGTGGGATTGCCACACCCAGAGTTCAGCCTAAGTAGAGTTCGGAAAGAGCGCGTCCTCCACCTAGGTTTCCCTCCTCCTGCGTAGCTTGATCCGCGGCAACAGCTTTTGTAGAAACAATTTTTCAGTTGTAAACAACTTTTGACCTAAGCGAGCTAGAAAAAAATTGTTGAAATATATATTGTTGAGAATTTTTAGGCGCATCGACTGGTGGCAATTTTGACTGAAAAAATGTTTCTAGTTTAGAAGTAATTGCAAAAAGAAATTTAAAATTTAAAATATCAAACCTACGTAGCTGGAGACGTGAAATTGCCACACCCAGAGTTCTGCCTAGGTAGAGTTCGAAAAGAGCGCGTCCTCCATCCAGGTTGCCCTCCTCCTGCGTAGCTTGCTCCGCGGCAACAGCTTTTGTAGAAACAATTTTTCAGTTGTAAATAACTTTTAAACTAAGCGAGCTAGAAAAAAATTGTTGAAATATAAATTGTTGAGAATTTTTAGGCGCATCGACTGGTGGCAATTTTGAAAAAAAAATTGTTTCTAGTTTAGAAGTTATAGCAAAAAGAAGTTTTGAATTTAAAATATCTAACCTACGTAGCTGGAGACGTGGGATTGCCACACCCAGAGTTCAGCCTAAGTAGAGTTCGGAAAGAGCGCGTCCTCCACCTAGGTTTCCCTCCTCCTGCGTAGCTTGATCCGCGGCAACAGCTTTTGTAGAAACAATTTTTCAGTTGTAAACAACTTTTGACCTAAGCGAGCTAGAAAAAAATTGTTGAAATATATATTGTTGAGAATTTTTAGGCGCATCGACTGGTGGCAATTTTGACTGAAAAAATGTTTCTAGTTTAGAAGTTATTGCAAAAAGAAATTTAAAATATCAAACCTACGTAGCTGGAGACGTGAGATTGCCACACCCAGATTTCTGCCTAGGTAGAGTTCGAAAAGAGCGCGTCCTCCATCCAGGTTGCCCTCCTCCTGCGTAGCTTGCTCCGCGGCAACAGCTTTTGTAGAAACAATTTTTCAGTTGTAAATAACTTTTAAACTAAGCGAGCTAGAAAAAAATTGTTGAAATATAAATTGTTGAGAATTTTTAGGCGGATCGACTGGTGGCAATTTTGAAAAAAAAATTGTTTCTAGTTTAGAAGTTATAGCAAAAAGAAATTTTGAATTTAAAATATCTAACCTACGTAGCTGGAGACGTGGGATTGCCACACCCAGAGTTCAGCCTAAGTAGAGTTCGGAAAGAGCGCGTCCTCCACCTAGGTTTCCCTCCTCCTGCGTAGCTTGATCCGCGGCAACAGCTTTTGTAGAAACAATTTTTCAGTTGTAAACAACTTTTGACCTAAGCGAGCTAGAAAAAAATTGTTGAAATATATATTGTTGAGAATTTTTAGGCGCATCGACTGGTGGCAATTTTGACTGAAAAAATGTTTCTAGTTTAGAAGTTATTGCAAAAAGAAATTTAAAATTTAAAATATCAAACCTACGTAGCTGGAGACGTGAGATTGCCACACCCAGAGTTCTGCCTAGGTAGAGTTCGAAAAGAGCGCGTCCTCCACCTAGGTTGCCCTCCTCCTGCGTAGCTTGCTCCGCGGCAACAGCTTTTGCAGAAACAATTTTTCAATTTTAAATAACTATTGACCTAAGCGAGCTAAAAAAAATTGTTGAAATATAAATTGTTGAGAATTTTTAGGCGGATCGACTGGTGGCAATTTTGAAAAAAAAATTGTTTCTAGTTTAGAAGTTATAGCAAAAAGAAGTTTTGAATTTAAAATATCAAACCTACGTAGCTGGAGACGTGGGATTGCCACACCCAGAGTTCAGCCTAAGTAGAGTTCGGAAAGAGCGCGTCCTCCACTTAGGTTTCCCTCCTCCTGCGTAGCTTGATCCGCGGCAACAGCTTTTGTAGAAACAATTTTTCAGTTGTAAACAACTTTTGACCTAAGCGAGCTAGAAAAAAATTGTTGAAATATAAATTGTTGAGAATTTTTAGGCGCATCGACTGGTGGCAATTTTGACTGAAAAAATGTTTCTAGTTTAGAAGTTATAGCAAAAAGAAATTAAAAATTTAAAATATCAAACCTACGTAGCTGGAGACGTGAGATTGCCACACCCAGAGTTCTGCCTAGGTAGAGTTCGAAAAGAGCGCGTCTTCCACCCAGGTTTCCCTCCTCCTGCGTAGCTTGGTCCGCGGCAACAGCTTTTGCAGAAACAATTTTTCAATTTTAAATAACTTTTGACCTAAGCGAGCTAGAAAAAATTGTTGAAATATAAATTGTTGAGAATTTTTAGGCGCATCGACTGGTGGCAATTTTGACTGAAAAAATGTTTCTAGTTTAGTAGTTATAGCAAAAAGAAATTTAAAATTTAAAATATCAAACCTACGTAGCTGGAGACGTGAGATTGCCACACCTAGAGTTCTGCCTAGGTAGAGTTCGAAAAGAGCGCGTCTTCCACCCAGGTTTCCCTCCTCCTGCGTAGCTTGGTCCGCGGCAACAGCTTTTGCAGAAACAATTTTTCAATTTTAAATAACTTTTGACCTAAGCGAGCTAGAAAAAATTGTTGAAATATAAATTGTTGAGAATTTTTAGGCGCATCGACTGGTGGCAATTTTGACTGAAAAAATGTTTCTAGTTTAGTAGTTATAGCAAAAAGAAATTTAAAATTTAAAATATCAAACCTACGTAGCTGGAGACGTGAGATTGCCACACCCAGAGTTCTGCCTAGGTAGAGTTCGAAAAGAGCGCGTCCTCCATCCAGGTTGCCCTCCTCCTGCGTAGCTTGCTCCGCGGCAACAGCTTTTGTAGAAACAATTTTTCAGTTGTAAATAACTTTTAAACTAAGCGAGCTAGAAAAAAATTGTTGAAATATAAATTGTTGAGAATTTTTAGGCGCATCGACTGGTGGCAATTTTGAAAAAAAAATTGTTTCTAGTTTAGAAGTTATAGCAAAAAGAAGTTTTGAATTTAAAATATCTAACCTACGTAGCTGGAGACGTGGGATTGCCACACCCAGAGTTCAGCCTAAGTAGAGTTCGGAAAGAGCGCGTCCTCCACCTAGGTTTCCCTCCTCCTGCGTAGCTTGATCCGCGGCAACAGCTTTTGTAGAAACAATTTTTCAGTTGTAAACAACTTTTGACCTAAGCGAGCTAGAAAAAAATTGTTGAAATATATATTGTTGAGAATTTTTAGGCGCATCGACTGGTGGCAATTTTGACTGAAAAAATGTTTCTAGTTTAGAAGTTATTGCAAAAAGAATTTTAAAATTTAAAATATCAAACCTACGTAGCTGGAGACGTGAGATTGCCACACCCAGAGTTCTGCCTAGGTAGAGTTCGAAAAGAGCGCGTCCTCCATCCAGGTTGCCCTCCTCCTGCGTAGCTTGCTCCGCGGCAACAGCTTTTGCAGAAACAATTTTTCAATTTTAAATAACTATTGACCTAAGCGAGCTAAAAAAAATTGTTGAAATATAAATTGTTGAGAATTTTTAGGCGGATCGACTGGTGGCAATTTTGAAAAAAAAATTGTTTCTAGTTTAGAAGTTATAGCAAAAAGAAGTTTTGAATTTAAAATATCAAACCTACGTAGCTGGAGACGTGGGATTGCCACACCCAGAGTTCAGCCTAAGTAGAGTTCGGAAAGAGCGCGTCCTCCACTTAGGTTTCCCTCCTCCTGCGTAGCTTGATCCGCGGCAACAGCTTTTGTAGAAACAATTTTTCAGTTGTAAACAACTTTTGACCTAAGCGAGCTAGAAAAAAATTGTTGAAATATAAATTGTTGAGAATTTTTAGGCGCATCGACTGGTGGCAATTTTGACTGAAAAAATGTTTCTAGTTTAGAAGTTATAGCAAAAAGAAATTAAAAATTTAAAATATCAAACCTACGTAGCTGGAGACGTGAGATTGCCACACCCAGAGTTCTGCCTAGGTAGAGTTCGAAAAGAGCGCGTCTTCCACCCAGGTTTCCCTCCTCCTGCGTAGCTTGGTCCGCGGCAACAGCTTTTGCAGAAACAATTTTTCAATTTTAAATAACTTTTGACCTAAGCGAGCTAGAAAAAATTGTTGAAATATAAATTGTTGAGAATTTTTAGGCGCATCGACTGGTGGCAATTTTGACTGAAAAAATGTTTCTAGTTTAGTAGTTATAGCAAAAAGAAATTTAAAATTTAAAATATCAAACCTACGTAGCTGGAGACGTGAGATTGCCACACCCAGAGTTCTGCCTAGGTAGAGTTCGGAAAGAGCGCGTCCTCCATCCAGGTTGCCCTCCTCCTGCGTAGCTTGCTCCGCGGCAACAGCTTTTGTAGAAACAATTTTTCAGTTGTAAATAACTTTTAAACTAAGCGAGCTAGAAAAAAATTGTTGAAATATAAATTGTTGAGAATTTTTAGGCGGATCGACTGGTGGCAATTTTGAAACAAAAATTGTTTCTAGTTTAGAAGTTATAGCAAAAAGAAGTTTTGAATTTAAAATATCAAACCTACGTAGCTGGAGACGTGGGATTGCCACACCCAGAGTTCAGCCTAAGTAGAGTTCGGAAAGAGCGCGTCCTCCACCTAGGTTTCCCTCCTCCTGCGTAGCTTGATCCGCGGCAACAGCTTTTGTAGAAACAATTTTTCAGTTGTAAACAACTTTTGACCTAAGCGAGCTAGAAAAAAATTGTTGAAATATATATTGTTGAGAATTTTTAGGCGCATCGACTGGTGGCAATTTTGACTGAAAAAATGTTTCTAGTTTAGAAGTTATAGCAAAAAGAAATTTTGAATTTAAAATATCAAACCTATGTAGCTGGAGACGTGGGATTGCCACACCCAGAGTTCTGCCTAGGTAGAGTTCGGAAAGAGCGCGTCCTCCACTCAGGTTTCCCTCCTCCTGCGTAGCTTGGTCCGCGGCAACAGCTTTTGCAGAAACAATTTTTCAATTTTAAATAACTATTGACCTAAGCGAGCTAAAAAAAATTGTTGAAATATAAATTGTTGAGAATTTTTAGGCGGATCGACTGGTGGCAATTTTGAAAAAAAAATTGTTTCTAGTTTAGAAGTTATAGCAAAAAGAAGTTTTGAATTTAAAATATCAAACCTACATAGCTGGAGACGTGGGATTGCCACACCCAGAGTTCAGCCTAAGTAGAGTTCGGAAAGAGCGCGTCCTCCACCTAGGTTTCCCTCCTCCTGCGTAGCTTGATCCGCGGCAACAGCTTTTGTAGAAACAATTTTTCAGTTGTAAACAACTTTTGACCTAAGCGAGCTAGAAAAAAATTGTTGAAATATATATTGTTGAGAATTTTTAGGCGCATCGACTGGTGGCAATTTTGACTGAAAAAATGTTTCTAGTTTAGAAGTAATTGCAAAAAGAAATTTAAAATTTAAAATATCAAACCTACGTAGCTGGAGACGTGAGATTGCCACACCCAGAGTTCTGCCTAGGTAGAGTTCGAAAAGAGCGCGTCCTCCATCCAGGTTGCCCTCCTCCTGCGTAGTTTGCTCCGCGGCAACAGCTTTTGTAGAAACAATTTTTCAGTTGTAAATAACTTTTAAACTAAGCGAGCTAGAAAAAAATTGTTGAAATATAAATTGTTGAGAATTTTTAGGCGCATCGACTGGTGGCAATTTTGAAAAAAAAATTGTTTCTAGTTTAGAAGTTATAGCAAAAAGAAGTTTTGAATTTAAAATATCTAACCTACGTAGCTGGAGACGTGGGATTGCCACACCCAGAGTTCAGCCTAAGTAGAGTTCGGAAAGAGCGCGTCCTCCACCTAGGTTTCCCTCCTCCTGCGTAGCTTGATCCGCGGCAACAGCTTTTGTAGAAACAATTTTTCAGTTGTAAACAACTTTTGACCTAAGCGAGCTAGAAAAAAATTGTTGAAATATATATTGTTGAGAATTTTTAGGCGCATCGACTGGTGGCAATTTTGACTGAAAAAATGTTTCTAGTTTAGAAGTTATTGCAAAAAGAAATTTAAAATATCAAACCTACGTAGCTGGAGACGTGAGATTGCCACACCCAGATTTCTGCCTAGGTAGAGTTCGAAAAGAGCGCGTCCTCCATCCAGGTTGCCCTCCTCCTGCGTAGCTTGCTCCGCGGCAACAGCTTTTGTAGAAACAATTTTTCAGTTGTAAACAACTTTTGACCTAAGCGAGCTAGAAAAAAATTGTTGAAATATATATTGTTGAGAATTTTTAGGCGCATCGACTGGTGGCAATTTTGACTGAAAAAATGTTTCTAGTTTAGAAGTTATTGCAAAAAGAAATTTAAAATTTAAAATATCAAACCTACGTAGCTGGAGACGTGAGATTGCCACACCCAGAGTTCTGCCTAGGTAGAGTTCGAAAAGAGCGCGTCCTCCATCCAGGTTGCCCTCCTCCTGCGTAGCTTGCTCCGCGGCAACAGCTTTTGCAGAAACAATTTTTCAATTTTAAATAACTATTGACCTAAACGAGCTAAAAAAAATTGTTGAAATATAAATTGTTGAGAATTTTTAGGCGGATCGACTGGTGGCAATTTTGAAAAAAAAATTGTTTCTAGTTTAGAAGTTATAGCAAAAAGAAGTTTTGAATTTAAAATATCAAACCTACGTAGCTGGAGACGTGGGATTGCCACACCCAGAGTTCAGCCTAAGTAGAGTTCGGAAAGAGCGCGTCCTCCACTTAGGTTTCCCTCCTCCTGCGTAGCTTGATCCGCGGCAACAGCTTTTGTAGAAACAATTTTTCAGTTGTAAACAACTTTTGACCTAAGCGAGCTAGAAAAAAATTGTTGAAATATAAATTGTTGAGAATTTTTAGGCGCATCGACTGGTGGCAATTTTGACTGAAAAAATGTTTCTAGTTTAGAAGTTATAGCAAAAAGAAATTAAAAATTTAAAATATCAAACCTACGTAGCTGGAGACGTGAGATTGCCACACCCAGAGTTCTGCCTAGGTAGAGTTCGAAAAGAGCGCGTCTTCCACCCAGGTTTCCCTCCTCCTGCGTAGCTTGGTCCGCGGCAACAGCTTTTGCAGAAACAATTTTTCAATTTTAAATAACTTTTGACCTAAGCGAGCTAGAAAAAATTGTTGAAATATAAATTGTTGAGAATTTTTAGGCGCATCGACTGGTGGCAATTTTGACTGAAAAAATGTTTCTAGTTTAGTAGTTATAGCAAAAAGAAATTTAAAATTTAAAATATCAAACCTACGTAGCTGGAGACGTGAGATTGCCACACCTAGAGTTCTGCCTAGGTAGAGTTCGAAAAGAGCGCGTCTTCCACCCAGGTTTCCCTCCTCCTGCGTAGCTTGGTCCGCGGCAACAGCTTTTGCAGAAACAATTTTTCAATTTTAAATAACTTTTGACCTAAGCGAGCTAGAAAAAATTGTTGAAATATAAATTGTTGAGAATTTTTAGGCGGATCGACTGGTGGCAATTTTGAAAAAAAAATTGTTTCTAGTTTAGAAGTTATAGCAAAAAGAAGTTTTGAATTTAAAATATCAAACCTACGTAGCTGGAGACGTGGGATTGCCACACCCAGAGTTCAGCCTAAGTAGTGTTCGGAAAGAGCGCGTCCTCCACCTAGGTTTCCCTCCTCCTGCGTAGCTTGATCCGCGGCAACAGCTTTTGTAGAAACAATTTTTCAGTTGTAAACAACTTTTGACCTAAGCGAGCTAGAAAAAAATTGTTGAAATATATATTGTTGAGAATTTTTAGGCGCATCGACTGGTGGCAATTTTGACTACAAAAATGTTTCTAGTTTAGAAGTTATTGCAAAAAGAAATTTAAAATTTAAAATATCAAACCTACATAGCTGGAGACGTGAGATTGCCACACCCAGAGTTCTGCCTAGGTAGAGTTCGAAAATAGCGCGTCCTCCATCCAGGTTGCCCTCCTCCTGCGTAGCTTGCTCCGCGGCAACAGCTTTTGCAGAAACAATTTTTCAATTTTAAATAACTATTGACCTAAGCGAGCTAAAAAAAATTGTTGAAATATAAATTGTTGAGAATTTTTAGGCGGATCGACTGGTGGCAATTTTGACTGAAAAAATGTTTCTAGTTTAGAAGTTATAGCAAAAAGAAATTAAAAATTTAAAATATCAAACCTACGTAGCTGGAGACGTGAGATTGCCACACCCAGAGTTCTGCCTAGGTAGAGTTCGAAAAGAGCGCGTCTTCCACCCAGGTTTCCCTCCTCCTGCGTAGCTTGGTCCGCGGCAACAGCTTTTGCAGAAACAATTTTTCAATTTTAAATAACTTTTGACCTAAGCGAGCTAGAAAAAATTGTTGAAATATAAATTGTTGAGAATTTTTAGGCGCATCGACTGGTGGCAATTTTGACTGAAAAAATGTTTCTAGTTTAGTAGTTATAGCAAAAAGAAATTTAAAATTTAAAATATCAAACCTACGTAGCTGGAGACGTGAGATTGCCACACCTAGAGTTCTGCCTAGGTAGAGTTCGAAAAGAGCGCGTCTTCCACCCAGGTTTCCCTCCTCCTGCGTAGCTTGGTCCGCGGCAACAGCTTTTGCAGAAACAATTTTTCAATTTTAAATAACTTTTGACCTAAGCGAGCTAGAAAAAATTGTTGAAATATAAATTGTTGAGAATTTTTAGGCGGATCGACTGGTGGCAATTTTGAAAAAAAAATTGTTTCTAGTTTAGAAGTTATAGCAAAAAGAAGTTTTGAATTTAAAATATCAAACCTACGTAGCTGGAGACGTGGGATTGCCACACCCAGAGTTCAGCCTAAGTAGTGTTCGGAAAGAGCGCGTCCTCCACCTAGGTTTCCCTCCTCCTGCGTAGCTTGATCCGCGGCAACAGCTTTTGTAGAAACAATTTTTCAGTTGTAAACAACTTTTGACCTAAGCGAGCTAGAAAAAAATTGTTGAAATATATATTGTTGAGAATTTTTAGGCGCATCGACTGGTGGCAATTTTGACTACAAAAATGTTTCTAGTTTAGAAGTTATTGCAAAAAGAAATTTAAAATTTAAAATATCAAACCTACATAGCTGGAGACGTGGGATTGCCACACCCAGAGTTCAGCCTAAGTAGAGTTCGGAAAGAGCGCGTCCTCCACCTAGGTTTCCCTCCTCCTGCGTAGCTTGATCCGCGGCAACAGCTTTTGTAGAAACAATTTTTCAGTTGTAAACAACTTTTGACCTAAGCGAGCTAGAAAAAAATTGTTGAAATATATATTGTTGAGAATTTTTAGGCGCATCGACTGGTGGCAATTTTGACTGAAAAAATGTTTCTAGTTTAGAAGTTATAGCAAAAAGAAATTTTGAATTTAAAATATCAAACCTATGTAGCTGGAGACGTGGGATTGCCACACCCAGAGTTCTGCCTAGGTAGAGTTCGGAAAGAGCGCGTCCTCCACTCAGGTTTCCCTCCTCCTGCGTAGCTTGGTCCGCGGCAACAGCTTTTGCAGAAACAATTTTTCAATTTTAAATAACTATTGACCTAAGCGAGCTAAAAAAAATTGTTGAAATATAAATTGTTGAGAATTTTTAGGCGGATCGACTGGTGGCAATTTTGAAAAAAAAATTGTTTCTAGTTTAGAAGTTATAGCAAAAAGAAGTTTTGAATTTAAAATATCAAACCTACATAGCTGGAGACGTGGGATTGCCACACCCAGAGTTCAGCCTAAGTAGAGTTCGGAAAGAGCGCGTCCTCCACCTAGGTTTCCCTCCTCCTGCGTAGCTTGATCCGCGGCAACAGCTTTTGTAGAAACAATTTTTCAGTTGTAAACAACTTTTGACCTAAGCGAGCTAGAAAAAAATTGTTGAAATATATATTGTTGAGAATTTTTAGGCGCATCGACTGGTGGCAATTTTGACTGAAAAAATGTTTCTAGTTTAGAAGTAATTGCAAAAAGAAATTTAAAATTTAAAATATCAAACCTACGTAGCTGGAGACGTGAGATTGCCACACCCAGAGTTCTGCCTAGGTAGAGTTCGAAAAGAGCGCGTCCTCCATCCAGGTTGCCCTCCTCCTGCGTAGCTTGCTCCGCGGCAACAGCTTTTGTAGAAACAATTTTTCAGTTGTAAATAACTTTTAAACTAAGCGAGCAAGAAAAAAATTGTTGAAATATAAATTGTTGAGAATTTTTAGGCGCATCGACTGGTGGCAATTTTGAAAAAAAAATTGTTTCTAGTTTAGAAGTTATAGCAAAAAGAAGTTTTGAATTTAAAATATCTAACCTACGTAGCTGGAGACGTGGGATTGCCACACCCAGAGTTCAGCCTAAGTAGAGTTCGGAAAGAGCGCGTCCTCCACCTAGGTTTCCCTCCTCCTGCGTAGCTTGATCCGCGGCAACAGCTTTTGTAGAAACAATTTTTCAGTTGTAAACAACTTTTGACCTAAGCGAGCTAGAAAAAAATTGTTGAAATATATATTGTTGAGAATTTTTAGGCGCATCGACTGGTGGCAATTTTGACTGAAAAAATGTTTCTAGTTTAGAAGTTATTGCAAAAAGAAATTTAAAATATCAAACCTACGTAGCTGGAGACGTGAGATTGCCACACCCAGATTTCTGCCTAGGTAGAGTTCGAAAAGAGCGCGTCCTCCATCCAGGTTGCCCTCCTCCTGCGTAGCTTGCTCCGCGGCAACAGCTTTTGTAGAAACAATTTTTCAGTTGTAAATAACTTTTAAACTAAGCGAGCTAGAAAAAAATTGTTGAAATATAAATTGTTGAGAATTTTTAGGCGGATCGACTGGTGGCAATTTTGAAAAAAAAATTGTTTCTAGTTTAGAAGTTATAGCAAAAAGAAATTTTGAATTTAAAATATCTAACCTACGTAGCTGGAGACGTGGGATTGCCACACCCAGAGTTCAGCCTAAGTAGAGTTCGGAAAGAGCGCGTCCTCCACCTAGGTTTCCCTCCTCCTGCGTAGCTTGATCCGCGGCAACAGCTTTTGTAGAAACAATTTTTCAGTTGTAAACAACTTTTGACCTAAGCGAGCTAGAAAAAAATTGTTGAAATATATATTGTTGAGAATTTTTAGGCGCATCGACTGGTGGCAATTTTGACTGAAAAAATGTTTCTAGTTTAGAAGTTATTGCAAAAAGAAATTTAAAATTTAAAATATCAAACCTACGTAGCTGGAGACGTGAGATTGCCACACCCAGAGTTCTGCCTAGGTAGAGTTCGAAAAGAGCGCGTCCTCCATCCAGGTTGCCCTCCTCCTGCGTAGCTTGCTCCGCGGCAACAGCTTTTGCAGAAACAATTTTTCAATTTTAAATAACTATTGACCTAAGCGAGCTAAAAAAAATTGTTGAAATATAAATTGTTGAGAATTTTTAGGCGGATCGACTGGTGGCAATTTTGAAAAAAAAATTGTTTCTAGTTTAGAAGTTATAGCAAAAAGAAGTTTTGAATTTAAAATATCAAACCTACGTAGCTGGAGACGTGGGATTGCCACACCCAGAGTTCAGCCTAAGTAGAGTTCGGAAAGAGCGCGTCCTCCACTTAGGTTTCCCTCCTCCTGCGTAGCTTGATCCGCGGCAACAGCTTTTGTAGAAACAATTTTTCAGTTGTAAACAACTTTTGACCTAAGCGAGCTAGAAAAAAATTGTTGAAATATAAATTGTTGAGAATTTTTAGGCGCATCGACTGGTGGCAATTTTGACTGAAAAAATGTTTCTAGTTTAGAAGTTATAGCAAAAAGAAATTAAAAATTTAAAATATCAAACCTACGTAGCTGGAGACGTGAGATTGCCACACCCAGAGTTCTGCCTAGGTAGAGTTCGAAAAGAGCGCGTCTTCCACCCAGGTTTCCCTCCTCCTGCGTAGCTTGGTCCGCGGCAACAGCTTTTGCAGAAACAATTTTTCAATTTTAAATAACTTTTGACCTAAGCGAGCTAGAAAAAATTGTTGAAATATAAATTGTTGAGAATTTTTAGGCGCATCGACTGGTGGCAATTTTGACTGAAAAAATGTTTCTAGTTTAGTAGTTATAGCAAAAAGAAATTTAAAATTTAAAATATCAAACCTACGTAGCTGGAGACGTGAGATTGCCACACCTAGAGTTCTGCCTAGGTAGAGTTCGAAAAGAGCGCGTCTTCCACCCAGGTTTCCCTCCTCCTGCGTAGCTTGGTCCGCGGCAACAGCTTTTGCAGAAACAATTTTTCAATTTTAAATAACTTTTGACCTAAGCGAGCTAGAAAAAATTGTTGAAATATAAATTGTTGAGAATTTTTAGGCGCATCGACTGGTGGCAATTTTGACTGAAAAAATGTTTCTAGTTTAGTAGTTATAGCAAAAAGAAATTTAAAATTTAAAATATCAAACCTACGTAGCTGGAGACGTGAGATTGCCACACCCAGAGTTCTGCCTAGGTAGAGTTCGAAAAGAGCGCGTCCTCCATCCAGGTTGCCCTCCTCCTGCGTAGCTTGCTCCGCGGCAACAGCTTTTGTAGAAACAATTTTTCAGTTGTAAATAACTTTTAAACTAAGCGAGCTAGAAAAAAATTGTTGAAATATAAATTGTTGAGAATTTTTAGGCGCATCGACTGGTGGCAATTTTGAAAAAAAAATTGTTTCTAGTTTAGAAGTTATAGCAAAAAGAAGTTTTGAATTTAAAATATCTAACCTACGTAGCTGGAGACGTGGGATTGCCACACCCAGAGTTCAGCCTAAGTAGAGTTCGGAAAGAGCGCGTCCTCCACCTAGGTTTCCCTCCTCCTGCGTAGCTTGATCCGCGGCAACAGCTTTTGTAGAAACAATTTTTCAGTTGTAAACAACTTTTGACCTAAGCGAGCTAGAAAAAAATTGTTGAAATATATATTGTTGAGAATTTTTAGGCGCATCGACTGGTGGCAATTTTGACTGAAAAAATGTTTCTAGTTTAGAAGTTATTGCAAAAAGAAATTTAAAATTTAAAATATCAAACCTACGTAGCTGGAGACGTGAGATTGCCACACCCAGAGTTCTGCCTAGGTAGAGTTCGAAAAGAGCGCGTCCTCCATCCAGGTTGCCCTCCTCCTGCGTAGCTTGCTCCGCGGCAACAGCTTTTGCAGAAACAATTTTTCAATTTTAAATAACTATTGACCTAAGCGAGCTAAAAAAAATTGTTGAAATATAAATTGTTGAGAATTTTTAGGCGGATCGACTGGTGGCAATTTTGAAAAAAAAATTGTTTCTAGTTTAGAAGTTATAGCAAAAAGAAGTTTTGAATTTAAAATATCAAACCTACGTAGCTGGAGACGTGGGATTGCCACACCCAGAGTTCAGCCTAAGTAGAGTTCGGAAAGAGCGCGTCCTCCACTTAGGTTTCCCTCCTCCTGCGTAGCTTGATCCGCGGCAACAGCTTTTGTAGAAACAATTTTTCAGTTGTAAACAACTTTTGACCTAAGCGAGCTAGAAAAAAATTGTTGAAATATAAATTGTTGAGAATTTTTAGGCGCATCGACTGGTGGCAATTTTGACTGAAAAAATGTTTCTAGTTTAGAAGTTATTGCAAAAAGAAATTAAAAATTTAAAATATCAAACCTACGTAGCTGGAGACGTGAGATTGCCACACCCAGAGTTCTGCCTAGGTAGAGTTCGAAAAGAGCGCGTCTTCCACCCAGGTTTCCCTCCTCCTGCGTAGCTTGGTCCGCGGCAACAGCTTTTGCAGAAACAATTTTTCAATTTTAAATAACTTTTGACCTAAGCGAGCTAGAAAAAATTGTTGAAATATAAATTGTTGAGAATTTTTAGGCGCATCGACTGGTGGCAATTTTGACTGAAAAAATGTTTCTAGTTTAGTAGTTATAGCAAAAAGAAATTTAAAATTTAAAATATCAAACCTACGTAGCTGGAGACGTGAGATTGCCACACCCAGAGTTCTGCCTAGGTAGAGTTCGGAAAGAGCGCGTCCTCCATCCAGGTTGCCCTCCTCCTGCGTAGCTTGCTCCGCGGCAACAGCTTTTGTAGAAACAATTTTTCAGTTGTAAATAACTTTTAAACTAAGCGAGCTAGAAAAAAATTGTTGAAATATAAATTGTTGAGAATTTTTAGCCGGATCGACTGGTGGCAATTTTGAAAAAAAAATTGTTTCTAGTTTAGAAGTTATAGCAAAAAGAAATTTTGAATTTAAAATATCTAACCTACGTAGCTGGAGACGTGGGATTGCCACACCCAGAGTTCAGCCTAAGTAGAGTTCGGAAAGAGCGCGTCCTCCACCTAGGTTTCCCTCCTCCTGCGTAGCTTGATCCGCGGCAACAGCTTTTGTAGAAACAATTTTTCAGTTGTAAACAACTTTTGACCTAAGCGAGCTAGAAAAAAATTGTTGAAATATATATTGTTGAGAATTTTTAGGCGCATCGACTGGTGGCAATTTTGACTGAAAAAATGTTTCTAGTTTAGAAGTTATTGCAAAAAGAAATTTAAAATTTAAAATATCAAACCTACGTAGCTGGAGACGTGAGATTGCCACACCCAGAGTTCTGCCTAGGTAGAGTTCGAAAAGAGCGCGTCCTCCATCCAGGTTGCCCTCCTCCTGCGTAGCTTGCTCCGCGGCAACAGCTTTTGCAGAAACAATTTTTCAATTTTAAATAACTATTGACCTAAGCGAGCTAAAAAAAATTGTTGAAATATAAATTGTTGAGAATTTTTAGGCGGATCGACTGGTGGCAATTTTGAAAAAAAAATTGTTTCTAGTTTAGAAGTTATAGCAAAAAGAAGTTTTGAATTTAAAATATCAAACCTACGTAGCTGGAGACGTGGGATTGCCACACCCAGAGTTCAGCCTAAGTAGAGTTCGGAAAGAGCGCGTCCTCCACTTAGGTTTCCCTCCTCCTGCGTAGCTTGATCCGCGGCAACAGCTTTTGTAGAAAAAATTTTTCAGTTGTAAACAACTTTTGACCTAAGCGAGCTAGAAAAAAATTGTTGAAATATATATTGTTGAGAATTTTTAGGCGCATCGACTGGTGGCAATTTTGACTGCAAAAATGTTTCTAGGTTAGAAGTTATTGCAAAAAGAAATTTAAAATTTAAAATATCAAACCTACGTAGCTGGAGACGTGAGATTGCCACACCCAGAGTTCTGCCTAGGTAGAGTTCGAAAAGAGCGCGTCCTCCATCCAGGTTGCCCTCCTCCTGCGTAGCTTGCTCCGCGGCAAAAGCTTTTGTAGAAACAATTTTTCAGTTGTAAATAACTTTTAAACTAAGCGAGCTAGAAAAAAATTGTTGAAATATAAATTGTTGAGAATTATTAGGCGCATCGACTGGTGGCAATTTTAACAAAAAAAAATATTTATAGTTTAGAAGTTATTGCAAAAAGAAATTTAAAATTTAAAATATCAAACCTACGTAGCTGGAGACGTGAGATTGCCACACCCAGAGTTCTGCCTAGGTAGAGTTCGAAAAGAGCGCGTCCTCCATCCAGGTTACCCTCCTCCTGCGTAGCTTGCTCCGCGGCAGCAGCTTTTGTAGAAACAAGTTTTCAGTTGTAAATAACTTTTAAACTAAGCGAGCTAGAAAAAAATTGTTGAAATATAAATTGTTGAGAATTTTTAGGCGCATCGAATGGTGGCAATTTTAATAAAAAAAAAAAAAATATTTATAGTTTAGAAGTTATTGCAAAAAGAAATTTAAAATTTAAAATATCAAACCTACGTAGCTGGAGACGTGAGATTGCCACACCCAGAGTTCTGCCTAGGTAGAGTTCGAAAAGAGCGCGTCCTCCATCCAGGTTGCCCTCCTCCTGCGTAGCTTGCTCCGCGGCAACAGCTTTTGTAGAAACAATTTTTCAGTTGTAAATAACTTTTAAACTAAGCGAGCTAGAAAAAAATTGTTGAAATATAAATTGTTGAGAATTTTTAGGCGCATTGACTGGTGGCAATTTTGACTGAAAAAATGTTTCTAGTTTAGAAGTTATAGCAAAAAGAAATTTTGAATTTAAAATATCAAACCTATGTAGCTGGAGACGTGGGATTGCCACACCCAGAGTTCTGCCTAGGTAGAGTTCAGAAAGAGCGCGTCCTCCATCCAGGTTTACCTCCTCCTGCGTAGCTTGCTCCGCGGCAACAGCTTTTGTAGAAACAATTGTTCAGTTGTAAATAACTTTTAAACTAAGCGAGCTAGAAAAAAATTGTTGAAATATAAATTGTTGAGAATTTTTAGGCGCATCGAATGGTCGCAATTTTACCAAAAAAATATTTATAGTTTAGAAGTTATTGCAAAAAGAAATTTAAAATTTAAAATATCAAACCTACGTAGCTGGAGACGTGAGATTGCCACACCCAGAGTTCTGCCTAGGTAGAGTTCGAAAAGAGCGCGTCCTCCATCCAGGTTTACCTCCTCCTGCGTAGCTTGCTCCGCGGCAACAGCTTTTGTAGAAACAATTTTTCAGTTGTAAATAACTTTTAAACTAAGCGAGCTAGAAAAAAATTGTTGAAATATAAATTGTTGAGAATTTTTAGGCGCATCGACTGGTGGCAATTTTGACTGAAAAAATGTTTCTAGTTTAGAAGTTATAGCAAAAAGAAATTAAAAATTTAAAATATCAAACCTACGTAGCTGGAGACGTGAGATTGCCACACCCAGAGTTCTGCCTAGGTAGAGTTCGGAAAGAGCGCGTCTTCCACCCAGGTTTCCCTCCTCCTGCGTAGCTTGGTCCGCGGCAACAGCTTTTGCAGAAACAATTTTTCAATTTTAAATAACTTTTGACCTAAGCGAGCTAGAAAAAATTGTTGAAATATAAATTGTTGAGAATTTTTAGGCGCATCGACTGGTGGCAATTTTGACTGAAAAAATGTTTCTAGTTTAGTAGTTATAGCAAAAAAAAATTTAAAATTTAAAATATCAAACCTACGTAGCTGGAGACGTGAGATTGCCACACCCAGAGTTCTGCCTAGGTAGAGTTCGAAAAGAGCGCGTCCTCCATCCAGGTTGCCCTCCTCCTGCGTAGCTTGCTCCGCGGCAACAGCTTTTGTAGAAACAATTTTTCAGTTGTAAATAACTTTTAAACTAAGCGAGCTAGAAAAAAATTGTTGAAATATAAATTGTTGAGAATTTTTAGGTGGATCGACTGGTGGCAATTTTGAAAGAAAAATTGTTTCTAGTTTAGAAGTTATAGCAAAAAGAAATTTTGAATTTAAAATATCTAACCTACGTAGCTGGAGACGTGGGATTGCCACACCCAGAGTTCAGCCTAAGTAGTGTTCGGAAAGAGCGCGTCCTCCACCTAGGTTTCCCTCCTCCTGCGTAGCTTGATCCGCGGCAACAGCTTTTGTAGAAACAATTTTTCAGTTGTAAATAACTTTTAAACTAACCGAGCTAGAAAAAAATTGTTGAAATATATATTGTTGAGAATTTTTAGGCGCATTGACTGGTGGCAATTTTGACTGAAAAAATGTTTCTAGTTTAGAAGTTATTGCAAAAAGAAATTTAAAATTTAAAATATCAAACCTACGTAGCTGGAGACGTGAGATTGCCACACCCAGAGTTCTGCCTAGGTAGAGTTCGAAAAGAGCGCGTCCTCCATCCAGGTTGCCCTCCTCCTGCGTAGCTTGCTCCGCGGCAACAGCTTTTGCAGAAACAATTTTTCAGTTGTAAATAACTTTTAAACTAAGCGAGCTAGAAAAAAATTGTTGAAATATAAATTGTTGAGAATTTTTAGGCGCATTGACTGGTGGCAATTTTGACTGAAAAAATGTTTCTAGTTTAGAAGTTATAGCAAAAAGAAATTTTGAATTTAAAATATCAAACCTATGTAGCTGGCGACGTGGGATTGCCACACCCAGAGTTCTGCCTAGGTAGAGTTCAGAAAGAGCGCGTCCTCCATCCAGGTTTACCTCCTCCTGCGTAGCTTGGTCCGCGGCAACAGCTTTTGCAGAAACAATTTTTCAATTTTAAATAACTATTGACCTAAGCGAGCTAAAAAAAATTGTTGAAATATAAATTGTTGAGAATTTTTAGGCGGATCGACTGGTGGCAATTTTGAAAAAAAAATTGTTTCTAGTTTAGAAGTTATAGCGAAAAGAAGTTTTGAATTTAAAATATCTAACCTACGTAGCTGGAGACGTGGGATTGCCACACCCAGAGTTCAGCCTAGGTAGAATTCGAAAATAGCGCGTCCTCCATCCAGGTTGCCCTCCTCCTGCGTAGCTTGCTCCGCGGCAACAGCTTTTGTAGAAACAATTTTTCAGTTGTAAATAACTTTTAAACTAAGCGAGCTAGAAAAAAATTGTTGAAATATAAATTGTTGAGAATTTTTAGGCGCATCGACTGGTGGCAATTTTGACTGAAAAAATGTTTCTAGTTTAGAAGTTATTGCAAAAAGAAATTTAAAATATCAAACCTACGTAGCTGGAGACGTGAGATTGCCACACCCAGATTTCTGCCTAGGTAGAGTTCGAAAAGAGCGCGTCCTCCATCCAGGTTGCCCTCCTCCTGCGTAGCTTGCTCCGCGGCAACAGCTTTTGTAGAAACAATTTTTCAGTTGTAAATAACTTTTAAACTAAGCGAGCTAGAAAAAAATTGTTGAAATATAAATTGTTGAGAATTTTTAGGCGGATCGACTGGTGGCAATTTTGAAAAAAAAATTGTTTCTAGTTTAGAAGTTATAGCAAAAAGAAATTTTGAATTTAAAATATCTAACCTACGTAGCTGGAGACGTGGGATTGCCACACCCAGAGTTCAGCCTAAGTAGAGTTCGGAAAGAGCGCGTCCTCCACCTAGGTTTCCCTCCTCCTGCGTAGCTTGATCCGCGGCAACAGCTTTTGTAGAAACAATTTTTCAGTTGTAAACAACTTTTGACCTAAGCGAGCTAGAAAAAAATTGTTGAAATATATATTGTTGAGAATTTTTAGGCGCATCGACTGGTGGCAATTTTGACTGAAAAAATGTTTCTAGTTTAGAAGTTATTGCAAAAAGAAATTTAAAATTTAAAATATCAAACCTACGTAGCTGGAGACGTGAGATTGCCACACCCAGAGTTCTGCCTAGGTAGAGTTCGAAAAGAGCGCGTCCTCCATCCAGGTTGCCCTCCTCCTGCGTAGCTTGCTCCGCGGCAACAGCTTTTGCAGAAACAATTTTTCAATTTTAAATAACTATTGACCTAAGCGAGCTAAAAAAAATTGTTGAAATATAAATTGTTGAGAATTTTTAGGCGGATCGACTGGTGGCAATTTTGAAAAAAAAATTGTTTCTAGTTTAGAAGTTATAGCAAAAAGAAGTTTTGAATTTAAAATATCAAACCTACGTAGCTGGAGACGTGGGATTGCCACACCCAGAGTTCAGCCTAAGTAGAGTTCGGAAAGAGCGCGTCCTCCACTTAGGTTTCCCTCCTCCTGCGTAGCTTGATCCGCGGCAACAGCTTTTGTAGAAACAATTTTTCAGTTGTAAACAACTTTTGACCTAAGCGAGCTAGAAAAAAATTGTTGAAATATAAATTGTTGAGAATTTTTAGGCGCATCGACTGGTGGCAATTTTGACTGAAAAAATGTTTCTAGTTTAGAAGTTATAGCAAAAAGAAATTAAAAATTTAAAATATCAAACCTACGTAGCTGGAGACGTGAGATTGCCACACCCAGAGTTCTGCCTAGGTAGAGTTCGAAAAGAGCGCGTCTTCCACCCAGGTTTCCCTCCTCCTGCGTAGCTTGGTCCGCGGCAACAGCTTTTGCAGAAACAATTTTTCAATTTTAAATAACTTTTGACCTAAGCGAGCTAGAAAAAATTGTTGAAATATAAATTGTTGAGAATTTTTAGGCGCATCGACTGGTGGCAATTTTGACTGAAAAAATGTTTCTAGTTTAGTAGTTATAGCAAAAAGAAATTTAAAATTTAAAATATCAAACCTACGTAGCTGGAGACGTGAGATTGCCACACCTAGAGTTCTGCCTAGGTAGAGTTCGAAAAGAGCGCGTCTTCCACCCAGGTTTCCCTCCTCCTGCGTAGCTTGGTCCGCGGCAACAGCTTTTGCAGAAACAATTTTTCAATTTTAAATAACTTTTGACCTAAGCGAGCTAGAAAAAATTGTTGAAATATAAATTGTTGAGAATTTTTAGGCGCATCGACTGGTGGCAATTTTGACTGAAAAAATGTTTCTAGTTTAGTAGTTATAGCAAAAAGAAATTTAAAATTTAAAATATCAAACCTACGTAGCTGGAGACGTGAGATTGCCACACCCAGAGTTCTGCCTAGGTAGAGTTCGAAAAGAGCGCGTCCTCCATCCAGGTTGCCCTCCTCCTGCGTAGCTTGCTCCGCGGCAACAGCTTTTGTAGAAACAATTTTTCAGTTGTAAATAACTTTTAAACTAAGCGAGCTAGAAAAAAATTGTTGAAATATAAATTGTTGAGAATTTTTAGGCGCATCGACTGGTGGCAATTTTGAAAAAAAAATTGTTTCTAGTTTAGAAGTTATAGCAAAAAGAAGTTTTGAATTTAAAATATCTAACCTACGTAGCTGGAGACGTGGGATTGCCACACCCAGAGTTCAGCCTAAGTAGAGTTCGGAAAGAGCGCGTCCTCCACCTAGGTTTCCCTCCTCCTGCGTAGCTTGATCCGCGGCAACAGCTTTTGTAGAAACAATTTTTCAGTTGTAAACAACTTTTGACCTAAGCGAGCTAGAAAAAAATTGTTGAAATATATATTGTTGAGAATTTTTAGGCGCATCGACTGGTGGCAATTTTGACTGAAAAAATGTTTCTAGTTTAGAAGTTATTGCAAAAAGAAATTTAAAATTTAAAATATCAAACCTACGTAGCTGGAGACGTGAGATTGCCACACCCAGAGTTCTGCCTAGGTAGAGTTCGAAAAGAGCGCGTCCTCCATCCAGGTTGCCCTCCTCCTGCGTAGCTTGCTCCGCGGCAACAGCTTTTGCAGAAACAATTTTTCAATTTTAAATAACTATTGACCTAAGCGAGCTAAAAAAAATTGTTGAAATATAAATTGTTGAGAATTTTTAGGCGGATCGACTGGTGGCAATTTTGAAAAAAAAATTGTTTCTAGTTTAGAAGTTATAGCAAAAAGAAGTTTTGAATTTAAAATATCAAACCTACGTAGCTGGAGACGTGGGATTGCCACACCCAGAGTTCAGCCTAAGTAGAGTTCGGAAAGAGCGCGTCCTCCACTTAGGTTTCCCTCCTCCTGCGTAGCTTGATCCGCGGCAACAGCTTTTGTAGAAACAATTTTTCAGTTGTAAACAACTTTTGACCTAAGCGAGCTAGAAAAAAATTGTTGAAATATAAATTGTTGAGAATTTTTAGGCGCATCGACTGGTGGCAATTTTGACTGAAAAAATGTTTCTAGTTTAGAAGTTATAGCAAAAAGAAATTAAAAATTTAAAATATCAAACCTACGTAGCTGGAGACGTGAGATTGCCACACCCAGAGTTCTGCCTAGGTAGAGTTCGAAAAGAGCGCGTCTTCCACCCAGGTTTCCCTCCTCCTGCGTAGCTTGGTCCGCGGCAACAGCTTTTGCAGAAACAATTTTTCAATTTTAAATAACTTTTGACCTAAGCGAGCTAGAAAAAATTGTTGAAATATAAATTGTTGAGAATTTTTAGGCGCATCGACTGGTGGCAATTTTGACTGAAAAAATGTTTCTAGTTTAGTAGTTATAGCAAAAAGAAATTTAAAATTTAAAATATCAAACCTACGTAGCTGGAGACGTGAGATTGCCACACCCAGAGTTCTGCCTAGGTAGAGTTCGGAAAGAGCGCGTCCTCCATCCAGGTTGCCCTCCTCCTGCGTAGCTTGCTCCGCGGCAACAGCTTTTGTAGAAACAATTTTTCAGTTGTAAATAACTTTTAAACTAAGCGAGCTAGAAAAAAATTGTTGAAATATAAATTGTTGAGAATTTTTAGCCGGATCGACTGGTGGCAATTTTGAAAAAAAAATTGTTTCTAGTTTAGAAGTTATAGCAAAAAGAAATTTTGAATTTAAAATATCTAACCTACGTAGCTGGAGACGTGGGATTGCCACACCCAGAGTTCAGCCTAAGTAGAGTTCGGAAAGAGCGCGTCCTCCACCTAGGTTTCCCTCCTCCTGCGTAGCTTGATCCGCGGCAACAGCTTTTGTAGAAACAATTTTTCAGTTGTAAACAACTTTTGACCTAAGCGAGCTAGAAAAAAATTGTTGAAATATATATTGTTGAGAATTTTTAGGCGCATCGACTGGTGGCAATTTTGACTGAAAAAATGTTTCTAGTTTAGAAGTTATTGCAAAAAGAAATTTAAAATTTAAAATATCAAACCTACGTAGCTGGAGACGTGAGATTGCCACACCCAGAGTTCTGCCTAGGTAGAGTTCGAAAAGAGCGCGTCCTCCATCCAGGTTGCCCTCCTCCTGCGTAGCTTGCTCCGCGGCAACAGCTTTTGCAGAAACAATTTTTCAATTTTAAATAACTATTGACCTAAGCGAGCTAAAAAAAATTGTTGAAATATAAATTGTTGAGAATTTTTAGGCGGATCGACTGGTGGCAATTTTGAAAAAAAAATTGTTTCTAGTTTAGAAGTTATAGCAAAAAGAAGTTTTGAATTTAAAATATCAAACCTACGTAGCTGGAGACGTGGGATTGCCACACCCAGAGTTCAGCCTAAGTAGAGTTCGGAAAGAGCGCGTCCTCCACTTAGGTTTCCCTCCTCCTGCGTAGCTTGATCCGCGGCAACAGCTTTTGTAGAAAAAATTTTTCAGTTGTAAACAACTTTTGACCTAAGCGAGCTAGAAAAAAATTGTTGAAATATATATTGTTGAGAATTTTTAGGCGCATCGACTGGTGGCAATTTTGACTGCAAAAATGTTTCTAGGTTAGAAGTTATTGCAAAAAGAAATTTAAAATTTAAAATATCAAACCTACGTAGCTGGAGACGTGAGATTGCCACACCCAGAGTTCTGCCTAGGTAGAGTTCGAAAAGAGCGCGTCCTCCATCCAGGTTGCCCTCCTCCTGCGTAGCTTGCTCCGCGGCAAAAGCTTTTGTAGAAACAATTTTTCAGTTGTAAATAACTTTTAAACTAAGCGAGCTAGAAAAAAATTGTTGAAATATAAATTGTTGAGAATTATTAGGCGCATCGACTGGTGGCAATTTTAACAAAAAAAAATATTTATAGTTTAGAAGTTATTGCAAAAAGAAATTTAAAATTTAAAATATCAAACCTACGTAGCTGGAGACGTGAGATTGCCACACCCAGAGTTCTGCCTAGGTAGAGTTCGAAAAGAGCGCGTCCTCCATCCAGGTTACCCTCCTCCTGCGTAGCTTGCTCCGCGGCAGCAGCTTTTGTAGAAACAAGTTTTCAGTTGTAAATAACTTTTAAACTAAGCGAGCTAGAAAAAAATTGTTGAAATATAAATTGTTGAGAATTTTTAGGCGCATCGAATGGTGGCAATTTTAATAAAAAAAAAAAAATATTTATAGTTTAGAAGTTATTGCAAAAAGAAATTTAAAATTTAAAATATCAAACCTACGTAGCTGGAGACGTGAGATTGCCACACCCAGAGTTCTGCCTAGGTAGAGTTCGAAAAGAGCGCGTCCTCCATCCAGGTTGCCCTCCTCCTGCGTAGCTTGCTCCGCGGCAACAGCTTTTGTAGAAACAATTTTTCAGTTGTAAATAACTTTTAAACTAAGCGAGCTAGAAAAAAATTGTTGAAATATAAATTGTTGAGAATTTTTAGGCGCATTGACTGGTGGCAATTTTGACTGAAAAAATGTTTCTAGTTTAGAAGTTATAGCAAAAAGAAATTTTGAATTTAAAATATCAAACCTATGTAGCTGGAGACGTGGGATTGCCACACCCAGAGTTCTGCCTAGGTAGAGTTCAGAAAGAGCGCGTCCTCCATCCAGGTTTACCTCCTCCTGCGTAGCTTGCTCCGCGGCAACAGCTTTTGTAGAAACAATTTTTCAGTTGTAAATAACTTTTAAACTAAGCGAGCTAGAAAAAAATTGTTGAAATATAAATTGTTGAGAATTTTTAGGCGCATCGAATGGTCGCAATTTTACCAAAAAAATATTTATAGTTTAGAAGTTATTGCAAAAAGAAATTTAAAATTTAAAATATCAAACCTACGTAGCTGGAGACGTGAGATTGCCACACCCAGAGTTCTGCCTAGGTAGAGTTCGAAAAGAGCGCGTCCTCCATCCAGGTTTACCTCCTCCTGCGTAGCTTGCTCCGCGGCAACAGCTTTTGTAGAAACAATTTTTCAGTTGTAAATAACTTTTAAACTAAGCGAGCTAGAAAAAAATTGTTGAAATATAAATTGTTGAGAATTTTTAGGCGCATCGACTGGTGGCAATTTTGACTGAAAAAATGTTTCTAGTTTAGAAGTTATAGCAAAAAGAAATTAAAAATTTAAAATATCAAACCTACGTAGCTGGAGACGTGAGATTGCCACACCCAGAGTTCTGCCTAGGTAGAGTTCGGAAAGAGCGCGTCTTCCACCCAGGTTTCCCTCCTCCTGCGTAGCTTGGTCCGCGGCAACAGCTTTTGCAGAAACAATTTTTCAATTTTAAATAACTTTTGACCTAAGCGAGCTAGAAAAAATTGTTGAAATATAAATTGTTGAGAATTTTTAGGCGCATCGACTGGTGGCAATTTTGACTGAAAAAATGTTTCTAGTTTAGTAGTTATAGCAAAAAAAAATTTAAAATTTAAAATATCAAACCTACGTAGCTGGAGACGTGAGATTGCCACACCCAGAGTTCTGCCTAGGTAGAGTTCGAAAAGAGCGCGTCCTCCATCCAGGTTGCCCTCCTCCTGCGTAGCTTGCTCCGCGGCAACAGCTTTTGTAGAAACAATTTTTCAGTTGTAAATAACTTTTAAACTAAGCGAGCTAGAAAAAAATTGTTGAAATATAAATTGTTGAGAATTTTTAGGTGGATCGACTGGTGGCAATTTTGAAAGAAAAATTGTTTCTAGTTTAGAAGTTATAGCAAAAAGAAATTTTGAATTTAAAATATCTAACCTACGTAGCTGGAGACGTGGGATTGCCACACCCAGAGTTCAGCCTAAGTAGAGTTCGGAAAGAGCGCGTCCTCCACCTAGGTTTCCCTCCTCCTGCGTAGCTTGATCCGCGGCAACAGCTTTTGTAGAAACAATTTTTCAGTTGTAAATAACTTTTAAACTAACCGAGCTAGAAAAAAATTGTTGAAATATATATTGTTGAGAATTTTTAGGCGCATTGACTGGTGGCAATTTTGACTGAAAAAATGTTTCTAGTTTAGAAGTTATTGCAAAAAGAAATTTAAAATTTAAAATATCAAACCTACGTAGCTGGAGACGTGAGATTGCCACACCCAGAGTTCTGCCTAGGTAGAGTTCGAAAAGAGCGCGTCCTCCATCCAGGTTGCCCTCCTCCTGCGTAGCTTGCTCCGCGGCAACAGCTTTTGCAGAAACAATTTTTCAGTTGTAAATAACTTTTAAACTAAGCGAGCTAGAAAAAAATTGTTGAAATATAAATTGTTGAGAATTTTTAGGCGCATTGACTGGTGGCAATTTTGACTGAAAAAATGTTTCTAGTTTAGAAGTTATAGCAAAAAGAAATTTTGAATTTAAAATATCAAACCTATGTAGCTGGCGACGTGGGATTGCCACACCCAGAGTTCTGCCTAGGTAGAGTTCAGAAAGAGCGCGTCCTCCATCCAGGTTTACCTCCTCCTGCGTAGCTTGGTCCGCGGCAACAGCTTTTGCAGAAACAATTTTTCAATTTTAAATAACTATTGACCTAAGCGAGCTAAAAAAAATTGTTGAAATATAAATTGTTGAGAATTTTTAGGCGGATCGACTGGTGGCAATTTTGAAAAAAAAATTGTTTCTAGTTTAGAAGTTATAGCGAAAAGAAGTTTTGAATTTAAAATATCTAACCTACGTAGCTGGAGACGTGGGATTGCCACACCCAGAGTTCAGCCTAGGTAGAATTCGAAAATAGCGCGTCCTCCATCCAGGTTGCCCTCCTCCTGCGTAGCTTGCTCCGCGGCAACAGCTTTTGTAGAAACAATTTTTCAGTTGTAAATAACTTTTAAACTAAGCGAGCTAGAAAAAAATTGTTGAAATATAAATTGTTGAGAATTTTTAGGCGCATCGACTGGTGGCAATTTTGAAAAAAAAATTGTTTCTAGTTTAGAAGTTATAGCAAAAAGAAGTTTTGAATTTAAAATATCTAACCTACGTAGCTGGAGACGTGGGATTGCCACACCCAGAGTTCAGCCTAAGTAGAGTTCGGAAAGAGCGCGTCCTCCACCTAGGTTTCCCTCCTCCTGAGTAGCTTGATCCGCGGCAACAGCTTTTGTAGAAACAATTTTTCAGTTGTAAACAACTTTTGACCTAAGCGAGTTAGAAAAAAATTGTTGAAATATATATTGTTGAGAATTTTTAGGCGCATCGACTGGTGGCAATTTTGACTGAAAAAATGTTTCTAGTTTAGAAGTTATAGCAAAAAGAAATTTTGAATTTAAAATATCAAACCTATGTAGCTGGAGACGTGGGATTGCCACACCCAGAGTTCTGCCTAGGTAGAGTTCGGAAAGAGCGCGTCCTCCACCCAGGTTTCCCTCCTCCTGCGTAGCTTGGTCCGCGGCAACAGCTTTTGCAGAAACAATTTTTCAATTTTAAATAACTATTGACCTAAGCGAGCTAAAAAAAATTGTTGAAATATAAATTGTTGAGAATTTTTAGGCGGATCGACTGGTGGCAATTTTGAAAAAAAAATTGTTTCTAGTTTAGAAGTTATAGCAAAAAGAAGTTTTGAATTTAAAATATCAAACCTACATAGCTGGAGACGTGGGATTGCCACACCCAGAGTTCAGCCTAAGTAGAGTTCGGAAAGAGCGCGTCTTCCACCTAGGTTTCCCTCCTCCTCCGTAGCTTGATCCGCGGCAACAGCTTTTGTAGAAACAATTTTTCAGTTGTAAACAACTTTTGACCTAAGCGAGCTAGAAAAAAATTGTTGAAATATATATTGTTGAGAATTTTTAGGCGCATCGACTGGTGGTAATTTTGACTGAAAAAATGTTTCTAGTTTAGAAGTTATTGCAAAAAGAAATTTAAAATTTAAAATATCAAACCTACGTAGCTGGAGACGTGAGATTGCCACACCCAGAGTTCTGCCTAGGTAGAGTTCGAAAAGAGCGCGTCCTCCATCCAGGTTGCCCTCCTCCTGCGTAGCTTGCTCCGCGGCAACAGCTTTTGTAGAAACAATTTTTCAGTTGTAAACAACTTTTGACCTAAGCGAGCTAGAAAAAAATTGTTGAAATATATATTGTTGAGAATTTTTAGGCGCATCGACTGGTGGCAATTTTGACTGAAAAAATGTTTCTAGTTTAGAAGTTATAGCAAAAAGAAATTTAAAATTTAAAATATCAAACCTACGTAGCTGGAGACGTGAGATTGCCACACCCAGAGTTCTGCCTAGGTAGAGTTCGAAAAGAGCGCGTCCTCCATCCAGGTTGCCCTCCTCCTGCGTAGCTTGCTCCGCGGCAACAGCTTTTGTAGAAACAATTTTTCAGTTGTAAACAACTTTTGACCTAAGCGAGTTAGAAAAAAATTGTTGAAATATATATTGTTGAGAATTTTTAGGCGCATCGACTGGTGGCAATTTTGACTGCAAAAATGTTTCTAGTTTAGAAGTTATAGCAAAAAGAAATTTTGAATTTAAAATATCAAACCTATGTAGCTGGAGACGTGGGATTGCCACACCCAGAGTTCTGCCTAGGTAGAGTTCGGAAAGAGCGCGTCCTCCACCTAGGTTTCCCTCCTCCTGCGTAGCTTGATCCGCGGCAACAGCTTTTGTAGAAACAATTTTTCAGTTGTAAACAACTTTTGACCTAAGCGAGTTAGAAAAAAATTGTTGAAATATATATTGTTGAGAATTTTTAGGCGCATCGACTGGTGGCAATTTTGACTGAAAAAATGTTTCTAGTTTAGAAGTTATAGCAAAAAGAAATTTTGAATTTAAAATATCAAACCTATGTAGCTGGAGACGTGGGATTGCCACACCCAGAGTTCTGCCTAGGTAGAGTTCGGAAAGAGCGCGTCCTCCACCCAGGTTTCCCTCCTCCTGCGTAGCTTGGTCCGCGGCAACAGCTTTTGCAGAAACAATTTTTCAATTTTAAATAACTAT
Source organism: Pterostichus madidus (assembly GCA_911728475.2). NCBI lineage: Eukaryota > Metazoa > Arthropoda > Insecta > Coleoptera > Carabidae > Pterostichus > Pterostichus madidus. The sequence continues at coordinate 20,715,140 of OU452305.1, read as the reverse complement.
TGACCTAAGCGAGCTAAAAAAAATTGTTGAAATATAAATTGTTGAGAATTTTTAGGCGGATCGACTGGTGGCAATTTTGAAAAAAAAATTGTTTCTAGTTTAGAAGTTATAGCAAAAAGAAGTTTTGAATTTAAAATATCAAACCTACATAGCTGGAGACGTGGGATTGCCACACCCAGAGTTCAGCCTAAGTAGAGTTCGGAAAGAGCGCGTCCTCCACCTAGGTTTCCCTCCTCCTCCGTAGCTTGATCCGCGGCAACAGCTTTTGTAGAAACAATTTTTCAGTTGTAAACAACTTTTGACCTAAGCGAGCTAGAAAAAAATTGTTGAAATATATATTGTTGAGAATTTTTAGGCGCATCGACTGGTGGCAATTTTGACTGAAAAAATGTTTCTAGTTTAGAAGTTATTGCAAAAAGAAATTTAAAATTTAAAATATCAAACCTACGTAGCTGGAGACGTGAGATTGCCACACCCAGAGTTCTGCCTAGGTAGAGTTCGAAAAGAGCGCGTCCTCCATCCAGGTTGCCCACCTCCTGCGTAGCTTGCTCCGCGGCAACAGCTTTTGTAGAAACAATTTTTCAGTTGTAAACAACTTTTGACCTAAGCGAGCTAGAAAAAAATTGTTGAAATATATATTGTTGAGAATTTTTAGGCGCATCGACTGGTGGCAATTTTGACTGAAAAAATGTTTCTAGTTTAGAAGTTATAGCAAAAAGAAATTTTGAATTTAAAATATCAAACCTATGTAGCTGGAGACGTGGGATTGCCACACCCAGAGTTCTGCCTAGGTAGAGTTCGGAAAGAGCGCGTCCTCCACCCAGGTTTCCCTCCTCCTGCGTAGCTTGGTCCGCGGCAACAGCTTTTGCAGAAACAATTTTTCAATTTTAAATAACTTTTAAACTAAGCGTGCTAGAAAAAAATTGTTGAAATATAAAATGTTGAGAATTTTTAGGCGCATCGACTGGTGGCAATTTTGAAAAAAAAATTGTTTCTAGTTTAGAAGTTATAGCAAAAAGAAATTTTGAATTTAAAATATCTAACCTACGTAGCTGGAGACGTGGGATTGCCACACCCAGAGTTCAGCCTAAGTAAAGTTCGGAAAGAGCGCGTTCTCCACCTAGGTTTCCCTCCTCCTGCGTAGCTTGATCCGCGGCAACAGCTTTTGTAGAAACAATTTTTCAGTTGTAAACAACTTTTGACCTAAGCGAGCTAGAAAAAAATTGTTGAAATATATATTGTTGAGAATTTTTAGGCGCATCGACTGGTGGCAATTTTGACTGAAAAAATGTTTCTAGTTTAGAAGTTATAGCAAAAAGAAATTTTGAATTTAAAATATCAAACCTATGTAGCTGGAGACGTGGGATTGCCACACCCAGAGTTCTGCCTAGGTAGAGTTCGGAAAGAGCGCGTCCTCCACCCAGGTTTCCCTCCTCCTGCGTAGCTTGGTCCGCGGCAACAGCTTTTGCAGAAACAATATTTCAATTTTAAATAACTATTGACCTAAGCGAGCTAAAAAAAATTGTTGAAATATAAATTGTTGAGAATTTTTAGGCGGATCGACTGGTGGCAATTTTGAAAAAAAAATTGTTTCTAGTTTAGAAGTTATAGCAAAAAGAAGTTTTGAATTTAAAATATCAAACCTACATAGCTGGAGACGTGGGATTGCCACACCCAGAGTTCAGCCTAAGTAGAGTTCGGAAAGAGCGCGTCTTCCACCTAGGTTTCCCTCCTCCTCCGTAGCTTGATCCGCGGCAACAGCTTTTGTAGAAACAATTTTTCAGTTGTAAACAACTTTTGACCTAAGCGAGCTAGAAAAAAATTGTTGAAATATATATTGTTGAGAATTTTTAGGCGCATCGACTGGTGGCAATTTTGACTGAAAAAATGTTTCTAGTTTAGAAGTTATTGCAAAAAGAAATTTAAAATTTAAAATATCAAACCTACGTAGCTGGAGACGTGAGATTGCCACACCCAGAGTTCTGCCTAGGTAGAGTTCGAAAAGAGCGCGTCCTCCATCCAGGTTGCCCTCCTCCTGCGTAGCTTGCTCCGCGGCAACAGCTTTTGTAGAAACAATTTTTCAGTTGTAAACAACTTTTGACCTAAGCGAGCTAGAAAAAAATTGTTGAAATATATATTGTTGAGAATTTTTAGGCGCATCGACTGGTGGCAATTTTGACTGAAAAAATGTTTCTAGTTTAGAAGTTATAGCAAAAAGAAATTTTGAATTTAAAATATCAAACCTATGTAGCTGGAGACGTGGGATTGCCACACCCAGAGTTCTGCCTAGGTAGAGTTCGGAAAGAGCGCGTCCTCCACCCAGGTTTCCCTCCTCCTGCGTAGCTTGGTCCGCGGCAACAGCTTTTGCAGAAACAATTTTTCAATTTTAAATAACTTTTAAACTAAGCGAGCTAGAAAAAAATTGTTGAAATATAAAATGTTGAGAATTTTTAGGCGCATCGACTGGTGGCAATTTTGAAAAAAAAATTGTTTCTAGTTTAGAAGTTATAGCAAAAAGAAATTTTGAATTTAAAATATCTAACCTACGTAGCTGGAGACGTGGGATTGCCACACCCAGAGTTCGGCCTAAGTAAAGTTCGGAAAGAGCGCGTTCTCCACCTAGGTTTCCCTCCTCCTGCGTAGCTTGATCCGCGGCAACAGCTTTTGTAGAAACAATTTTTCAGTTGTAAACAACTTTTGACCTAAGCGAGCTAGAAAAAAATTGTTGAAATATATATTGTTGAGAATTTTTAGGCGCATCGACTGGTGGCAATTTTGACTGAAAAAATGTTTCTAGTTTAGAAGTTATAGCAAAAAGAAATTTTGAATTTAAAATATCAAACCTATGTAGCTGGAGACGTGGGATTGCCACACCCAGAGTTCTGCCTAGGTAGAGTTCGGAAAGAGCGCGTCCTCCACCCAGGTTTCCCTCCTCCTGCGTAGCTTGGTCCGCGGCAACAGCTTTTGCAGAAACAATATTTCAATTTTAAATAACTATTGACCTAAGCGAGCTAAAAAAAATTGTTGAAATATAAATTGTTGAGAATTTTTAGGCGGATCGACTGGTGGCAATTTTGAAAAAAAAATTGTTTCTAGTTTAGAAGTTATAGCAAAAAGAAGTTTTGAATTTAAAATATCAAACCTACATAGCTGGAGACGTGGGATTGCCACACCCAGAGTTCAGCCTAAGTAGAGTTCGGAAAGAGCGCGTCTTCCACCTAGGTTTCCCTCCTCCTCCGTAGCTTGATCCGCGGCAACAGCTTTTGTAGAAACAATTTTTCAGTTGTAAACAACTTTTGACCTAAGCGAGCTAGAAAAAAATTGTTGAAATATATATTGTTGAGAATTTTTAGGCGCATCGACTGGTGGCAATTTTGACTGAAAAAATGTTTCTAGTTTAGAAGTTATTGCAAAAAGAAATTTAAAATTTAAAATATCAAACCTACGTAGCTGGAGACGTGAGATTGCCACACCCAGAGTTCTGCCTAGGTAGAGTTCGAAAAGAGCGCGTCCTCCATCCAGGTTTACCTCCTCCTGCGTAGCTTGCTCCGCGGCAACAGCTTTTGTAGAAACAATTTTTCAGTTGTAAATAACTTTTAAACTAAGCGAGCTAGAAAAAAATTGTTGAAATATAAATTGTTGAGAATTTTTAGGCGCATCGACTGGTGGCAATTTTGACTGAAAAAATGTTTCTAGTTTAGAAGTTATAGCAAAAAGAAATTAAAAATTTAAAATATCAAACCTACGTAGCTGGAGACGTGAGATTGCCACACCCAGAGTTCTGCCTAGGTAGAGTTCGGAAAGAGCGCGTCTTCCACCCAGGTTTCCCTCCTCCTGCGTAGCTTGGTCCGCGGCAACAGCTTTTGCAGAAACAATTTTTCAATTTTAAATAACTTTTGACCTAAGCGAGCTAGAAAAAATTGTTGAAATATAAATTGTTGAGAATTTTTAGGCGCATCGACTGGTGGCAATTTTGACTGAAAAAATGTTTCTAGTTTAGTAGTTATAGCAAAAAGAAATTTAAAATTTAAAATATCAAACCTACGTAGCTGGAGACGTGAGATTGCCACACCCAGAGTTCTGCCTAGGTAGAGTTCGAAAAGAGCGCGTCCTCCATCCAGGTTGCCCTCCTCCTGCGTAGCTTGCTCCGCGGCAACAGCTTTTGCAGAAACAATTTTTCAATTTTAAATAACTTTTGACCTAAGCGAGCTAGAAAAAAATTGTTGAAATATAAATTGTTGAGAATTTTTAGGCGGATCGACTGGTGGCAATTTTGAAAAAAAAATTGTTTCTAGTTTAGAAGTTATAGCAAAAAGAAATTTTGAATTTAAAATATCTAACCTACGTAGCTGGAGACGTGGGATTGCCACACCCAGAGTTCAGCCTAAGTAGAGTTCGGAAAGAGCGCGTCCTCCACTTAGGTTTCCCTCCTCCTGCGTAGCTTGATCCGCGGCAACAGCTTTTGTAGAAACAATTTTTCAGTTGTAAACAACTTTTGACCTAAGCGAGCTAGAAAAAAATTGTTGAAATATATATTGTTGAGAATTTTTAGGCGCATCGACTGGTGGCAATTTTGACTGCAAAAATGTTTCTAGGTTAGAAGTTATTGCAAAAAGAAATTTAAAATTTAAAATATCAAACCTACGTAGCTGGAGACGTGAGATTGCCACACCCAGAGTTCTGCCTAGGTAGAGTTCGAAAAGAGCGCGTCCTCCATCCAGGTTGCCCTCCTCCTGCGTAGCTTGCTCCGCGGCAACAGCTTTTGCAGAAACAATTTTTCAGTTGTAAATAACTTTTAAACTAAGCGAGCTAGAAAAAAATTGTTGAAATATAAATTGTTGAGAATTTTTAGGCGCATTGACTGGTGGCAATTTTGACTGAAAAAATGTTTCTAGTTTAGAAGTTATAGCAAAAAGAAATTTTGAATTTAAAATATCAAACCTATGTAGCTGGCGACGTGGGATTGCCACACCCAGAGTTCTGCCTAGGTAGAGTTCAGAAAGAGCGCGTCCTCCATCCAGGTTTACCTCCTCCTGCGTAGCTTGGTCCGCGGCAACAGCTTTTGCAGAAACAATTTTTCAATTTTAAATAACTATTGACCTAAGCGAGCTAAAAAAAATTTTTGAAATATAAATTGTTGAGAATTTTTAGGCGGATCGACTGGTGGCAATTTTGAAAAAAAAATTGTTTCTAGTTTAGAAGTTATAGCAAAAAGAAGTTTTGAATTTAAAATATCAAACCTACGTAGCTGGAGACGTGGGATTGCCACACCCAGAGTTCAGCCTAAGTAGTGTTCGGAAAGAGCGCGTCCTCCACCTAGGTTTCCCTCCTCCTGCGTAGCTTGATCCGCGGCAACAGCTTTTGTAGAAACAATTTTTCAGTTGTAAACAACTTTTGACCTAAGCGAGCTAGAAAAAAATTGTTGAAATATATATTGTTGAGAATTTTTAGGCGCATCGACTGGTGGCAATTTTGACTACAAAAATGTTTCTAGTTTAGAAGTTATTGCAAAAAGAAATTTAAAATTTAAAATATCAAACCTACATAGCTGGAGACGTGAGATTGCCACACCCAGAGTTCTGCCTAGGTAGAGTTCGAAAATAGCGCGTCCTCCATCCAGGTTGCCCTCCTCCTGCGTAGCTTGCTCCGCGGCAACAGCTTTTGCAGAAACAATTTTTCAATTTTAAATAACTATTGACCTAAGCGAGCTAAAAAAAATTGTTGAAATATAAATTGTTGAGAATTTTTAGGCGGATCGACTGGTGGCAATTTTGAAAAAAAAATTGTTTCTAGTTTAGAAGTTATAGCGAAAAGAAGTTTTGAATTTAAAATATCTAACCTACGTAGCTGGAGACGTGGGATTGCCACACCCAGAGTTCAGCCTAGGTAGAATTCGAAAATAGCGCGTCCTCCATCCAGGTTGCCCTCCTCCTGCGTAGCTTGCTCCGCGGCAACAGCTTTTGTAGAAACAATTTTTCAGTTGTAAATAACTTTTAAACTAAGCGAGCTAGAAAAAAATTGTTGAAATATAAATTGTTGAGAATTTTTAGGCGCATCGACTGGTGGCAATTTTGAAAAAAAAATTGTTTCTAGTTTAGAAGTTATAGCAAAAAGAAGTTTTGAATTTAAAATATCAAACCTATGTAGCTGGAGACGTGGGATTGCCACACCCAGAGTTCTGCCTAGGTAGAGTTCGGAAAGAGCGCGTCCTCCACCCAGGTTTCCCTCCTCCTGCGTAGCTTGGTCCGCGGCAACAGCTTTTGCAGAAACAATTTTTCAATTTTAAATAACTATTGACCTAAGCGAGCTAAAAAAAATTGTTGAAATATAAATTGTTGAGAATTTTTAGGCGGATCGACTGGTGGCAATTTTGAAAAAAAAATTGTTTCTAGTTTAGAAGTTATAGCAAAAAGAAGTTTTGAATTTAAAATATCAAACCTACATAGCTGGAGACGTGGGATTGCCACACCCAGAGTTCAGCCTAAGTAGAGTTCGGAAAGAGCGCGTCCTCCACCTAGGTTTCCCTCCTCCTCCGTAGCTTGATCCGCGGCAACAGCTTTTGTAGAAACAATTTTTCAGTTGTAAACAACTTTTGACCTAAGCGAGCTAGAAAAAAATTGTTGAAATATATATTGTTGAGAATTTTTAGGCGCATCGACTGGTGGTAATTTTGACTGAAAAAATGTTTCTAGTTTAGAAGTTATTGCAAAAAGAAATTTAAAATTTAAAATATCAAACCTACGTAGCTGGAGACGTGAGATTGCCACACCCAGAGTTCTGCCTAGGTAGAGTTCGAAAAGAGCGCGTCCTCCATCCAGGTTGCCCTCCTCCTGCGTAGCTTGCTCCGCGGCAACAGCTTTTGTAGAAACAATTTTTCAGTTGTAAACAACTTTTGACCTAAGCGAGCTAGAAAAAAATTGTTGAAATATATATTGTTGAGAATTTTTAGGCGCATCGACTGGTGGCAATTTTGACTGAAAAAATGTTTCTAGTTTAGAAGTTATAGCAAAAAGAAATTTAAAATTTAAAATATCAAACCTACGTAGCTGGAGACGTGAGATTGCCACACCCAGAGTTCTGCCTAGGTAGAGTTCGAAAAGAGCGCGTCCTCCATCCAGGTTGCCCTCCTCCTGCGTAGCTTGCTCCGCGGCAACAGCTTTTGTAGAAACAATTTTTCAGTTGTAAACAACTTTTGACCTAAGCGAGTTAGAAAAAAATTGTTGAAATATATATTGTTGAGAATTTTTAGGCGCATCGACTGGTGGCAATTTTGACTGCAAAAATGTTTCTAGTTTAGAAGTTATAGCAAAAAGAAATTTTGAATTTAAAATATCAAACCTATGTAGCTGGAGACGTGGGATTGCCACACCCAGAGTTCTGCCTAGGTAGAGTTCGGAAAGAGCGCGTCCTCCACCTAGGTTTCCCTCCTCCTGCGTAGCTTGATCCGCGGCAACAGCTTTTGTAGAAACAATTTTTCAGTTGTAAACAACTTTTGACCTAAGCGAGTTAGAAAAAAATTGTTGAAATATATATTGTTGAGAATTTTTAGGCGCATCGACTGGTGGCAATTTTGACTGAAAAAATGTTTCTAGTTTAGAAGTTATAGCAAAAAGAAATTTTGAATTTAAAATATCAAACCTATGTAGCTGGAGACGTGGGATTGCCACACCCAGAGTTCTGCCTAGGTAGAGTTCGGAAAGAGCGCGTCCTCCACCCAGGTTTCCCTCCTCCTGCGTAGCTTGGTCCGCGGCAACAGCTTTTGCAGAAACAATTTTTCAATTTTAAATAACTTTTAAACTAAGCGTGCTAGAAAAAAATTGTTGAAATATAAAATGTTGAGAATTTTTAGGCGCATCGACTGGTGGCAATTTTGAAAAAAAAATTGTTTCTAGTTTAGAAGTTATAGCAAAAAGAAATTTTGAATTTAAAATATCTAACCTACGTAGCTGGAGACGTGGGATTGCCACACCCAGAGTTCAGCCTAAGTAAAGTTCGGAAAGAGCGCGTTCTCCACCTAGGTTTCCCTCCTCCTGCGTAGCTTGATCCGCGGCAACAGCTTTTGTAGAAACAATTTTTCAGTTGTAAACAACTTTTGACCTAAGCGAGCTAGAAAAAAATTGTTGAAATATATATTGTTGAGAATTTTTAGGCGCATCGACTGGTGGCAATTTTGACTGAAAAAATGTTTCTAGTTTAGAAGTTATAGCAAAAAGAAATTTTGAATTTAAAATATCAAACCTACGTAGCTGGAGACGTGGGATTGCCACACCCAGAGTTCTGCCTAGGTAGAGTTCGGAAAGAGCGCGTCCTCCACCCAGGTTTCCCTCCTCCTGCGTAGCTTGGTCCGCGGCAACAGCTTTTGCAGAAACAATATTTCAATTTTAAATAACTATTGACCTAAGCGAGCTAAAAAAAATTGTTGAAATATAAATTGTTGAGAATTTTTAGGCGGATCGACTGGTGGCAATTTTGAAAAAAAAATTGTTTCTAGTTTAGAAGTTATAGCAAAAAGAAGTTTTGAATTTAAAATATCAAACCTACATAGCTGGAGACGTGGGATTGCCACACCCAGAGTTCAGCCTAAGTAGAGTTCGGAAAGAGCGCGTCCTCCACCCAGGTTGCCCTCCTCCTGCGTAGCTTGCTCCGCGGCAACAGCTTTTGTAGAAACAATTTTTCAGTTGTAAACAACTTTTGACCTAAGCGAGTTAGAAAAAAATTGTTGAAATATATATTGTTGAGAATTTTTAGGCGCATCGACTGGTGGCAATTTTGACTGCAAAAATGTTTCTAGTTTAGAAGTTATAGCAAAAAGAAATTTTGAATTTAAAATATCAAACCTATGTAGCTGGAGACGTGGGATTGCCACACCCAGAGTTCTGCCTAGGTAGAGTTCGGAAAGAGCGCGTCCTCCACCTAGGTTTCCCTCCTCCTGCGTAGCTTGATCCGCGGCAACAGCTTTTGTAGAAACAATTTTTCAGTTGTAAACAACTTTTGACCTAAGCGAGTTAGAAAAAAATTGTTGAAATATATATTGTTGAGAATTTTTAGGCGCATCGACTGGTGGCAATTTTGACTGAAAAAATGTTTCTAGTTTAGAAGTTATAGCAAAAAGAAATTTTGAATTTAAAATATCAAACCTATGTAGCTGGAGACGTGGGATTGCCACACCCAGAGTTCTGCCTAGGTAGAGTTCGGAAAGAGCGCGTCCTCCACCCAGGTTTCCCTCCTCCTGCGTAGCTTGGTCCGCGGCAACAGCTTTTGCAGAAACAATTTTTCAATTTTAAATAACTTTTAAACTAAGCGTGCTAGAAAAAAATTGTTGAAATATAAAATGTTGAGAATTTTTAGGCGCATCGACTGGTGGCAATTTTGAAAAAAAAATTGTTTCTAGTTTAGAAGTTATAGCAAAAAGAAATTTTGAATTTAAAATATCTAACCTACGTAGCTGGAGACGTGGGATTGCCACACCCAGAGTTCAGCCTAAGTAAAGTTCGGAAAGAGCGCGTTCTCCACCTAGGTTTCCCTCCTCCTGCGTAGCTTGATCCGCGGCAACAGCTTTTGTAGAAACAATTTTTCAGTTGTAAACAACTTTTGACCTAAGCGAGCTAGAAAAAAATTGTTGAAATATATATTGTTGAGAATTTTTAGGCGCATCGACTGGTGGCAATTTTGACTGAAAAAATGTTTCTAGTTTAGAAGTTATAGCAAAAAGAAATTTTGAATTTAAAATATCAAACCTATGTAGCTGGAGACGTGGGATTGCCACACCCAGAGTTCTGCCTAGGTAGAGTTCGGAAAGAGCGCGTCCTCCACCTAGGTTTCCCTCCTCCTGCGTAGCTTGGTCCGCGGCAACAGCTTTTGCAGAAACAATATTTCAATTTTAAATAACTATTGACCTAAGCGAGCTAAAAAAAATTGTTGAAATATAAATTGTTGAGAATTTTTAGGCGGATCGACTGGTGGCAATTTTGAAAAAAAAATTGTTTCTAGTTTAGAAGTTATAGCAAAAAGAAGTTTTGAATTTAAAATATCAAACCTACATAGCTGGAGACGTGGGATTGCCACACCCAGAGTTCAGCCTAAGTAGAGTTCGGAAAGAGCGCGTCTTCCACCTAGGTTTCCCTCCTCCTCCGTAGCTTGATCCGCGGCAACAGCTTTTGTAGAAACAATTTTTCAGTTGTAAACAACTTTTGACCTAAGCGAGCTAGAAAAAAATTGTTGAAATATATATTGTTGAGAATTTTTAGGCGCATCGACTGGTGGCAATTTTGACTGAAAAAATGTTTCTAGTTTAGAAGTTATTGCAAAAAGAAATTTAAAATTTAAAATATCAAACCTACGTAGCTGGAGACGTGAGATTGCCACACCCAGAGTTCTGCCTAGGTAGAGTTCGGAAAGAGCGCGTCCTCCATCCAGGTTGCCCTCCTCCTGCGTAGCTTGCTCCGCGGCAACAGCTTTTGTAGAAACAATTTTTCAGTTGTAAACAACTTTTGACCTAAGCGAGCTAGAAAAAAATTGTTGAAATATATATTGTTGAGAATTTTTAGGCGCATCGACTGGTGGCAATTTTGACTGAAAAAATGTTTCTAGTTTAGAAGTTATAGCAAAAAGAAATTTTGAATTTAAAATATCAAACCTATGTAGCTGGAGACGTGGGATTGCCACACCCAGAGTTCTGCCTAGGTAGAGTTCGGAAAGAGCGCGTCCTCCACCCAGGTTTCCCTCCTCCTGCGTAGCTTGGTCCGCGGCAACAGCTTTTGCAGAAACAATTTTTCAATTTTAAATAACTTTTAAACTAAGCGAGCTAGAAAAAAATTGTTGAAATATAAAATGTTGAGAATTTTTAGGCGCAACGACTGGTGGCAATTTTGAAAAAAAAATTGTTTCTAGTTTAGAAGTTATAGCAAAAAGAAATTTTGAATTTAAAATATCTAACCTACGTAGCTGGAGACGTGGGATTGCCACACCCAGAGTTCAGCCTAAGTAAAGTTCGGAAAGAGCGCGTTCTCCACCTAGGTTTCCCTCCTCCTGCGTAGCTTGATCCGCGGCAACAGCTTTTGTAGAAACAATTTTTCAGTTGTAAACAACTTTTGACCTAAGCGAGCTAGAAAAAAATTGTTGAAATATATATTGTTGAGAATTTTTAGGCGCATCGACTGGTGGCAATTTTGACTGCAAAAATGTTTCTAGGTTAGAAGTTATTGCAAAAAGAAATTTAAAATTTAAAATATCAAACCTACGTAGCTGGAGACGTGAGATTGCCACACCCAGAGTTCTGCCTAGGTAGAGTTCGAAAAGAGCGCGTCCTCCATCCAGGTTGCCCTCCTCCTGCGTAGCTTGCTCCGCGGCAACAGCTTTTGCAGAAACAATTTTTCAATTTTAAATAACTATTGACCTAAGCGAGCTAAAAAAAATTGTTGAAATATAAATTGTTGAGAATTTTTAGGCGGATCGACTGGTGGCAATTTTGAAAAAAAAATTGTTTCTAGTTTAGAAGTTATAGCAAAAAGAAGTTTTGAATTTAAAATATCAAACCTACATAGCTGGAGACGTGGGATTGCCACACCCAGAGTTCAGCCTAAGTAGAGTTCGGAAAGAGCGCGTCTTCCACCTAGGTTTCCCTCCTCCTCCGTAGCTTGATCCGCGGCAACAGCTTTTGTAGAAACAATTTTTCAGTTGTAAACAACTTTTGACCTAAGCGAGCTAGAAAAAAATTGTTGAAATATATATTGTTGAGAATTTTTAGGCGCATCGACTGGTGGCAATTTTGACTGAAAAAATGTTTCTAGTTTAGAAGTTATAGCAAAAAGAAATTTTGAATTTAAAATATCAAACCTATGTAGCTGGAGACGTGGGATTGCCACACCCAGAGTTCTGCCTAGGTAGAGTTCGGAAAGAGCGCGTCCTCCACCCAGGTTTCCCTCCTCCTGCGTAGCTTGGTCCGCGGCAACAGCTTTTGCAGAAACAATTTTTCAATTTTAAATAACTATTGACCTATGCGAGCTAAAAAAAATTGTTGAAATATAAATTGTTGAGAATTTTTAGGCGGATCGACTGGTGGCAATTTTGAAAAAAAAATTGTTTCTAGTTTAGAAGTTATAGCAAAAAGAAGTTTTGAATTTAAAATATCTAACCTACGTAGCTGGAGACGTGGGATTGCCACACCCAGAGTTCAGCCTAAGTAGAGTTCGGAAAGAGCGCGTCCTCCACCTAGGTTTCCCTCCTCCTGCGTAGCTTGATCCGCGGCAACAGCTTTTGTAGAAACAATTTTTCAGTTGTAAACAACTTTTGACCTAAGCGAGCTAGAAAAAAATTGTTGAAATATATATTGTTGAGAATTTTTAGGCGCATCGACTGGTGGCAATTTTGACTGAAAAAAATGTTTCTAGTTTAGAAGTTATAGCAAAAAGAAATTTTGAATTTAAAATATCAAACCTACGTAGCTGGAGACGTGAGATTGCCACACCCAGAGTTCTGCCTAGGTAGAGTTCGAAAAGAGCGCGTCCTCCATCCAGGTTGCCCTCCTCCTGCGTAGCTTGCTCCGCGGCAACAGCTTTTGTAGAAACAATTTTTCAGTTGTAAATAACTTTTAAACTAAGCGAGCTAGAAAAAAATTGTTGAAATATAAATTGTTGAAAATTTTTAGGCGCATAGACTGGTGGCAATTTTGACTGAAAAAATGTTTCTAGTTTAGAAGTTATAGCAAAAAGAAATTTTGAATTTAAAATATCAAACCTATGTAGCTGGAGACGTGGGATTGCCACACCCAGAGTTCTGCCTAGGTAGAGTTCGGAAAGAGCGCGTCCTCCACCCAGGTTTCCCTCCTCCTGCGTAGCTTGGTCCGCGGCAACAGCTTTTGCAGAAACAATTTTTCAATTTTAAATAACTTTTAAACTAAGCGAGCTAGAAAAAAATTGTTGAAATATAAAATGTTGAGAATTTTTAGGCGCATCGACTGGTGGCAATTTTGAAAAAAAAATTGTTTCTAGTTTAGAAGTTATAGCAAAAAGAAATTTTGAATTTAAAATATCTAACCTACGTAGCTGGAGACGTGGGATTGCCACACCCAGAGTTCAGCCTAAGTAAAGTTCGGAAAGAGCGCGTTCTCCACCTAGGTTTCCCTCCTCCTGCGTAGCTTGATCCGCGGCAACAGCTTTTGTAGAAACAATTTTTCAGTTGTAAACAACTTTTGACCTAAGCGAGCTAGAAAAAAATTGTTGAAATATATATTGTTGAGAATTTTTAGGCGCATCGACTGGTGACAATTTTGACTGAAAAAATGTTTCTAGTTTAGAAGTTATAGCAAAAAGAAATTTTGAATTTAAAATATCAAACCTATGTAGCTGGAGACGTGGGATTGCCACACCCAGAGTTCTGCCTAGGTAGAGTTCGGAAAGAGCGCGTCCTCCACCCAGGTTTCCCTCCTCCTGCGTAGCTTGGTCCGCGGCAACAGCTTTTGCAGAAACAATTTTTCAATTTTAAATAACTATTGACCTAAGCGAGCTAAAAAAAATTGTTGAAATATAAATTGTTGAGAATTTTTAGGCGGATCGACTGGTGGCAATTTTGAAAAAAAAATTGTTTCTAGTTTAGAAGTTATAGCAAAAAGAAGTTTTGAATTTAAAATATCTAACCTACGTAGCTGGAGACGTGGGATTGCCACACCCAGAGTTCAGCCTAAGTAGAGTTCGGAAAGAGCGCGTCCTCCACCTAGGTTTCCCTCCTCCTGCGTAGCTTGATCCGCGGCAACAGCTTTTGTAGAAACAATTTTTCAGTTGTAAACAACTTTTGACCTAAGCGAGCTAGAAAAAAATTGTTGAAATATATATTGTTGAGAATTTTTAGGCGCATCGACTGGTGGCAATTTTGACTGAAAAAATGTTTCTAGTTTAGAAGTTATTGCAAAAAGAAATTTAAAATTTAAAATATCAAACCTACGTAGCTGGAGACGTGAGATTGCCACACCCAGAGTTCTGCCTAGGTAGAGTTCGAAAAGAGCGCGTCCTCCATCCAGGTTGCCCTCCTCCTGCGTAGCTTGCTCCGCGGCAACAGCTTTTGTAGAAACAATTTTTCAGTTGTAAATAACTTTTAAACTAAGCGAGCTAGAAAAAAATTGTTGAAATATAAATTGTTGAGAATTTTTAGGCGCATAGACTGGTGGTAATTTTGACTGAAAAAATGTTTCTAGTTTAGAAGTTATAGCAAAAAGAAATTTTGAATTTAAAATATCAAACCTATGTAGCTGGAGACGTGGGATTGCCACACCCAGAGTTCTGCCTAGGTAGAGTTCGGAAAGAGCGCGTCCTCCACCCAGGTTTCCCTCCTCCTGCGTAGCTTGGTCCGCGGCAACAGCTTTTGCAGAAACAATTTTTCAATTTTAAATAACTATTGACCTAAGCGAGCTAAAAAAAATTGTTGAAATATAAATTGTTGAGAATTTTTAGGCGGATCGACTGGTGGCAATTTTGAAAAAAAAATTGTTTCTAGTTTAGAAGTTATAGCAAAAAGAAGTTTTGAATTTAAAATATCAAACCTACGTAGCTGGAGACGTGGGATTGCCACACCCAGAGTTCAGCCTAAGTAGAGTTCGGAAAGAGCGCGTCCTCCACCTAGGTTTCCCTCCTCCTGCGTAGCTTGATCCGCGGCAACAGCTTTTGTAGAAACAATTTTTCAGTTGTAAACAACTTTTGACCTAAGCGAGCTAGAAAAAAATTGTTGAAATATATATTGTTGAGAATTTTTAGGCGCATCGACTGGTGGCAATTTTGACTGAAAAAATGTTTCTAGTTTAGAAGTTATTGCAAAAAGAAATTTAAAATTTAAAATATCAAACCTACGTAGCTGGAGACGTGAGATTGCCACACCCAGAGTTCTGCCTAGGTAGAGTTCGAAAAGAGCGCGTCCTCCATCCAGGTTGCCCTCCTCCTGCGTAGCTTGCTCCGCGGCAACAGCTTTTGTAGAAACAATTTTTCAGTTGTAAATAATTTTTAAACTAAGCGAGCTAGAAAAAAATTGTTGAAATATAAATTGTTGAAAATTTTTAGGCGCATAGACTGGTGGCAATTTTGACTGAAAAAATGTTTCTAGTTTAGAAGTTATAGCAAAAAGAAATTTTGAATTTAAAATATCAAACCTATGTAGCTGGAGACGTGGGATTGCCACACCCAGAGTTCTGCCTAAGTAGAGTTCGGAAAGAGCGCGTCCTCCACCTAGGTTTCCCTCCTCCTGCGTAGCTTGATCCGCGGCAACAGCTTTTGTAGAAACAATTTTTCAGTTGTAAACAACTTTTGACCTAAGCGAGCTAGAAAAAAATTGTTGAAATATATATTGTTGAGAATTTTTAGGCGTATCGACTGGTGGCAATTTTGACTGAAAAAATGTTTCTAGTTTAGAAGTTATAGCAAAAAGAAATTTTGAATTTAAAATATCAAACCTATGTAGCTGGAGACGTGGGATTGCCACACCCAGAGTTCTGCCTAGGTAGAGTTCGGAAAGAGCGCGTCCTCCACCCAGGTTTCCCTCCTCCTGCGTAGCTTGGTCCGCGGCAACAGCTTTTGCAGAAACAATTTTTCAATTTTAAATAACTATTGACCTAAGCGAGCTAAAAAAAATTGTTGAAATATAAATTGTTGAGAATTTTTAGGCGGATCGACTGGTGGCAATTTTGACTGAAAAAATGTTTCTAGTTTAGAAGTTATTGCAAAAAGAAATTTAAAATTTAAAATATCAAACCTACGTAGCTGGAGACGTGAGATTGCCACACCCAGAGTTCTGCCTAGGTAGAGTTCGAAAAGAGCGCGTCCTCCATCCAGGTTGCCCTCCTCCTGCGTAGCTTGCTCCGCGGCAACAGCTTTTGTAGAAACAATTTTTCAGTTGTAAACAACTTTTGACCTAAGCGAGCTAGAAAAAAATTGTTGAAATATATATTGTTGAGAATTTTTAGGCGCATCGACTGGTGGCAATTTTGACTGAAAAAATGTTTCTAGTTTAGAAGTTATTGCAAAAAGAAATTTAAAATTTAAAATATCAAACCTACGTAGCTGGAGACGTGAGATTGCCACACCCAGAGTTCTGCCTAGGTAGAGTTCGAAAAGAGCGCGTCCTCCATCCAGGTTGCCCTCCTCCTGCGTAGCTTGCTCCGCGGCAACAGCTTTTGTAGAAACAATTTTTCAGTTATAAACAACTTTTGACCTAAGCAAGCTAGAAAAAAATTGTTGAAATATATATTGTTGAGAATTTTTAGGCGCATCGACTGGTGGCAATTTTGACTGAAAAAATGTTTCTAGTTTAGAAGTTATTGCAAAAAGAAATTTAAAATTTAAAATATCAAACCTACGTAGCTGGAGACGTGAGATTGCCACACCCAGAGTTCTGCCTAGGTAGAGTTCGAAAAGAGCGCGTCCTCCATCCAGGTTGCCCTCCTCCTGCGTAGCTTGCTCCGCGGCAACAGCTTTTGTAGAAACAATTTTTCAGTTGTAAATAACTTTTAAACTAAGCGAGCTAGAAAAAAATTGTTGAAATATAAATTGTTGAGAATTTTTAGGCGCATCGACTGGTGGCAATTTTGACTGATAAAATGTTTCTAGTTTAGAAGTTATAGCAAAAAGAAGTTTTGAATTTAAAATATCTAACCTACGTAGCTGGAGACGTGGGATTGCCACACCCAGAGTTCAGCCTAAGTAGAGTTCGGAAAGAGCGCGTCCTCCACCTAGGTTTCCCTCCTCCTGCGTAGCTTGATCCGCGGCAACAGCTTTTGTAGAAACAATTTTTCAGTTGTAAACAACTTTTGACCTAAGCGAGCTAGAAAAAAATTGTTGAAATATATATTGTTGAGAATTTTTAGGCGCATCGACTGGTGGCAATTTTAAATGAAAAAAATGTTTCTAGTTTAGAAGTTATAGCAAAAAGAAATTTTGAATTTAAAATATCAAACCTACGTAGCTGGAGACGTGAGATTGCCACACCCAGAGTTCTGCCTAGGTAGAGTTCGAAAAGAGCGCGTCCTCCACCTAGGTTTCCCTCCTCCTGCGTAGCTTGATCCGCGGCAACAGCTTTTGTAGAAACAATTTTTCAGTTGTAAACAACTTTTGACCTAAGCGAGCTAGAAAAAAATTGTTGAAATATATATTGTTGAGAATTTTTAGGCGCATCGACTGGTGGCAATTTTAAATGAAAAAAATGTTTCTAGTTTAGAAGTTATAGCAAAAAGAAATTTTGAATTTAAAATATCAAACCTATGTAGCTGGAGACGTGGGATTGCCACACCCAGAGTTCTGCCTAGGTAGAGTTCGGAAAGAGCGCGTCCTCCACCCAGGTTTCCCTCCTCCTGCGTAGCTTGGTCCGCGGCAACAGCTTTTGCAGAAACAATTTTTCAATTTTAAATAACTATTGACCTAAGCGAGCTAAAAAAAATTGTTGAAATATAAATTGTTGAGAATTTTTAGGCGGATCGACTGGTGGCAATTTTGAAAAAAAAATTGTTTCTAGTTTAGAAGTTATAGCAAAAAGAAGTTTTGAATTTAAAATATCAAACCTACGTAGCTGGAGACGTGGGATTGCCACACCCAGAGTTCAGCCTAAGTAGAGTTCGGAAAGAGCGCGTCCTCCACCTAGGTTTCCCTCCTCCTGCGTAGCTTGATCCGCGGCAACAGCTTTTGTAGAAACAATTTTTCAGTTGTAAACAACTTTTGACCTAAGCGAGCTAGAAAAAAATTGTTGAAATATATATTGTTGAGAATTTTTAGGCGCATCGACTGGTGGCAATTTTGACTGAAAAAATGTTTCTAGTTTAGAAGTTATTGCAAAAAGAAATTTAAAATTTAAAATATCAAACCTACGTAGCTGGAGACGTGAGATTGCCACACCCAGAGTTCTGCCTAGGTAGAGTTCGAAAAGAGCGCGTCCTCCATCCAGGTTGCCCTCCTCCTGCGTAGCTTGCTCCGCGGCAACAGCTTTTGTAGAAACAATTTTTCAGTTGTAAATAACTTTTAAACTAAGCGAGCTAGAAAAAAATTGTTGAAATATAAATTGTTGAGAATTTTTAGGCGCATAGACTGGTGGCAATTTTGACTGAAAAAATGTTTCTAGTTTAGAAGTTATAGCAAAAAGAAATTTTGAATTTAAAATATCAAACCTATGTAGCTGGAGACGTGGGATTGCCACACCCAGAGTTCTGCCTAGGTAGAGTTCGGAAAGAGCGCGTCCTCCACCCAGGTTTCCCTCCTCCTGCGTAGCTTGGTCCGCGGCAACAGCTTTTGCAGAAACAATTTTTCAATTTTAAATAACTATTGACCTAAGCGAGCTAAAAAAAATTGTTGAAATATAAATTGTTGAGAATTTTTAGGCGGATCGACTGGTGGCAATTTTGAAAAAAAAATTGTTTCTAGTTTAGAAGTTATAGCAAAAAGAAGTTTTGAATTTAAAATATCAAACCTACGTAGCTGGAGACGTGGGATTGCCACACCCAGAGTTCAGCCTAAGTAGAGTTCGGAAAGAGCGCGTCCTCCACCTAGGTTTCCCTCCTCCTGCGTAGCTTGATCCGCGGCAACAGCTTTTGTAGAAACAATTTTTCAGTTGTAAACAACTTTTGACCTAAGCGAGCTAGAAAAAAATTGTTGAAACATATATTGTTGAGAATTTTTAGGCGCATCGACTGGTGGCAATTTTGACTGAAAAAATGTTTCTAGTTTAGAAGTTATAGCAAAAAGAAATTTAAAATTTAAAATATCAAAACCTATGTAGCTGGAGACGTGGGATTGCCACACCCAGAGTTCTGCCTAGGTAGAGTTCGGAAAGAGCGCGTCCTCCACCCAGGTTTCCCTCCTCCTGCGTAGCTTGGTCCGTGGCAACAGCTTTTGCAGAAACAATTTTTCAATTTTAAATAACTATTGACCTAAGCGAGCTAAAAAAAATTGTTGAAATATAAATTGTTAAGAATTTTTAGGCGCATCGACTGGTGGAAATTTTGAAAAAAAAATTGTTTCTAGTTTAGAAGTTATAGCAAAAAGAAGTTTTGAATTTAAAATATCAAACCTACGTAGCTGGAGACGTGGGATTGCCACACCCAGAGTTCAGCCTAAGTAGAGTTCGGAAAGAGCGCGTCCTCCACCTAGGTTTCCCTCCTCCTGCGTAGCTTGATCCGCGGCAACAGCTTTTGTACAAACAATTTTTCAGTTGTAAACAACTTTTGACCTAAGCGAGCTAGAAAAAAATTGTTGAAATATATATTGTTGAGAATTTTTAGGCGCATCGACTGGTGGCAATTTTGACTGAAAAAATGTTTCTAGTTTAGAAGTTATAGCAAAAAGAAATTTTGAATTTAAAATATCAAACCTATGTAGCTGGAGACGTGGGATTGCCACACCCAGAGTTCTGCCTAGGTAGAGTTCGGAAAGAGCGCGTCCTCCACCCAGGTTTCCCTCCTCCTGCGTAGCTTGGTCCGCGGCAACAGCTTTTGCATAAACAATTTTTCAATTTTAAATAACTATTGACCTAAGCGAGCTAAAAAAAATTGTTGAAATATAAATTGTTGAGAATTTTTAGGCGGATCGACTGGTGGCAATTTTGAAAAAAAAATTGTTTCTAGTTTAGAAGTTATAGCAAAAAGAAGTTTTGAATTTAAAATATCAAACCTACATAGCTGGAGACGTGGGATTGCCACACCCAGAGTTCAGCCTAGGTTTCCCTCCTCCTCCGTAGCTTGATCCGCGGCAACAGCTTTTGTAGAAACAATTTTTCAGTTGTAAACAACTTTTGACCTAAGCGAGCTAGAAAAAAATTGTTGAAATATATATTGTTGAGAATTTTTAGGCGCATCGACTGGTGGCAATTTTGACTGAAAAAAATGTTTCTAGTTTAGAAGTTATAGCAAAAAGAAAATTTGAATTTAAAATATCAAACCTACGTAGCTGTAGACGTGAGATTGCCACACCCAGAGTTCTGCCTAGGTAGAGTTCGAAAAGAGCGCGTCCTCCATCCAGGTTGCCCTCCTCCTGCGTAGCTTGCTCCGCGGCAACAGCTTTTGTAGAAACAATTTTTCAGTTGTAAATAACTTTTAAACTAAGCGAGCTAGAAAAAAATTGTTGAAATATAAATTGTTGAGAATTTTTAGGCGCATAGACTGGTGGCAATTTTGACTGAAAAAATGTTTCTAGTTTAGAAGTTATAGCAAAAAGAAATTTTGAATTTAAAATATCAAACCTATGTAGCTGGAGACGTGGGATTGCCACACCCAGAGTTCTGCCTAGGTAGAGTTCGGAAAGAGCGCGTCCTCCACCCAGGTTTCCCTCCTCCTGCGTAG
Source organism: Pterostichus madidus (assembly GCA_911728475.2). NCBI lineage: Eukaryota > Metazoa > Arthropoda > Insecta > Coleoptera > Carabidae > Pterostichus > Pterostichus madidus. Next base: position 20,694,841 of record OU452305.1, on the reverse strand, counting down.
CTTGGTCCGCGGCAACAGCTTTTGCAGAAACAATTTTTCAATTTTAAATAACTATTGACCTAAGCGAGCTACAAAAAATTGTTGAAATACAAATTGTTGAGAATTTTTAAGCGGATCGACTGGTGGCAATTTTGAAAAAAAAATTGTTTCTAGTTTAGAAGTTATAGCAAAAAGAAGTTTTGAATTTAAAATATCAAACCTACGTAGCTGGAGACGTGGGATTGCCACACCCAGAGTTCAGCCTAAGTAGAGTTCGGAAAGAGCGCGTCCTCCACCTAGGTTTCCCTCCTCCTGCGTAGCTTGATCCGCGGCAACAGCTTTTATAGAAACAATTTTTCAGTTGTAAACAACTTTTGACCTAAGCGAGCTAGAAAAAAATTGTTGAAACATATATTGTTGAGAATTTTTAGGCGCATCGACTGGTGGCAATTTTGACTGAAAAAATGTTTCTAGTTTAGAAGTTATAGCAAAAAGAAATTTAAAATTTAAAATATCAAAACCTATGTAGCTGGAGACGTGGGATTGCCACACCCAGAGTTCTGCCTAGGTAGAGTTCGGAAAGAGCGCGTCCTCCACCTAGGTTTCCCTCCTCCTGCGTAGCTTGATCCGCGGCAACAGCTTTTGTAGAAACAATTTTTCAGTTGTAAACAACTTTTGACCTAAGCGAGTTAGAAAAAAATTGTTGAAATATATATTGTTGAGAATTTTTAGGCGCATCGACTGGTGGCAATTTTGACTGAAAAAATGTTTCTAGTTTAGAAGTTATAGCAAAAAGAAATTTTGAATTTAAAATATCAAACCTATGTAGCTGGAGACGTGGGATTGCCACACCCAGAGTTCTGCCTAGGTAGAGTTCGGAAAGAGCGCGTCCTCCACCCAGGTTTCCCTCCTCCTGCGTAGCTTGGTCCGCGGCAACAGCTTTTGCAGAAACAATTTTTCAATTTTAAATAACTTTTAAACTAAGCGTGCTAGAAAAAAATTGTTGAAATATAAAATGTTGAGAATTTTTAGGCGCATCGACTGGTGGCAATTTTGAAAAAAAAATTGTTTCTAGTTTAGAAGTTATAGCAAAAAGAAATTTTGAATTTAAAATATCTAACCTACGTAGCTGGAGACGTGGGATTGCCACACCCAGAGTTCAGCCTAAGTAAAGTTCGGAAAGAGCGCGTTCTCCACCTAGGTTTCCCTCCTCCTGCGTAGCTTGATCCGCGGCAACAGCTTTTGTAGAAACAATTTTTCAGTTGTAAACAACTTTTGACCTAAGCGAGCTAGAAAAAAATTGTTGAAATATATATTGTTGAGAATTTTTAGGCGCATCGACTGGTGGCAATTTTGACTGAAAAAATGTTTCTAGTTTAGAAGTTATAGCAAAAAGAAATTTAAAATTTAAAATATCAAAACCTATGTAGCTGGAGACGTGGGATTGCCACACCCAGAGTTCTGCCTAGGTAGAGTTCGGAAAGAGCGCGTCCTCCACCCAGGTTTCCCTCCTCCTGCGTAGCTTGGTCCGTGGCAACAGCTTTTGCAGAAACAATTTTTCAATTTTAAATAACTATTGACCTAAGCGAGCTAAAAAAAATTGTTGAAATATAAATTGTTGAGAATTTTTAGGCGCATCGACTGGTGGAAATTTTGAAAAAAAAATTGTTTCTAGTTTAGAAGTTATAGCAAAAAGAAGTTTTGAATTTAAAATATCAAACCTACGTAGCTGGAGACGTGGGATTGCCACACCCAGAGTTCAGCCTAAGTAGAGTTCGGAAAGAGCGCGTCCTCCACCTAGGTTTCCCTCCTCCTGCGTAGCTTGATCCGCGGCAACAGCTTTTGTACAAACAATTTTTCAGTTGTAAACAACTTTTGACCTAAGCGAGCTAGAAAAAAATTGTTGAAATATATATTGTTGAGAATTTTTAGGCGCATCGACTGGTGGCAATTTTGACTGAAAACATGTTTCTAGTTTAGAAGTTATAGCAAAAAGAAATTTTGAATTTAAAATATCAAACCTATGTAGCTGGAGACGTGGGATTGCCACACCCAGAGTTCTGCCTAGGTAGAGTTCGGAAAGAGCGCGTCCTCCACCCAGGTTTCCCTCCTCCTGCGTAGCTTGGTCCGCGGCAACAGCTTTTGTAGAAACAATTTTTCAATTTTAAATAACTATTGACCTAAGCGAGCTAAAAAAATTGTTGCAATATAAATTGTTGAAAATTTTTAGGCGCATCGACTGGTGGCAATTTTGACTGATAAAATGTTTCTAGTTTAGAAGTTATAGCAAATAGAAGTTTTGAATTTAAAATATCAAACCTACGTAGCTGGAGACGTGGGATTGCCACACCCAGAGTTCAGCCTAAGTAGAGTTCGGAAAGAGCGCGTCCTCCACCTAGGTTTCCCTCCTCCTGCGTAGCTTGATCCGCGGCAACAGCTTTTGTAGAAACAATTTTTCAGTTGTAAACAACTTTTGACCTAAGCGAGCTAGAAAAAAATTGTTGAAATATATATTGTTGAGAATTTTTAGGCGCATCGACTGGTGGCAATTTTGACTGAAAAAATGTTTCTAGTTTAGAAGTTATAGCAAAAAGAAATTTTGAATTTAAAATATCAAACCTATGTAGCTGGAGACGTGGGATTGCCACACCCAGAGTTCTGCCTAGGTAGAGTTCGGAAAGAGCGCGTCCTCCACCCAGGTTTCCCTCCTCCTGCGTAGCTTGGTCCGCAGCAACAGCTTTTGCAGAAACAATTTTTCAATTTTAAATAACTATTGACCTAAGCGAGCTAAAAAAAATTGTTGAAATATAAATTGTTAAGAATTTTTAGGCGGATCGACTGGTGGAAATTTTGAAAAAAAAATTGTTTCTAGTTTAGAAGTTATAGCAAAAAGAAGTTTTGAATTTAAAATATCAAACCTACGTAGCTGGAGACGTGGGATTGCCACACCCAGAGTTCAGCCTAAGTAGAGTTCGGAAAGAGCGCGTCCTCCACCTAGGTTTCCCTCCTCCTGCGTAGCTTGATCCGCGGCAACAGCTTTTGTACAAACAATTTTTCAGTTGTAAACAACTTTTGACCTAAGCGAGCTAGAAAAAAATTGTTGTAATATATATTGTTGAGAATTTTTAGGCGCATCGACTGGTGGCAATTTTGACTGAAAACATGTTTCTAGTTTAGAAGTTATAGCAAAAAGAAATTTTGAATTTAAAATATCAAACCTATGTAGCTGGAGACGTGGGATTGCCACACCCAGAGTTCTGCCTAGGTAGAGTTCGGAAAGAGCGCGTCCTCCACCCAGGTTTCCCTCCTCCTGCGTAGCTTGGTCCGCGGCAACAGCTTTTGTAGAAACAATTTTTCAATTTTAAATAACTATTGACCTAAGCGAGCTAAAAAAAATTGTTGCAATATAAATTGTTGAAAATTTTTAGGCGCATCGACTGGTGGCAATTTTGACTGATAAAATGTTTCTAGTTTAGAAGTTATAGCAAATAGAAGTTTTGAATTTAAAATATCTAACCTACGTAGCTGGAAACGTGAGATTGCCACACCCAGAGTTCTGCCTAGGTAGAGTTCGGAAAGAGCGCTTCCTCCACCCAGGTTTCCCTCCTCCTGCGTAGCTTGGTCCACGGCAACAGCTTTTGTAGAAACAATTTTTCAATTTTAAATAACTATTGACCTAAGCGAGCTAAAAAAAATTGTTGAAATATAAATTGTTGAGAATTTTTAGGCGCATCGACTGGTGGCAATTTTGACTGATAAAATGTTTCTAGTTTAGAAGTTATAGCAAATAGAAGTTTTGAATTTAAAATATCAAACCTACGTAGCTGGAGACGTGGGATTGCCACACCCAGAGTTCAGCCTAAGTAGAGTTCGGAAAGAGCGCGTCCTCCACCTAGGTTTCCCTCCTCCTGCGTAGCTTGATCCGCGGCAACAGCTTTTGTACAAACAATTTTTCAGTTGTAAACAACTTTTGACCTAATTGTTGAAATATATATTGTTGAGAATTTTTAGGCGCATCGACAGGTGGCAATTTTGACTGAAAACATGTTTCTAGTTTAGAAGTTATAGCAAAAAGAAATTTTGAATTTAAAATATCAAACCTATGTAGCTGGAGACGTGGGATTGCCACACCCAGAGTTCTGCCTAGGTAGAGTTCGGAAAGAGCGCGTCCTCCACCCAGGTTTCCCTCCTCCTGCGTAGCTTGGTCCGCGGCAACAGCTTTTGTAGAAACAATTTTTCAATTTTAAATAACTATTGACCTAAGCGAGCTAAAAAAAATTGTTGCAATATAAATTGTTGAAAATTTTTAGGCGCATCGACTGGTGGCAATTTTGACTGATAAAATGTTTCTAGTTTAGAAGTTATAGCAAATAGAAGTTTTGAATTTAAAATATCAAACCTACGTAGCTGGAGACGTGGGATTGCCACACCCAGAGTTCAGCCTAAGTAGAGTTCGGAAAGAGCGCGTCCTTCACCTAGGTTTCCCTCCTCCTGCGTAGCTTGATCCGCGGCAACAGCTTTTGTAGAAACAATTTTTCAGTTGTAAACAACTTTTGACCTAAGCGAGCTAGAAAAAAATTGTTGAAATATATATTGTTGAGAATTTTTAGGCGCATCGACTGGTGGCAATTTTGACTGAAAAAATGTTTCTAGTTTAGAAGTTATAGCAAAAAGAAATTTTGAATTTAAAATATCAAACCTATGTAGCTGGAGACGTGGGATTGCCACACCCAGAGTTCTGCCTAGGTAGAGTTCGGAAAGAGCGCGTCCTCCACCCAGGTTACCCTCCTCCTGCGTAGCTTGGTCCGCAGCAACAGCTTTTGCAGAAACAATTTTTCAATTTTAAATAACTATTGACCTAAGCGAGCTAAAAAAAATTGTTGAAATATAAATTGTTGAGAATTTTTAGGCGGATCGACTGGTGGCAATTTTGAAAAAAAAATTGTTTCTAGTTTAGAAGTTATAGCAAAAAGAAGTTTTGAATTTAAAATATCAAACCTACGTAGCTGGAGACGTGGGATTGCCACACCCAGAGTTCAGCCTAAGTAGAGTTCGGAAAGAGCGCGTCCTCCACCTAGGTTTCCCTCCTCCTGCGTAGCTTGATCCGCGGCAACAGCTTTTGTAGAAACAATTTTTCAGTTGTAAACAACTTTTGACCTAAGCGAGCTAGAAAAAAATTGTTGAAATATATATTGTGACGGGTTCTTTACCAACTCGGTGACAAATGTTGGCGCTGGTTGCTCGGGCGCCAACGGTTCCGGATAGCAGGTATGGAGATTGAGATTTGGGTATGAAGAAAAGAATAAAACATACAATAATGGTAAAACAGTGCTGTTGCGTTTTATTTGATATTAAAAACAATTCGTTGGGATACTGGAAACTGGTCCGGACGGTGATTGTGTTGCGGGTGATGATCGCTGCCACTACTAGGGTCGGTGTACCCGGGAGAATCGTTTCTCCCTGGCTTCCGTGGGCGACGCTGGGCGTCGCGGCGCTGATATGACCCGGGGAGTGGTCGCAATCGTCTGCTTGGGTGTCCGCGAGTCCAACGAGCCCAAACTCGGATTTTCGAAAATCGACGCCGGGCGTCGCGACGCTGATATGACCCGGGGGGTGGTCGCAATCGACTGCTGGGGTGCCCGCGAACACGTAGAGCGCAAAACCGGAGTTTGTAAAAATAACGACGCCGAGCGTCCCGACGGCGGGGTCCACTAAGTAGCGGCTGGTTAGTAGTGTCGAATGGCGAAGAGTGGTTTTCCAACTTTTTTGGTAACCGACGCCTGGCGTCGCGACGCTGGGTGCTCGGAGATGACGGATGGTGTGCTGATGGTGGAAGTGAAAACCGTTTTTAAGATTTCCGTGGGGTACCCGAGTTACGGCTGATAATGTACGGAGTATCGTGACTGAGGGCGTACCCCAAAATGACGGTGACAGGTGCCGGACGCGGTCGACTTCGGCGACGGCGCGACGGTAGCCGCGGCGGACGTCGGGGATTTCTCGCTCTGACGTTGTTGGAGTGAGATCCGGCAATCTCGTGAAGTTACCAAAAACGGAGGGTGACACGGGACGGACGCTGGTAGCCCGGGGAGAAACACAAACGTTACGACTGGGACGCCTAGGATTTCTCGCTCTGCGTAACAGAAGTAATATTTTGCGCCTCTGCACAAGTACCAGAAAAACGGAGGGGGACACGGGACGGACGCTGGTAGCCCGGGGAGAAACACAAACGTTACGACTGGGACGCCTAGGATTTCTCGCTCTGCGTGACAGAAGTAAAATTTTGTGCCTCTGCACAAGTACCAGAAAACGGAGGGGGACACGGGACGGACGCTGGTAGCCCGGAGAGAAACACAAACGTTACGACTGGGACGCCTAGGATTTCTCGCTCTGCGTGACAGAAGTAATATTTTGTGCCTCTGCACAAGTACCAGAAAACGGAGGGGGACACGGGACGGACGCTGGTAGCCCGGAGAGAGACACAAACGTTACGACTGGGACGCCTAGGATTTCTCGCTCTGCGTAACAGAAGTAATATTTTGTGCCTCTGCACAAGTACCAGAAAACGGAGGGGGACACGGGACGGACGCTGGTAGCCCGACAAAAAAACACAAACAACCTCTAGGAAGCGCACGACACGGTACGGAAAACAAACGGAGTGCGGTTGCTTACCTAGAAGACGGAGAAGACGACTTCTTCTTTGACGGCTGGTGAACTTTCAGGTGACTCGCTATCTTCGAGGTTTTCACACTCGAAGACGGATGAACTGACTGTCTTTCGATGGCTGAGGGCCCGGTTTATATACAGTTTTGCTAATTAATCCGGTCCTAGGATGTTGTCGGTGGCTCGCACAATGCTAAAGGATAGGGAGATTTGGTTGAATTTGGAAACTGGATCACGGGAGTTTGGATTTGGTTCAAAAGTAGGAAATCGGGTGAGATGGATAGCATTGTGTCCGCGGCGAACACGGCGCGCGAGTACGGTCCTGCGTTCGCGCGCTATTCGCGATTCCGTGACTCGCGCATTAAAAACCGCGGATTCTGAGCCGAAAATCATTGTGACAATTGCGCTTCGTCACATCCCCGGGTTACTTCGGAGAAAAAAGGAAACGGAATCGGTGTATTTACAGTCCAACAGTACAGGTAATAGTACAGGTAACAGTACAAAAAGTACACAAATTGACTTAACTAAACTAACGACTTATATTAACACACTTAACTAAAAAACGGTAGAAAAAAAACATAATTACTTAACTTAACTAACCAGGACTTACATGACTAACCAAAAAAACTAAACAAAATGAATTTAAAAAAAAAACAAAGCAAACTTAACTAATCTTACCTACACTTAACTACACTTAAATAACACAAAAAAACGTTCGAAGGCGGCACAGGAATGTCTAACCTCGTCGTTGGGGGGAGGGCGGTGGCACACTGCACTAGGGGCTTGGGGGAGGGGTTGGGCGACGGGGGATGGTGACCCGTAGTCCGTTGGGGAGCCGGATCCGCAGCCGCTTTGTCCTCGATGATCCAGGGGGTCGCTGCTCCTGGATCCAGACGGCGTAGTCCTGGCCGGCCGGCGGAACGGGTTGCCAGGTGAGCTGCGGTGGGTCCGGCTGCTGGGGGGTCGACTCAGCATCGTCGTCGCTGAGGGCCGAGAGCAGGTCCATCAGCTCTTGCGCCGCTGCCTCGATGCTGCACGGGGGAAGGGAGTGGACGTCTGACGCTGGGAGTCGGACTGGACTCCGCGTCAGGCTGACGTCCTGCCGCACCAGGGTGTCTCCGGATCCCGACGGGGCCTGCACCACGTCGTCCTCGGTATCGGACGGTATGGGCGACGTGGCCAGGTCTAGGATGTCGTCTTCCGCTGAAGGCGACCGGAGGGGCCGGATTTCTGGTGCCAGGGCTCCACTTCCGGGGAATGGGCCGAACCTGGCGACCAAGGCCACTCGCAGGGCCTCATCGCCATCGCCAGGTTTCCATCCAGGCAACGAGGCTGCTGTGTGTGCTGGAGACGGTGGCGGTGCAGTGCGGGCGGGACAGACAAGGCGATCCTCCAGGATCCCTATCACCGGACGGATCCGTGGCTTCTTGCGCCTAGTAACCCGACCGGTACCTGGCAGCGGTAACGGTCCGCTGCCAGCCCATCCTATCACCCTGACGGAGCCACTCGTCAGGGTGTCCACCCTAGGTGGTCCCACACGACGTGGTCCCAGCCTAGGTGGTCCCACCCTAGCCGGCCGGGTTGGCAGGCGGATCCACGGGGCGGCGTCCTTGCTGTCCATCCTGGGGCTGTTCCGGGAGGGTGGAATCTAGAACAGCCTTTAGATCCTTGACGTGGATTTTAATTAGTTTTTGCCCGTGTGCGCCCTTGAGGTTGTACACATTGTTACTCCATTTTTTTGAAATGGTCCACGGGCCGGAGTAACGGGGCGCGAGTTTAGCCGCGAAGCCACGGGCGGCGGAGGAGAGCGGATGGTCCCGTCGCATGACCCGATCCCCAAGCTGGGGTTGCCATTCCCGCCGGCGGAGGTTGTAGTGCCGGCATTGCTCTTGGGAGGCCCTCGCCAAATGTAGTTTGGCGAGTTGACGGAGTTCCTCCAGTTTCGCAATGCGGGTTGTGAGGTCCGCTGGGATGTGGTTGGTCTGGTCAGGGGGATTTCTCTCGCCCTGGGTGGCCTCGTGATACAGGCCTGGCATCACTGGTTCGCGCGCGTAGTTGAGAAACGCGGCGGTATACCCGGTGGACTCATGGTGACTGGTGTTGATCGCCATCGTCAGTTCTGGAAGATGTTCGTCCCAGGTCTTTTGGTTGTGTTGACAGTACTGACCGATCATAGTTTTCAACACTCTGTTGACTCGCTCCACGGGGTTGCATTGGGGTGCATATGGTGGGGTTTGGTGGTGGTGGATCCCCAATGCGGTGAGAGTGTCTCGGAGTATCCGGTTCAAGAACTCTGTGCCATTCTCAGTAATAATAGATTTGGGGCAGCCATATCTAAATATTACCAACTCCTGAATGGCACGGGTGATGGTGGCGGCGGTGGCACGTCGAAGGGCTCGGCACTCTACCCACTTAGTCATGCGGTCCTGGAGGACCAGTAAGTAGCTGTGCCCCTTCTTGGATGTAGGCAGTGGTCCCATGATATCCGCCGCAACAGTGTCCCAGGGTCCGTGGATGCGGGGCGGGTACATCTTACCCGCGGTCCCCCGTTGGCAGGTTTTAAACTGCTGACAGTGTCGGCACTTCCGGACGTATTGGCGGATATCCCGGAACATTCCCGGCCAGTAATACCGGGTGGTAATCCGGGAAGTGGTCTTGGTGATCCTCCGTGCCCTCCGGTGGGGTGGTCGTGATTTTCCTGGAGGACACGTTGTCGATCTGCGCGTGGGACGCAGAGTTTCCACGCGGACTCCTCGTCATCGTTGGGGCCATCGATGCGTCGGTAGAGATGATGGTCGTGGAGCCGGTAGTGCGGCCAGTCGTTCGGACGATTGCGCACTTCGTCGGTGCGTTTCCGATACCATGGGCAGGCCGGTTCTACGGCGTACATAGCGGTTGCACCGTCTGGCGTGCGAGCGGCCGGTATCGGTTGACGCGACAGTGCATCGGCCACGCGATTCAGGGTGCCTTTTCGGTACTGGATCACGAAGTCGAATTGTTGGAGAAACATGGCCCAGCGTGCTAGGCGGCCGGGGGGGTTTTCCAACTTGTTCAGCCATCGTAGTGCTTGGTGATCCGTCACGATAGTAAAGGCGTATCCCTCGAGGTAGTGTCGCATCTTCTGGATGCCCCATACGATGGCCAGGCACTCTTTCTCCGTGACGGAGTATTTGGGTTCTGCCCCACGGAGAGTCCGACTGGCGTAGGCAACGACTCGTTCCCCTCGTTCCGTGTGTTGGACGAGCACGGCTCCTAAGCCTTCGTCGGACGCATCCGTTTGCAGAAAGAATCTCCGGTTGAAGTCTGGGCAGCTGAGTGTTGGCGCGGTGGTGAGGGCATCCTTCAATGTGCTGAAGGCGTTCGTTTGGGCGGTCCCCCATACCCATCCGTTCCCCTTTTGCAGAAGTGATGTCAGGGGCCGGGCCACGATGGAAAACCCGGGGACGAATCGGCGGTACCAGGATGCAGCGCCGAGGAATTGACGCAACTGTTTGAGGTTGGTTGGGGCGGCCATTGCCGTGATGGCTTCGACTTTATCCGGGTCGGTTTCGATGCCACTGTTGCTGATGACGTGCCCTAGATACCGAATGCTGGGCTTGCCGAACTCGCACTTATCCGGGTTCAGTCGCAAGTTGGCGGCTCGGAGTCGTCGGAAGACCTCTCGTAGATGCGTCACGTGTTCCTCGACGGTTCGGCTAGCGATTATGATGTCGTCCAGGTACGGGATGGCGTATGGGTCCATCTCGGGGCCGATGACTGTGTCCAGTAGTCTCTGGAACGTGGCGGGCGCAGCGTGGAGGCCAAATGGCATCACCGTGAACTGGAAGAGACCTCGGCCGGGTACGGTAAACGCGGTGAGCGGCTTGCTGGGGCTGGACAGCGGTATCTGCCAGTACCCCTGTTTTAGGTCCAAGGTGCTAAAGATCGTCGCCTGTCGGAGTTTCTCCAGAATGTTATTGATGTATGGAAGAGGGTACGCGTCTTTCTCGCTGACTTCGTTTAGACGGCGGAAGTCGATACAGAAGCGTGGTTTACCGTCCTTCTTCCGTACGATTACGGCGGGGGAACTCCATGCGCTGCGAGAGGGTTCGATAATTCCTGCCTCGAGCATCTGGTCAACCTCCTCGTTGATGATGGCTTGAATCTTGGGGTTTTTGGGCTGATACCGCTGTTTCAGTGGCGTATGCGACTTCAGGCGTATGTGGTGGGTAACGAGTGGCGTAGTCCCCTGTAGTCGCTCGAACAGGGGAAGTTCGTCCCGAAGCAGCGCGTCCAATTCGGGAGCTCCAGTTGGGGGAAGCTGGATCTGTCCTAGCGGTGTGGGGACGCTGCAGTGGACGTGGTGTGGTTCGGCTCGCAGGGTGATGCGGAATGCGCGGATCGCATCCATTCCCAATATCATGGGCAGAGCCAGGGTGGGGAGGCATAGTACGGAGATCTTTTGAGTGACTCCTTGGATGGAGGCACTGATCTCAAACTCCCCGGTAATTCGCGCCGTTTCTCCATTGGCCATCTGTGCTTGGTGGACGGGGGCTGGTTGGCGTAGTACTCCCTGGGATATGTACTGTTGAGCGGTTTCCTGGTTAATATAGGTGAGGGTCGATCCGGTGTCGACGAGGGCTTCGGTGTGGTGTCCTTTGACGATGACTGTCAAGTGCACCCGGCCGTCGTCGCTTTGGTGGACGGCAGGTATTACTGGGAGCGGTTGTAGGACCGGTTGGCAGGGCCGTCGTGTGTGCCAGCCGGTCTGGCGTTTCCCGAGCATGGGCAGTTGCGGGACAGAACGCCATTTTTCCCGCAGCGCGAGCAGAATGTCTTGGGTGGATTCCGGCAGTCTTTCCTGAAGTGGTCTGTGCCGCCGCAACGCCAGCAAGTGCGCCCTGGTTCGTAGGTCATGGCGTGATTGGCGGTTGGTTTCTCGGAGGTTATGGGCCCGCGATTGGGTCGTGCCGCAATCCGGAGCTCTTGTAGGACCCCTTCTACTTCCCGGATCTCCTCGAGCAAGGCGATGATTGTGGGGCAGTTCTGACGGCGTATGTGCTGCCGATATTCGGGGCGCAGATTTCGGTAGAGCCGCTGGAGCTGCTGTTCAGCGCTAAACCCTCCGTGGCGGCGCATCATGGTTTGGACGGCGATGACATAGTCTTGTCCCGACTCTCCGGCCTGGTGGATTCGTCGACTGATGAGTTCCTCCAGCTGGTATTTCATATCGGGGATGAAATAGTCGTGGAACAGCTGGAGAAACTTTTGCCAGGTGGTACAGGTGTCGCGATGGTTTCGATACCACAATATCGCATTACCTTGGAGTAGCTCGGGTAGAGCGGTAAGAAGCTGTTCTTCTGCAATTTCGTAACTGGCCTGGAGCTCCGTCAGTCGTTCGAGAAACATTATGGGGTCGGTCTTGCCATCGTAGCGTAGATTCCACTTCCGCACGGTCTCACAGGTTTGAGCAGCCGTGTGATTGGTTTCGGTGGTGATGAGGGCCGGTGCTGCTTCAGGTTGGGCGTCCTTTGTCGCGGAGGTAGCCTGTCGGACGAAGTTTGTCAGGCGTTCTCGAAGTTCGGCGACGGTGCCGTCGGAGTCCAAGCCAAAACGTTTCAGCTCCTCTTGCAGCGGCTCCTTTGCGAGCTCGTAGACCCAGCTGGTCTTCGCGGTGCCGGGTTGCACCATTTTGCGGACGTCGGTATTCTATTCTTCGATGTCCCTGCTCGGGCGCCAAATTTGTGACGGGTTCTTTACCAACTCGGTGACAAATGTTGGCGCTGGTTGCTCGGGCGCCAACGGTTCCGGATAGCAGGTATGGAGATTGAGATTTGGGTATGAAGAAAAGAATAAAACATACAATAATGGTAAAACAGTGCTGTTGCGTTTTATTTGATATTAAAAACAATTCGTTGGGATACTGGAAACTGGTCCGGACGGTGATTGTGTTGCGGGTGATGATCGCTGCCACTACTAGGGTCGGTGTACCCGGGAGAATCGTTTCTCCCTGGCTTCCGTGGGCGACGCTGGGCGTCGCGGCGCTGATATGACCCGGGGAGTGGTCGCAATCGTCTGCTTGGGTGTCCGCGAGTCCAACGAGCCCAAACTCGGATTTTCGAAAATCGACGCCGGGCGTCGCGACGCTGATATGACCCGGGGGGTGGTCGCAATCGACTGCTGGGGTGCCCGCGAACACGTAGAGCGCAAAACCGGAGTTTGTAAAAATAACGACGCCGAGCGTCCCGACGGCGGGGTCCACTAAGTAGCGGCTGGTTAGTAGTGTCGAATGGCGAAGAGTGGTTTTCCAACTTTTTTGGTAACCGACGCCTGGCGTCGCGACGCTGGGTGCTCGGAGATGACGGATGGTGTGCTGATGGTGGAAGTGAAAACCGTTTTTAAGATTTCCGTGGGGTACCCGAGTTACGGCTGATAATGTACGGAGTATCGTGACTGAGGGCGTACCCCAAAATGACGGTGACAGGTGCCGGACGCGGTCGACTTCGGCGACGGCGCGACGGTAGCCGCGGCGGACGTCGGGGATTTCTCGCTCTGACGTTGTTGGAGTGAGATCCGGCAATCTCGTGAAGTTACCAAAAACGGAGGGTGACACGGGACGGACGCTGGTAGCCCGGGGAGAAACACAAACGTTACGACTGGGACGCCTAGGATTTCTCGCTCTGCGTAACAGAAGTAATATTTTGCGCCTCTGCACAAGTACCAGAAAAACGGAGGGGGACACGGGACGGACGCTGGTAGCCCGGGGAGAAACACAAACGTTACGACTGGGACGCCTAGGATTTCTCGCTCTGCGTGACAGAAGTAAAATTTTGTGCCTCTGCACAAGTACCAGAAAACGGAGGGGGACACGGGACGGACGCTGGTAGCCCGGAGAGAAACACAAACGTTACGACTGGGACGCCTAGGATTTCTCGCTCTGCGTGACAGAAGTAATATTTTGTGCCTCTGCACAAGTACCAGAAAACGGAGGGGGACACGGGACGGACGCTGGTAGCCCGGAGAGAGACACAAACGTTACGACTGGGACGCCTAGGATTTCTCGCTCTGCGTGACAGAAGTAATATTTTGTGCCTCTGCACAAGTACCAGAAAACGGAGGGGGACACGGGACGGACGCTGGTAGCCCGACAAAAAAACACAAACAACCTCTAGGAAGCGCACGACACGGTACGGAAAACAAACGGAGTGCGGTTGCTTACCTAGAAGACGGAGAAGACGACTTCTTCTTTGACGGCTGGTGAACTTTCAGGTGACTCGCTATCTTCGAGGTTTTCACACTCGAAGACGGATGAACTGACTGTCTTTCGATGGCTGAGGGCCCGGTTTATATACAGTTTTGCTAATTAATCCGGTCCTAGGATGTTGTCGGTGGCTCGCACAATGCTAAAGGATAGGGAGATTTGGTTGAATTTGGAAACTGGATCACGGGAGTTTGGATTTGGTTCAAAAGTAGGAAATCGGGTGAGATGGATAGCATTGTGTCCGCGGCGAACACGGCGCGCGAGTACGGTCCTGCGTTCGCGCGCTATTCGCGATTCCGTGACTCGCGCATTAAAAACCGCGGATTCTGAGCCGAAAATCATTGTGACAATTGCGCTTCGTCACAATATTGTTGAGAATTTTTAGGCGCATCGACTGGTGGCAATTTTGACTGAAAAAATGTTTCTAGTTTAGAAGTTATAGCAAAAAGAAATTTTGAATTTAAAATATCTAACCTACGTAGCTGGAGACGTGGGATTGCCACATCCAGAGTTCTGCCTAGGTAGAGTTCGGAAAGAGCGCGTCCTCCACCCAGGTTTCCCTCCTCCTGCGTAGCTTGGTCCGCGGCAACAGCTTTTGCAGAAACAATTTTTCAATTTTAAATAACTTTTGACGTAAGCGAGCTAGAAAAAAATTTTTGAAATATAAATTGTTGAGAATTTTTAGGCGCATCGACTGGTGGCAATTTCGAAAGAAAAATTGTTTCTAGTTTAGAAGTTATAGCAAATAGAAGTTTTGAATTTAAAATATCTAACCTACGTAGCTGGAGACGTGGGATTGCCACACCCACAGTTCAGCCTAGGTAGAGTTCGAAAAGAGCACGTCCTCCATCCAGGTTTCCCTCCTCCTGCGTAGCTTGGTCCGCGGCAACAGCTTTTGTAGAAACAATTTTTCAGTTGTAAATAACTTTTGAACTAAGCGAGCTAGAAAAAAATTGTTGAAATATCAATTTATATTTCAACAATTTTAGGCGCATCGACTGGTGGCTGAAAAAATGTTTCTAGTTTAGAAGTTATAGCAAAAAGAAATTTTTAATTTAAAATACCTAACCTACGTAGCGACAGCCTATGAAGCTAACGCGTCGCTTATTTTGGTATAGAGTGAATACGTCATCCTCACTATAGGTTGTGAGTTCGGTCCCAGGCTATAGGAATTAATAGTTTTTTAAAAAAATTTAATACAAAACTACATGATTTACTTAACTTTCTTTACAAAATAATATAATAATGACTTATAACAGTGACTTACAACAATTAGTTTGACCTACTTAATTCACTTAATTTATTTTCTCACATGCCTTTGACTTTTTTCCAAACACTAATACAATAATGACTTATAAGTAATAACTTCAATGACACTTAATTTATTATCTAATTAAATAGACTACACAGTTAACTTACTTCACTATTTATTTACTCTCTATGTCATTATATGACATTAATATGATATACATGACATTACATGACATTATATGACATTAATATGATATACATGACATTACAAGACATTATATGACATTAATATGATATACATGACATTACATGACATTATATGACATTAATATGATATACATGACATTACATGACAATATATGACATTATATGATATTATATGATATGACATGACATCATATGAGATGATATTGAGAATTGAATCAATTTTAACAAGCTTATGCCACTAAACTGAAACGATTGTAGCCATTTTTAATATATATATATATATATATATATATATATATATATATATATATATATATATCCTTAAGCTTGAGCTAATAATTAACAATTTAATAAATTTGACTAATTTTAAACAATAAATTGGAACGATTTTAGCCGTTCCTTAACCTTGACATACTTCTAAATATTGACAAATTAATCAATTTTACAATTTTTTGCCACTTAATTTCAACTATTTTAGCCATTTTATTTTATTCTTAACCTAAATATTGACAATTTAATCAATTTCTACAAGTTTTAGAAAATACTGTTTATGATTGTTGTTTGTTAACTACTGTTTTATTCTTGCAATTTTCTTGTTTTTTATTTTAAGACAAGATTTTCTTACACACTTCCACAGATTTACTTGAAATACATAGTATATATCTGTTGTCATGTGCAAAACAACTGCTCGCATCTCTAAAAATATGGCCGCACCGTTTTACTAAGCAACTTACAAATATGGTTCTACAGTTTTCTACAAACTTGCGAACAAATACTTTACAACGAATTTAGACATTTTCATCATTTACTTGTCTTTGACCTAATTATTCACAATTTGATAAATTTCTACAAGTTTTAAAAAATAAATTACCACGATCTTAGACATTTTCATCATTTACTTTGACAATTTAAGCCATTTTTACTAGTTTTAGAAAATAAGTTACCACGATTTTAGCCATTTTCAGCGTATCATTGACCTAATTAATGACAATCTTATTAATTACAATTTAGTAAATTTTACAAGTTTTTTATAAAATAAAATATAACGAATTTAGCCATTTTCAGTGTATCATTGACCTAATTAATGACATTTTAATAAATTTTACAAGATTTTTAGGAAACAAAATGCCACGATTTTAGCCATTTTTAGCGTATCAGTGGCCATGACCTAATTAATTACAATTTAGTAAATTTTACAAATTTTTCACAAAATAAAATATAACGATTTTAGCCATTATCAGCGTATCAGTGGCCTTGACATAATTATTTACAATTTAATCAAATTTACAGTTTCTTCTTATAATTTCGACAAACTTTGGGGAAAATTTAGCTAATTAGCTCTGCAATTGCAGAGTCCAACTTCAGTTTTTATCATTTATTTAACAAATATTTTTTGATTTTGAACAATTTTTGTTTAAAATTTAACTAATTCACGTATTAATAAATTAATTAGTATGCATATTTTCACAAACTTGTTGAATTTTTACTAGATTTGAAAATAAAATTATTTAATTAATTAATTAATCAATTAATTAATTAATATGGACATTTTTCACAAATTCGTTGAATCTTTACAATATGTGTTAAACAAAATTGCAATTTTCTGTCTTTTTTTTGCAAAAAAAATCTTATATTTTTGACAAACTTTGGGGAACATTTAGCTAATTAGCTCTGCAATTGCAGATTCCATCTTCAGTTTTTATCAAGTTTTAACAAATTCATTGATTTTTTTTTTAATAAATTGTGAAGAAAATTTAGCTAATTAGCAAAGTAACAAAATAATTGGTATTGGTAACATATTTTTGGATTTTGATAATTTTTAGGAATAATTTGAGCTAATTAGCTCTGCAATTGCAGATTCCAGCTTCAGTTTTTATCAAGTTTTAACAAATTCATTGATTTTGTTTTTTTAATAAATTGTGAAGAAACAAAATTGCAATTTTCTGGGTTTTTTTTTTGTAAAATATTCTTAGATTTTCGACAAACTTTGGAGAAAATTAGTTCTGCAATTGCAGATTCCAGCTTCAATTTTTATTATTTTTATTTACAAAATTCTTTGATTTAAAAAAAAATTGTGGAAAATTGAGCTAATTAGCGAATTAATTCATTAATTAGTATGGATGTTTTGTCAAATTTGTTGAAATTTTACTAGATTATGAAACCAGATTGCAAATTGAAAAATGACGATTTGGGAGACATTTTATTTGAAAACTGACTGTCTTAGAGACGATTTGGGAGACATTTTGGAAAACATTTGATTTGAATATTACTGTTTTAGAGACAATTTGGAACACTTATTGAGAATTTAAAAGCGAACGCTAAGACCGTGTGAACGCAATACCGGCAGGAGCGGTGGAAAGCGGGGTATGTTTGTTTAAAGCGCGAGCGAAGCGAGCCTCGCCAAAAACATGATTAATATTCAACGAATTTCATTGGAAAGTGACTGTTTTACAGACACATTTTATAGAAAAATTACTGTTTTAGAGATGATTTAGAAGACATTTTGGAAAATACTTTATTTGTTAAAATTACTGTTTTAGAGACGATTTAAGAGACATTTTGGAAAATATATTATTTTTTAAAATTACTGTTTTAGAGACGATTTAAAAGACATTTTGGAAAATATTTTATTTGTTAAAATTACTGTTTTACAGACGATTTAAGAGACATTTTGGAAAATATTTTATTTGTTAAAATTACTGTTTTAGAGACGATTTAAGAGACATTTTGGAAAACATTTGATTTGAAAATTACTGTTTTAGAGACGATTTAAAAGACATTTTGGAAAATATTTTATTTGTTAAAATTACTGTTTTAGAGACGATTTAAGAGACATTTTGGAAAACATTTGATTTTAAAATTACTGTTTTAGACACAATTTGGAACATTTATTGAGAATTTAAAAGCGAACGCTAAGACCGTGTGAAGGCAATACCGGCAGGAGCGGTGGAAAGCGGGGTATGTTTGTTTAAAGCGCGAGCGAAGCGAGCTTCGCCAAAAACATGATTTATATTTAACGAATTTTATTGGAAAGTGACTGTTTTACAGACACATTTTATAGAAAAATGACTGTTTTAGAGATGATTTAGGAGACATTTTGGAAAATATTTTATTTGTTAAAATAACAGTTTTAGAGACGATTTAAGAGACATTTTGGAAAATACTTTATTTGTTAAAATTACTGTTTTAGAGACGATTTAAGAGAATTTTGGAAAATATATTATTTTTAAAAATTACTGTTTTAGAGACGATTTAAAAGACATTTTGGAAAATATTTTATTTGTTAAAAGTACTGTTTTATAGAAGATATAAGAGACATTTTGGAAAATATTTTATTTGTTAAAATTATTGTTTTAGAGACGATTTAAAAGACATTTTGGAAAATATTTTATTTGTTAAAATTACTGTTCTAGAGACGATTTAAAAAACATTTTGGAAAATATTATATTTGTTAGAATTACTGTTTTAAAGATGATTTAAGAGACATTTTGGAAAATATTTTATTTGTTAAAATTACTGTTTTAGAGACGATTTAAGAGACATTTTGGAAAACATTTGATTTGAAAATTACTGTTTTAGAGACGATTTAAAAGACATTTTGTAAAATATTTTATTTGTTAAAGTTACTGTTTTACAGACGTTTTAAGAGACATTTTGGAAAATATTTTATTTGTTAAAATTACTGTTTTAGAGACGATTTAAAAGACATTTTAGAAAATATTTTATTTGTTAAAGTTACTGTTTTAGAGACGATTTAAGAGACATTTTGGAAAACATTTGATTTTAAAATTACTGTTTTAGACACAATTTGGAACACTTATTGAGAATTTAAAAGCGAACGCTAAGACCGTGTGAAGGCAATACCGGCAGGAGCGGTGGAAAGCGGGGTATGTTTGTTTAAAGCGCGAGCGAAGCGAGCCTCGCCAAAAACATGATTAATATTCAACGAATTTCATTGGAAAGTGACTGTTTTACAGACATATTTTATAGGATAATGGACTGTTTTAGAGACGATTTAAGAGACAATTTGGAAAACATTTGATTTTAAAATTACTGTTTTAGACACAATTTGGAACACTTATTGAGAATTTAAAAGCGAACGCTAAGACCGTGTGAAGGCAATACCGGCAGGAGCGGTGGAAAGCAGGGTATGTTTGTTTAAAGCGCGAGCGAAGCGAGCCTCGCCAAAAACATGATTAATATTCAACGAATTTCATTGGAAAGTGACCGTTTTACAGACATATTTTATAGGATAATGGACTGTTTTAGAGACGATTTAAGAGACAATTTGGAAAACATTTGATTTTAAAATTACTGTTTTAGACACAATTTGGAACACTTATTGAGAATTTAAAAGCGAACGCTAAGACCGTGTGAAGGCAATACCGGCAGGAGCGGTGGAAAGCGGGGTATGTTTGTTTAAAGCGCGAGCGAAGCGAGCCTCGCCAAAAACATGATTAATATTCAACGAATTTCATTGGAAAGTGACTGTTTTACAGACACATTTTATAGGATAATGGACTGTTTTAGAGACGATTTGGGAGACATTTTGGAAGACATTTTATTTGAAAAAGACTGTGTTAGAGACAATTTGTGAAACAATTTGTGAGGTAACTATTTTATAGATGATTTGGGTGTTGCAGATTGGAAATTAAATTATTCAATAATTTTATTTTTTTATAACAATTAAAAATTACAAGAATTGGAAAGATTGTGATTTCAACAATCAATAATTTGAAGAGATTTGTGAGACATTTTTGGGAAGATGACTGTCTTACGAGTCGATTTGGGAGACAGATATTGATAGTAGACCCGTGGAATTGTGCAACAAAATAATGTACAGATTTATAACATATTACCGGAGTCTAGAAAATTTAATTTTGAATGAATGTGAAATTTATTTTTCAGTGACAATTAAAGTTTTTGTCGTTATACCATTACCTATCGAAAATTGTGAACTATTTACATCAAGAAAAGTTACAAACTAACCTGGTCTTGACGTGATTAACATATCATTCATTTGTCTTTGGGAGACTGTGATTTGACTACTGGCAACCGTACTTGATGCACCTAAATATATCCACTTACCGAGATCTGCTACGGCAACAGATTGCCACCACATTCGTTAATAGGATACGGGCACTCACGTGACACTGTGACATGTTTGTGCCGTAAAAACAGCTGTTCTGGGAAAGATCACTGTGCCACCTACAAAAATAAACTATTTTTTTAGGACGAGATTTGAAAAGAACCGGTTCTTTTCAAATCTTGTCCCAAAGAAATAGTTCATTTTTGTAGGTGGCGCAGTGATCTTTCCCGAAACAGCTGTTTTTACGGCACAAACACGTCACAGTGTCACGTGAGTGCCCGCATCCTATAGGTGGCTTCACTGAAACTTAATCTATTTGCCAATAAATCATCAGCCAACAGCGCTAGAGTCTTTCATATAGAGTGCTGCTTATATTTACACTTATTTATAAATGATTGCTTTATTGTGGTCCCTCGGGATGATACAAGTGATTATCCTGGATTAAAACAAAGATTTACGGCTTCTTAACAATGAGTTGGAAGATTACTGTTATTTAAAATAATAATTATTATATAAATATACAGTCTCAGTGAAAATATTTGGCCACCGCACCATGTACGATTTATTCAAATATATTAATGATATATTTATTTATTATTAATCTACTATATAATTATTATTCTCGTTGTTTTATTTCACAAATTTAAATACAACTTTGTCACTGAATGTACAGACGATAGTAACGACTTCCGAAGATATTCCTCTCACGGTTTTATTTTCATTTGTCGAGCTCTAAATGGTTTCCGAACGATTTTGAGATACTCGTATGTAAAACTAGCAATCTCGGACGGAGGCGCAAAAAAGTATAATAGTAATTTGAGTACACTAGTCATTGTCAAATATTATTTCATCTTTATTTATATCATATTTAAATATAATTATAAGTATACTCACATTGATAGATGCAGTTAAAGGCGGATCTAGGAATGCTACTAATTTTGTCGTAGGAAAAGAAGGATAATTGAAATATATTTTACTATTTTATTTATTTAAAACTTGTAATTTACTGTATAGAAAATTACACAGCAACTGTGGAGAAGACAGCAAAAAAACCTAATATACAAAATACAATAGAGAGAGAGAGAGATCAGTCAAATAACTTAAAATGATTCTGAACATATACACAACATGTTTCCATTTAATCATGGAAGACTTACCAGTGCTTTTCCAATTTTTCGTGCAACAAGGAACAAGTAACAAACTGTAACAGATTTTCTACAGCAAAATAAATATTTCAAAATTAAAAGTTTCTCAAAAATATTGCAAAATAAGAGATCTCGTTATATTTAACTTACAAAGTATTTGTATATTTTCGCTGATATATTCCTAAACTATTTTACACAAAAAAAATTGTTTTTAAACAATTTCGTAATGTATAAATCGGAAAATATAGAATGTCTATGTGTGAGGGCCAAAATTACGATTTTGGAAACTCTAAGAGCTACAATTCAAAAAGCTGCCATTTTTGTAGATCAGTTTTCCAAACAAAATATAGGTTAGTAAAAATGTGGAAACATTAAATTCTACTATAAAACTCTGATTTTTAACCAGGAGGAGTAAATGCACAAGTCAGATTTACACTATAGAAAGTTTCCAAAGAAAGTTACTAGATTTTTGTTGGCGCGAAATACAAAAATTTCGTACACATCTGCACTGATTAAATCTCATGGAATTTATTTTAAAATAAAAATGACATAAACTCTAATTTGACAAAACATCCATACTAATTAATAAATTAATTCGCTAATTAGCTCAATTTTCCACAATTTTTTTTTAAATCAAAGAATTTTGTAGATAAAAAATAATAAAAATTGAAGCTGGAATCTGCAATTGCAGAACTAATTTTCTCCAAAGTTTGTCGAAAATCTAAGAATATGTTACCAAAAAAAAAACACAGAAAATTGCAATTTTGTTTCACAAATCTTGTAAAGATTCAACGAATTTGTCAAAAATGTCCATACTAATTAATTGATTAAATAATTAATTAATTAATTAATTTTATTTTAAAATCTAGTAAAAAATCATCAAATTTGTCAAAATATTCATACTAATTAATTTATTAATACGTTAATTAGTTAAATTTTAAACAAAATTTGTTCATAATCAAAAAATATTTGTTAAAAACATGATAAAAACTGAAGCTGGAATCTGCAATTGCAGAGCTAATTAGCTGAAATTATTCCTCAAAATTATTAAAATCCAAAAATATGTTACCAATACCAATTATTTTGTTACTTTGCTAATTAGCTAAATTTTCTTGAAAATTTATTTTAAAAAAATCTACGAATTTGTTAAAAATTGATAAAAACTGAAGCTGGAATCTGCAATTGCAGAGCTAATTAGCTGAATTTTCCCCAAAGTTTGTCAAAAATATAAGAATTTTTTACAAAAAAAAGACAGAAAATTACAATTTTGTTTCACGAATCTCGTACAGATTCAACGAATTTGTCAAAAATGTCCATACTAATGAATGAATTAATTAATTAATTAATATTTAATTTTATTTTAAAATCTGGTAAAAATTCAACAAATTTGTCAATATATTCATACTAATTAATTTATTAATACGCAAATTAGTTAAATTTTAAACACAATTGGTTCAAAATCAAAAAAATTGTTAAAAACTGAAGCTGGAATCTGCAATTGCAGAGCTAATTAGCTGAAATTATTCCTCAAATTTATTAAAATCTAAAAATATGTTACCAATACCAATTATTTTGTTACTTTGCTAATTAGCGAAATTTTCCTCAAAATTTATTTAAAAAATCTACGTATTTGTTAAAAATTAATAAAAACTGAAGCTGGAATCTGCAATTGCAGAGCTAATTAGCTGAATTTTCCCCAAAGTTTGTCGAAAATATAAGAATTTTTTCAAAAAAAAAGACAGAAAATTGCAATTTTGTTTCACGAATCTTGTAAAGATTCAACGAATTTGTCAAAAATGTCCATACTAATTAATTAATTGATTAATTAATTCATTAAATAATTTTATTTTCAAATCTAGTAATAATTCAACAAGTTTGTGAAAATATTCATACTAATTAATTTATTAATACATGAATTAGTTAAATTTTTAACAAAATTTGTTCAAAATCAAAAAATATTTGTTAAATAAATGATAAAAACTGAAGCTGGAATCTGCAATTGCAGAGCTAATTAGCTCAAATTATTCCTAAAAATTATCAAAATCCAAAAATATGTTACCAATACCAATTATTTTGTTACTTTGCTAATTAGCTAAATTTTCTTCACAATTTATTAAAAAAAAAAATCAATGAATTTGTTAAAACTTGATAAAAACTGAAGCTGGAATCTGCAATTGCAGAGCTAATTAGCTAAATGTTCCCCAAAGTTTGTCGAAAAAATAAGAATTTTTTTGCAAAAAAAAGGCAGAAAATTGCAATTTTGTTTAACACATCTTGTAAAGATTCAACGAATTTGTGAAAAATGTCCATATTAATTAATTAATTGATTAATTAATTAATTAAATAATTTTATTTTCAAATCTAGTAAAAATTCAACAAGTTTGTGAAAATATGCATACTAATTAATTTATTAATACGTGAATTAGTTAAATTTTAAACAAAAATTGTTCAAAAACAAAAAATATTTGTTAAATAAATGATAAAAACTGAAGTTGGACTCTGCAATTGCAGAGCTAATTAGCTAAATTTTCCCCAAAGTTTGTCGAAATTATAAGAAGAAACTGAAAATTTGATTAAATTGTAAATAATTATGTCAAGGCCACTGATACGCTGATAATGGCTAAAATCGTTATATTTTATTTTCTGAAAAATTTGTAAAATTTACTAAATTGCAATTAAGTAGGTCATGGCCACTGATACGCTGAAAATAGCTAAAATCGTGGCATTTTATTGTCTAAAAATCTTGTGAAATTGATTAAATTGTCAATAATTAGGTCAATGATACGCTAAAAATGACTAAAATCGTTATATTTTATTTTCTAAAAAACTTGTAAAATGTACTAAATTGTAATTAATTAGGTCATGGCCACTGATACGCTCAAAATGGCTAAAATCGTGGCATTTTGTTGTCTAAAAATCTTGTGAAATTTATTAAAGTGTCCATAATTAGGTCAATGACAAGCTGAAAATGGCTAAACTCGTTATATTTTATTTTCTAAAAAACTTGTAAAATGTACTAAATTGTAAATAATTAGGTCATGGCCACTGATACGCTAAAAATAGCTAAAATCGTGGCATTTTGTTGCCTAAAAATCTTGTAAAATTTATTAAAATGTCATTAATTAGGTCAATGATACACTGAAAATGGCTAAATTCGTTATATTTTATTTTATAAAAAACTTGTAAAATTTACTAAATTGTAATTAATAAGATTGTCATTAATTAGGTCAATGATACGCTGAAAATGGCTAAAATCGTGGTAACTTATTTTCTAAAACTAGTAAAAATGGCTTAAATTGTCAAAGTAAATGATGAAAATGTCTAAAATCGTGGTAATTTATTTTCTAAAACTTGTAGAAATTGATTAAATTGTGAATAATTAGGTCAAAGACAAGTAAATGATGAAAATGTCTAAATTCGTTGTAAAGTATTTGTTCGCAAGTTTGTAGAAAACTGTAGAACCATATTTGTAAGTTGCTTAGTAAAACGGTGCGGCCATATTTTTAGAGATGCGAGCAGTTGTTTTGCACATGACAACAGATATATACTATGTATTTCAAGTAAATCTGTGGAAGTGTGTAAGAAAATCTTGTCTTAAAACAAAAAACAAGAAAATTGCAAGAATAAAACAGTAGTTAACAAACAACAATCATAAACAGTATTTTCTAAAACTTGTAGAAATTGATTAAATTGTCAATATTTAGGTTAAGAATAAAATAAAATGGCTAAAATAGTTGAAATTAAGTGGCAAAAAATTGTAAAATTGATTAATTTGTCAATATTTAGAAGTATGTCAAGGTTAAGGAACGGCTAAAATCGTTCCAATTTATTGTTTAAAATTAGTCAAATTTATTAAATTGTTAATTATTAGCTCAAGCTTAAGGATATATATATATATATATATATATATATATATTAAAAATGGCTAAAATCGTTTCAGTTTAGTGGCATAAGCTTGTTAAAATTGATTCAATTCTCAATATCATCTCATATGGTGTCATGTCATATCATATAATATCATATAATGTCATATATTGTCATGTAATGTCATGTATATCATATTAATGTCATATAATGTCATGTAATGCCATGTATATCATATTAATGTCATATAATGTCATGTATATCATATTAATGTCATATAATGTCATGTAATGTCATGTATATCATATTAATGTCATGTAATGTCATAGAGAGTAAATAAATAGTGAAGTAAGTTAACTGTGTAGTCTATTTAATTAGATAATAAATTAAGTGTCATTGAAGTTATTACTTATAAGTCATTATTGTATTAGTGTTTGGAAAAAAGTCAAAGGCATGTGAGAAAATAAATTAAGTGAATTAAGTAGGTCAAACTAATTGTTGTAAGTCACTGTTATAAGTCATTATTATATTATTTTGTAAAGAAAGTTAAGTAAATCATGTAGTTTTGTATTAAATTTTTTTAAAAAACTATTAATTCCTATAGCCTGGGACCGAACTCACAACCTATAGTGAGGATGACGTATTCACTCTATACCAAAATAAGCGACGCGTTAGCTTCATAGGCTGCCTAGGTAGAGTTCGAAAAGAGCGCGTCCTCCACCCAAGTGTCCCTCCTGCTACGTAGCTTGGTCCGCGGCAACAGCTTCTGCAGAAGCAAGCCGGGGTTTTAGTTCCAGTGCCCCTGCTTATGGCTGTTACTTGCCATGTCTAGCTAGAAACATGGTCACTCCCCTATCCGCCACCTGAGGACGCGCCCGGTAGATAGCCCAAACCCCGGGAACTAAACCTAACTTACCCAAACATAACCTAACATACGAAGCTGGAGACGAGGAATTGCCACACCCAGAGTTCTGCCTAGGTTGAGTTCGCAAAAAGCGCGTCCTTCACCCAAGTGTCCCTCCTCCTGCGTAGCTTGGTCCGCGGCAACAGCTTTTGCAGAAACAATTTTTCAATTTTAAATAACTATTGACCTAAGCGAGCTAAAAAAAATTGTTGAAATATAAATTGTTGAGAATTTTTAGGCGGATCGACTGGTGGCAATTTTGAAAAAAAAATTGTTTCTAGTTTAGAAGTTATAGCAAAAAGAAGTTTTGAATTTAAAATATCAAACCTACGTAGCTGGAGACGTGGGATTGCCACACCCAGAGTTCAGCCTAAGTAGATTTCGGAAAGAGCGCGTCCTCCACCTAGGTTTCCCTCCTCCTGCGTAGCTTGATCCGCGGCAACAGCTTTTGCAGAAACAATTTTTCAATTTTAAATAACTATTGACCTAAGCGAGCTAAAAAAAATTGTTGAAATATAAATTGTTGAGAATTTTTAGGCGGATCGACTGGTGGCAATTTTGAAAAAAAAATTGTTTCTAGTTTAGAAGTTATAGCAAAAAGAAGTTTTGAATTTAAAATATCAAACCTACGTAGCTGGAGACGTGGGATTGCCACACCCAGAGTTCAGCCTAAGTAGAGTTCGGAAAGAGCGCGTCCTCCACCTAGGTTTCCCTCCTCCTGCGTAGCTTGATCCGCGGCAACAGCTTTTGTACAAACAATTTTTCAGTTGTAAACAACTTTTGACCTAAGCGAGCTAGAAAAAAATTGTTGAAATATATATTGTTGAGAATTTTTAGGCGCATCGACTGGTGGCAATTTTGACTGAAAACATGTTTCTAGTTTAGAAGTTATAGCAAAAAGAAATTTTGAATTTAAAATATCAAACCTATGTAGCTGGAGACGTGGGATTGCCACACCCAGAGTTCTGCCTAGGTAGAGTTCGGAAAGAGCGCGTCCTCCACCCAGGTTTCCCTCCTCCTGCGTAGCTTGGTGCGCGGCAACAGCTTTTGTAGAAACAATTTTTCAATTTTAAATAACTATTGACCTAAGCGAGCTAAAAAAAATTGTTGCAATATAAATTGTTGAAAATTTTTAGGCGCATCGACTGGTGGCAATTTTGACTGATAAAATGTTTCTAGTTTAGAAGTTATAGCAAATAGAAGTTTTGAATTTAAAATATCTAACCTACGTAGCTGGAAACGTGAGATTACCACACCCAGAGTTCTGCCTAGGTAGAGTTCGGAAAGAGCGCGTCCTCCACCCAGGTTTCCCTCCTCCTGCGTAGCTTGGTCCGCGGCAACAGCTTTTGTAGAAACAATTTTTCAATTTTAAATAACTATTGACCTAAGCGAGCTAAAAAAAATTGTTGCAATATAAATTGTTGAAAATTTTTAGGCGCATCGACTGGTGGCAATTTTGACTGATAAAATGTTTCTAGTTTAGAAGTTATAGCAAATAGAAGTTTTGAATTTAAAATATCTAACCTACGTAGCTGGAAACGTGAGATTGCCACACCCAGAGTTCTGCCTAGGTAGAGTTCGGAAAGAGCGCGTCCTCCACCCAGGTTTCCCTCCTCCTGCGTAGCTTGGTCCGCGGCAACAGCTTTTGTAGAAACAATTTTTCAATTTTAAATAACTATTGACCTAAGCGAGCTAAAAAAAATTGTTGAAATATAAATTGTTAAGAATTTTTAGGCGCATCGACTGGTGGCAATTTTGACTGATAAAATGTTTCTAGTTTAGAAGTTATAGCAAATAGAAGTTTTGAATTTAAAATATCAAACCTACGTAGCTGGAGACGTGGGATTGCCACACCCAGAGTTCAGCCTAAGTAGAGTTCGGAAAGAGCGCGTCCTCCACCTAGGTTTCCCTCCTCCTGCGTAGCTTGATCCGCGGCAACAGCTTTTGTAGAAACAATTTTTCAGTTGTAAACAACTTTTGACCTAAGCGAGCTAGAAAAAAATTGTTGAAATATATATTGTTGAGAATTTTTAGGCGCATCGACTGGTGGCAATTTTGACTGAAAAAATGTTTCTAGTTTAGAAGTTATAGCAAAAAGAAATTTTGAATTTAAAATATCAAACCTATGTAGCTGGAGACGTGGGATTGCCACACCCAGAGTTCTGCCTAGGTAGAGTTCGGAAAGAGCGCGTCCTCCACCCAGGTTTCCCTCCTCCTGCGTAGCTTGGTCCGCAGCAACAGCTTTTGCAGAAACAATTTTTCAATTTTAAATAACTATTGCCCTAAACGAGCTAAAAAAAATTGTTGAAATATAAATTGTTGAGAATTTTTAGGCGGATCGACTGGTGGCAATTTTGAAAAAAAAATTGTTTCTACTTTAGAAGTTATAGCAAAAAGAAGTTTTGAATTTAAAATATCAAACCTACGTAGCTGGAGACGTGGGATTGCCACACCCAGAGTTCAGCCTAAGTAGAGTTCGGAAAGAGCGCGTCCTCCACCTAGGTTTCCCACCTCCTGCGTAGCTTGATCCGCGGCAACAGCTTTTGTAGAAACAATTTTTCAGTTGTAAACAACTTTTGACCTAAGCGAGCTAGAAAAAAATTGTTGAAATATATATTGTTGAGAATTTTTAGGCGCATCGACTGGTGGCAATTTTGACTGAAAAAATGTTTCTAGTTTAGAAGTTATTGCAAAAAGAAATTTTGAATTTAAAATATCAAACCTATGTAGCTGGAGACGTGGGATTGCCACACCCAGAGTTCTGCCTAGGTAGAGTTCGGAAAGAGCGCGTCCTCCACCCAGGTTTCCCTCCTCCTGCGTAGCTTGGTCCGCAGCAACAGCTTTTGCAGAAACAATTTTTCAATTTTAAATAACTATTGACCTAAGCGAGCTAAAAAAAATTGTTGAAATATAAATTGTTGAGAATTTTTAGGCGCATCGACTGGTGGCAATTTTGACTGATAAAATGTTTCTAGTTTAGAAGTTATAGCAAATAGAAGTTTTGAATTTAAAATATCAAACCTACGTAGCTGGAAACGTGAGATTGCCACACCCAGAGTTCTGCCTAGGTAGAGTTCGGAAAGAGCGCGTCCTCCACCCAGGTTTCCCTCCTCCTGCGTAGCTTGGTCCGCGGCAACAGCTTTTGTAGAAACAATTTTTCAATTTTAAATAACTATTGACCTAAGCGAGCTAAAAAAAATTGTT
The DNA here is from genome assembly GCA_911728475.2 of Pterostichus madidus. NCBI lineage: Eukaryota > Metazoa > Arthropoda > Insecta > Coleoptera > Carabidae > Pterostichus > Pterostichus madidus. Next base: position 20,665,298 of record OU452305.1, on the reverse strand, counting down.
GAAATATAAATTGTTGAGAATTTTTAGGCGCATCGACTGGTGGCAATTTTGACTGATAAAATGTTTCTAGTTTAGAAGTTATAGCAAATAGAAGTTTTGAATTTAAAATATCAAACCTACGTAGCTGGAGACGTGGGATTGCCACACCCAGAGTTCAGCCTAAGTAGAGTTCGGAAAGAGCGCGTCCTCCACCTAGGTTTCCCTCCTCCTGCGTAGCTTGATCCGCGGCAACAGCTTTTGTAGAAACAATTTTTCAGTTGTAAACAACTTTTGACCTAAGCGAGCTAGAAAAAAATTGTTGAAATATATATTGTTGAGAATTTTTAGGCGCATCGACTGGTGGCAATTTTGACTGAAAAAATGTTTCTAGTTTAGAAGTTATTGCAAAAAGAAATTTTGAATTTAAAATATCAAACCTATGTAGCTGGAGACGTGGGATTGCCACACCCAGAGTTCTGCCTAGGTAGAGTTCGGAAAGAGCGCGTCCTCCACCCAGGTTTCCATCCTCCTGCGTAGCTTGGTCCGCAGCAACAGCTTTTGCAGGAACAATTTTTCAATTTTAAATAACTATTGACCTAAGCGAGCTAAAAAAAATTGTTGAAATATAAATTGTTGAGAATTTTTAGGCGGATCGACTGGTGGCAATTTTGAAAAAAAAATTGTTTCTAGTTTAGAAGTTATAGCAAAAAGAAGTTTTGAATTTAAAATATCAAACCTACGTAGCTGGAGACGTGGGATTGCCACACCCAGAGTTCAGCCTAAGTAGAGTTCGGAAAGAGCGCATCCTCCACCTAGGTTTCCCTCCTCCTGCGTAGCTTGATCCGCGGCAACAGCTTTTGTAGAAACAATTTTTCAGTTGTAAACAACTTTTGACCTAAGCGAGCTAGAAAAAAATTGTTGAAATATATATTGTTGAGAATTTTTAGGCGCATCGACTGGTGGCAATTTTGACTGAAAAAATGTTTCTAGTTTAGAAGTTATAGCAAAAAGAAATTTTGAATTTAAAATATCAAACCTATGTAGCTGGAGACGTGGGATTGCCACACCCAGAGTTCTGCCTAGGTAGAGTTCGGAAAGAGCGCGTCCTCCACCCAGGTTTCCCTCCTCCTGCGTAGCTTGGTCCGCAGCAACAGCTTTTGCAGAAACAATTTTTCAATTTTAAATAACTATTGACCTAAGCGAGCTAAAAAAAATTGTTGAAATATAAATTGTTGAGAATTTTTAGGCGCATCGACTGGTGGCAATTTTGACTGATAAAATGTTTCTAGTTTAGAAGTTATAGCAAATAGAAGTTTTGAATTTAAAATATCAAACCTACGTAGCTGGAGACGTGGGATTGCCACACCCAGAGTTCAGCCTAAGTAGAGTTCGGAAAGAGCGCGTCCTTCACCTAGCTTTCCCTCCTCCTGCGTAGCTTGATCCGCGGCAACAGCTTTTGTAGAAACAATTTTTCAGTTGTAAATAACTTTTGACCTAAGCGAGCTAGAAAAGAATTGTTGAAATATAAATTGTTGAGAATGTTTAGGCGCATCGACTGGTGGCAATTTTGACTCAAAAAATGTTTCTAGTTTAGAAGTTATAGAAAAAAGAAGTTTTGAATTTGAAATATCTAACCTACGTAGCTGGAGACGTGGGATTGCCACACCCAGAATTCTGCCTAGGTAGAGTTCGGAAAGAGCGCGTCCTCCACCCAGGTTTCCCTCCTCCTGCGTAGCTTGGTCCGCGGCAACAGCTTTTGTAGAAACAATTTTTCAGTTGTAAATACCTTTTGACCTAAGCGAGCTAGAAAAAATTGTTCAAATATAAATTGTTGAGAATTTTTAGGCGCATCGACTGGTGCCAATTTTGACTGATAAAATGTTTCTAGTTTAGAAGTTATAGCAAATAGAAGTTTTGAATTTAAAATATCTAACCTACGTAGCTGGAGACGTGGGATTGCCACACCCACAGTTCTGCCTAGGTAGAGTTCGAAAAGAGCGCGTCCTCCACCTAGGTTTCCCTCCTCCTGCGTAGCTTGGTCCGCGGCAACAGCTTTTGTAGAAACAATTTTTCAGTTGTAAATAACTTTTGACCTAAGCGAGCTAGAAAAAAATTGTTGAAATATATATTGTTGAGAATGTTTAGGTGCATCGACTGGTGGCAATTTTGACTTAGAAAATGTTTTTAGTTTAGAAGTTATAGCAAAAAGAAATTTTGAATTTAAAATATCTAACCTACGTAGCTGGAGACGTGGGATTGCCACATCCAGAGTTCTGCCTAGGTAGAGTTCGGAAAGAGCGCGTCCTCCACCCAGGTTTCCCTCCTCCTGCGTAGCTTGGTCCGCGGCAACAGCTTTTGCAGAAACAATTTTTCAATTTTAAATAACTTTTGACCTAAGCGAGCTAGAAAAAAATTGTTGAAATATATATTGTTGAGAATTTTTAGGCGCATCGACTGGTGGCAATTTTGACTGAAAAAATGTTTCTAGTTTAGAAGTTATAGCAAAAAGAAATTTTGAATTTAAAATATCAAACCTATGTAGCTGGAGACGTGGGATTGCCACACCCAGAGTTCTGCCTAGGTAGAGTTCGGAAAGAGCGCGTCCTCCACCCAGGTTTCCCTCCTCCTGCGTAGCTTGGTCCGCAGCAACAGCTTTTGCAGAAACAATTTTTCAATTTTAAATAACTATTGACCTAAGCGAGCTAAAAAAAATTGTTGAAATATAAATTGTTGAGAATTTTTAGGCGCATCGACTGGTGGCAATTTTGACTGATAAAATGTTTCTAGTTTAGAAGTTATAGCAAATAGAAGTTTTGAATTTAAAATATCAAACCTACGTAGCTGGAGACGTGGGATTGCCACACCCAGAGTTCTGCCTAAGTAGAGTTCGGAAAGAGCGCGTCCTTCACCTAGCTTTCCCTCCTCCTGCGTAGCTTGATCCGCGGCAACAGCTTTTGTAGAAACAATTTTTCAGTTGTAAATAACTTTTGACCTAAGCGAGCTAGAAAAGAATTGTTGAAATATAAATTGTTGAGAATGTTTAGGCGCATCGACTGGTGGCAATTTTGACTCAAAAAATGTTTCTAGTTTAGAAGTTATAGAAAAAAGAAGTTTTGAATTTGAAATATCTAACCTACGTAGCTGGAGACGTGGGATTGCCACACCCAGAATTCTGCCTAGGTAGAGTTCGGAAAGAGCGCGTCCTCCACCCAGGTTTCCCTCCTCCTGCGTAGCTTGGTCCGCGGCAACAGCTTTTGTAGAAACAATTTTTCAGTTGTAAATACCTTTTGACCTAAGCGAGCTAGAAAAAATTGTTCAAATATAAATTGTTGAGAATTTTTAGGCGCATCGACTGGTGGCAATTTTGACTGATAAAATGTTTCTAGTTTAGAAGTTATAGCAAATAGAAGTTTTGAATTTAAAATATCTAACCTACGTAGCTGGAGACGTGGGATTGCCACACCCACAGTTCTGCCTAGGTAGAGTTCGAAAAGAGCGCGTCCTCCACCTAGGTTTCCCTCCTCCTGCGTAGCTTGGTCCGCGGCAACAGCTTTTGTAGAAACAATTTTTCAGTTGTAAATAACTTTTGACCTAAGCGAGCTAGAAAAAAATTGTTGAAATATATATTGTTGAGAATGTTTAGGTGCATCGACTGGTGGCAATTTTGACTTAGAAAATGTTTTTAGTTTAGAAGTTATAGCAAAAAGAAATTTTGAATTTAAAATATCTAACCTACGTAGCTGGAGACGTGGGATTGCCACATCCAGAGTTCTGCCTAGGTAGAGTTCGGAAAGAGCGCGTCCTCCACCCAGGTTTCCCTCCTCCTGCGTAGCTTGGTCCGCGGCAACAGCTTTTGCAGAAACAATTTTTCAATTTTAAATAACTTTTGACGTAAGCGAGCTAGAAAAAAATTTTAGAAATATAAATTGTTGAGAATTTTTAGGCGCATCGACTGGTGGCAATTTCGAAACAAAAATTGTTTCTAGTTTAGAAGTTATAGCAAATAGAAGTTTTGAATTTAAAATATCTAACCTACGTAGCTGGAGACGTGGGATTGCCACACCCACAGTTCAGCCTAGGTAGAGTTCGAAAAGAGCACGTCCTCCATCCAGGTTTCCCTCCTCCTGCGTAGCTTGGTCCGCGGCAACAGCTTTTGTAGAAACAATTTTTCAGTTGTAAATAACTTTTGAACTAAGCGAGCTAGAAAAAAATTGTTGAAATATCAATTTATATTTCAACAATTTTAGGCGCATCGACTGGTGGCTGAAAAAATGTTTCTAGTTTAGAAGTTATAGCAAAAAGAAATTTTTAATTTAAAATACCTAACCTACGTAGCGACAGCCTATGAAGCTAACGCGTCGCTTATTTTGGTATAGGGTGAATACGTCATCCTCACTATAGGTTGTGAGTTCGATCCCAGACTATAGGAATTAATAGTTTTTAAAAAAAATTTAATACTAAATTACATGATTTACTTAACTTTCTTCTCAAAATAATATAAAAATGACTTATAACAGTGACTTACAACAATTAGTTTGACCTACTTAATTCACTTAATTTATTTTCTCACATGCCTTTGACTTTTTTCCAAACACTAATACAATAATGACTTATAAGTAATAACTTCAATGACACTTAATTTATTATCTAATTAAATAGACTACACAGTTAACTTACTTCACTATTTATTTACTCTCTATGTCATTATATGACATTAATATGATATACATGACATTACATGACATTATATGACATTAATATGATATACATGACATTACAAGACATTATATGACATTAATATGATATACATGACATTACATGACATTATATGACATTAATATGATATACATGACATTACATGACAATATATGACATTATATGATATTATATGATATGACATGACATCATATGAGATGATATTGAGAATTGAATCAATTTTAACAAGCTTATGCCACTAAACTGAAACGATTTTAGCCATTTTTAATATATATATATATATATATATATATATATATATATCCTTAAGCTTGAGCTAATAATTAACAATTTAATAAATTTGACTAATTTTAAACAATAAATTGGAACGATTTTAGCCGTTCCTTAACCTTGACATACTTCTAAATATTGACAAATTAATCAATTTTACAATTTTTTGCCACTTAATTTCAACTATTTTAGCCATTTTATTTTATTCTTACCCTAAATATTGACAATTTAATCAATTTCTACAAGTTTTAGAAAATACTGTTTATGATTGTTGTTTGTTAACTACTGTTTTATTCTTGCAATTTTCTTGTTTTTTGTTTTAAGACAAGATTTTCTTACACACTTCCACAGATTTACTTGAAATACATAGTATATATCTGTTGTCATGTGCAAAACAACTGCTCGCATCTCTAAAAATATGGCCGCACCGTTTTACTAAGCAACTTACAAATATGGTTCTACAGTTTTCTACAAACTTGCGAACAAATACTTTACAACGAATTTAGACATTTTCATCATTTACTTGTCTTTGACCTAATTATTCACAATTTAATCAATTTCTACAAGTTTTAGAAAATAAATTACCACGATTTTAGACATTTTCATCATTTACTTTGACAATTTAAGCCATTTTTACTAGTTTTAGAAAATAAGTTACCACGATTTTAGCCATTTTCAGCGTATCATTGACCTAATTAATGACAATCTTATTAATTACAATTTAGTAAATTTTACAAGTTTTTTATAAAATAAAATATAACGAATTTAGCCATTTTCAGTGTATCATTGACCTAATTAATGACATTTTAATAAATTTTACAAGATTTTTAGGAAACAAAATGCCACGATTTTAGCCATTTTTAGCGTATCAGTGGCCATGACCTAATTAATTACAATTTAGTAAATTTTACAAATTTTTCACAAAATAAAATATAACGATTTTAGCCATTATCAGCGTATCAGTGGCCTTGACATAATTATTTACAATTTAATCAAATTTACAGTTTCTTCTTATAATTTCGACAAACTTTGGGGAAAATTTAGCTAATTAGCTCTGCAATTGCAGAGTCCAACTTCAGTTTTTATCATTTATTTAACAAATATTTTTTGATTTTGAACAATTTTTGTTTAAAATTTAACTAATTCACGTATTAATAAATTAATTAGTATGCATATTTTCACAAACTTGTTGAATTTTTACTAGATTTGAAAATAAAATTATTTAATTAATTAATTAATCAATTAATTAATTAATATGGACATTTTTCACAAATTCGTTGAATCTTTACAATATGTGTTAAACAAAATTGCAATTTTCTGTCTTTTTTTTGCAAAAAAAATCTTATATTTTTGACAAACTTTGGGGAACATTTAGCTAATTAGCTCTGCAATTGCAGATTCCATCTTCAGTTTTTATCAAGTTTTAACAAATTCATTGATTTTTTTTTTTAATAAATTGTGAAGAAAATTTAGCTAATTAGCAAAGTAACAAAATAATTGGTATTGGTAACATATTTTTGGATTTTGATAATTTTTAGGAATAATTTGAGCTAATTAGCTCTGCAATTGCAGATTCCAGCTTCAGTTTTTATCAAGTTTTAACAAATTCATTGATTTTGTTTTTTAATAAATTGTGAAGAAACAAAATTGCAATTTTCTGGGTTTTTTTTTTGTAAAATATTCTTAGATTTTCGACAAACTTTGGAGAAAATTAGTTCTGCAATTGCAGATTCCAGCTTCAATTTTTATTATTTTTATTTACAAAATTCTTTGATTTAAAAAAAAATTGTGGAAAATTGAGCTAATTAGCGAATTAATTCATTAATTAGTATGGATGTTTTGTCAAATTTGTTGAAATTTTACTAGATTTTGAAACCAGATTGCAAATTGAAAAATGACGATTTGGGAGACATTTTATTTGAAAAATGACTGTCTTAGAGACGATTTGGGAGACATTTTGGAAAACATTTGATTTGAATATTACTGTTTTAGAGACAATTTGGAACACTTATTGAGAATTTAAAAGCGAACGCTAAGACCGTGTGAACGCAATACCGGCAGGAGCGGTGGAAAGCGGGGTATGTTTGTTTAAAGCGCGAGCGAAGCGAGCCTCGCCAAAAACATGATTAATATTCAACGAATTTCATTGGAAAGTGACTGTTTTACAGACACATTTTATAGAAAAATTACTGTTTTAGAGATGATTTAGAAGACATTTTGGAAAATACTTTATTTGTTAAAATTACTGTTTTAGAGTCGATTTAAGAGACATTTTGGAAAATATATTATTTTTTAAAATTACTGTTTTAGAGACGATTTAAAAGACATTTTGGAAAATATTTTATTTGTTAAAGTTACTGTTTTAGAGACGATTTAAGAGACATTTTGGAAAACATTTGATTTTAAAATTACTGTTTTAGACACAATTTGGAACATTTATTGAGAATTTAAAAGCGAACGCTAAGACCGTGTGAAGGCAATACCGGCAGGAGCGGTGGAAAGCGGGGTATGTTTGTTTAAAGCGCGAGCGAAGCGAGCTTCGCCAAAAACATGATTTATATTTAACGAATTTTATTGGAAAGTGACTGTTTTACAGACACATTTTATAGAAAAATGACTGTTTTAGAGATGATTTAGGAGACATTTTGGAAAATATTTTATTTGTTAAAATAACAGTTTTAGAGACGATTTAAGAGACATTTTGGAAAATACTTTATTTGTTAAAATTACTGTTTTAGAGACGATTTAAGAGAATTTTGGAAAATATATTATTTTTAAAAATTACTGTTTTAGAGACGATTTAAAAGACATTTTGGAAAATATTTTATTTGTTAAAAGTACTGTTTTATAGAAGATATAAGAGACATTTTGGAAAATATTTTATTTGTTAAAATTATTGTTTTAGAGACGATTTAAAAGACATTTTGGAAAATATTTTATTTGTTAAAATTACTGTTCTAGAGACGATTTAAAAAACATTTTGGAAAATATTATATTTGTTAGAATTACTGTTTTAAAGATGATTTAAGAGACATTTTGGAAAATATTTTATTTGTTAAAATTACTGTTTTAGGGACGATTTAAGAGACATTTTGGAAAACATTTGATTTGAAAATTACTGTTTTAGAGACGATTTAAAAGACATTTTGTAAAATATTTTATTTGTTAAAGTTACTGTTTTACAGACGTTTTAAGAGACATTTTGGAAAATATTTTATTTGTTAAAATTACTGTTTTAGAGACGATTTAAAAGACATTTTAGAAAATATTTTATTTGTTAAAGTTACTGTTTTAGAGACGATTTAAGAGACATTTTGGAAAACATTTGATTTTAAAATTACTGTTTTAGACACAATTTGGAACACTTATTGAGAATTTAAAAGCGAACGCTAAGGCCGTGTGAAGGCAATACCGGCAGGAGCGGTGGAAAGCGGGGTATGTTTGTTTAAAGCGCGAGCGAAGCGAGCCTCGCCAAAAACATGATTAATATTCAACGAATTTCATTGGAAAGTGACTGTTTTACAGACATATTTTATAGGATAATGGACTGTTTTAGAGACGATTTAAGAGACAATTTGGAAAACATTTGGTTTTAAAATTACTGTTTTAGACACAATTTGGAACACTTATTGAGAATTTAAAAGCGAACGCTAAGACCGTGTGAAGGCAATACCGGCAGGAGCGGTGGAAAGCAGGGTATGTTTGTTTAAAGCGCGAGCGAAGCGAGCCTCGCCAAAAACATGATTAATATTCAACGAATTTCATTGGAAAGTGACCGTTTTACAGACATATTTTATAGGATAATGGACTGTTTTAGAGACGATTTAAGAGACAATTTGGAAAACATTTGATTTTAAAATTACTGTTTTAGACACAATTTGGAACACTTATTGAGAATTTAAAAGCGAACGCTAAGACCGTGTGAAGGCAATACCGGCAGGAGCGGTGGAAAGCGGGGTATGTTTGTTTAAAGCGCGAGCGAAGCGAGCCTCGCCAAAAACATGATTAATATTCAACGAATTTCATTGGAAAGTGACTGTTTTACAGACACATTTTATAGGATAATGGACTGTTTTAGAGACGATTTGGGAGACATTTTGGAAGACATTTTATTTGAAAAAGACTGTGTTAGAGACAATTTGTGAAACAATTTGTGAGGTAACTATTTTATAGATGATTTGGGTGTTGCAGATTGGAAATTAAATTATTCAATAATTTTATTTTTTTATAACAATTAAAAATTACAAGAATTGGAAAGATTGTGATTTCAACAATCAATAATTTGAAGAGATTTGTGAGACATTTTTGGGAAGATGACTGTCTTACGAGTCGATTTGGGAGACAGATATTGATAGTAGACCCGTGGAATTGTGCAACAAAATAATGTACAGATTTATAACATATTACCGGAGTCTAGAAAATTTAATTTTGAATGAATGTGAAATTTATTTTTCAGTGACAATTAAAGTTTTTGTCGTTATACCATTACCTATCGAAAATTGTGAACTATTTACATCAAGAAAAGTTACAAACTAACCTGGTCTTGACGTGATTAACATATCATTCATTTGTCTTTGGGAGACTGTGATTTGACTACTGGCAACCGTACTTGATGCACCTAAATATATCCACTTACCGAGATCTGCTACGGCAACAGATTGCCACCACATTCGTTAATAGGATACGGGCACTCACGTGACACTGTGACATGTTTGTGCCGTAAAAACAGCTGTTCTGGGAAAGATCACTGTGCCACCTACAAAAATAAACTATTTTTTTAGGACGAGATTTGAAAAGAACCGGTTCTTTTCAAATCTTGTCCCAAAGAAATAGTTCATTTTTGTAGGTGGCGCAGTGATCTTTCCCGAAACAGCTGTTTTTACGGCACAAACACGTCACAGTGTCACGTGAGTGCCCGCATCCTATAGGTGGCTTCACTGAAACTTAATCTATTTGCCAATAAATCATCAGCCAACAGCGCTAGAGTCTTTCATATAGAGTGCTGCTTATATTTACACTTATTTATAAATGATTGATTTATTGTGGTCCCTCGGGATGATACAAGTGATTATCCTGGATTAAAACAAAGATTTACGGCTTCTTAACAATGAGTTGGAAGATTACTGTTATTTAAAATAATAATTATTATATAAATATACAGTCTCAGTGAAAATATTTGGCCACCGCACCATGTACGATTTATTCAAATATATTAATGATATATTTATTTATTATTAATCTACTATATAATTATTATTCTCGTTGTTTTATTTCACAAATTTAAATACAACTTTGTCACTGAATGTACAGACGATAGTAACGACTTCCGAAGATATTCCTCTCACGGTTTTATTTTCATTTGTCGAGCTCTAAATGGTTTCCGAACGATTTTGAGATACTCGTATGTAAAACTAGCAATCTCGGACGGTGGCGCAAAAAAGTATAATAGTAATTTGAGTACACTAGTCATTGTCAAATATTATTTCATCTTTATTTATATCATATTTAAATATAATTATAAGTATACTCACATTGATAGATGCAGTTAAAGGCGGATCTAGGAATGCTACTAATTTTGTCGTAGGAAAAGAAGGATAATTGAAATATATTTTACTATTTTATTTATTTAAAACTTGTAATTTACTGTATAGAAAATTACACAGCAACTGTGGAGAAGACAGCAAAAAAACCTAATATACAAAATACAATAGAGAGAGAGAGAGATCAGTCAAATAACTTAAAATGATTCTGAACATATACACAACATGTTTCCATTTAATCATGGAAGACTTACCAGTGCTTTTCCAATTTTTCGTGCAACAAGGAACAAGTAACAAACTGTAACAGATTTTCTACAGCAAAATAAATATTTCAAAATTAAAAGTTTCTCAAAAATATTGCAAAATAAGAGATCTCGTTATATTTAACTTACAAAGTATTTGTATATTTTCGCTGATATATTCCTAAACTATTTTACACAAAAAAAATTGTTTTTAAATAATTTCGTAATGTATAAATCGGAAAATATAGAATGTCTATGTGTGAGGGCCAAAATTACGATTTTGGAAACTCTAAGAGCTACAATTCAAAAAGCTGCCATTTTTGTAGATCAGTTTTCCAAACAAAATATAGGTTAGTAAAAATGTGGAAACATTAAATTCTACTATAAAACTCTGATTTTTAACCAGGAGGAGTAAATGCACAAGTCAGATTTACACTATAGAAAGTTTCCAAAGAAAGTTACTAGATTTTTGTTGGCGCGAAATACAAAAATTTCGTACACATCTGCACTGATTAAATCTCATGGAATTTATTTTAAAATAAAAATGACATAAACTCTAATTTGACAAAACATCCATACTAATTAATAAATTAATTCGCTAATTAGCTCAATTTTCCACAATTTTTTTTTAAATCAAAGAATTTTGTAGATAAAAAATAATAAAAATTGAAGCTGGAATCTGCAATTGCAGAACTAATTTTCTCCAAAGTTTGTCGAAAATCTAAGAATATGTTACCAAAAAAAAACACAGAAAATTGCAATTTTGTTTCACAAATCTTGTAAAGATTCAACGAATTTGTCAAAAATGTCCATACTAATTAATTGATTAAATAATTAATTAATTAATTAATTTTATTTTAAAATCTAGTAAAAAATCATCAAATTTGTCAAAATATTCATACTAATTAATTTATTAATACGTTAATTAGTTAAATTTTAAACAAAATTTGTTCATAATCAAAAAATATTTGTTAAAAACATGATAAAAACTGAAGCTGGAATCTGCAATTGCAGAGCTAATTAGCTGAAATTATTCCTCAAATTTATTAAAATCTAAAAATATGTTACCAATACCAATTATTTTGTTACTTTGCTAATTAGCGAAATTTTCCTCAAAATTTATTTAAAAAATCTACGTATTTGTTAAAAATTAATAAAAACTGAAGCTGGAATCTGCAATTGCAGAGCTAATTAGCTGAATTTTCCCCAAAGTTTGTCGAAAATATAAGAATTTTTTCAAAAAAAAAGACAGAAAATTGCAATTTTGTTTCACGAATCTTGTAAAGATTCAACGAATTTGTCAAAAATGTCCATACTAATTAATTAATTGATTAATTAATTCATTAAATAATTTTATTTTCAAATCTAGTAATAATTCAACAAGTTTGTGAAAATATTCATACTAATTAATTTATTAATACATGAATTAGTTAAATTTTTAACAAAATTTGTTCAAAATCAAAAAATATTTGTTAAATAAATGATAAAAACTGAAGCTGGAATCTGCAATTGCAGAGCTAATTAGCTCAAATTATTCCTAAAAATTATCAAAATCCAAAAATATGTTACCAATACCAATTATTTTGTTACTTTGCTAATTAGCTAAATTTTCTTGAAAATTTATTTTAAAAAAATCTACGAATTTGTTAAAAATTGATAAAAACTGAAGCTGGAATCTGCAATTGCAGAGCTAATTAGCTGAATTTTCCCCAAAGTTTGTCAAAAATATAAGAATTTTTTACAAAAAAAAGACAGAAAATTACAATTTTGTTTCACGAATCTCGTACAGATTCAACGAATTTGTCAAAAATGTCCATACTAATGAATGAATTAATTAATTAATTAATATTTAATTTTATTTTAAAATCTGGTAAAAATTCAACAAATTTGTCAATATATTCATACTAATTAATTTATTAATACGCAAATTAGTTAAATTTTAAACACAATTGGTTCAAAATCAAAAAAATTGTTAAAAACTGAAGCTGGAATCTGCAATTGCAGAGCTAATTAGCTGAAATTATTCCTCAAATTTATTAAAATCTAAAAATATGTTACCAATACCAATTATTTTGTTACTTTGCTAATTAGCGAAATTTTCCTCAAAATTTATTTAAAAAATCTACGTATTTGTTAAAAATTAATAAAAACTGAAGCTGGAATCTGCAATTGCAGAGCTAATTAGCTGAATTTTCCCCAAAGTTTGTCGAAAATATAAGAATTTTTTCAAAAAAAAAGACAGAAAATTGCAATTTTGTTTCACGAATCTTGTAAAGATTCAACGAATTTGTCAAAAATGTCCATACTAATTAATTAATTGATTAATTAATTCATTAAATAATTTTATTTTCAAATCTAGTAATAATTCAACAAGTTTGTGAAAATATTCATACTAATTAATTTATTAATACATGAATTAGTTAAATTTTTAACAAAATTTGTTCAAAATCAAAAAATATTTGTTAAATAAATGATAAAAACTGAAGCTGGAATCTGCAATTGCAGAGCTAATTAGCTCAAATTATTCCTAAAAATTATCAAAATCCAAAAATATGTTACCAATACCAATTATTTTGTTACTTTGCTAATTAGCTAAATTTTCTTCACAATTTATTAAAAAAAAAATCAATGAATTTGTTAAAACTTGATAAAAACTGAAGCTGGAATCTGCAATTGCAGAGCTAATTAGCTAAATGTTCCCCAAAGTTTGTCGAAAAAATAAGAATTTTTTTGCAAAAAAAAGACAGAAAATTGCAATTTTGTTTAACACATCTTGTAAAGATTCAACGAATTTGTGAAAAATGTCCATATTAATTAATTAATTGATTAATTAATTAATTAAATAATTTTATTTTCAAATCTAGTAAAAATTCAACAAGTTTGTGAAAATATGCATACTAATTAATTTATTAATACGTGAATTAGTTAAATTTTAAACAAAAATTGTTCAAAAACAAAAAATATTTGTTAAATAAATGATAAAAACTGAAGTTGGACTCTGCAATTGCAGAGCTAATTAGCTAAATTTTCCCCAAAGTTTGTCGAAATTATAAGAAGAAACTGAAAATTTGATTAAATTGTAAATAATTATGTCAAGGCCACTGATACGCTGATAATGGCTAAAATCGTTATATTTTATTTTCTGAAAAATTTGTAAAATTTACTAAATTGCAATTAAGTAGGTCATGGCCACTGATACGCTGAAAATAGCTAAAATCGTGGCATTTTATTGTCTAAAAATCTTGTGAAATTGATTAAATTGTCAATAATTAGGTCAATGATACGCTAAAAATGACTAAAATCGTTATATTTTATTTTCTAAAAAACTTGTAAAATGTACTAAATTGTAATTAATTAGGTCATGGCCACTGATACGCTCAAAATGGCTAAAATCGTGGCATTTTGTTGTCTAAAAATCTTGTGAAATTTATTAAAGTGTCCATAATTAGGTCAATGACAAGCTGAAAATGGCTAAACTCGTTATATTTTATTTTCTAAAAAACTTGTAAAATGTACTAAATTGTAAATAATTAGGTCATGGCCACTGATACGCTAAAAATAGCTAAAATCGTGGCATTTTGTTGCCTAAAAATCTTGTAAAATTTATTAAAATGTCATTAATTAGGTCAATGATACACTGAAAATGGCTAAATTCGTTATATTTTATTTTATAAAAAACTTGTAAAATTTACTAAATTGTAATTAATAAGATTGTCATTAATTAGGTCAATGATACGCTGAAAATGGCTAAAATCGTGGTAACTTATTTTCTAAAACTAGTAAAAATGGCTTAAATTGTCAAAGTAAATGATGAAAATGTCTAAAATCGTGGTAATTTATTTTCTAAAACTTGTAGAAATTGATTAAATTGTGAATAATTAGGTCAAAGACAAGTAAATGATGAAAATGTCTAAATTCGTTGTAAAGTATTTGTTCGCAAGTTTGTAGAAAACTGTAGAACCATATTTGCAAGTTGCTTAGTAAAACGGTGCGGCCATATTTTTAGAGATGCGAGCAGTTGTTTTGCACATGACAACAGATATATACTATGTATTTCAAGTAAATCTGTGGAAGTGTTTAAGAAAATCTTGTCTTAAAACAAAAAACAAGAAAATTGCAAGAATAAAACAGTAGTTAACAAACAACAATCATAAACAGTATTTTCTAAAACTTGTAGAAATTGATTAAATTGTCAATATTTAGGGTAAGAATAAAATAAAATGGCTAAAATAGTTGAAATTAAGTGGCAAAAAATTGTAAAATTGATTAATTTGTCAATATTTAGAAGTATGTCAAGGTTAAGGAACGGCTAAAATCGTTCCAATTTATTGTTTAAAATTAGTCAAATTTATTAAATTGTTAATTATTAGCTCAAGCTTAAGGATATATATATATATATATATATATTAAAAATGGCTAAAATCGTTTCAGTTTAGTGGCATAAGCTTGTTAAAATTGATTCAATTCTCAATATCATCTCATATGGTGTCATGTCATATCATATAATATCATATAATGTCATATATTGTCATGTAATGTCATGTATATCATATTAATGTCATATAATGTCATGTAATGCCATGTATATCATATTAATGTCATATAATGTCATGTATATCATATTAATGTCATATAATGTCATGTAATGTCATGTATATCATATTAATGTCATGTAATGTCATAGAGAGTAAATAAATAGTGAAGTAAGTTAACTGTGTAGTATATTTAATTAGATAATAAATTAAGTGTCATTGAAGTTATTACTTATAAGTCATTATTGTATTAGTGTTTGGAAAAAAGTCAAAGGCATGTGAGAAAATAAATTAAGTGAATTAAGTAGGTCAAACTAATTGTTGTAAGTCACTGTTATAAGTCATTATTATATTATTTTGTAAAGAAAGTTAAGTAAATCATGTAGTTTTGTATTAAATTTTTTTAAAAAACTATTAATTCCTATAGCCTGGGACCGAACTCACAACCTATAGTGAGGATGACGTATTCACTCTATACCAAAATAAGCGACGCGTTAGCTTCATAGGCTGCCTAGGTAGAGTTCGAAAAGAGCGCGTCCTCCACCCAAGTGTCCCTCCTCCTACGTAGCTTGGTCCGCGGCAACAGCTTCTGCAGAAGCAAGCCGGGGTTTTAGTTCCAGTGCCCCTGCTTATGGCTGTTACTTGCCATGTCTAGCTAGAAACATGGTCACTCCCCTATCCGCCACCTGAGGACGCGCCCGGTAGATAGCCCAAACCCCGGGAACTAAACCTAACTTACCCAAACATAACCTAACATACGAAGCTGGAGACGAGGAATTGCCACACCCAGAGTTCTGCCTAGGTTGAGTTCGCAAAAAGCGCGTCCTTCACCCAAGTGTCCCTCCTCCTGCGTAGCTTGGTCCGCGGCAACAGCTTTTGCAGGAACAAGCCGGGGTTTTATTTCTTATGGCTGCTACTTGCCATGTCTCGCTAGAAACATGGTCACTCCCCTATCCCCTGTTTATGGCTGCTACTGGCCATGTCTCGCTAGAAACATGGTCACTCCTCTATCCGCCACCTGAGGACGCGCCCGGTAATTAGCCCAAACCCCGGGAACTATACCTAACTTAACCAAACATAACCTAAGCTACGTAGCTGGAGACGTGGGATTGCCACACCCAGAGTTCTGCCTAGGTTGAGTTCGAGAAGAGCGCGTCCTCCACCCAAGTGTCCCTCCTCCTGCGTAGCTTGGTCCGCGGCAACAGCTTTTGCAGAAACAATTTTTCAATTGTAAATAACTTTTGAACTAAGCGAGCTAGAAAAAAATTGTTGAAATATAAATTGTTGAGAATTTTAAGGCGCATCGACCGGTGACACAAAAATGTTTCGAGTTTAGAAGTTATAGCAAAAAGAAGTTTTGAATTTAAAATATCTAACCTACGTAGCTGAAGACGTGGGATTGCCATACCCAGAGTTCTGCCTAGGTAGAGTTCGAAAAGAGCGCGTCCTCCACC
Source organism: Pterostichus madidus (assembly GCA_911728475.2). Classification (NCBI taxonomy): domain Eukaryota; kingdom Metazoa; phylum Arthropoda; class Insecta; order Coleoptera; family Carabidae; genus Pterostichus; species Pterostichus madidus. Next base: position 20,648,565 of record OU452305.1, on the reverse strand, counting down.
CAAGTGTCCCTCCTCCTACGTAGCTTGGTCCGCGGCAAAAGCTTCTGCAGAAGCAAGCCGGGGTTTTAGTTCCAGTGCCCCTGCTTATGGCTGTTACTTGCCATGTCTGGCTAGAAACATAGTCACTCCCCTATCCGCCACCTGAGGACGCGCCCGGTAGATAGCCCAAACCCCGGGAACTAAACCTAACTTACCCAAAAATAACCTAACATACGAAGCTGGAGACGAGGAATTGCCACACCCAGAGTTCTGCCTAGGAAGAGTTCGAAAAGAGCGCGTCCTCCACCCAAGTGTCCCTCCTCCTGCGTAGCTTGGTCCTCGGCAACAGCTTTTGCAGGAACAAGCCGGGGGTTTTAGTTCCAATGCCCCTGCTTATGGCTGCTACTGGCCTTGTCTCGCTAGAAACATGGTCACTCCCCTATCCGCCACCTGAGGACGCGCCCGGTAGATAGCCCAAACCCCGGGAACTAAACCTAACTTACCCAAAAATAACCTAACATACGAAGCTGGAGACGAGGAATTGCCACACCCAGAGTTCTGCCTAGGAAGAGTTCGAAAAGAGCGCGTCCTCCACCCAAGTGTCCCTCCTCCTGCGTAGCTTGGTCCTCGGCAACAGCTTTTGCAGGAACAAGCCGGGGGTTTTAGTTCCAGTGCCCCTGCTTATGGCTGCTACTGGCCTTGTCTCGCTAGAAACATGGTCACTATCCTATCCGCCACCTGAGGGCGCTCCCGGTAATTAGCCCAAACCCCGGGAACTATACCTAACTTAACCAAACATAACCTAACCTACATAGCTGGAGACGTGGGATTGCCACACCCAGAGTTCTGCCTAGGTTGAGTTCGAAAATAGCGCGTCCTCCACCCAAGTGTCCCTCCTCCTACGTAGCTTGGTCCGCGGCAACAGCTTCTGCAGAAGCAAGCCGAAGTTTTAGTTCCAGTGCCCCTGCTTATGGCTGCTACTTGCCATGTCTCGCTAGAAACATGGTCACTCCCCTATCCGCCACCTGAGGACGCGCCCGGTAGATAGCCCAAACCCCGGGAACTAAACCTAACTTACCCAAAAATAACCTAACATACGAAGCTGGAGACGAGGAATTGCCACACCCAGAGTTCTGCCTAGGAAGAGTTCGAAAAGAGCGCGTCCTCCACCCAAGTGTCCCTCCTCCTGCGTAGCTTGGTCCTCGGCAACAGCTTTTGCAGGAACAAGCCGGGGGTTTTAGTTCCAATGCCCCTGCTTATGGCTGCTACTGGCCTTGTCTCGCTAGAAACATGGTCACTCCCCTATCCGCCACCTGAGGACGCGCCCGGTAGATAGCCCAAACCCCGGGAACTAAACCTAACTTACCCAAAAATAACCTAACATACGAAGCTGGAGACGAGGAATTGCCACACCCAGAGTTCTGCCTAGGTAGAGTTCGGAAAGAGCGCGTCCTCCACCCAGGTTTCCCTCCTCCTGCGTAGCTTGGTCCGCGGCAACAGCTTTTGCAGAAACAATTTTTCAATTTTAAATAACTATTGACCTAAGCGAGCTAAAAAAAATTGTTGAAATATAAATTGTTGAGAATTTTTAGGCGGATCGACTGGTGGCAATTTTGAAAAAAAAATTGTTTCTAGTTTAGAAGTTATAGCAAAAAGAAGTTTTGAATTTAAAATATCAAACCTACGTAGCTGGAGACGTGGGATTGCCACACCCAGAGTTCAGCCTAAGTAGAGTTCGGAAAGAGCGCGTCCTCCACCTAGGTTTCCCTCCTCCTGCGTAGCTTGATCCGCGGCAACAGCTTTTGTACAAACAATTTTTCAGTTGTAAACAACTTTTGACCTAAGCGAGCTAGAAAAAAATTGTTGAAATATATATTGTTGAGAATTTTTAGGCGCATCGACTGGTGGCAATTTTGACTGAAAACATGTTTCTAGTTTAGAAGTTATAGCATAAAGAAATTTTGAATTTAAAATATCAAACCTATGTAGCTGGAGACGTGGGATTGCCATACCCAGAGTTCTGCCTAGGTAGAGTTCGGAAAGAGCGCGTCCTCCACCCAGGTTTCCCTCCTCCTGCGTAGCTTGGTCCGCGGCAACAGCTTTTGTAGAAACAATTTTTCAATTTTAAATAACTATTGACCTAAGCGAGCTAAAAAAAATTGTTGCAATATAAATTGTTGAAAATTTTTAGGCGCATCGACTGGTGGCAATTTTGACTGATAAAATGTTTCTAGTTTAGAAGTTATAGCAAATAGAAGTTTTGAATTTAAAATATCTAACCTACGTAGCTGGAAACGTGAGATTGCCACACCCAGAGTTCTGCCTAGGTAGAGTTCGGAAAGAGCGCGTCCTCCACCCAGGTTTCCCTCCTCCTGCGTAGCTTGGTCCGCGGCAACAGCTTTTGTAGAAACAATTTTTCAATTTTAAATAACTATTTACCTAAGCGAGCTAAAAAAAATTGTTGAAATATAAATTGTTGAGAATTTTTAGGCGCATCGACTGGTGGCAATTTTGACTGATAAAATGTTTCTAGTTTAGAAGTTATAGCAAATAGAAGTTTTGAATTTAAAATATCAAACCTACGTAGCTGGAGACGTGGGATTGCCACACCCAGAGTTCAGCCTAAGTAGAGTTCGGAAAGAGCGCGTCCTCCACCTAGGTTTCCCTCCTCCTGCGTAGCTTGATCCGCGGCAACAGCTTTTGTAGAAACAATTTTTCAGTTGTAAACAACTTTTGACCTAAGCGAGCTAGAAAAAAATTGTTGAAATATATATTGTTGAGAATTTTTAGGCGCATCGACTGGTGGCAATTTTGACTGAAAAAATGTTTCTAGTTTAGAAGTTATAGCAAAAAGAAATTTTGAATTTAAAATATCAAACCTATGTAGCTGGAGACGTGGGATTGCCACACCCAGAGTTCTGCCTAGGTAGAGTTCGGAAAGAGCGCGTCCTCCACCCAGGTTTCCCTCCTCCTGCGTAGCTTGGTCCGCAGCAACAGCTTTTGCAGAAACAATTTTTCAATTTTAAATAACTATTGACCTAAGCGAGCTAAAAAAAAATTGTTGAAATATAAATTGTTGAGAATTTTTAGGCGGATCGACTGGTGGCAATTTTGAAAAAAAAATTGTTTCTAGTTTAGAAGTTATAGCAAAAAGAAGTTTTGAATTTAAAATATCAAACCTACGTAGCTGGAGACGTGGGATTGCCACACCCAGAGTTCAGCCTAAGTAGAGTTCGGAAAGAGCGCGTCCTCCACCTAGGTTTCCCTCCTCCTGCGTAGCTTGATCCGCGGCAACAGCTTTTGTAGAAACAATTTTTCAGTTGTAAACAACTTTTGACCTAAGCGAGCTAGAAAAAAATTGTTGAAATATATATTGTTGAGAATTTTTAGGCGCATCGACTGGTGGCAATTTTGACTGAAAAATTGTTTCTAGTTTAGAAGTTATAGCAAAAAGAAATTTAAAATTTAAAATATCAAACCTACGTAGCTGGAGACGTGAGATTGCCACACCCAGAGTTCTGCCTAGGTAGAGTTCGGAAAGAGCGCGTCCTCCACCCAGGTTTCCCTCCTCCTGCGTAGCTTGGTCCGCGGCAACAGCTTTTGCAGAAACAATTTTTCAATTTTAAATAACTATTGACCTATGCGAGCTAAAAAAAATTGTTGCAATATAAATTGTTGAAAATTTTTAGGCGCATCGACTGGTGGCAATTTTGACTGATAAAATGTTTCTAGTTTAGAAGTTATAGCAAATAGAAGTTTTGAATTTAAAATATCTAACCTACGTAGCTGGAAACGTGAGATTGCCACACCCAGAGTTCTGCCTAGGTAGAGTTCGGAAAGAGCGCGTCCTCCACCCAGGTTTCCCTCCTCCTGCGTAGCTTGGTCCGCAGCAACAGCTTTTGCAGAAACAATTTTTCAATTTTAAATAACTATTGACCTAACCGAGCTAAAAAAAATTGTTGCAATATAAATTGTTGAAAATTTTTAGGCGCATCGACTGGTGGCAATTTTGACTGATAAAATGTTTCTAGTTTAGAAGTTATAGCAAATAGAAGTTTTGAATTTAAAATATCAAACCTACGTAGCTGGAGACGTGGGATTGCCACACTCAGAGTTCAGCCTAAGTAGAGTTCGGAAAGAGCGCGTCCTCCACCTAGGTTTCCCTCCTCCTGCGTAGCTTGATCCGCGGCAACAGCTTTTGTAGAAACAATTTTTCAGTTGTAAACAACTTTTGACCTAAGCGAGCTAGAAAAAAATTGTTGAAATATATATTGTTGAGAATTTTTAGGCGCATCGACTGGTGGCAATTTTGACTGAAAAAATGTTTCTAGTTTAGAAGTTATAGCAAAAAGAAGTTTTGAATTTAAAATATCAAACCTATGTAGCTGGAGACGTGGGATTGCCACACCCAGAGTTCTGCCTAGGTAGAGTTCGGAAAGAGCGCGTCCTCCACCCAGGTTTCCCTCCTCCTGCGTAGCTTGGTCCGCAGCAACAGCTTTTGCAGAAACAATTTTTCAATTTTAAATAACTATTGACCTAAGCGAGCTAAAAAAAAATTGTTGAAATATAAATTGTTGAGAATTTTTAGGCGGATCGACTGGTGGCAATTTTGAAAAAAAAATTGTTTCTAGTTTAGAAGTTATAGCAAAAAGAAGTTTTGAATTTAAAATATCAAACCTACGTAGCTGGAGACGTGGGATTGCCACACCCAGAGTTCAGCCTAAGTAGAGTTCGGAAAGAGCGTGTCCTCCACCTAGGTTTCCCTCCTCCTGCGTAGCTTGATCCGCGGCAACAGCTTTTGTAGAAACAATTTTTCAGTTGTAAACAACTTTTGACCTAAGCGAGCTAGAAAAAAATTGTTGAAATATATATTGTTGAGAATTTTTATGCGCATCGACTGGTGGCAATTTTGACTGAAAAAATGTTTCTAGTTTAGAAGTTATAGCAAAAAGAAATTTTGAATTTAAAATATCAAACCTATGTAGCTGGAGACGTGGGATTGCCACACCCAGAGTTCTGCCTAGGTAGAGTTCGGAAAGAGCGCGTCCTCCACCCAGGTTTCCCTCCTCCTGCGTAGCTTGGTCCGCGGCAACAGCTTTTGTAGAAACAATTTTTCAATTTTAAATAACTATTGACCTAACCGAGCTAAAAAAAATTGTTGCAATATAAATTGTTGAAAATTTTTAGGCGCATCGACTGGTGGCAATTTTGACTGATAAAATGTTTCTAGTTTAGAAGTTATAGCAAATAGAAGTTTTGAATTTAAAATATCTAACCTACGTAGCTGGAAACGTGAGATTGCCACACCCAGAGTTCTGCCTAGGTAGAGTTCGGAAAGAGCGCGTCCTCCACCCAGGTTTCCCTCCTCCTGCGTAGCTTGGTCCGCAGCAACAGCTTTTGCAGAAACAATTTTTCAATTTTAAATAACTATTGACCTAACCGAGCTAAAAAAAATTGTTGCAATATAAATTGTTGAAAATTTTTAGGCGCATCGACTGGTGGCAATTTTGACTGATAAAATGTTTCTAGTTTAGAAGTTATAGCAAATAGAAGTTTTGAATTTAAAATATCAAACCTACGTAGCTGGAGACGTGGGATTGCCACACTCAGAGTTCAGCCTAAGTAGAGTTCGGAAAGAGCGCGTCCTCCACCTAGGTTTCCCTCCTCCTGCGTAGCTTGATCCGCGGCAACAGCTTTTGTAGAAACAATTTTTCAGTTGTAAACAACTTTTGACCTAAGCGAGCTAGAAAAAAATTGTTGAAATATATATTGTTGAGAATTTTTAGGCGCATCGACTGGTGGCAATTTTGACTGAAAAAATGTTTCTAGTTTAGAAGTTATAGCAAAAAGAAATTTTGAATTTAAAATATCAAACCTATGTAGCTGGAGACGTGGGATTGCCACACCCAGAGTTCTGCCTAGGTAGAGTTCGGAAAGAGCGCGTCCTCCACCCAGGTTTCCCTCCTCCTGCGTAGCTTGGTCCGCAGCAACAGCTTTTGCAGAAACAATTTTTCAATTTTAAATAACTATTGACCTAAGCGAGCTAAAAAAAAATTGTTGAAATATAAATTGTTGAGAATTTTTAGGCGGATCGACTGGTGGCAATTTTGAAAAAAAAATTGTTTCTAGTTTAGAAGTTATAGCAAAAAGAAGTTTTGAATTTAAAATATCAAACCTACGTAGCTGGAGACGTGGGATTGCCACACCCAGAGTTCAGCCTAAGTAGAGTTCGGAAAGAGCGTGTCCTCCACCTAGGTTTCCCTCCTCCTGCGTAGCTTGATCCGCGGCAACAGCGTTTGTAGAAACAATTTTTCAGTTGTAAACAACTTTTGACCTAAGCGAGCTAGAAAAAAATTGTTGAAATATATATTGTTGAGAATTTTTATGCGCATCGACTGGTGGCAATTTTGACTGAAAAATTGTTTCTAGTTTAGAAGTTATAGCAAAAAGAAATTTAAAATTTAAAATATCAAACCTACGTAGCTGGAGACGTGAGATTGCCACACCCAGAGTTCTGCCTAGGTAGAGTTCGGAAAGAGCGCGTCCTCCACCCAGGTTTCCCTCCTCCTGCGTAGCTTGGTCCGCGGCAACAGCTTTTGCAGAAACAATTTTTCAATTTTAAATAACTATTGACCTATGCGAGCTAAAAAAAATTGTTGCAATATAAATTGTTGAAAATTTTTAGGCGCATCGACTGGTGGCAATTTTGACTGATAAAATGTTTCTAGTTTAGAAGTTATAGCAAATAGAAGTTTTGAATTTAAAATATCTAACCTACGTAGCTGGAGACGTGGGATTGCCACACCCAGAGTTCAGCCTAAGTAGAGTTCGGAAAGAGCGCGTCCTTCACCTAGCTTTCCCTCCTCCTGCGTAGCTTGATCCGCGGCAACAGCTTTTGTAGAAACAATTTTTCAGTTGTAAACAACTTTTGACCTAAGCGAGCTAGAAAAAAATTGTTGAAATATATATTGTTGAGAATTTTTAGGCGCATCGACTGGTGGCAATTTTGACTGAAAAATTGTTTCTAGTTTAGAAGTTATAGCAAAAAGAAATTTAAAATTTAAAATATCAAACCTACGTAGCTGGAGACGTGAGATTGCCACACCCAGAGTTCTGCCTAGGTAGAGTTCGGAAAGAGCGCGTCCTCCACCCAGGTTTCCCTCCTCCTGCGTAGCTTGGTCCGCGGCAACAGCTTTTGCAGAAACAATTTTTCAATTTTAAATAACTATTGACCTATGCGAGCTAAAAAAAATTGTTGCAATATAAATTGTTGAAAATTTTTAGGCGCATCGACTGGTGGCAATTTTGACTGATAAAATGTTTCTAGTTTAGAAGTTATAGCAAATAGAAGTTTTGAATTTAAAATATCTAACCTACGTAGCTGGAAACGTGAGATTGCCACACCCAGAGTTCTGCCTAGGTAGAGTTCGGAAAGAGCGCGTCCTCCACCCAGGTTTCCCTCCTCCTGCGTAGCTTGGTCCGCAGCAACAGCTTTTGCAGAAACAATTTTTCAATTTTAAATAACTATTGACCTAACCGAGCTAAAAAAAATTGTTGCAATATAAATTGTTGAAAATTTTTAGGCGCATCGACTGGTGGCAATTTTGACTGATAAAATGTTTCTAGTTTAGAAGTTATAGCAAATAGAAGTTTTGAATTTAAAATATCAAACCTACGTAGCTGGAGACGTGGGATTGCCACACTCAGAGTTCAGCCTAAGTAGAGTTCGGAAAGAGCGCGTCCTCCACCTAGGTTTCCCTCCTCCTGCGTAGCTTGATCCGCGGCAACAGCTTTTGTAGAAACAATTTTTCAGTTGTAAACAACTTTTGACCTAAGCGAGCTAGAAAAAAATTGTTGAAATATATATTGTTGAGAATTTTTAGGCGCATCGACTGGTGGCAATTTTGACTGAAAAAATGTTTCTAGTTTAGAAGTTATAGCAAAAAGAAATTTTGAATTTAAAATATCAAACCTATGTAGCTGGAGACGTGGGATTGCCACACCCAGAGTTCTGCCTAGGTAGAGTTCGGAAAGAGCGCGTCCTCCACCCAGGTTTCCCTCCTCCTGCGTAGCTTGGTCCGCAGCAACAGCTTTTGCAGAAACAATTTTTCAATTTTAAATAACTATTGACCTAAGCGAGCTAAAAAAAAATTGTTGAAATATAAATTGTTGAGAATTTTTAGGCGGATCGACTGGTGGCAATTTTGAAAAAAAAATTGTTTCTAGTTTAGAAGTTATAGCAAAAAGAAGTTTTGAATTTAAAATATCAAACCTACGTAGCTGGAGACGTGGGATTGCCACACCCAGAGTTCAGCCTAAGTAGAGTTCGGAAAGAGCGTGTCCTCCACCTAGGTTTCCCTCCTCCTGCGTAGCTTGATCCGCGGCAACAGCTTTTGTAGAAACAATTTTTCAGTTGTAAACAACTTTTGACCTAAGCGAGCTAGAAAAAAATTGTTGAAATATATATTGTTGAGAATTTTTATGCGCATCGACTGGTGGCAATTTTGACTGAAAAAATGTTTCTAGTTTAGAAGTTATAGCAAAAAGAAATTTTGAATTTAAAATATCAAACCTATGTAGCTGGAGACGTGGGATTGCCACACCCAGAGTTCTGCCTAGGTAGAGTTCGGAAAGAGCGCGTCCTCCACCCAGGTTTCCCTCCTCCTGCGTAGCTTGGTCCGCGGCAACAGCTTTTGTAGAAACAATTTTTCAATTTTAAATAACTATTGACCTAACCGAGCTAAAAAAAATTGTTGCAATATAAATTGTTGAAAATTTTTAGGCGCATCGACTGGTGGCAATTTTGACTGATAAAATGTTTCTAGTTTAGAAGTTATAGCAAATAGAAGTTTTGAATTTAAAATATCTAACCTACGTAGCTGGAAACGTGAGATTGCCACACCCAGAGTTCTGCCTAGGTAGAGTTCGGAAAGAGCGCGTCCTCCACCCAGGTTTCCCTCCTCCTGCGTAGCTTGGTCCGCAGCAACAGCTTTTGCAGAAACAATTTTTCAATTTTAAATAACTATTGACCTAACCGAGCTAAAAAAAATTGTTGCAATATAAATTGTTGAAAATTTTTAGGCGCATCGACTGGTGGCAATTTTGACTGATAAAATGTTTCTAGTTTAGAAGTTATAGCAAATAGAAGTTTTGAATTTAAAATATCAAACCTACGTAGCTGGAGACGTGGGATTGCCACACTCAGAGTTCAGCCTAAGTAGAGTTCGGAAAGAGCGCGTCCTCCACCTAGGTTTCCCTCCTCCTGCGTAGCTTGATCCGCGGCAACAGCTTTTGTAGAAACAATTTTTCAGTTGTAAACAACTTTTGACCTAAGCGAGCTAGAAAAAAATTGTTGAAATATATATTGTTGAGAATTTTTAGGCGCATCGACTGGTGGCAATTTTGACTGAAAAAATGTTTCTAGTTTAGAAGTTATAGCAAAAAGAAATTTTGAATTTAAAATATCAAACCTATGTAGCTGGAGACGTGGGATTGCCACACCCAGAGTTCTGCCTAGGTAGAGTTCGGAAAGAGCGCGTCCTCCACCCAGGTTTCCCTCCTCCTGCGTAGCTTGGTCCGCAGCAACAGCTTTTGCAGAAACAATTTTTCAATTTTAAATAACTATTGACCTAAGCGAGCTAAAAAAAAATTGTTGAAATATAAATTGTTGAGAATTTTTAGGCGGATCGACTGGTGGCAATTTTGAAAAAAAAATTGTTTCTAGTTTAGAAGTTATAGCAAAAAGAAGTTTTGAATTTAAAATATCAAACCTACGTAGCTGGAGACGTGGGATTGCCACACCCAGAGTTCAACCTAAGTAGAGTTCGGAAAGAGCGTGTCCTCCACCTAGGTTTCCCTCCTCCTGCGTAGCTTGATCCGCGGCAACAGCTTTTGTAGAAACAATTTTTCAGTTGTAAACAACTTTTGACCTAAGCGAGCTAGAAAAAAATTGTTGAAATATATATTGTTGAGAATTTTTATGCGCATCGACTGGTGGCAATTTTGACTGAAAAAATGTTTCTAGTTTAGAAGTTATAGCAAAAAGAAATTTTGAATTTAAAATATCAAACCTATGTAGCTGGAGACGTGGGATTGCCACACCCAGAGTTCTGCCTAGGTAGAGTTCGGAAAGAGCGCGTCCTCCACCCAGGTTTCCCTCCTCCTGCGTAGCTTGGTCCGCGGCAACAGCTTTTGTAGAAACAATTTTTCAGTTGTAAATACCTTTTGACCTAAGCGAGCTAGAAAAAATTGTTCAAATATAAATTGTTGAGAATTTTTAGGCGCATCGACTGGTGCTAATTTTGACTGATAAAATGTTTCTAGTTTAGAAGTTATAGCAAATAGAAGTTTTGAATTTAAAATATCTAACCTACGTAGCTGGAAACGTGGGATTGCCACACCCAGAGTTCTGCCTAGGTAGAGATCGGAAAGAGCGCGTCCTCCACCTAGGTTTCCCTCCTCCTGCGTAGCTTGGTCCGCGGCAACAGCTTTTGTAGAAACAATTTTTCAGTTGTAAATAACTTTTGACCTAAGCGAGCTAGAAAAGAATTGTTGAAATATATATTGTTGAGAATTTTTAGACGCATCTAATGGTGGCAATTTTGACTGAAAAAGTGTTTCTAGTTTAGAAGTTATAGCAAAAAGATGTTTTGAATTTAAAATATCAAACCAACGTAGCTGGAGATGTGGGATTGCCACACTTAGAGTTCAGCCTAAGTAGAGTTCGGAAAGAGCGCGTCCTCCACCTAGGTTTCCCTCCTCCTGCGTAGCTTGGTCCGCGGCAACAGCTTTTGTAGAAACAATTTTTCAGTTGTAAATAACTTTTGACCTAAGCGAGCTAGAAAAAAATTGTTGACATATATATTGTTGAGAATGTTTAGGTGCATCCACTGGTGGCAATTTTGACTGAAAAAATGTTTCTAGTTTAGAAGTTATAGCAAAAAGAAATTTTGAATTTAAAATATCTAACCTACGTAGCTGGAGACGTGGGATTGCCACACTCAGAGTTCTGCCTAGGTAGAGTTCGAAAAGAGCGCGTCCTCCACCCAGGTTTCCCTCCTCCTGCGTAGCTTGGTCCGCGGCAACAGCTTTTGCAGAAACAATTTTTCAATTTCAAATAACTTTTGACCTAAGCGAGCTAGAAAAAAATTGTTGAAATATAAATTGTTGAGAATTTTTAGGCGCATCGACTGCTGGCAATTTTGAAGGAAGAATTGTTTCTAGTTTAGAAATTATAGCAAATAGAAGTTTTGAATTTAAAATATCTAACCTACGTAGCTGGAGACGTGGGATTGCCACACCCACAGTTCTGCCTAGGTAGAGTTCGAAAAGAGCGCGTCCTCCACCTAGGTTTCCCTCCTCCTGCGTAGCTTGGTCCGCGGCAACAGCTTTTGTAGAAACAATTTTTCAGTTGTAAATAACTTTTGACCTAAGCGAGCTAGGAAAAAATTGTTGAAATATATATTGTTGAGAATGTTTAGGTGCATCGACTGGTGGCAATTTTGACTTAGAAAATGTTTCTAGTTTAGAAGTTATAGCAAAAAGAAATTTTGAATTTAAAATATCTAACCTACGTAGCTGGAGACGTGGGATTGCCACATCCAGAGTTCTGCCTAGGTAGAGTTCGGAAAGAGCGCGTCCTCCACCCAGGTTTCCCTCCTCCTGCGTAGCTTGGTCCGCAGCAACAGCTTTTGCAGAAACAATTTTTCAATTTTAAATAACTATTGACCTAAGCGAGCTAAAAAAAATTGTTGAAATATAAATTGTTGAGAATTTTTAGGCGCATCGACTGGTGGCAATTTTGACTGATAAAATGTTTCTAGTTTAGAAGTTATAGCAAATAGAAGTTTTGAATTTAAAATATCAAACCTACGTAGCTGGAGACGTGGGATTGCCACACCCAGAGTTCAGCCTAAGTAGAGTTCGGAAAGAGCGCGTCCTCCACCTAGGTTTCCCTCCTCCTGCGTAGCTTGGTCCGCGGCAACAGCTTTTGTAGAAACAATTTTTCAGTTGTAAATAACTTTTGACCTAAGCGAGCTAGAAAAGAATTGTTGAAATATAAATTGTTGAGAATTTTTAGACGCATCTAATGGTGGCAATTTTGACTGAAAAAGTGTTTCTAGTTTAGAAGTTATAGCAAAAAGGTTTTTTTGAATTTAAAATATCAAACCAACGTAGCTGGAGATGTGGGATTGCCACACTTAGAGTTCAGCCTAAGTAGAGTTCGGAAAGAGCGCGTCCTCCACCCAGGTTTCCCTCCTCCTGCGTAGCTTGGTCCGCGGCAAAAGCTTCTGCAGAAGCAAGCCGGGGTTTTAGTTCCAGTGCCCCTGCTTATGGTTGTTACTTGCCATGTCTGGCTAGAAACATAGTCACTCCCCTATCCGCCACCTGAGGACGCGCCCGGTAGATAGCCCAAACCCCGGGAACTAAACCTAACTTACCCAAAAATAACCTAACATACGAAGCTGGAGACGAGGAATTGCCACACCCAGAGTTCTGCCTAGGAAGAGTTCGAAAAGAGCGCGTCCTCCACCCAAGTGTCCCTCCTCCTACGTAGCTTGGTCCGCGGCAAAAGCTTCTGCAGAAGCAAGCCGGGGTTTTAGTTCCAGTGCCCCTGCTTATGGCTGTTACTTGCCATGTCTGGCTAGAAACATAGTCACTCCCCTATCCGCCACCTGAGGACGCGCCCGGTAGATAGCCCAAACCCCGGGAACTAAACCTAACTTACCCAAAAATAACCTAACATACGAAGCTGGAGACGAGGAATTGCCACACCCAGAGTTCTGCCTAGGAAGAGTTCGAAAAGAGCGCGTCCTCCACCCAAGTGTCCCTCCTCCTGCGTAGCTTGGTCCTCGGCAACAGCTTTTGCAGGAACAAGCCGGGGGTTTTAGTTCCAATGCCCCTGCTTATGGCTGCTACTGGCCTTGTCTCGCTAGAAACATGGTCACTCCCCTATCCGCCACCTGAGGACGCGCCCGGTAGATAGCCCAAACCCCGGGAACTAAACCTAACTTACCCAAAAATAACCTAACATACGAAGCTGGAGACGAGGAATTGCCACACCCAGAGTTCTGCCTAGGAAGAGTTCGAAAAGAGCGCGTCCTCCACCCAAGTGTCCCTCCTCCTGCGTAGCTTGGTCCTCGGCAACAGCTTTTGCAGGAACAAGCCGGGGGTTTTAGTTCCAGTGCCCCTGCTTATGGCTGCTACTGGCCTTGTCTCGCTAGAAACATGGTCACTATCCTATCCGCCACCTGAGGGCGCTCCCGGTAATTAGCCCAAACCCCGGGAACTATACCTAACTTAACCAAACATAACCTAACCTACATAGCTGGAGACGTGGGATTGCCACACCCAGAGTTCTGCCTAGGTTGAGTTCGAAAATAGCGCGTCCTCCACCCAAGTGTCCCTCCTCCTACGTAGCTTGGTCCGCGGCAACAGCTTCTGCAGAAGCAAGCCGAAGTTTTAGTTCCAGTGCCCCTGCTTATGGCTGCTACTTGCCATGTCTCGCTAGAAACATGGTCACTCCCCTATCCGCCACCTGAGGACGCGCCCGGTAGATAGCCCAAACCCCGGGAACTAAACCTAACTTACCCAAAAATAACCTAACATACGAAGCTGGAGACGAGGAATTGCCACACCCAGAGTTCTGCCTAGGAAGAGTTCGAAAAGAGCGCGTCCTCCACCCAAGTGTCCCTCCTCCTGCGTAGCTTGGTCCTCGGCAACAGCTTTTGCAGGAACAAGCCGGGGGTTTTAGTTCCAATGCCCCTGCTTATGGCTGCTACTGGCCTTGTCTCGCTAGAAACATGGTCACTCCCCTATCCGCCACCTGAGGACGCGCCCGGTAGATAGCCCAAACCCCGGGAACTAAACCTAACTTACCCAAAAATAACCTAACATACGAAGCTGGAGACGAGGAATTGCCACACCCAGAGTTCTGCCTAGGTAGAGTTCGGAAAGAGCGCGTCCTCCACCCAGGTTTCCCTCCTCCTGCGTAGCTTGGTCCGCGGCAACAGCTTTTGCAGAAACAATTTTTCAATTTTAAATAACTATTGACCTAAGCGAGCTAAAAAAAATTGTTGAAATATAAATTGTTGAGAATTTTTAGGCGGATCGACTGGTGGCAATTTTGAAAAAAAAATTGTTTCTAGTTTAGAAGTTATAGCAAAAAGAAGTTTTGAATTTAAAATATCAAACCTACGTAGCTGGAGACGTGGGATTGCCACACCCAGAGTTCAGCCTAAGTAGAGTTCGGAAAGAGCGCGTCCTCCACCTAGGTTTCCCTCCTCCTGCGTAGCTTGATCCGCGGCAACAGCTTTTGTACAAACAATTTTTCAGTTGTAAACAACTTTTGACCTAAGCGAGCTAGAAAAAAATTGTTGAAATATATATTGTTGAGAATTTTTAGGCGCATCGACTGGTGGCAATTTTGACTGAAAACATGTTTCTAGTTTAGAAGTTATAGCATAAAGAAATTTTGAATTTAAAATATCAAACCTATGTAGCTGGAGACGTGGGATTGCCATACCCAGAGTTCTGCCTAGGTAGAGTTCGGAAAGAGCGCGTCCTCCACCCAGGTTTCCCTCCTCCTGCGTAGCTTGGTCCGCGGCAACAGCTTTTGTAGAAACAATTTTTCAATTTTAAATAACTATTGACCTAAGCGAGCTAAAAAAAATTGTTGCAATATAAATTGTTGAAAATTTTTAGGCGCATCGACTGGTGGCAATTTTGACTGATAAAATGTTTCTAGTTTAGAAGTTATAGCAAATAGAAGTTTTGAATTTAAAATATCTAACCTACGTAGCTGGAAACGTGAGATTGCCACACCCAGAGTTCTGCCTAGGTAGAGTTCGGAAAGAGCGCGTCCTCCACCCAGGTTTCCCTCCTCCTGCGTAGCTTGGTCCGCGGCAACAGCTTTTGTAGAAACAATTTTTCAATTTTAAATAACTATTTACCTAAGCGAGCTAAAAAAAATTGTTGAAATATAAATTGTTGAGAATTTTTAGGCGCATCGACTGGTGGCAATTTTGACTGATAAAATGTTTCTAGTTTAGAAGTTATAGCAAATAGAAGTTTTGAATTTAAAATATCAAACCTACGTAGCTGGAGACGTGGGATTGCCACACCCAGAGTTCAGCCTAAGTAGAGTTCGGAAAGAGCGCGTCCTCCACCTAGGTTTCCCTCCTCCTGCGTAGCTTGATCCGCGGCAACAGCTTTTGTAGAAACAATTTTTCAGTTGTAAACAACTTTTGACCTAAGCGAGCTAGAAAAAAATTGTTGAAATATATATTGTTGAGAATTTTTAGGCGCATCGACTGGTGGCAATTTTGACTGAAAAAATGTTTCTAGTTTAGAAGTTATAGCAAAAAGAAATTTTGAATTTAAAATATCAAACCTATGTAGCTGGAGACGTGGGATTGCCACACCCAGAGTTCTGCCTAGGTAGAGTTCGGAAAGAGCGCGTCCTCCACCCAGGTTTCCCTCCTCCTGCGTAGCTTGGTCCGCAGCAACAGCTTTTGCAGAAACAATTTTTCAATTTTAAATAACTATTGACCTAAGCGAGCTAAAAAAAAATTGTTGAAATATAAATTGTTGAGAATTTTTAGGCGGATCGACTGGTGGCAATTTTGAAAAAAAAATTGTTTCTAGTTTAGAAGTTATAGCAAAAAGAAGTTTTGAATTTAAAATATCAAACCTACGTAGCTGGAGACGTGGGATTGCCACACCCAGAGTTCAGCCTAAGTAGAGTTCGGAAAGAGCGCGTCCTCCACCTAGGTTTCCCTCCTCCTGCGTAGCTTGATCCGCGGCAACAGCTTTTGTAGAAACAATTTTTCAGTTGTAAACAACTTTTGACCTAAGCGAGCTAGAAAAAAATTGTTGAAATATATATTGTTGAGAATTTTTAGGCGCATCGACTGGTGGCAATTTTGACTGAAAAATTGTTTCTAGTTTAGAAGTTATAGCAAAAAGAAATTTAAAATTTAAAATATCAAACCTACGTAGCTGGAGACGTGAGATTGCCACACCCAGAGTTCTGCCTAGGTAGAGTTCGGAAAGAGCGCGTCCTCCACCCAGGTTTCCCTCCTCCTGCGTAGCTTGGTCCGCGGCAACAGCTTTTGCAGAAACAATTTTTCAATTTTAAATAACTATTGACCTATGCGAGCTAAAAAAAATTGTTGCAATATAAATTGTTGAAAATTTTTAGGCGCATCGACTGGTGGCAATTTTGACTGATAAAATGTTTCTAGTTTAGAAGTTATAGCAAATAGAAGTTTTGAATTTAAAATATCTAACCTACGTAGCTGGAAACGTGAGATTGCCACACCCAGAGTTCTGCCTAGGTAGAGTTCGGAAAGAGCGCGTCCTCCACCCAGGTTTCCCTCCTCCTGCGTAGCTTGGTCCGCAGCAACAGCTTTTGCAGAAACAATTTTTCAATTTTAAATAACTATTGACCTAACCGAGCTAAAAAAAATTGTTGCAATATAAATTGTTGAAAATTTTTAGGCGCATCGACTGGTGGCAATTTTGACTGATAAAATGTTTCTAGTTTAGAAGTTATAGCAAATAGAAGTTTTGAATTTAAAATATCAAACCTACGTAGCTGGAGACGTGGGATTGCCACACTCAGAGTTCAGCCTAAGTAGAGTTCGGAAAGAGCGCGTCCTCCACCTAGGTTTCCCTCCTCCTGCGTAGCTTGATCCGCGGCAACAGCTTTTGTAGAAACAATTTTTCAGTTGTAAACAACTTTTGACCTAAGCGAGCTAGAAAAAAATTGTTGAAATATATATTGTTGAGAATTTTTAGGCGCATCGACTGGTGGCAATTTTGACTGAAAAAATGTTTCTAGTTTAGAAGTTATAGCAAAAAGAAATTTTGAATTTAAAATATCAAACCTATGTAGCTGGAGACGTGGGATTGCCACACCCAGAGTTCTGCCTAGGTAGAGTTCGGAAAGAGCGCGTCCTCCACCCAGGTTTCCCTCCTCCTGCGTAGCTTGGTCCGCAGCAACAGCTTTTGCAGAAACAATTTTTCAATTTTAAATAACTATTGACCTAAGCGAGCTAAAAAAAAATTGTTGAAATATAAATTGTTGAGAATTTTTAGGCGGATCGACTGGTGGCAATTTTGAAAAAAAAATTGTTTCTAGTTTAGAAGTTATAGCAAAAAGAAGTTTTGAATTTAAAATATCAAACCTACGTAGCTGGAGACGTGGGATTGCCACACCCAGAGTTCAGCCTAAGTAGAGTTCGGAAAGAGCGTGTCCTCCACCTAGGTTTCCCTCCTCCTGCGTAGCTTGATCCGCGGCAACAGCTTTTGTAGAAACAATTTTTCAGTTGTAAACAACTTTTGACCTAAGCGAGCTAGAAAAAAATTGTTGAAATATATATTGTTGAGAATTTTTATGCGCATCGACTGGTGGCAATTTTGACTGAAAAAATGTTTCTAGTTTAGAAGTTATAGCAAAAAGAAATTTTGAATTTAAAATATCAAACCTATGTAGCTGGAGACGTGGGATTGCCACACCCAGAGTTCTGCCTAGGTAGAGTTCGGAAAGAGCGCGTCCTCCACCCAGGTTTCCCTCCTCCTGCGTAGCTTGGTCCGCGGCAACAGCTTTTGTAGAAACAATTTTTCAATTTTAAATAACTATTGACCTAACCGAGCTAAAAAAAATTGTTGCAATATAAATTGTTGAAAATTTTTAGGCGCATCGACTGGTGGCAATTTTGACTGATAAAATGTTTCTAGTTTAGAAGTTATAGCAAATAGAAGTTTTGAATTTAAAATATCTAACCTACGTAGCTGGAAACGTGAGATTGCCACACCCAGAGTTCTGCCTAGGTAGAGTTCGGAAAGAGCGCGTCCTCCACCCAGGTTTCCCTCCTCCTGCGTAGCTTGGTCCGCAGCAACAGCTTTTGCAGAAACAATTTTTCAATTTTAAATAACTATTGACCTAACCGAGCTAAAAAAAATTGTTGCAATATAAATTGTTGAAAATTTTTAGGCGCATCGACTGGTGGCAATTTTGACTGATAAAATGTTTCTAGTTTAGAAGTTATAGCAAATAGAAGTTTTGAATTTAAAATATCAAACCTACGTAGCTGGAGACGTGGGATTGCCACACTCAGAGTTCAGCCTAAGTAGAGTTCGGAAAGAGCGCGTCCTCCACCTAGGTTTCCCTCCTCCTGCGTAGCTTGATCCGCGGCAACAGCTTTTGTAGAAACAATTTTTCAGTTGTAAACAACTTTTGACCTAAGCGAGCTAGAAAAAAATTGTTGAAATATATATTGTTGAGAATTTTTAGGCGCATCGACTGGTGGCAATTTTGACTGAAAAAATGTTTCTAGTTTAGAAGTTATAGCAAAAAGAAATTTTGAATTTAAAATATCAAACCTATGTAGCTGGAGACGTGGGATTGCCACACCCAGAGTTCTGCCTAGGTAGAGTTCGGAAAGAGCGCGTCCTCCACCCAGGTTTCCCTCCTCCTGCGTAGCTTGGTCCGCAGCAACAGCTTTTGCAGAAACAATTTTTCAATTTTAAATAACTATTGACCTAAGCGAGCTAAAAAAAAATTGTTGAAATATAAATTGTTGAGAATTTTTAGGCGGATCGACTGGTGGCAATTTTGAAAAAAAAATTGTTTCTAGTTTAGAAGTTATAGCAAAAAGAAGTTTTGAATTTAAAATATCAAACCTACGTAGCTGGAGACGTGGGATTGCCACACCCAGAGTTCAGCCTAAGTAGAGTTCGGAAAGAGCGTGTCCTCCACCTAGGTTTCCCTCCTCCTGCGTAGCTTGATCCGCGGCAACAGCTTTTGTAGAAACAATTTTTCAGTTGTAAACAACTTTTGACCTAAGCGAGCTAGAAAAAAATTGTTGAAATATATATTGTTGAGAATTTTTATGCGCATCGACTGGTGGCAATTTTGACTGAAAAAATGTTTCTAGTTTAGAAGTTATAGCAAAAAGAAATTTTGAATTTAAAATATCAAACCTATGTAGCTGGAGACGTGGGATTGCCACACCCAGAGTTCTGCCTAGGTAGAGTTCGGAAAGAGCGCGTCCTCCACCCAGGTTTCCCTCCTCCTGCGTAGCTTGGTCCGCAGCAACAGCTTTTGCAGAAACAATTTTTCAATTTTAAATAACTATTGACCTAAGCGAGCTAAAAAAAATTGTTGAAATATAAATTGTTGAGAATTTTTAGGCGCATCGACTGGTGGCAATTTTGACTGATAAAATGTTTCTAGTTTAGAAGTTATAGCAAATAGAAGTTTTGAATTTAAAATATCAAACCTACGTAGCTGGAGACGTGGGATTGCCACACCCAGAGTTCAGCCTAAGTAGAGTTCGGAAAGAGCGCGTCCTTCACCTAGCTTTCCCTCCTCCTGCGTAGCTTGATCCGCGGCAACAGCTTTTGTAGAAACAATTTTTCAGTTGTAAATAACTTTTGACCTAAGCGAGCTAGAAAAGAATTGTTGAAATATAAATTGTTGAGAATGTTTAGGCGCATCGACTGGTGGCAATTTTGACTCAAAAAATGTTTCTAGTTTAGAAGTTATAGAAAAAAGAAGTTTTGAATTTAAAATATCTAACCTACGTAGCTGGAGACGTGGGATTGCCACACCCAGAATTCTGCCTAGGTAGAGTTCGGAAAGAGCGCGTCCTTCACCCAGGTTTCCCTCCTCCTGCGTAGCTTGGTCCGCGGCAACAGCTTTTGTAGAAACAATTTTTCAGTTGTAAATACCTTTTGACCTAAGCGAGCTAGAAAAAATTGTTCAAATATAAATTGTTGAGAATTTTTAGGCGCATCGACTGGTGCTAATTTTGACTGATAAAATGTTTCTAGTTTAGAAGTTATAGCAAATAGAAGTTTTGAATTTAAAATATCTAACCTACGTAGCTGGAAACGTGGGATTGCCACACCCAGAGTTCTGCCTAGGTAGAGATCGGAAAGAGCGCGTCCTCCACCTAGGTTTCCCTCCTCCTGCGTAGCTTGGTCCGCGGCAACAGCTTTTGTAGAAACAATTTTTCAGTTGTAAATAACTTTTGACCTAAGCGAGCTAGAAAAGAATTGTTGAAATATATATTGTTGAGAATTTTTAGACGCATCTAATGGTGGCAATTTTGACTGAAAAAGTGTTTCTAGTTTAGAAGTTATAGCAAAAAGATGTTTTGAATTTAAAATATCAAACCAACGTAGCTGGAGATGTGGGATTGCCACACTTAGAGTTCAGCCTAAGTAGAGTTCGGAAAGAGCGCGTCCTCCACCTAGGTTTCCCTCCTCCTGCGTAGCTTGGTCCGCGGCAACAGCTTTTGTAGAAACAATTTTTCAGTTGTAAATAACTTTTGACCTAAGCGAGCTAGAAAAAAATTGTTGACATATATATTGTTGAGAATGTTTAGGTGCATCCACTGGTGGCAATTTTGACTGAAAAAATGTTTCTAGTTTAGAAGTTATAGCAAAAAGAAATTTTGAATTTAAAATATCTAACCTACGTAGCTGGAGACGTGGGATTGCCACACTCAGAGTTCTGCCTAGGTAGAGTTCGAAAAGAGCGCGTCCTCCACCCAGGTTTCCCTCCTCCTGCGTAGCTTGGTCCGCGGCAACAGCTTTTGCAGAAACAATTTTTCAATTTCAAATAACTTTTGACCTAAGCGAGCTAGAAAAAAATTGTTGAAATATAAATTGTTGAGAATTTTTAGGCGCATCGACTGCTGGCAATTTTGAAGGAAGAATTGTTTCTAGTTTAGAAATTATAGCAAATAGAAGTTTTGAATTTAAAATATCTAACCTACGTAGCTGGAGACGTGGGATTGCCACACCCACAGTTCTGCCTAGGTAGAGTTCGAAAAGAGCGCGTCCTCCACCTAGGTTTCCCTCCTCCTGCGTAGCTTGGTCCGCGGCAACAGCTTTTGTAGAAACAATTTTTCAGTTGTAAATAACTTTTGACCTAAGCGAGCTAGGAAAAAATTGTTGAAATATATATTGTTGAGAATGTTTAGGTGCATCGACTGGTGGCAATTTTGACTTTGAAAATGTTTCTAGTTTAGAAGTTATAGCAAAAAGAAATTTTGAATTTAAAATATCTAACCTACGTAGCTGGAGACGTGGGATTGCCACATCCAGAGTTCTGCCTAGGTAGAGTTCGGAAAGAGCGCGTCCTCCACCCAGGTTTCCCTCCTCCTGCGTAGCTTGGTCCGCAGCAACAGCTTTTGCAGAAACAATTTTTCAATTTTAAATAACTATTGACCTAAGCGAGCTAAAAAAAATTGTTGAAATATAAATTGTTGAGAATTTTTAGGCGCATCGACTGGTGGCAATTTTGACTGATAAAATGTTTCTAGTTTAGAAGTTATAGCAAATAGAAGTTTTGAATTTAAAATATCAAACCTACGTAGCTGGAGACGTGGGATTGCCACACCCAGAGTTCAGCCTAAGTAGAGTTCGGAAAGAGCGCGTCCTCCACCTAGGTTTCCCTCCTCCTGCGTAGCTTGGTCCGCGGCAACAGCTTTTGTAGAAACAATTTTTCAGTTGTAAATAACTTTTGACCTAAGCGAGCTAGAAAAGAATTGTTGAAATATAAATTGTTGAGAATTTTTAGACGCATCTAATGGTGGCAATTTTGACTGAAAAAGTGTTTCTAGTTTAGAAGTTATAGCAAAAAGGTTTTTTTGAATTTAAAATATCAAACCAACGTAGCTGGAGATGTGGGATTGCCACACTTAGAGTTCAGCCTAAGTAGAGTTCGGAAAGAGCGCGTCCTCCACCTAGGTTTCCCTCCTCCTGCGTAGCTTGGTCCGCGGCAACAGCTTTTGTAGAAACAATTTTTCAGTTGTAAATAACTTTTGACCTAAGCGAGCTAGAAAAAAATTGTTGACATATATATTGTTGAGAATGTTTAGGTGCATCCACTGGTGGCAATTTTGACTGAAAAAATGTTTCTAGTTTAGAAGTTATAGCAAAAAGAAATTTTGAATTTAAAATATCTAACCTACGTAGCTGGAGACGTGGGATTGCCACACTCAGAGTTCTGCCTAGGTAGAGTTCGAAAAGAGCGCGTCCTCCACCCAGGTTTCCCTCCTCCTGCGTAGCTTGGTCCGCGGCAACAGCTTTTGCAGAAACAATTTTTCAATTTCAAATAACTTTTGACCTAAGCGAGCTAGAAAAAAATTGTTGAAATATAAATTGTTGAGAATTTTTAGGCGCATCGACTGCTGGCAATTTTGAAGGAAGAATTGTTTCTAGTTTAGAAATTATAGCAAATAGAAGTTTTGAATTTAAAATATCTAACCTACGTAGCTGGAGACGTGGGATTGCCACACCCACAGTTCTGCCTAGGTAGAGTTCGAAAAGAGCGCGTCCTCCACCTAGGTTTCCCTCCTCCTGCGTAGCTTGGTCCGCGGCAACAGCTTTTGTAGAAACAATTTTTCAGTTGTAAATAACTTTTGACCTAAGCGAGCTAGGAAAAAATTGTTGAAATATATATTGTTGAGAATGTTTAGGTGCATCGACTGGTGGCAATTTTGACTTAGAAAATGTTTCTAGTTTAGAAGTTATAGCAAAAAGAAATTTTGAATTTAAAATATCTAACCTACGTAGCTGGAGACGTGGGATTGCCACATCCAGAGTTCTGCCTAGGTAGAGTTCGGAAAGAGCGCGTCCTCCACCCAGGTTTCCCTCCTCCTGCGTAGCTTGGTCCGCAGCAACAGCTTTTGCAGAAACAATTTTTCAATTTTAAATAACTATTGACCTAAGCGAGCTAAAAAAAATTGTTGAAATATAAATTGTTGAGAATTTTTAGGCGCATCGACTGGTGGCAATTTTGACTGATAAAATGTTTCTAGTTTAGAAGTTATAGCAAATAGAAGTTTTGAATTTAAAATATCTAACCTACGTAGCTGGAGACGTGGGATTGCCACACCCAGAGTTCAGCCTAAGTAGAGTTCGGAAAGAGCGCGTCCTTCACCTAGCTTTCCCTCCTCCTGCGTAGCTTGATCCGCGGCAACAGCTTTTGTAGAAACAATTTTTCAGTTGTAAATAACTTTTGACCTAAGCGAGCTAGAAAAGAATTGTTGAAATATAAATTGTTGAGAATGTTTAGGCGCATCGACTGGTGGCAATTTTGACTCAAAAAATGTTTCTAGTTTAGAAGTTATAGAAAAAAGAAGTTTTGAATTTAAAATATCTAACCTACGTAGCTGGAGACGTGGGATTGCCACATCCAGAGTTCTGCCTAGGTAGAGTTCGGAAAGAGCGCGTCCTCCACCCAGGTTTCCCTCCTCCTGCGTAGCTTGGTCCGCAGCAACAGCTTTTGCAGAAACAATTTTTCAATTTTAAATAACTATTGACCTAAGCGAGCTAAAAAAAATTGTTGAAATATAAATTGTTGAGAATTTTTAGGCGCATCGACTGGTGGCAATTTTGACTGATAAAATGTTTCTAGTTTAGAAGTTATAGCAAATAGAAGTTTTGAATTTAAAATATCAAACCTACGTAGCTGGAGACGTGGGATTGCCACACCCAGAGTTCAGCCTAAGTAGAGTTCGGAAAGAGCGCGTCCTTCACCTAGCTTTCCCTCCTCCTGCGTAGCTTGATCCGCGGCAACAGCTTTTGTAGAAACAATTTTTCAGTTGTAAATAACTTTTGACCTAAGCGAGCTAGAAAAGAATTGTTGAAATATAAATTGTTGAGAATGTTTAGGAGCATCGACTGGTGGCAATTTTGACTCAAAAAATGTTTCTAGTTTAGAAGTTATAGAAAAAAGAAGTTTTGAATTTAAAATATCTAACCTACGTAGCTGGAGACGTGGGATTGCCACACCCAGAATTCTGCCTAGGTAGAGTTCGGAAAGAGCGCGTCCTTCACCCAGGTTTCCCTCCTCCTGCGTAGCTTGGTCCGCGGCAACAGCTTTTGTAGAAACAATTTTTCAGTTGTAAATACCTTTTGACCTAAGCGAGCTAGAAAAAATTGTTCAAATATAAATTGTTGAGAAATTTTAGGCGCATCGACTGGTGCCAATTTTGACTGATAAAATGTTTCTAGTTTAGAAGTTATAGCAAATAGAAGTTTTGAATTTAAAATATCTAACCTACGTAGCTGGAAACGTGGGATTGCCACACCCAGAGTTCTGCCTAGGTAGAGATCGGAAAGAGCGCGTCCTCCACCTAGGTTTCCCTCCTCCTGCGTAGCTTGGTCCGCGGCAACAGCTTTTGTAGAAACAATTTTTCAGTTGTAAATAACTTTTGACCTAAGCGAGCTAGAAAAGAATTGTTGAAATATAAATTGTTGAGAATTTTTAGACGCATCTAATGGTGGCAATTTTGACTGAAAAAATGTTTCTAGTTTAGAAGTTATAGCAAAAAGATGTTTTGAATTTAAAATATCAAACCAACGTAGCTGGAGATGTGGGATTGCCACACTTAGAGTTCAGCCTAAGTAGAGTTCGGAAAGAGCGCGTCCTCCACCTAGGTTTCCCTCCTCCTGCGTAGCTTGGTCCGCGGCAACAGCTTTTGTAGAAACAATTTTTCAGTTGTAAATAACTTTTGACCTAAGCGAGCTAGAAAAAAATTGTTGACATATATATTGTTGAGAATGTTTAGGTGCATCCACTGGTGGCAATTTTGACTGAAAAAATGTTTCTAGTTTAGAAGTTATAGCAAAAAGAAATTTTGAATTTAAAATATCTAACCTACGTAGCTGGAGACGTGGGATTGCCACACTCAGAGTTCTGCCTAGGTAGAGTTCGAAAAGAGCGCGTCCTCCACCCAGGTTCCCCTCCTCCTGCGTAGCTTGGTCCGCGGCAACAGCTTTTGCAGAAACAATTTTTCAATTTTAAATAACTTTTGACCTAAGCGAGCTAGAAAAAAATTGTTGAAATATAAATTGTTGAGAATTTTTAGGCGCATCGACTGGTGGCAATTTTGACTCAAAAAATGTTTCTAGTTTAGAAGTTATAGAAAAAAGAAGTTTTGAATTTAAAATATCTAACCTACGTAGCTGGAGACGTGGGATTGCCACATCCAGAGTTCTGCCTAGGTAGAGTTCGGAAAGAGCGCGTCCTCCACCCAGGTTTCCCTCCTCCTGTGTAGCTTGGTCCGCGGCAACAGCTTTTGTAGAAACAATTTTTCAGTTGTAAATAACTTTTGACCTAAGCGAGCTAGAAAAGAATTGTTGAAATATAAATTGTTGAGAATGTTTAGGCGCATCGACTGGTGGCAATTTTGACTCAAAAAATGTTTCTAGTTTAGAAGTTATAGAAAAAAGAAGTTTTGAATTTAAAATATCTAACCTACGTAGCTGGAGACGTGGGATTGCCACATCCAGAGTTCTGCCTAGGTAGAGTTCGGAAAGAGCGCGTCCTCCACCCAGGTTTCCCTCCTCCTGCGTAGCTTGGTCCGCAGCAACAGCTTTTGCAGAAACAATTTTTCAATTTTAAATAACTATTGACCTAAGCGAGTTAAAAAAAATTGTTGAAATATAAATTGTTGAGAATTTTTAGGCGCATCGACTGGTGGCAATTTTGACTGATAAAATGTTTCTAGTTTAGAAGTTATAGCAAATAGAAGTTTTGAATTTAAAATATCAAACCTACGTAGCTGGAGACGTGGGATTGCCACACCCAGAGTTCAGCCTAAGTAGAGATCGGAAAGAGCGCGTCCTTCACCTAGCTTTCCCTCCTCCTGCGTAGCTTGATCCGCGGCAACAGCTTTTGTAGAAACAATTTTTCAGTTGTAAATAACTTTTGACCTAAGCGAGCTAGAAAAGAATTGTTGAAATATAAATTGTTGAGAATGTTTAGGCGCATCGACTGGTGGCAATTTTGACTCAAAAAATGTTTCTAGTTTAGAAGTTATAGAAAAAAGAAGTTTTGAATTTAAAATATCTAACCTACGTAGCTGGAGACGTGGGATTGCCACATCCAGAGTTCTGCCTAGGTAGAGTTCGGAAAGAGCGCGTCCTCCACCCAGGTTTCCCTCCTCCTGTGTAGCTTGGTCCGCGGCAACAGCTTTTGTAGAAACAATTTTTCAGTTGTAAATAACTTTTGACCTAAGCGAGCTAGGAAAAAATTGTTGAAATATATATTGTTGAGAATGTTTAGGTGCATCGACTGGTGGCAATTTTGACTTAGAAAATGTTTCTAGTTTAGAAGTTATAGCAAAAAGAAATTTTTAATTTAAAATATCTAACCTACGTAGCTGGAGACGTGGGATTGCCACATCCAGAGTTCTGCCTAGGTAGAGTTCGGAAAGAGCGCGTCCTCCACCCAGGTTTCCCTCCTCCTGCGTAGCTTGGTCCGCAGCAACAGCTTTTGCAGAAACAATTTTTCAATTTTAAATAACTATTGACCTAAGCGAGCAAAAAAAAATTGTTGAAATATAAATTGTTGAGAATTTTTAGGCGCATCGACTGGTGGCAATTTTGACTGATAAAATGTTTCTAGTTTAGAAGTTATAGCAAATAGAAGTTTTGAATTTAAAATATCTAACCTACGTAGCTGGAGACGTGGGATTGCCACACCCAGAATTCTGCCTAGGTAGAGTTCGGAAAGAGCGCGTCCTTCACCCAGGTTTCCCTCCTCCTGCGTAGCTTGGTCCGCGGCAACAGCTTTTGTAGAAACAATTTTTCAGTTGTAAATACCTTTTGACCTAAGCGAGCTAGAAAAAATTGTTCAAATATAAATTGTTGAGAATTTTTAGGCGCATCGACTGGTGCCAATTTTGACTGAAAAAATGTTTCTAGTTTAGAAGTTATAGCAAAAAGAAATTTTGAATTTAAAATATCTAACCTACGTAGCTGGAGACGTGGGATTGCCACACTCAGAGTTCTGCCTAGGTAGAGTTCGAAAAGAGCGCGTCCTCCACCCAGGTTTCCCTCCTCCTGCGTAGCTTGGTCCGCGGCAACAGCTTTTGCAGAAACAATTTTTCAATTTTAAATAACTTTTGACCTAAGCGAGCTAGAAAAAAATTGTTGAAATATAAATTGTTGAGAATTTTTAGGCGCATCGACTGCTGGCAATTTTGAAAGAAGAATTGTTTCTAGTTTAGAAATTATAGCAAATAGAAGTTTTGAATTTAAAATATCTAACCTACGTAGCTGGAGACGTGGGATTGCCACACCCACAGTTCTGCCTAGGTAGAGTTCGAAAAGAGCGCGTCCTCCACCTAGGTTTCCCTCCTCCTGCGTAGCTTGGTCCGCGGCAACAGCTTTTGTAGAAACAATTTTTCAGTTGTAAATAACTTTTGACCTAAGCGAGCTAGAAAAAAATTGTTGAAATATATATTGTTGAGAATGTTTAGGTGCATCGACTGGTGGCAATTTTGACTTAGGAAATGTTTCTAGTTTAGAAGTTATAGCAAAAAGAAATTTTGAATTTAAAATATCTAACCTACGTAGCTGGAGACGTGGGATTGCCACATCCAGAGTTCTGCCTAGGTAGAGTTCGGAAAGAGCGCGTCCTCCACCCAGGTTTCCCTCCTCCTGCGTAGCTTGGTCCGCGGCAACAGCTTTTGCAGAAACAATTTTTCAATTTTAAATAACTATTGACCTAAGCGAGCTAAAAAAAATTGTTGAAATATAAATTGTTGAGAATTTTTAGGCGCATCGACTGGTGGCAATTTTGACTGATAAAATGTTTCTAGTTTAGAAGTTATAGCAAATAGAAGTTTTGAATTTAAAATATCAAACCTACGTAGCTGGAGACGTGGGATTGCCACACCCAGAGTTCAGCCTAAGTAGAGTTCGGAAAGAGCGCGTCCCTCACCTAGCTTTCCCTCCTCCTGCGTAGCTTGATCCGCGGCAACAGCTTTTGTAGAAACAATTTTTCAGTTGTAAATAACTTTTGACCTAAGCGAGCTAGAAAAGAATTGTTGAAATATAAATTGTTGAGAATGTTTAGGCGCATCGACTGGTGGCAATTTTGACTCAAAAAATGTTTCTAGTTTAGAAGTTATAGAAAAAAGAAGTTTTGAATTTAAAATATCTAACCTACGTAGCTGGAGACGTGGGATTGCCACATCCAGAGTTCTGCCTAGGAAGAGTTCGGAAAGAGCGCGTCCTCCACCCAGGTTTCCCTCCTCCTGCGTAGCTTGGTCCGCAGCAACAGCTTTTGCAGAAACAATTTTCAATTTTAAATAACTATTGACCTAAGCGAGCTAAAAAAAATTGTTGAAATATAAATTGTTGAGAATTTTTAGGCGCATCGACTGGTGGCAATTTTGACTGATAAAATGTTTCTAGTTTAGAAGTTATAGCAAATAGAAGTTTTGAATTTAAAATATCAAACCTACGTAGCTGGAGACGTGGGATTGCCACACCCAGAGTTCAGCCTAAGTAGAGTTCGGAAAGAGCGCGTCCTTCACCTAGCTTTCCCTCCTCCTGCGTAGCTTGATCCGCGGCAACAGCTTTTGTAGAAACAATTTTTCAGTTGTAAATAACTTTTGACCTAAGCGAGCTAGAAAAGAATTGTTGAAATATAAATTGTTGAGAATGTTTAGGCGCATCGACTGGTGGCAATTTTGACTCAAAAAGTGTTTCTAGTTTAGAAGTTATAGAAAAAAGAAGTTTTGAATTTAAAATATCTAACCTACCTAGCTGGAGACGTGGGATTGCCACACCCAGAATTCTGCCTAGGTAGAGTTCGGAAAGAGCGCGTCCTTCACCCAGGTTTCCCTCCTCCTGCGTAGCTTGGTCCGCGGCAACAGCTTTTGTAGAAACAATTTTTCAGTTGTAAATACCTTTTGACCTAAGCGAGCTAGAAAAAATTGTTCAAATATAAATTGTTGAGAATTTTTAGGCGCATCGACTGGTGCCAATTTTGACTGATAAAATGTTTCTAGTTTAGAAGTTATAGCAAATAGAAGTTTTGAATTTAAAATATCTAACCTACGTAGCTGGAAACGTGGGATTGCCACACCCAGAGTTCTGCCTAGGTAGAGATCGGAAAGAGCGCGTCCTCCACCTAGGTTTCCCTCCTCCTGCGTAGCTTGGTCCGCGGCAACAGCTTTTGTAGAAACAATTTTTCAGTTGTAAATAACTTTTGACCTAAGCGAGCTAGAAAAAAATTGTTGAAATATAAATTGTTGAGAATTTTTAGACGCATCTAATGGTGGCAATTTTGACTCAAAAAGTGTTTCTAGTTTAGAAGTTATAGAAAAAAGAAGTTTTGAATTTAAAATATCTAACCTACGTAGCTGGAGACGTGGGATTGCCACACCCAGAATTCTGCCTAGGTAGAGTTCGGAAAGAGCGCGTCCTTCACCCAGGTTTCCCTCCTCCTGCGTAGCTTGGTCCGCGGCAACAGCTTTTGCAGAAACAATTTTTCAATTTTAAATAACTATTGACCTAAGCGAGCTAAAAAAAATTGTTGAAATATAAATTGTTGAGAATTTTTAGGCGCATCGACTGGTGGCAATTTTGACTGATAAAATGTTTCTAGTTTAGAAGTTATAGCAAATAGAAGTTTTGAATTTAAAATATCAAACCTACGTAGCTGGAGACGTGGGATTGCCACACCCAAAGTTCAGCCTAAGTAGAGTTCGGAAAGAGCGCGTCCTTCACCTAGCTTTCCCTCCTCCTGCGTAGCTTGATCCGCGGCAACAGCTTTTGTAGAAACAATTTTTCAGTTGTAAATAACTTTTGACCTAAGCGAGCTAGAAAAGAATTGTTGAAATATAAATTGTTGAGAATGTTTAGGCGCATCGACTGGTGGCAATTTTGACTCAAAAAATGTTTCTAGTTTAGAAGTTATAGAAAAAAGAAGTTTTGAATTTAAAATATCTAACCTACGTAGCTGGAGACGTGGGATTGCCACATCCAGAGTTCTGCCTAGGAAGAGTTCGGAAAGAGCGCGTCCTCCACCCAGGTTTCCCTCCTCCTGCGTAGCTTGGTCCGCAGCAACAGCTTTTGCAGAAACAATTTTCAATTTTAAATAACTATTGACCTAAGCGAGCTAAAAAAAATTGTTGAAATATAAATTGTTGAGAATTTTTAGGCGCATCGACTGGTGGCAATTTTGACTGATAAAATGTTTCTAGTTTAGAAGTTATAGCAAATAGAAGTTTTGAATTTAAAATATCAAACCTACGTAGCTGGAGACGTGGGATTGCCACACCCAGAGTTCAGCCTAAGTAGAGTTCGGAAAGAGCGCGTCCTTCACCTAGCTTTCCCTCCTCCTGCGTAGCTTGATCCGCGGCAACAGCTTTTGTAGAAACAATTTTTCAGTTGTAAATAACTTTTGACCTAAGCGAGCTAGAAAAGAATTGTTGAAATATAAATTGTTGAGAATGTTTAGGCGCATCGACTGGTGGCAATTTTGACTCAAAAAGTGTTTCTAGTTTAGAAGTTATAGAAAAAAGAAGTTTTGAATTTAAAATATCTAACCTACGTAGCTGGAGACGTGGGATTGCCACACCCAGAATTCTGCCTAGGTAGAGTTCGGAAAGAGCGCGTCCTTCACCCAGGTTTCCCTCCTCCTGCGTAGCTTGGTCCGCGGCAACAGCTTTTGTAGAAACAATTTTTCAGTTGTAAATACCTTTTGACCTAAGCGAGCTAGAAAAAATTGTTCAAATATAAATTGTTGAGAATTTTTAGGCGCATCGACTGGTGCCAATTTTGACTGATAAAATGTTTCTAGTTTAGAAGTTATAGCAAATAGAAGTTTTGAATTTAAAATATCTAACCTACGTAGCTGGAAACGTGGGATTGCCACACCCAGAGTTCTGCCTAGGTAGAGATCGGAAAGAGCGCGTCCTCCACCTAGGTTTCCCTCCTCCTGCGTAGCTTGGTCCGCGGCAACAGCTTTTGTAGAAACAATTATTCAGTTGTAAATAACTTTTGACCTAAGCGAGCTAGAAAAAAATTGTTGAAATATAAATTGTTGAGAATTTTTAGACGCATCTAATGGTGGCAATTTTGACTGAAAAAATGTTTCTAGTTTAGAAGTTATAGCAAAAAGATGTTTTGAATTTAAAATATCAAACCAACGTAGCTGGAGATGTGGGATTGCCACACTTAGAGTTCAGCCTAAGTAGAGTTCGGAAAGAGCGCGTCCTCCACCTAGGTTTCCCTCCTCCTGCGTAGCTTGGTCCGCGGCAACAGCTTTTGTAGAAACAATTTTTCAGTTGTAAATAACTTTTGACCTAAGCGAGCTAGAAAAAAATTGTTGACATATATATTGTTGAGAATGTTTAGGTGCATCCACTGGTGGCAATTTTGACTGAAAAAATGTTTCTAGTTTAGAAGTTATAGCAAAAAGAAATTTTGAATTTAAAATATCTAACCTACGTAGCTGGAGACGTGGGATTGCCACACTCAGAGTTCTGCCTAGGTAGAGTTCGAAAAGAGCGCGTCCTCCACCCAGGTTTCCCTCCTCCTGCGTAGCTTGGTCCGCGGCAACAGCTTTTGCAGAAACAATTTTTCAATTTTAAATAACTTTTGACCTAAGCGAGCTAGAAAAAAATTGTTGAAATATAAATTGTTGAGAATTTTTAGGCGCATCGACTGCTGGCAATTTTTAAAGAAGAATTGTTTCTAGTTTAGAAATTATAGCAAATAGAAGTTTTGAATTTAAAATATCTAACCTACGTAGCTGGAGACGTGGGATTGCCACACCCACAGTTCTGCCTAGGTAGAGTTCGAAAAGAGCGCGTCCTCCACCTAGGTTTCCCTCCTCCTGCGTAGCTTGGTCCGCGGCAACAGCTTTTGTAGAAACAATTTTTCAGTTGTAAATAACTTTTGACCTAAGCGAGCTAGGAAAAAATTGTTGAAATATATATTGTTGAGAATGTTTAGGTGCATCGACTGGTGGCAATTTTGACTTAGAAAATGTTTCTAGTTTAGAAGTTATAGCAAAAAGAAATTTTGAATTTAAAATATCTAACCTACGTAGCTGGAGACGTGGGATTGCCACATCCAGAGTTCTGCCTAGGTAGAGTTCGGAAAGAGCGCGTCCTCCACCCAGGTTTCCCTCCTCCTGCGTAGCTTGGTCCGCAGCAACAGCTTTTGCAGAAACAATTTTTCAATTTTAAATAACTATTGACCTAAGCGAGCTAAAAAAAATTGTTGAAATATAAATTGTTGAGAATTTTTAGGCGCATCGACTGGTGGCAATTTTGACTGATAAAATGTTTCTAGTTTAGAAGTTATAGCAAATAGAAGTTTTGAATTTAAAATATCAAACCTACGTAGCTGGAGACGTGGGATTGCCACACCCAGAGTTCAGCCTAAGTAGAGTTCGGAAAGAGCGCGTCCTTCACCTAGCTTTCCCTCCTCCTGCGTAGCTTGATCCGCGGCAACAGCTTTTGTAGAAACAATTTTTCAGTTGTAAATAACTTTTGACCTAAGCGAGCTAGAAAAGAATTGTTGAAATATAAATTGTTGAGAATGTTTAGGCGCATCGACTGGTGGCAATTTTGACTCAAAAAATGTTTCTAGTTTAGAAGTTATAGAAAAAAGAAGTTTTGAATTTAAAATATCTAACCTACGTAGCTGGAGACGTGGGATTGCCACATCCAGAGTTCTGCCTAGGTAGAGTTCGGAAAGAGCGCGTCCTCCACCCAGTTTTCCCTCCTCCTGTGTAGCTTGGTCCGCGGCAACAGCTTTTGTAGAAACAATTTTTCAGTTGTAAATAACTTTTGACCTAAGCGAGCTAGGAAAAAATTGTTGAAATATATATTGTTGAGAATGTTTAGGTGCATCGACTGGTGGCAATTTTGACTTAGAAAATGTTTCTAGTTTAGAAGTTATAACAATAAGAAATTTTGAATTTAAAATATCTAACCTACGTAGCTGGAGACGTGGGATTGCCACATCCAGAGTTCTGCCTAGGTAGAGTTCGGAAAGAGCGCGTCCTCCACCCAGGTTTCCCTCCTCCTGCGTAGCTTGGTCCGCAGCAACAGCTTTTGCAGAAACAATTTTTCAATTTTAAATAACTATTGACCTAAGCGAGCTAAAAAAAATTGTTGAAATATAAATTGTTGAGAATTTTTAGGCGCATCGACTGGTGGCAATTTTGACTGATAAAATGTTTCTAGTTTAGAAGTTATAGCAAATAGAAGTTTTGAATTTAAAATATCAAACCTACGTAGCTGGAGACGTGGGATTGCCACACCCAGAGTTCAGCCTAAGTAGAGTTCGGAAAGAGCGCGTCCTTCACCTAGCTTTCCCTCCTCCTGCGTAGCTTGATCCGCGGCAACAGCTTTTGTAGAAACAATTTTTCAGTTGTAAATAACTTTTGACCTAAGCGAGCTAGAAAAGAATTGTTGAAATATAAATTGTTGAGAATGTTTAGGCGCATCGACTGGTGGCAATTTTGACTCAAAAAATGTTTCTAGTTTAGAAGTTATAGAAAAAAGAAGTTTTGAATTTAAAATATCTAACCTACGTAGCTGGAGACGTGGGATTGCCACATCCAGAGTTCTGCCTAGGTAGAGTTCGGAAAGAGCGCGTCCTCCACCCAGTTTTCCCTCCTCCTGTGTAGCTTGGTCCGCGGCAACAGCTTTTGTAGAAACAATTTTTCAGTTGTAAATAACTTTTGACCTAAGCGAGCTAGGAAAAAATTGTTGAAATATATATTGTTGAGAATGTTTAGGTGCATCGACTGGTGGCAATTTTGACTTAGAAAATGTTTCTAGTTTAGAAGTTATAACAATAAGAAATTTTGAATTTAAAATATCTAACCTACGTAGCTGGAGACGTGGGATTGCCACATCCAGAGTTCTGCCTAGGTAGAGTTCGGAAAGAGCGCGTCCTCCACCCAGGTTTCCCTCCTCCTGCGTAGCTTGGTCCGCAGCAACAGCTTTTGCAGAAACAATTTTTCAATTTTAAATAACTATTGACCTAAGCGAGCTAAAAAAAATTGTTGAAATATAAATTGTTGAGAATTTTTAGGCGCATCGACTGGTGGCAATTTTGACTGATAAAATGTTTCTAGTTTAGAAGTTATAGCAAATAGAAGTTTTGAATTTAAAATATCAAACCTACGTAGCTGGAGACGTGGGATTGCCACACCCAGAGTTCAGCCTAAGTAGAGTTCGGAAAGAGCGCGTCCTTCACCTAGCTTTCCCTCCTCCTGCGTAGCTTGATCCGCGGCAACAGCTTTTGTAGAAACAATTTTTCAGTTGTAAATAACTTTTGACCTAAGCGAGCTAGAAAAGAATTGTTGAAATATAAATTGTTGAGAATGTTTAGGCGCATCGACTGGTGGCAATTTTGACTCAAAAAATGTTTCTAGTTTAGAAGTTATAGAAAAAAGAAGTTTTGAATTTAAAATATCTAACCTACGTAGCTGGAGACGTGGGATTGCCACATCCAGAGTTCTGCCTAGGTAGAGTTCGGAAAGAGCGCGTCCTCCACCCAGTTTTCCCTCCTCCTGTGTAGCTTGGTCCGCGGCAACAGCTTTTGTAGAAACAATTTTTCAGTTGTAAATAACTTTTGACCTAAGCGAGCTAGGAAAAAATTGTTGAAATATATATTGTTGAGAATGTTTAGGTGCATCGACTGGTGGCAATTTTGACTTAGAAAATGTTTCTAGTTTAGAAGTTATAACAATAAGAAATTTTGAATTTAAAATATCTAACCTACGTAGCTGGAGACGTGGGATTGCCACATCCAGAGTTCTGCCTAGGTAGAGTTCGGAAAGAGCGCGTCCTCCACCCAGGTTTCCCTCCTCCTGCGTAGCTTGGTCCGCAGCAACAGCTTTTGCAGAAACAATTTTTCAATTTTAAATAACTATTGACCTAAGCGAGCTAAAAAAAATTGTTGAAATATAAATTGTTGAGAATTTTTAGGCGCATCGACTGGTGGCAATTTTGACTGATAAAATGTTTCTAGTTTAGAAGTTATAGCAAATAGAAGTTTTGAATTTAAAATATCAAACCTACGTAGCTGGAGACGTGGGATTGCCACACCCAGAGTTCAGCCTAAGTAGAGTTCGGAAAGAGCGCGTCCTTCACCTAGCTTTCCCTCCTCCTGCGTAGCTTGATCCGCGGCAACAGCTTTTGTAGAAACAATTTTTCAGTTGTAAATAACTTTTGACCTAAGCGAGCTAGAAAAGAATTGTTGAAATATAAATTGTTGAGAATGTTTAGGCGCATCGACTGGTGGCAATTTTGACTCAAAAAATGTTTCTAGTTTAGAAGTTATAGAAAAAAGAAGTTTTGAATTTAAAATATCTAACCTACGTAGCTGGAGACGTGGGATTGCCACATCCAGAGTTCTGCCTAGGTAGAGTTCGGAAAGAGCGCGTCCTCCACCCAGTTTTCCCTCCTCCTGTGTAGCTTGGTCCGCGGCAACAGCTTTTGTAGAAACAATTTTTCAGTTGTAAATAACTTTTGACCTAAGCGAGCTAGGAAAAAATTGTTGAAATATATATTGTTGAGAATGTTTAGGTGCATCGACTGGTGGCAATTTTGACTTAGAAAATGTTTCTAGTTTAGAAGTTATAACAATAAGAAATTTTGAATTTAAAATATCTAACCTACGTAGCTGGAGACGTGGGATTGCCACATCCAGAGTTCTGCCTAGGTAGAGTTCGGAAAGAGCGCGTCCTCCACCCAGGTTTCCCTCCTCCTGCGTAGCTTGGTCCGCAGCAACAGCTTTTGCAGAAACAATTTTTCAATTTTAAATAACTATTGACCTAAGCGAGCTAAAAAAAATTGTTGAAATATAAATTGTTGAGAATTTTTAGGCGCATCGACTGGTGGCAATTTTGACTGATAAAATGTTTCTAGTTTAGAAGTTATAGCAAATAGAAGTTTTGAATTTAAAATATCAAACCTACGTAGCTGGAGACGTGGGATTGCCACACCCAGAGTTCAGCCTAAGTAGAGTTCGGAAAGAGCGCGTCCTTCACCTAGCTTTCCCTCCTCCTGCGTAGCTTGATCCGCGGCAACAGCTTTTGTAGAAACAATTTTTCAGTTGTAAATAACTTTTGACCTAAGCGAGCTAGAAAAGAATTGTTGAAATATAAATTGTTGAGAATGTTTAGGCGCATCGACTGGTGGCAATTTTGACTCAAAAAATGTTTCTAGTTTAGAAGTTATAGAAAAAAGAAGTTTTGAATTTAAAATATCTAACCTACGTAGCTGGAGACGTGGGATTGCCACATCCAGAGTTCTGCCTAGGTAGAGTTCGGAAAGAGCGCGTCCTCCACCCAGTTTTCCCTCCTCCTGTGTAGCTTGGTCCGCGGCAACAGCTTTTGTAGAAACAATTTTTCAGTTGTAAATAACTTTTGACCTAAGCGAGCTAGGAAAAAATTGTTGAAATATATATTGTTGAGAATGTTTAGGTGCATCGACTGGTGGCAATTTTGACTTAGAAAATGTTTCTAGTTTAGAAGTTATAACAATAAGAAATTTTGAATTTAAAATATCTAACCTACGTAGCTGGAGACGTGGGATTGCCACATCCAGAGTTCTGCCTAGGTAGAGTTCGGAAAGAGCGCGTCCTCCACCCAGGTTTCCCTCCTCCTGCGTAGCTTGGTCCGCAGCAACAGCTTTTGCAGAAACAATTTTTCAATTTTAAATAACTATTGACCTAAGCGAGCTAAAAAAAATTGTTGAAATATAAATTGTTGAGAATTTTTAGGCGCATCGACTGGTGGCAATTTTGACTGATAAAATGTTTCTAGTTTAGAAGTTATAGCAAATAGAAGTTTTGAATTTAAAATATCAAACCTACGTAGCTGGAGACGTGGGATTGCCACACCCAGAGTTCAGCCTAAGTAGAGTTCGGAAAGAGCGCGTCCTTCACCTAGCTTTCCCTCCTCCTGCGTAGCTTGATCCGCGGCAACAGCTTTTGTAGAAACAATTTTTCAGTTGTAAATAACTTTTGACCTAAGCGAGCTAGAAAAGAATTGTTGAAATATAAATTGTTGAGAATGTTTAGGCGCATCGACTGGTGGCAATTTTGACTCAAAAAATGTTTCTAGTTTAGAAGTTATAGAAAAAAGAAGTTTTGAATTTAAAATATCTAACCTACGTAGCTGGAGACGTGGGATTGCCACATCCAGAGTTCTGCCTAGGTAGAGTTCGGAAAGAGCGCGTCCTCCACCCAGTTTTCCCTCCTCCTGTGTAGCTTGGTCCGCGGCAACAGCTTTTGTAGAAACAATTTTTCAGTTGTAAATAACTTTTGACCTAAGCGAGCTAGGAAAAAATTGTTGAAATATATATTGTTGAGAATGTTTAGGTGCATCGACTGGTGGCAATTTTGACTTAGAAAATGTTTCTAGTTTAGAAGTTATAACAATAAGAAATTTTGAATTTAAAATATCTAACCTACGTAGCTGGAGACGTGGGATTGCCACATCCAGAGTTCTGCCTAGGTAGAGTTCGGAAAGAGCGCGTCCTCCACCCAGGTTTCCCTCCTCCTGCGTAGCTTGGTCCGCAGCAACAGCTTTTGCAGAAACAATTTTTCAATTTTAAATAACTATTGACCTAAGCGAGCTAAAAAAAATTGTTGAAATATAAATTGTTGAGAATTTTTAGGCGCATCGACTGGTGGCAATTTTGACTGATAAAATGTTTCTAGTTTAGAAGTTATAGCAAATAGAAGTTTTGAATTTAAAATATCAAACCTACGTAGCTGGAGACGTGGGATTGCCACACCCAGAGTTCAGCCTAAGTAGAGTTCGGAAAGAGCGCGTCCTTCACCTAGCTTTCCCTCCTCCTGCGTAGCTTGATCCGCGGCAACAGCTTTTGTAGAAACAATTTTTCAGTTGTAAATAACTTTTGACCTAAGCGAGCTAGAAAAGAATTGTTGAAATATAAATTGTTGAGAATGTTTAGGCGCATCGACTGGTGGCAATTTTGACTCAAAAAATGTTTCTAGTTTAGAAGTTATAGAAAAAAGAAGTTTTGAATTTAAAATATCTAACCTACGTAGCTGGAGACGTGGGATTGCCACATCCAGAGTTCTGCCTAGGTAGAGTTCGGAAAGAGCGCGTCCTCCACCCAGGTTTCCCTCCTCCTGCGTAGCTTGGTCCGCAGCAACAGCTTTTGCAGAAACAATTTTTCAATTTTAAATAACTATTGACCTAAGCGAGCTAAAAAAAATTGTTGAAATATAAATTGTTGAGAATTTTTAGGCGCATCGACTGGTGGCAATTTTGACTGATAAAATGTTTCTAGTTTAGAAGTTATAGCAAATAGAAGTTTTGAATTTAAAATATCAAACCTACGTAGCTGGAGACGTGGGATTGCCACACCCAGAGTTCAGCCTAAGTAGAGTTCGGAAAGAGCGCGTCCTTCACCTAGCTTTCCCTCCTCCTGCGTAGCTTGATCCGCGGCAACAGCTTTTGTAGAAACAATTTTTCAGTTGTAAATAACTTTTGACCTAAGCGAGCTAGAAAAGAATTGTTGAAATATAAATTGTTGAGAATGTGTAGGCGCATCGACTGGTGGCAATTTTGACTCAAAAATTGTTTCTAGTTTAGAAGTTATAGAAAAAAGAAGTTTTGAATTTAAAATATCTAACCTACGTAGCTGGAGACGTGGGATTGCCACACCCAGAATTCTGCCTAGGTAGAGTTCGGAAAGAGCGCGTCCTTCACCCAGGTTTCCCTCCTCCTGCATAGCTTGGTCCGCGGCAACAGCTTTTGTAGAAACAATTTTTCAGTTGTAAATACCTTTTGACCTAAGCGAGCTAGAAAAAATTGTTCAAATATAAATTGTTGAGAATTTTTAGGCGCATCGACTGGTGCCAATTTTGACTGATAAAATGTTTCTAGTTTAGAAGTTATAGCAAATAGAAGTTTTGAATTTAAAATATCTAACCTACGTAGCTGGAAACGTGGGATTGCCACACCCAGAGTTCTGCCTAGGTAGAGATCGGAAAGAGCGCGTCCTCCACCTAGGTTTCCCTCCTCCTGCGTAGCTTGGTCCGCGGCAACAGCTTTTGTAGAAACAATTTTTCAGTTGTAAATAACTTTTGACCTAAACGAGCTAGAAAAGAATTGTTGAAATATAAATTGTTGAGAATTTTTAGACGCATCTAATGGTGGCAATTTTGACTCAAAAAATGTTTCTAGTTTAGAAGTTATAGAAAAAAGAAGTTTTGAATTTAAAATATCTAACCTACGTAGCTGGAGACGTGGGATTGCCACATCCAGAGTTCTGCCTAGGTAGAGTTCGGAAAGAGCGCGTCCTCCACCCAGGTTTCCCTCCTCCTGCGTAGCTTGGTCCGCAGCAACAGCTTTTGCAGAAACAATTTTTCAATTTTAAATAACTATTGACCTAAGCGAGCTAAAAAAAATTGTTGAAATATAAATTGTTGAGAATTTTTAGGCGCATCGACTGGTGGCAATTTTGACTGAAAAAATGTTTCTAGTTTAGAAGTTATAGCAAATAGAAGTTTTGAATTTAAAATATCAAACCTACGTAGCTGGAGACGTGGGATTGCCACACCCAGAGTTCAGCCTAAGTAGAGTTCGGAAAGAGCGCGTCCTTCACCTAGCTTTCCCTCCTCCTGCGTAGCTTGATCCGCGGCAACAGCTTTTGTAGAAACAATTTTTCAGTTGTAAATAACTTTTGACCTAAGCGAGCTAGAAAAGAATTGTTGAAATATAAATTGTTGAGAATGTGTAGGCGCATCGACTGGTGGCAATTTTGACTCAAAAATTGTTTCTAGTTTAGAAGTTATAGAAAAAAGAAGTTTTGAATTTAAAATATCTAACCTACGTAGCTGGAGACGTGGGATTGCCACACCCAGAATTCTGCCTAGGTAGAGTTCGGAAAGAGCGCGTCCTTCACCCAGGTTTCCCTCCTCCTGCATAGCTTGGTCCGCGGCAACAGCTTTTGTAGAAACAATTTTTCAGTTGTAAATACCTTTTGACCTAAGCGAGCTAGAAAAAATTGTTCAAATATAAATTGTTGAGAATTTTTAGGCGCATCGACTGGTGCCAATTTTGACTGATAAAATGTTTCTAGTTTAGAAGTTATAGCAAATAGAAGTTTTGAATTTAAAATATCTAACCTACGTAGCTGGAAACGTGGGATTGCCACACCCAGAGTTCTGCCTAGGTAGAGATCGGAAAGAGCGCGTCCTCCACCTAGGTTTCCCTCCTCCTGCGTAGCTTGGTCCGCGGCAACAGCTTTTGTAGAAACAATTTTTCAGTTGTAAATAACTTTTGACCTAAACGAGCTAGAAAAGAATTGTTGAAATATAAATTGTTGAGAATTTTTAGACGCATCTAATGGTGGCAATTTTGACTCAAAAAATGTTTCTAGTTTAGAAGTTATAGAAAAAAGAAGTTTTGAATTTAAAATATCTAACCTACGTAGCTGGAGACGTGGGATTGCCACATCCAGAGTTCTGCCTAGGTAGAGTTCGGAAAGAGCGCGTCCTCCACCCAGGTTTCCCTCCTCCTGCGTAGCTTGGTCCGCAGCAACAGCTTTTGCAGAAACAATTTTTCAATTTTAAATAACTATTGACCTAAGCGAGCTAAAAAAAATTGTTGAAATATAAATTGTTGAGAATTTTTAGGCGCATCGACTGGTGGCAATTTTGACTGATAAAATGTTTCTAGTTTAGAAGTTATAGCAAATAGAAGTTTTGAATTTAAAATATCAAACCTACGTAGCTGGAGACGTGGGATTGCCACACCCAGAGTTCAGCCTAAGTAGAGTTCGGAAAGAGCGCGTCCTTCACCTAGCTTTCCCTCCTCCTGCGTAGCTTGATCCGCGGCAACAGCTTTTGTAGAAACAATTTTTCAGTTGTAAATAACTTTTGACCTAAGCGAGCTAGAAAAGAATTGTTGAAATATAAATTGTTGAGAATGTTTAGGAGCATCGACTGGTGGCAATTTTGACTCAAAAAATGTTTCTAGTTTAGAAGTTATAGAAAAAAGAAGTTTTGAATTTAAAATATCTAACCTACGTAGCTGGAGACGTGGGATTGCCACACCCAGAATTCTGCCTAGGTAGAGTTCGGAAAGAGCGCGTCCTTCACCCAGGTTTCCCTCCTCCTGCGTAGCTTGGTCCGCGGCAACAGCTTTTGTAGAAACAATTTTTCAGTTGTAAATACCTTTTGACCTAAGCGAGCTAGAAAAAATTGTTCAAATATAAATTGTTGAGAATTTTTAGGCGCATCGACTGGTGCCAATTTTGACTGATAAAATGTTTCTAGTTTAGAAGTTATAGCAAATAGAAGTTTTGAATTTAAAATATCAAACCTACGTAGCTGGAGACGTGGGATTGCCACACCCAGAGTTCAGCCTAAGTAGAGTTCGGAAAGAGCGCGTCCTTCACCTAGCTTTCCCTCCTCCTGCGTAGCTTGATCCGCGGCAACAGCTTTTGTAGAAACAATTTTTCAGTTGTAAATAACTTTTGACCTAAGCGAGCTAGAAACGAATTGTTGAAATATAAATTGTTGAGAATGTTTAGGCGCATCGACTGGTGGCAATTTTGACTCAAAAAATGTTTCTAGTTTAGAAGTTATAGAAAAAAGAAGTTTTGAATTTAAAATATCTAACCTACGTAGCTGGAGACGTGGGATTGCCACATCCAGAGTTCTGCCTAGGTAGAGTTCGGAAAGAGCGCGTCCTCCACCCAGGTTTCCCTCCTCCTGCGTAGCTTGGTCCGCAGCAACAGCTTTTGCAGAAACAATTTTTCAATTTTAAATAACTATTGACCTAAGCGAGCTAAAAAAAATTGTTGAAATATAAATTGTTGAGAATTTTTAGGCGCATCGACTGGTGGCAATTTTGACTGATAAAATGTTTCTAGTTTAGAAGTTATAGCAAATAGAAGTTTTGAATTTAAAATATCAAACCTACGTAGCTGGAGACGTGGGATTGCCACACCCAGAGTTCAGCCTAAGTAGAGTTCGGAAAGAGCGCGTCCTTCACCTAGCTTTCCCTCCTCCTGCGTAGCTTGATCCGCGGCAACAGCTTTTGTAGAAACAATTTTTCAGTTGTAAATAACTTTTGACCTAAGCGAGCTAGAAAAGAATTGTTGAAATATAAATTGTTGAGAATGTTT
Source organism: Pterostichus madidus (assembly GCA_911728475.2). NCBI lineage: Eukaryota > Metazoa > Arthropoda > Insecta > Coleoptera > Carabidae > Pterostichus > Pterostichus madidus. The sequence continues at coordinate 20,606,620 of OU452305.1, read as the reverse complement.
AGGAGCATCGACTGGTGGCAATTTTGACTCAAAAAATGTTTCTAGTTTAGAAGTTATAGAAAAAAGAAGTTTTGAATTTAAAATATCTAACCTACGTAGCTGGAAACGTGGGATTGCCACACCCAGAGTTCTGCCTAGGTAGAGATCGGAAAGAGCGCGTCCTCCACCTAGGTTTCCCTCCTCCTGCGTAGCTTGGTCCGCGGCAACAGCTTTTGTAGAAACAATTTTTCAGTTGTAAATAACTTTTGACCTAAGCGAGCTAGAAAAGAATTGTTGAAATATAAATTGTTGAGAATTTTTAGACGCATCTAATGGTGGCAATTTTGACTGAAAAAATGTTTCTAGTTTAGAAGTTATAGCAAAAAGATGTTTTGAATTTAAAATATCAAACCAACGTAGCTGGAGATGTGGGATTGCCACACTTAGAGTTCAGCCTAAGTAGAGTTCGGAAAGAGCGCGTCCTCCACCTAGGTTTCCCTCCTCCTGCGTAGCTTGGTCCGCGGCAACAGCTTTTGTAGAAACAATTTTTCAGTTGTAAATAACTTTTGACCTAAGCGAGCTAGAAAAAAATTGTTGACATATATATTGTTGAGAATGTTTAGGTGCATCCACTGGTGGCAATTTTGACTGAAAAAATGTTTGTAGTTTAGAAGTTATAGCAAAAAGAAATTTTGAATTTAAAATATCTAACCTACGTAGCTGGAGACGTGGGATTGCCACACTCAGAGTTCTGCCTAGGTAGAGTTCGAAAAGAGCGCGTCCTCCACCCAGGTTTCCCTCCTCCTGCGTAGCTTGGTCCGCGGCAACAGCTTTTGCAGAAACAATTTTTCAATTTTAAATAACTTTTGACCTAAGCGAGCTAGAAAAAAATTGTTGAAATATAAATTGTTGAGAATTTTTAGGCGCATCGACTGCTGGCAATTTTGAAAGAAGAATTGTTTCTAGTTTAGAAATTATAGCAAATAGAAGTTTTGAATTTAAAATATCTAACCTACGTAGCTGGAGACGTGGGATTGCCACACCCACAGTTCTGCCTAGGTAGAGTTCGAAAAGAGCGCGTCCTCCACCTAGGTTTCTCTCCTCCTGCGTAGCTTGGTCCGCGGCAACAGCTTTTGTAGAAACAATTTTTCAGTTGTAAATAACTTTTGACCTAAGCGAGCTAGAAAAAAATTGTTGAAATATATATTGTTGAGAATGTTTAGGTGCATCGACTGGTGGCAATTTTGACTTAGGAAATGTTTCTAGTTTAGAAGTTATAGCAAAAAGAAATTTTGAATTTAAAATATCTAACCTACGTAGCTGGAGACGTGGGATTGCCACATCCAGAGTTCTGCCTAGGTAGAGTTCGGAAAGAGCGCGTCCTCCACCCAGGTTTCCCTCCTCCTGCGTAGCTTGGTCCGCGGCAACAGCTTTTGCAGAAACAATTTTTCAATTTTAAATAACTATTGACCTAAGCGAGCTAAAAAAAATTGTTGAAATATAAATTGTTGAGAATTTTTAGGCGCATCGACTGGTGGCAATTTTGACTGATAAAATGTTTCTAGTTTAGAAGTTATAGCAAATAGAAGTTTTGAATTTAAAATATCAAACCTACGTAGCTGGAGACGTGGGATTGCCACACCCAGAGTTCAGCCTAAGTAGAGTTCGGAAAGAGCGCGTCCTTCACCTAGCTTTCCCTCCTCCTGCGTAGCTTGATCCGCGGCAACAGCTTTTGTAGAAACAATTTTTCAGTTGTAAATAACTTTTGACCTAAGCGAGCTAGAAAAGAATTGTTGAAATATAAATTGTTGAGAATGTTTAGGCGCATCGACTGGTGGCAATTTTGACTCAAAAAATGTTTCTAGTTTAGAAGTTATAGAAAAAAGAAGTTTTGAATTTAAAATATCTAACCTACGTAGCTGGAGACGTGGGATTGCCACATCCAGAGTTCTGCCTAGGTAGAGTTCGGAAAGAGCGCGTCCTCCACCCAGGTTTCCCTCCTCCTGCGTAGCTTGGTCCGCAGCAACAGCTTTTGCAGAAACAATTTTTCAATTTTAAATAACTATTGACCTAAGCGAGCTAAAAAAAATTGTTGAAATATAAATTGTTGAGAATTCTTAGGCGCATCGACTGGTGGCAATTTTGACTGATAAAATGTTTCTAGTTTAGAAGTTATAGCAAATAGAAGTTTTGAATTTAAAATATCAAACCTACGTAGCTGGAGACGTGGGATTGCCACACCCAGAGTTCAGCCTAAGTAGAGTTCGGAAAGAGCGCGTCCTTCACCTAGCTTTCCCTCCTCCTGCGTAGCTTGATCCGCGGCAACAGCTTTTGTAGAAACAATTTTTCAGTTGTAAATAACTTTTGACCTAAGCGAGCTAGAAAAGAATTGTTGAAATATAAATTGTTGAGAATGTTTAGGCGCATCGACTGGTGGCAATTTTGACTCAAAAAATGTTTCTAATTTAGAAGTTATAGAAAAAAGAAGTTTTGAATTTAAAATATCTAACCTACGTAGCTGGAGACGTGGGATTGCCACACCCAGAATTCTGCCTAGGTAGAGTTCGGAAAGAGCGCGTCCTTCACCCAGGTTTCCCTCCTCCTGCGTAGCTTGGTCCGCGGCAACAGCTTTTGTAGAAACAATTTTTCAGTTGTAAATACCTTTTGACCTAAGCGAGCTAGAAAAAATTGTTCAAATATAAATTGTTGAGAATTTTTAGGCGCATCGACTGGTGCCAATTTTGACTGATAAAATGTTTCTAGTTTAGAAGTTATAGCAAATAGAAGTTTTGAATTTAAAATATCTAACCTACGTAGCTGGAAACGTGAGATTGCCACACCCAGAGTTCTGCCTAGGTAGAGATCGGAAAGAGCGCGTCCTCCACCTAGGTTTCCCTCCTCCTGCGTAGCTTGGTCCGCGGCAACAGCTTTTGTAGAAACAATTTTTCAGTTGTAAATAACTTTTGACCTAAGCGAGCTAGAAAAGAATTGTTGAAATATAAATTGTTGAGAATTTTTAGACGCATCTAATGGTGGCAATTTTGACTGAAAAACTGTTTCTAGTTTAGAAGTTATAGCAAAAAGATGTTTTGAATTTAAAATATCAAACCAACGTAGCTGGAGATGTGGGATTGCCACACTTAGAGTTCAGCCTAAGTAGAGTTCGGAAAGAGCGCGTCCTCCACCTAGGTTTCCCTCCTCCTGCGTAGCTTGGTCCGCGGCAACAGCTTTTGTAGAAACAATTTTTCAGTTGTAAATAACTTTTGACCTAAGCGAGCTAGAAAAAAATTGTTGACATATATATTGTTGAGAATGTTTAGGTGCATCCACTGGTGGCAATTTTAACTGAAAAAATGTTTCTAGTTTAGAAGTTATAGCAAAAAGAAATTTTGAATTTAAAATATCTAACCTACGTAGCTGGAGACGTGGGATTGCCACACTCAGAGTTCTGCCTAGGTAGAGTTCGAAAAGAGCGCGTCCTCCACCCAGGTTCCCCTCCTCCTGCGTAGCTTGGTCCGCGGCAACAGCTTTTGCAGAAACAATTTTTCAATTTTAAATAACTTTTGACCTAAGCGAGCTAGAAAAAAATTGTTGAAATATAAATTGTTGAGAATTTTTAGGCGCATCGACTGCTGGCAATTTTGAAAGAAGAATTGTTTCTAGTTTAGAAATTATAGCAAATAGAAGTTTTGAATTTAAAATATCTAACCTACGTAGCTGGAGACGTGGGATTGCCACACCCACAGTTCTGCCTAGGTAGAGTTCGAAAAGAGCGCGTCCTCCACCTAGGTTTCCCTCCTCCTGCGTAGCTTGGTCCGCGGCAACAGCTTTTGTAGAAACAATTTTTCAGTTGTAAATAACTTTTGACCTAAGCGAGCTAGAAAAAAATTGTTGACATATATATTGTTGAGAATGTTTAGGTGCATCCACTGGTGGCAATTTTAACTGAAAAAATGTTTCTAGTTTAGAAGTTATAGCAAAAAGAAATTTTGAATTTAAAATATCTAACCTACGTAGCTGGAGACGTGGGATTGCCACACTCAGAGTTCTGCCTAGGTAGAGTTCGAAAAGAGCGCGTCCTCCACCCAGGTTCCCCTCCTCCTGCGTAGCTTGGTCCGCGGCAACAGCTTTTGCAGAAACAATTTTTCAATTTTAAATAACTTTTGACCTAAGCGAGCTAGAAAAAAATTGTTGAAATATAAATTGTTGAGAATTTTTAGGCGCACCGACTGGTGGCAATTTTGACTGATAAAATGTTTCTAGTTTAGAAGTTATAGCAAATAGAAGTTTTGAATTTAAAATATCAAACCTACGTAGCTGGAGACGTGGGATTGCCACATCCAGAGTTCTGCCTAGGTAGAGTTCGGAAAGAGCGCGTCCTCCACCCAGGTTTCCCTCCTCCTGTGTAGCTTGGTCCGCGGCAACAGCTTTTGTAGAAACAATTTTTCAGTTGTAAATAACTTTTGACCTAAGCGAGCTAGAAAAGAATTGTTGAAATATAAATTGTTGAGAATGTTTAGGCGCATCGACTGGTGGCAATTTTGACTCAAAAAATGTTTCTAGTTTAGAAGTTATAGAAAAAAGAAGTTTTGAATTTAAAATATCTAACCTACGTAGCTGGAGACGTGGGATTGCCACATCCAGAGTTCTGCCTAGGTAGAGTTCGGAAAGAGCGCGTCCTCCACCCAGGTTTCCCTCCTCCTGCGTAGCTTGGTCCGCAGCAACAGCTTTTGCAGAAACAATTTTTCAATTTTAAATAACTATTGACCTAAGCGAGTTAAAAAAAATTGTTGAAATATAAATTGTTGAGAATTTTTAGGCGCATCGACTGGTGGCAATTTTGACTGATAAAATGTTTCTAGTTTAGAAGTTATAGCAAATAGAAGTTTTGAATTTAAAATATCAAACCTACGTAGCTGGAGACGTGGGATTGCCACACCCAGAGTTCAGCCTAAGTAGAGATCGGAAAGAGCGCGTCCTTCACCTAGCTTTCCCTCCTCCTGCGTAGCTTGATCCGCGGCAACAGCTTTTGTAGAAACAATTTTTCAGTTGTAAATAACTTTTGACCTAAGCGAGCTAGAAAAGAATTGTTGAAATATAAATTGTTGAGAATGTTTAGGCGCATCGACTGGTGGCAATTTTGACTCAAAAAATGTTTCTAGTTTAGAAGTTATAGAAAAAAGAAGTTTTGAATTTAAAATATCTAACCTACGTAGCTGGAGACGTGGGATTGCCACATCCAGAGTTCTGCCTAGGTAGAGTTCGGAAAGAGCGCGTCCTCCACCCAGGTTTCCCTCCTCCTGTGTAGCTTGGTCCGCGGCAACAGCTTTTGTAGAAACAATTTTTCAGTTGTAATTAACTTTTGACCTAAGCGAGCTAGGAAAAAATTGTTGAAATATATATTGTTGAGAATGTTTAGGTGCATCGACTGGTGGCAATTTTGACTTAGAAAATGTTTCTAGTTTAGAAGTTATAGCAAAAAGAAATTTTTAATTTAAAATATCTAACCTACGTAGCTGGAGACGTGGGATTGCCACATCCAGAGTTCTGCCTAGGTAGAGTTCGGAAAGAGCGCGTCCTCCACCCAGGTTTCCCTCCTCCTGTGTAGCTTGGTCCGCGGCAACAGCTTTTGTAGAAACAATTTTTCAGTTGTAAATAACTTTTGACCTAAGCGAGCTAGAAAAAAATTGTTGACATATATATTGTTGAGAATGTTTAGGTGCATCCACTGGTGGCAATTTTGACTGAAAAAATGTTTCTAGTTTAGAAGTTATAGCAAAAAGAAATTTTGAATTTAAAATATCTAACCTACGTAGCAGGAGACGTGGGATTGCCACACTCAGAGTTCTGCCTAGGTAGAGTTCGAAAAGAGCGCGTCCTCCACCCAGGTTCCCCTCCTCCTGCGTAGCTTGGTCCGCGGCAACAGCTTTTGCAGAAACAATTTTTCAATTTTAAATAACTTTTGACCTAAGCGAGCTAGAAAAAAATTGTTGAAATATAAATTGTTGAGAATTTTTAGGCGCATCGACTGCTGGCAATTTTGAAAGAAGAATTGTTTCTAGTTTAGAAATTATAGCAAATAGAAGTTTTGAATTTAAAATATCTAACCTACGTAGCTAGAGACGTGGGATTGCCACACCCACAGTTCTGCCTAGGTAGAGTTCGAAAAGAGCGCGTCCTCCACCTAGGTTTCCCTCCTCCTGCGTAGCTTGGTCCGCGGCAACAGCTTTTGTAGAAACAATTTTTCAGTTGTAAATAACTTTTGACCTAAGCGAGCTAGGAAAAAATTGTTGAAATATATATTGTTGAGAATGTTTAGGTGCATCGACTGGTGACAATTTTGACTGATAAAATGTTTCTAGTTTAGAAGTTATAGCAAATAGAAGTTTTGAATTTAAAATATCAAACCTACGTAGCTGGAGACGTGGGATTGCCACATCCAGAGTTCTGCCTAGGTAGAGTTCGGAAAGAGCGCGTCCTCCACCCAGGTTTCCCTCCTCCTGTGTAGCTTGGTCCGCGGCAACAGCTTTTGTAGAAACAATTTTTCAGTTGTAAATAACTTTTGACCTAAGCGAGCTAGAAAAGAATTGTTGAAATATAAATTGTTGAGAATGTTTAGGCGCATCGACTGGTGGCAATTTTGACTCAAAAAATGTTTTTAGTTTAGAAGTTATAGAAAAAAGAAGTTTTGAATTTAAAATATCTAACCTACGTAGCTGGAGACGTGGGATTGCCACATCCAGAGTTCTGCCTAGGTAGAGTTCGGAAAGAGCGCGTCCTCCACCCAGGTTTCCCTCCTCCTGCGTAGCTTGGTCCGCAGCAACAGCTTTTGCAGTAACAATTTTTCAATTTTAAATAACTATTGACCTAAGCGAGTTAAAAAAAATTGTTGAAATATAAATTGTTGAGAATTTTTAGGCGCATCGACTGGTGGCAATTTTGACTGATAAAATGTTTCTAGTTTAGAAGTTATAGCAAATAGAAGTTTTGAATTTAAAATATCAAACCTACGTAGCTGGAGACGTGGGATTGCCACACCCAGAGTTCAGCCTAAGTAGAGATCGGAAAGAGCGCGTCCTTCACCTAGCTTTCCCTCCTCCTGCGTAGCTTGATCCGCGGCAACAGCTTTTGTAGAAACAATTTTCCAGTTGTAAATAACTTTTGACCTAAGCGAGCTAGAAAAGAATTGTTGAAATATAAATTGTTGAGAATGTTTAGGCGCATCGACTGGTGGCAATTTTGACTCAAAAAATGTTTCTAGTTTAGAAGTTATAGAAAAAAGAAGTTTTGAATTTAAAATATCTAACCTACGTAGCTGGAGACGTGGGATTGCCACATCCAGAGTTCTGCCTAGGTAGAGTTCGGAAAGAGCGCGTCCTCCACCCAGGTTTCCCTCCTCCTGTGTAGCTTGGTCCGCGGCAACAGCTTTTGTAGAAACAATTTTTCAGTTGTAAATAACTTTTGACCTAAGCGAGCTAGGAAAAAATTGTTGAAATATATATTGTTGAGAATGTTTAGGTGCATCGACTGGTGGCAATTTTGACTTAGAAAATGTTTCTAGTTTAGAAGTTATAGCAAAAAGAAATTTTTAATTTAAAATATCTAACCTACGTAGCTGGAGACGTGGGATTGCCACATCCAGAGTTCTGCCTAGGTAGAGTTCGGAAAGAGCGCGTCCTCCACCCAGGTTTCCCTCCTCCTGCGTAGCTTGGTCCGCAGCAACAGCTTTTGCAGAAACAATTTTTCAATTTTAAATAACTATTGACCTAAGCGAGCTAAAAAAAATTGTTGAAATATAAATTGTTGAGAATTTTTACGCGCATCGACTGGTGGCAATTTTGACTGATAAAATGTTTCTAGTTTAGAAGTTATAGCAAATAGAAGTTTTGAATTTAAAATATCAAACCTACGTAGCTGGAGACGTGGGATTGCCACACCCAGAGTTCAGCCTAAGTAGAGTTCGGAAAGAGCGCGTCCTTCACCTAGCTTTCCCTCCTCCTGCGTAGCTTGATCCGCGGCAACAGCTTTTGTAGAAACAATTTTTCAGTTGTAAATAACTTTTGACCTAAGCGAGCTAGAAAAGAATTGTTGAAATATAAATTGTTGAGAATGTTTAGGCGCATCGACTGGTGGCAATTTTTACTCAAAAAATGTTTCTAGTTTTGAAGTTATAGAAAAAAGAAGTTTTGAATTTAAAATATCTAACCTACGTAGCTGGAGACGTGGGATTGCCACATCCAGAGTTCTGCCTAGGTAGAGTTCGGAAAGAGCGCGTCCTCCACCCAGGTTTCCCTCCTCCTGTGTAGCTTGGTCCGCGGCAACAGCTTTTGTAGAAACAATTTTTCAGTTGTAAATACCTTTTGACCTAAGCGAGCTAGAAAAAATTGTTCAAATATAAATTGTTGAGAATTTTTAGGCGCATCGACTGGTGCCAATTTTGACTGATAAAATGTTTCTAGTTTAGAAGTTATAGCAAATAGAAGTTTTGAATTTAAAATATCTAACCTACGTAGCTGGAAACGTGGGATTGCCACACCCAGAGTTCTGCCTAGGTAGAGATCGGAAAGAGCGCGTCCTCCACCTAGGTTTCCCTCCTCCTGCGTAGCTTGGTCCGCGGCAACAGCTTTTGTAGAAACAATTTTTCAGTTGTAAATAACTTTTGACCTAAACGAGCTAGAAAAGAATTGTTGAAATATAAATTGTTGAGAATTTTTAGACGCATCTAATGTTGGCAATTTTGACTGAAAAAATGTTTCTAGTTTAGAAGTTATAGCAAAAAGATGTTTTGAATTTAAAATATCAAACCAACGTAGCTGGAGATGTGGGATTGCCACACTTAGAGTTCAGCCTAAGTAGAGTTCGGAAAGAGCGCGTCCTCCACCTAGGTTTCCCTCCTCCTGCGTAGCTTGGTCCGCGGCAACAGCTTTTGTAGAAACAATTTTTCAGTTGTAAATAACTTTTGACCTAAGCGAGCTAGAAAAAAATTGTTGACATATATATTGTTGAGAATGTTTAGGTGCATCCACTGGTGGCAATTTTGACTGAAAAAATGTTTCTAGTTTAGAAGTTATAGCAAAAAGAAATTTTGAATTTAAAATATCTAACCTACGTAGCTGGAGACGTGGGATTGCCACACTCAGAGTTCTGCCTAGGTAGAGTTCGAAAAGAGCGCGTCCTCCACCCAGGTTTCCCTCCTCCTGCGTAGCTTGGTCCGCGGCAACAGCTTTTGCAGAAACAATTTTTCAATTTTAAATAACTTTTGACCTAAGCGAGCTAGAAAAAAATTGTTGAAATATAAATTGTTGAGAATTTTTAGGCGCATCGACTGCTGGCAATTTTGAAAGAAGAATTGTTTCTAGTTTAGAAATTATAGCAAATAGAAGTTTTGAATTTAAAATATCTAACCTACGTAGCTGGAGACGTGGGATTGCCACACCCACAGTTCTGCCTAGGTAGAGTTCGAAAAGAGCGCGTCCTCCACCTAGGTTTCCCTCCTCCTGCGTAGCTTGGTCCGCGGCAACAGCTTTTGTAGAAACAATTTTTCAGTTGTAAATAACTTTTGACCTAAGCGAGCTAGAAAAGAATTGTTGAAATATAAATTGTTGAGAATGTTTAGGCGCATCGACTGGTGGCAATTTTTACTCAAAAAATGTTTCTAGTTTTGAAGTTATAGAAAAAAGAAGTTTTGAATTTAAAATATCTAACCTACGTAGCTGGAGACGTGGGATTGCCACATCCAGAGTTCTGCCTAGGTAGAGTTCGGAAAGAGCGCGTCCTCCACCCAGGTTTCCCTCCTCCTGTGTAGCTTGGTCCGCGGCAACAGCTTTTGTAGAAACAATTTTTCAGTTGTAAATACCTTTTGACCTAAGCGAGCTAGAAAAAATTGTTCAAATATAAATTGTTGAGAATTTTTAGGCGCATCGACTGGTGCCAATTTTGACTGATAAAATGTTTCTAGTTTAGAAGTTATAGCAAATAGAAGTTTTGAATTTAAAATATCTAACCTACGTAGCTGGAAACGTGGGATTGCCACACCCAGAGTTCTGCCTAGGTAGAGATCGGAAAGAGCGCGTCCTCCACCTAGGTTTCCCTCCTCCTGCGTAGCTTGGTCCGCGGCAACAGCTTTTGTAGAAACAATTTTTCAGTTGTAAATAACTTTTGACCTAAACGAGCTAGAAAAGAATTGTTGAAATATAAATTGTTGAGAATTTTTAGACGCATCTAATGTTGGCAATTTTGACTGAAAAAATTTTTCTAGTTTAGAAGTTATAGCAAAAAGATGTTTTGAATTTAAAATATCAAACCAACGTAGCTGGAGATGTGGGATTGCCACACTTAGAGTTCAGCCTAAGTAGAGTTCGGAAAGAGCGCGTCCTCCACCTAGGTTTCCCTCCTCCTGCGTAGCTTGGTCCGCGGCAACAGCTTTTGTAGAAACAATTTTTCAGTTGTAAATAACTTTTGACCTAAGCGAGCTAGAAAAAAATTGTTGACATATATATTGTTGAGAATGTTTAGGTGCATCCACTGGTGGCAATTTTGACTGAAAAAATGTTTCTAGTTTAGAAGTTATAGCAAAAAGAAATTTTGAATTTAAAATATCTAACCTACGTAGCTGGAGACGTGGGATTGCCACACTCAGAGTTCTGCCTAGGTAGAGTTCGAAAAGAGCGCGTCCTCCACCCAGGTTTCCCTCCTCCTGCGTAGCTTGGTCCGCGGCAACAGCTTTTGCAGAAACAATTTTTCAATTTTAAATAACTTTTGACCTAAGCGAGCTAGAAAAAAATTGTTGAAATATAAATTGTTGAGAATTTTTAGGCGCATCGACTGCTGGCAATTTTGAAAGAAGAATTGTTTCTAGTTTAGAAATTATAGCAAATAGAAGTTTTGAATTTAAAATATCTAACCTACGTAGCTGGAGACGTGGGATTGCCACACCCACAGTTCTGCCTAGGTAGAGTTCGAAAAGAGCGCGTCCTCCACCTAGGTTTCCCTCCTCCTGCGTAGCTTGGTCCGCGGCAACAGCTTTTGTAGAAACAATTTTTCAGTTGTAAATAACTTTTGACCTAAGCGAGCTAGAAAAAAATTGTTGAAATATATATTGTTGAGAATGTTTAGGTGCATCGACTGGTGGCAATTTTGACTTAGGAAATGTTTCTAGTTTAGAAGTTATAGCAAAAAGAAATTTTGAATTTAAAATATCTAACCTACGTAGCTGGAGACGTGGGATTGCCACATCCAGAGTTCTGCCTAGGTAGAGTTCGGAAAGAGCGCGTCCTCCACCCAGGTTTCCCTCCTCCTGCGTAGCTTGGTCCGCGGCAACAGCTTTTGCAGAAACAATTTTTCAATTTTAAATAACTATTGACCTAAGCGAGCTAAAAAAAATTGTTGAAATATAAATTGTTGAGAATTTTTAGGCGCATCGACTGGTGGCAATTTTGACTGATAAAATGTTTCTAGTTTAGAAGTTATAGCAAATAGAAGTTTTGAATTTAAATATCAAACCTACGTAGCTGGAGACGTGGGATTGCCACACCCAGAGTTCAGCCTAAGTAGAGTTCGGAAAGAGCGCGTCCTTCACCTAGCTTTCCCTCCTCCTGCGTAGCTTGATCCGCGGCAACAGCTTTTGTAGAAACAATTTTTCAGTTGTAAATAACTTTTGACCTAAGCGAGCTAGAAAAGAATTGTTGAAATATAAATTGTTGAGAATGTTTAGGCGCATCGACTGGTGGCAATTTTGACTCAAAAAATGTTTCTAGTTTAGAAGTTATAGAAAAAAGAAGTTTTGAATTTAAAATATCTAACCTACGTAGCTGGAGACGTGGGATTGCCACATCCAGAGTTCTGCCTAGGTAGAGTTCGGAAAGAGCGCGTCCTCCACCCAGGTTTCCCTCCTCCTGCGTAGCTTGGTCCGCAGCAACAGCTTTTGCAGAAACAATTTTCAATTTTAAATAACTATTGACCTAAGCGAGCTAAAAAAAATTGTTGAAATATAAATTGTTGAGAATTTTTAGGCGCATCGACTGGTGGCAATTTTGACTGATAAAATGTTTCTAGTTTAGAAGTTATAGCAAATAGAAGTTTTGAATTTAAAATATCAAACCTACGTAGCTGGAGACGTGGGATTGCCACACCCAGAGTTCAGCCTAAGTAGAGTTCGGAAAGAGCGCGTCCTTCACCTAGCTTTCCCTCCTCCTGCGTAGCTTGATCCGCGGCAACAGCTTTTGTAGAAACAATTTTTCAGTTGTAAATAACTTTTGACCTAAGCGAGCTAGAAAAGAATTGTTGAAATATAAATTGTTGAGAATGTTTAGGCGCATCGACTGGTGGCAATTTTGACTCAAAAAATGTTTCTAGTTTAGAAGTTATAGAAAAAAGAATTTTTGAATTTAAAATATCTAACCTACGTAGCTGGAGACGTGGGATTGCCACACCCAGAATTCTGCCTAGGTAGAGTTCGGAAAGAGCGCGTCCTTCACCCAGGTTTCCCTCCTCCTGCGTAGCTTGGTCCGCGGCAACAGCTTTTGTAGAAACAATTTTTCAGTTGTAAATACCTTTTGACCTAAGCGAGCTAGAAAAAATTGTTCAAATATAAATTGTTGAGAATTTTTAGGCGCATCGACTGGTGCCAATTTTGACTGATAAAATGTTTCTAGTTTAGAAGTTATAGCAAATAGAAGTTTTGAATTTAAAATATCTAACCTACGTAGCTGGAAACGTGGGATTGCCACACCCAGAGTTCTGCCTAGGTAGAGATCGGAAAGAGCGCGTCCTCCACCTAGGTTTCCCTCCTCCTGCGTAGCTTGGTCCGCGGCAACAGCTTTTGTAGAAACAATTTTTCAGTTGTAAATAACTTTTGACCTAAGCGAGCTAGAAAAGAATTGTTGAAATATAAATTGTTGAGAATTTTTAGACGCATCTAATGGTGGCAATTTTGACTGAAAAAATGTTTCTAGTTTAGAAGTTATAGCAAAAAGATGTTTTGAATTTAAAATATCAAACCAACGTAGCTGGAGATGTGGGATTGCCACACTTAGAGTTCAGCCTAAGTAGAGTTCAGCCTAAGTAGAGTTCGGAAAGAGCGCGTCCTCCACCTAGGTTTCCCTCCTCCTGCGTAGCTTGGTCCGCGGCAACAGCTTTTGTAGAAACAATTTTTCAGTTGTAAATAACTTTTGACCTAAGCGAGCTAGAAAAAAATTGTTGACATATATATTGTTGAGAATGTTTAGGTGCATCCACTGGTGGCAATTTTGACTGAAAAAATGTTTCTAGTTTAGAAGTTATAGCAAAAAGAAATTTTGAATTTAAAATATCTAACCTACGTAGCTGGAGACGTGGGATTGCCACACTCAGAGTTCTGCCTAGGTAGAGTTCGAAAAGAGCGCGTCCTCCACCCAGGTTTCCCTCCTCCTGCGTAGCTTGGTCCGCGGCAACAGTTTTTGCAGAAACAATTTTTCAATTTTAAATAACTTTTGACCTAAGCGAGCTAGAAAAAAATTGTTGAAATATAAATTGTTGAGAATTTTTAGGCGCATCGACTGCTGGCAATTTTGAAAGAAGAATTGTTTCTAGTTTAGAAATTATAGCAAATAGAAGTTTTGAATTTAAAATATCTAACCTACGTAGCTGGAGACGTGGGATTGCCACACCCACAGTTCTGCCTAGGTAGAGTTCGAAAAGAGCGCGTCCTCCACCTAGGTTTCCCTCCTCCTGCGTAGCTTGGTCCGCGGCAACAGCTTTTGCAGAAACAATTTTTCAATTTTAAATAACTATTGACCTAAGCGAGCTAAAAAAAATTGTTGAAATATAAATTGTTGAGAATTTTTAGGCGGATCGACTGGTGGCAATTTTGAAAAAAAAATTGTTTCTAGTTTTGAAGTTATAGCAAAAAGAAGTTTTGAATTTAAAATATCAAACCTACATAGCTGGAGACGTGGGATTGCCACACCCAGAGTTCAGCCTAAGTAGAGTTCGGAAAGAGCGCGTCCTCCACCTAGGTTTCCCTCCTCCTGCGTAGCTTGATCCGCGGCAACAGCTTTTGTAGAAACAATTTTTCAGTTGTAAACAACTTTTGACCTAAGCGAGCTAGAAAAAAATTGTTGAAATATATATTGTTGAGAATTTTTAGGCGCATCGACTGGTGGCAATTTTGACTGAAAAAATGTTTCTAGTTTAGAAGTTATTGCAAAAAGAAATTTAAAATTTAAATTATCAAACCTACGTAGCTGGAGACGTGAGATTGCCACACCCAGAGTTCTGCCTAGGTAGAGTTCGAAAAGAGCGCGTCCTCCATCCAGGTTGCCCTCCTCCTGCGTAGCTTGCTCCGCGGCAACAGCTTTTGTAGAAACAATTTTTCAGTTGTAAATAACTTTTATACTAAGCGAGCTAGAAAAAAATTGTTGAAATATAAATTGTTGAGAATTTTTAGGCGCATCGACTGGTGGCAATTTTGAAAAAAAAATTGTTTCTAGTTTAGAAGTTATAGCAAAAAGAAGTTTTGAATTTAAAATATCTAACCTACGTAGCTGGAGACGTGGGATTGCCACACCCAGAGTTCAGCCTAAGTAGAGTTCGGAAAGAGCGCGTCCTCCACCTAGGTTTCCCTCCTCCTGCGTAGCTTGATCCGCGGCAACAGCTTTTGTAGAAACAATTTTTCAGTTGTAAACAACTTTTGACCTAAGCGAGCTAGAAAAAAATTGTTGAAATATATATTGTTGAGAATTTTTAGGCGCATCGACTGGTGGCAATTTTGACTGAAAAAATGTTTCTAGTTTAGAAGTTATTGCAAAAAGAAATTTAAAATTTAAAATATCAAACCTACGTAGCTGGAGACGTGAGATTGCCACACCCAGAGTTCTGCCTAGGTAGAGTTCAAAAAGAGCGCGTCCTCCATCCAGGTTGCCCTCCTCCTGCGTAGCTTGCTCCGCGGCAACAGCTTTTGCAGAAACAATTTTTCAATTTTAAATAACTATTGACCTAAACGAGCTAAAAAAAATTGTTGAAATATAAATTGTTGAGAATTTTTAGGCAGATCGACTGGTGGCAATTTTGAAAAAAAAATTGTTTCTAGTTTAGAAGTTATAGCAAAAAGAAGTTTTGAATTTAAAATTTCAAACCTACGTAGCTGGAGACGTGGGATTGCCACACCCAGAGTTCAGCCTAATTAGAGTTCGGAAAGAGCGCGTCCTCCACCTAGGTTTCCCTCCTCCTGCGTAGCTTGATCCGCGGCAACAGCTTTTGTAGAAACAATTTTTCAGTTGTAAACAACTTTTGACCTAAGCGAGCTAGAAAAAAATTGTTGAAATATATATTGTTGAGAATTTTTAGGCGCATCGACTGGTGGCAATTTTGACTGAAAAAATGTTTCTAGTTTAGAAGTTATTGCAAAAAGAAATTTAAAATTTAAAATATCAAACCTACGTAGCTGGAGACGTGAGATTGCCACACCCAGAGTTCAGCCTAGGTAGAGTTCGAAAAGAGCGCGTCCTCCATCCAGGTTGCCCTCCTCCTGCGTAGCTTGCTCCGCGGCAACAGCTTTTGTAGAAACAATTTTTCAGTTGTAAATAACTTTTAAACTAAGCGAGCTAGAAAAAAATTGTTGAAATATAAATTGTTGAGAATTTTTAGGCGCATCGACTGGTGGCAATTTTGAAAAAAAAATTGTTTCTAGTTTAGAAGTTATAGCAAAAAGAAGTTTTGAATTTAAAATATCTAACCTACGTAGCTGGAGACGTGGGATTGCCACACCCAGAGTTCAGCCTAAGTAGAGTTCGGCAAGAGCGCGTCCTCCACCTAGGTTTCCCTCCTCCTGCGTAGCTTGATCCGCGGCAACAGCTTTTGTAGAAACAATTTTTCAGTTGTAAACAACTTTTGACCTAAGCGAGCTAGAAAAAAATTGTTGAAATATATATTGTTGAGAATTTTTAGGCGCATCGACTGGTGGCAATTTTGACTAAAAAAATGTTTCTAGTTTAGAAGTTATTGCAAAAAGAAATTTAAAATTTAAAATATCAAACCTACGTAGCTGGAGACGTGAGATTGCCACACCCAGAGTTCTGCCTAGGTAGAGTTCGAAAAGAGCGCGTCCTCCATCCAGGTTGCCCTCCTCCTGCGTAGCTTGCTCCGCGGCAACAGCTTTTGTAGAAACAATTTTTCAGTTGTAAATAACTTTTAAACTAAGCGAGCTAGAAAAAAATTGTTGAAATATAAATTGTTGAGAATTTTTAGGCGCATCGACTGGTGGCAATTTTGAAAAAAAAATTGTTTCTAGTTTAGAAGTTATAGCAAAAAGAAGTTTTGAATTTAAAATATCTAACCTACGTAGCTGGAGACGTGGGATTGCCACACCCAGAGTTCAGCCTAAGTAGAGTTCGGAAAGAGCGCGTCCTCCACCTAGGTTTCCCTCCGCCTGCGTAGCTTGATCCGCGGCAACAGCTTTTGTAGAAACAATTTTTCAGTTGTAAACAACTTTTGACCTAAGCGAGCTAGAAAAAAATTGTTGAAATATATATTGTTGAGAATTTTTAGGCGCATCGACTGGTGGCAATTTTGACTGAAAAAATGTTTCTAGTTTAGAAGTTATTGCAAAAAGAAATTTAAAATTTAAAATATCAAACCTACGTAGCTGGAGACGTGAGATTGCCACACCCAGAGTTCTGCCTAGGTAGAGTTCGGAAAGAGCGCGTCCTCCACCCAGGTTTCCCTCCTCCTGCGTAGCTTGGTCCGCGGCAACAGCTTTTGCAGAAACAATTTTTCAATTTTAAATAACTATTGACCTAAGCGAGCTAAAAAAAATTGTTGAAATATAAATTGTTGAGAATTTTTAGGCGCATCGACTGGTGGCAATTTTGAAAAAAAAATTGTTTCTAGTTTAGAAGTTATAGCAAAAAGAAGTTTTGAATTTAAAATATCTAACCTACGTAGCTGGAGACGTGGGATTGCCACACCCAGAGTTCAGCCTAAGTAGAGTTCGGCAAGAGCGCGTCCTCCACCTAGGTTTCCCTCCTCCTGCGTAGCTTGATCCGCGGCAACAGCTTTTGTAGAAACAATTTTTCAGTTGTAAACAACTTTTGACCTAAGCGAGCTAGAAAAAAATTGTTGAAATATATATTGTTGAGAATTTTTAGGCGCATCGACTGGTGGCAATTTTGACTAAAAAAATGTTTCTAGTTTAGAAGTTATTGCAAAAAGAAATTTAAAATTTAAAATATCAAACCTACGTAGCTGGAGACGTGAGATTGCCACACCCAGAGTTCTGCCTAGGTAGAGTTCGAAAAGAGCGCGTCCTCCATCCAGGTTGCCCTCCTCCTGCGTAGCTTGCTCCGCGGCAACAGCTTTTGTAGAAACAATTTTTCAGTTGTAAATAACTTTTAAACTAAGCGAGCTAGAAAAAAATTGTCGAAATATAAATTGTTGAGAATTTTTAGGCGCATCGACTGGTGGCAATTTTGAAAAAAAAATTGTTTCTAGTTTAGAAGTTATAGCAAAAAGAAGTTTTGAATTTAAAATATCTAACCTACGTAGCTGGAGACGTGGGATTGCCACACCCAGAGTTCAGCCTAAGTAGAGTTCGGAAAGAGCGCGTCCTCCACCTAGGTTTCCCTCCGCCTGCGTAGCTTGATCCGCGGCAACAGCTTTTGTAGAAACAATTTTTCAGTTGTAAACAACTTTTGACCTAAGCGAGCTAGAAAAAAATTGTTGAAATATATATTGTTGAGAATTTTTAGGCGCATCGACTGGTGGCAATTTTGACTGAAAAAATGTTTCTAGTTTAGAAGTTATTGCAAAAAGAAATTTAAAATTTAAAATATCAAACCTACGTAGCTGGAGACGTGAGATTGCCACACCCAGAGTTCTGCCTAGGTAGAGTTCGAAAAGAGCGCGTCCTCCATCCAGGTTGCCCTCCTCCTGCGTAGCTTGCTCCGCGGCAACAGCTTTTGCAGAAACAATTTTTCAATTTTAAATAACTATTGACCTAAACGAGCTAAAAAAAATTGTTGAAATATAAATTGTTCAGCCTAATTAGAGTTCGGAAAGAGCGCGTCCTCCACCTAGGTTTCCCTCCTCCTGCGTAGCTTGATCCGCGGCAACAGCTTTTGTAGAAACAATTTTTCAGTTGTAAACAACTTTTGACCTAAGCGAGCTAGAAAAAAATTGTTGAAATATATATTGTTGAGAATTTTTAGGCGCATCGACTGGTGGCAATTTTGACTGAAAAAATGTTTAATTTAAAATTTAAAATATCAAACCTATGTAGCTGGAGACGTGGGATTGCCACACCCAGAGTTCTGCCTAGGTAGAGTTCGGAAAGAGCGCGTCCTCCACCCAGGTTTCCCTCCTCCTGCGTAGCTTGGTCCGCGGCAACAGCTTTTGCAGAAACAATTTTTCAATTTTAAATAACTATTGACCTAAGCGAGCTAAAAAAAATTATTGAAATATAAATTGTTGAGAATTTTTAGGCGGATCGACTGGTGGCAATTTTGAAACAAAAATTGTTTCTAGTTTAGAAGTTATAGCAAAAAGAAGTTTTGAATTTAAAATATCAAACCTACGTAGCTGGAGACGTGGGATTGCCACACCCAGAGTTCAGCCTAAGTAGAGTTCGGAAAGAGCGCGTCCTCCACCTAGGTTTCCCTCCTCCTGCGTAGCTTGATCCGCGGCAACAGCTTTTGTAGAAACAATTTTTCAGTTGTAAACAACTTTTGACCTAAGCGAGCTAGAAAAAAATTGTTGAAATATATATTGTTGAGAATTTTTAGTCGCATCGACTGGTGGCAATTTTGACTGAAGAAATGTTTCTAGTTTAGAAGTTATAGCAAAAAGAAATTTTGAATTTAAAATATCAAACCTATGTAGCTGGAGACGTGGGATTGCCACACCCAGAGTTCTGCCTAGGTAGAGTTCGGAAAGAGCGCGTCCTCCACTCAGGTTTCCCTCCTCCTGCGTAGCTTGGTCCGCGGCAACAGCTTTTGCAGAAACAATTTTTCAATTTTAAATAACTATTGACCTAAGCGAGCTAAAAAAAATTGTTGAAATATAAATTGTTGAGAATTTTTAGGCGGATCGACTGGTGGCAATTTTGAAAAAAAAATTGTTTCTAGTTTAGAAGTTATAGCAAAAAGAAGTTTTGAATTTAAAATATCAAACCTACGTAGCTGGAGACGTGGGATTGCCACACCCAGAGTTCAGCCTAAGTAGTGTTCGGAAAGAGCGCGTCCTCCACCTAGGTTTCCCTCCTCCTGCGTAGCTTGATCCGCGGCAACAGCTTTTGTAGAAACAATTTTTCAGTTGTAAACAACTTTTGACCTAAGCGAGCTAGAAAAAAATTGTTGAAATATATATTGTTGAGAATTTTTAGGCGCATCGACTGGTGGCAATTTTGACTACAAAAATGTTTCTAGTTTAGAAGTTATTGCAAAAAGAAATTTAAAATTTAAAATATCAAACCTACATAGCTGGAGACGTGAGATTGCCACACCCAGAGTTCTGCCTAGGTAGAGTTCGAAAATAGCGCGTCCTCCATCCAGGTTGCCCTCCTCCTGCGTAGCTTGCTCCGCGGCAACAGCTTTTGCAGAAACAATTTTTCAATTTTAAATAACTATTGACCTAAGCGAGCTAAAAAAAATTGTTGAAATATAAATTGTTGAGAATTTTTAGGCGGATCGACTGGTGGCAATTTTGAAACAAAAATTGTTTCTAGTTTAGAAGTTATAGCAAAAAGAAGTTTTGAATTTAAAATATCAAACCTACGTAGCTGGAGACGTGGGATTGCCACACCCAGAGTTCAGCCTAAGTAGAGTTCGGAAAGAGCGCGTCCTCCACCTAGGTTTCCCTCCTCCTGCGTAGCTTGATCCGCGGCAACAGCTTTTGTAGAAACAATTTTTCGGTTGTAAACAACTTTTGACCTAAGCGAGCTAGAAAAAAATTGTTGAAATATATATTGTTGAGAATTTTTAGTCGCATCGACTGGTGGCAATTTTGACTGAAAAAATGTTTCTAGTTTAGAAGTTATAGCAAAAAGAAATTTTGAATTTAAAATATCAAACCTATGTAGCTGGAGACGTGGGATTGCCACACCCAGAGTTCTGCCTAGGTAGAGTTCGGAAAGAGCGCGTCCTCCACCCAGGTTTCCCTCCTCCTGCGTAGCTTGCTCCGCGGCAACAGCTTTTGTAGAAACAATTTTTCAGTTGTAAATAACTTTTAAACTAAGCGAGCTAGAAAAAAATTGTTGAAATATAAATTGTTGAGAATTTTTAGGCGCATCGACTGGTGGCAATTTTGAAAAAAAAATTGTTTCTAGTTTAGAAGTTATAGCAAAAAGAAGTTTTGAATTTAAAATATCTAACCTACGTAGCTGGAGACGTGGGATTGCCACACCCAGAGTTCAGCCTAAGTAGAGTTCGGAAAGAGCGCGTCCTCCACCTAGGTTTCCCTCCTCCTGCGTAGCTTGATCCGCGGCAACAGCTTTTGTAGAAACAATTTTTCAGTTGTAAACAACTTTTGACCTAAGCGAGCTAGAAAAAAATTGTTGAAATATATATTGTTGAGAATTTTTAGGCGCATCGACTGGTGGCAATTTTGACTGAAAAAATGTTTCTAGTTTAGAAGTTATTGCAAAAAGAAATTTAAAATTTAAAATATCAAACCTACGTAGCTGGAGACGTGAGATTGCCACACCCAGAGTTCTGCCTAGGTAGAGTTCGGAAAGAGCGCGTCCTCCACCCAGGTTTCCCTCCTCCTGCGTAGCTTGGTCCGCGGCAACAGCTTTTGCAGAAACAATTTTTCAATTTTAAATAACTATTGACCTAAGCGAGCTAAAAAAAATTGTTGAAATATAAATTGTTGACAATTTTTAGGCGGATCGACTGGTGGCAATTTTGAAAAAAAAATTGTTTCTAGTTTAGAAGTTATAGCAAAAAGAAGTTTTGAATTTAAAATATCAAACCTACATAGCTGGAGACGTGGGATTGCCACACCCAGAGTTCAGCCTAAGTAGAGTTCGGAAAGAGCGCGTCCTCCACCTAGGTTTCCCTCCTCCTGCGTAGCTTGATCCGCGGCAACAGCTTTTGTAGAAACAATTTTTCAGTTGTAAACAACTTTTGACCTAAGCGAGCTAGAAAAAAATTGTTGAAATATATATTGTTGAGAATTTTTAGGCGCATCGACTGGTGGCAATTTTGACTGAAAAAATGTTTCTAGTTTAGAAGTTATTGCAAAAAGAAATTTAAAATTTAAATTATCAAACCTACGTAGCTGGAGACGTGAGATTGCCACACCCAGAGTTCTGCCTAGGTAGAGTTCGAAAAGAGCGCGTCCTCCATCCAGGTTGCCCTCCTCCTGCGTAGCTTGCTCCGCGGCAACAGCTTTTGTAGAAACAATTTTTCAGTTGTAAATAACTTTTAAACTAAGCGAGCTAGAAAAAAATTGTTGAAATATAAATTGTTGAGAATTTTTAGGCGCATCGACTGGTGGCAATTTTGAAAAAAAAATTGTTTCTAGTTTAGAAGTTATAGCAAAAAGAAGTTTTGAATTTAAAATATCTAACCTACGTAGCTGGAGACGTGGGATTGCCACACCCAGAGTTCAGCCTAAGTAGAGTTCGGAAAGAGCGCGTCCTCCACCTAGGTTTCCCTCCTCCTGCGTAGCTTGATCCGCGGCAACAGCTTTTGTAGAAACAATTTTTCAGTTGTAAACAACGTTTGACCTAAGCGAGCTAGAAAAAAATTGTTGAAATATATATTGTTGAGAATTTTTAGGCGCATCGACTGGTGGCAATTTTGACTGAAAAAATGTTTCTAGTTTAGAAGTTATTGCAAAAAGAAATTTAAAATTTAAAATATCAAACCTACGTAGCTGGAGACGTGAGATTGCCACACCCAGAGTTCTGCCTAGGTAGAGTTCGGAAAGAGCGCGTCCTCCACCCAGGTTTCCCTCCTCCTGCGTAGCTTGGTCCGCGGCAACAGCTTTTGCAGAAACAATTTTTCAATTTTAAATAACTATTGACCTAAGCGAGCTAAAAAAAATTGTTGAAATATAAATTGTTGAGAATTTTTAGGCGGATCGACTGGTGGCAATTTTGAAAAAAAAATTGTTTCTAGTTTAGAAGTTATAGCAAAAAGAAGTTTTGAATTTAAAATATCAAACCTACATAGCTGGAGACGTGGGATTGCCACACCCAGAGTTCAGCCTAATTAGAGTTCGGAAAGAGCGCGTCCTCCACCTAGGTTTCCCTCCTCCTGCGTAGCTTGATCCGCGGCAACAGCTTTTGTAGAAACAATTTTTCAGTTGTAAACAACTTTTGACCTAAGCGAGCTAGAAAAAAATTGTTGAAATATATATTGTTGAGAATTTTTAGGCGCATCGACTGGTGGCAATTTTGACTGAAAAAATGTTTCTAGTTTAGAAGTTATTGCAAAAAGAAATTTAAAATTTAAAATATCAAACCTACGTAGCTGGAGACGTGAGATTGCCACACCCAGAGTTCTGCCTAGGTAGAGTTCGAAAAGAGCGCGTCCTCCATCCAGGTTGCCCTCCTCCTGCGTAGCTTGCTCCGCGGCAACAGCTTTTGCAGAAACAATTTTTCAATTTTAAATAACTATTGACCTAAACGAGCTAAAAAAAATTGTTGAAATATAAATTGTTGAGAATTTTTAGGCGGATCGACTGGTGGCAATTTTGAAAAAAAAAATTGTTTCTAGTTTAGAAGTTATAGCAAAAAGAAGTTTTGAATTTAAAATATCAAACCTACATAGCTGGAGACGTGGGATTGCCACACCCAGAGTTCAGCCTAAGTAGAGTTCGGAAAGAGCGCGTCCTCCACCTAGGTTTCCCTCCTCCTGCGTAGCTTGATCCGCGGCAACAGCTTTTGTAGAAACAATTTTTCAGTTGTAAACAACTTTTGACCTAAGCGAGCTAGAAAAAAATTGTTGAAATATATATTGTTGAGAATTTTTAGGCGCATCGACTGGTGGCAATTTTGACTGAAAAAATGTTTCTAGTTTAGAAGTTATTGCAAAAAGAAATTTAAAATTTAAAATATCAAACCTACGTAGCTGGAGACGTGAGATTGCCACACCCAGAGTTCTGCCTAGGTAGAGTTCGAAAAGAGCGCGTCCTCCATCCAGGTTGCCCTCCTCCTGCGTAGCTTGCTCCGCGGCAACAGCTTTTGCAGAAACAATTTTTCAATTTTAAATAACTATTGACCTAAACGAGCTAAAAAAAATTGTTGAAATATAAATTGTTGAGAATTTTTAGGCGGATCGACTGGTGGCAATTTTGAAAAAAAAATTGTTTCTAGTTTAGAAGTTATAGCAAAAAGAAGTTTTGAATTTAAAATTTCAAACCTACGTAGCTGGAGACGTGGGATTGCCACACCCAGAGTTCAGCCTAATTAGAGTTCGGAAAGAGCGCGTCCTCCACCTAGGTTTCCCTCCTCCTGCGTAGCTTGATCCGCGGCAACAGCTTTTGTAGAAACAATTTTTCAGTTGTAAACAACTTTTGACCTAAGCGAGCTAGAAAAAAATTGTTGAAATATATATTGTTGAGAATTTTTAGGCGCATCGACTGGTGGCAATTTTGACTGAAAAAATGTTTCTAGTTTAGAAGTTATTGCAAAAAGAAATTTAAAATTTAAAATATCAAACCTACGTAGCTGGAGACGTGAGATTGCCACACCCAGAGTTCTGCCTAGGTAGAGTTCGAAAAGAGCGCGTCCTCCATCCAGGTTGCCCTCCTCCTGCGTAGCTTGCTCCGCGGCAACAGCTTTTGTAGAAACAATTTTTCAGTTGTAAATAACTTTTAAACTAAGCGAGCTAGAAAAAAATTGTTTAAATATAAATTGTTGAGAATTTTTAGGCGCATCGACTGGTGGCAATTTTAACAAAAAAAATATTTATAGTTTAGAAGTTATTGCAAAAAGAAATTTAAAATATCAAACCTACGTAGCTGGAGACGTGAGATTGCCACACCCAGAGTTCTGCCTAGGTAGAGTTCGAAAAGAGCGCGTCCTCCATCCAGGTTGCCCTCCTCCTGCGTAGCTTGCTCCGCGGCAACAGCTTTTGTAGAAACAATTTTTCAGTTGTAAATAACTTTTAAACTAAGCGAGCTAGAAAAAAATTGTTGAAATATAAATTGTTGAGAATTTTTAGGCGCATTGACTGGTGGCAATTTTGACTGAAAAAATGTTTCTAGTTTAGAAGTTATTGCAAAAAGAAATTTAAAATTTAAAATATCAAACCTACATAGCTGGAGACGTGAGATTGCCACACCCAGAGTTCTGCCTAGGTAGAGTTCGAAAATAGCGCGTCCTCCATCCAGGTTGCCCTCCTCCTGCGTAGCTTGCTCCGCGGCAACAGCTTTTGCAGAAACAATTTTTCAATTTTAAATAACTATTGACCTAAGCGAGCTAAAAAAAATTGTTGAAATATAAATTGTTGAGAATTTTTAGGCGGATCGACTGGTGGCAATTTTGAAACAAAAATTGTTTCTAGTTTAGAAGTTATAGCAAAAAGAAGTTTTGAATTTAAAATATCAAACCTACGTAGCTGGAGACGTGGGATTGCCACACCCAGAGTTCAGCCTAAGTAGAGTTCGGAAAGAGCGCGTCCTCCACCTAGGTTTCCCTCCTCCTGCGTAGCTTGATCCGCGGCAACAGCTTTTGTAGAAACAATTTTTCAGTTGTAAACAACTTTTGACCTAAGCGAGCTAGAAAAAAATTGTTGAAATATATATTGTTGAGAATTTTTAGTCGCATCGACTGGTGGCAATTTTGACTGAAAAAATGTTTCTAGTTTAGAAGTTATAGCAAAAAGAAATTTTGAATTTAAAATATCAAACCTATGTAGCTGGAGACGTGGGATTGCCACACCCAGAGTTCTGCCTAGGTAGAGTTCGGAAAGAGCGCGTCCTCCACCCAGGTTTCCCTCCTCCTGCGTAGCTTGCTCCGCGGCAACAGCTTTTGTAGAAACAATTTTTCAGTTGTAAATAACTTTTAAACTAAGCGAGCTAGAAAAAAATTGTTGAAATATAAATTGTTGAGAATTTTTAGGCGCATCGACTGGTGGCAATTTTGAAAAAAAAATTGTTTCTAGTTTAGAAGTTATAGCAAAAAGAAGTTTTGAATTTAAAATATCTAACCTACGTAGCTGGAGACGTGGGATTGCCACACCCAGAGTTCAGCCTAAGTAGAGTTCGGAAAGAGCGCGTCCTCCACCTAGGTTTCCCTCCTCCTGCGTAGCTTGATCCGCGGCAACAGCTTTTGTAGAAACAATTTTTCAGTTGTAAACAACTTTTGACCTAAGCGAGCTAGAAAAAAATTGTTGAAATATATATTGTTGAGAATTTTTAGGCGCATCGACTGGTGGCAATTTTGACTGAAAAAATGTTTCTAGTTTAGAAGTTATTGCAAAAAGAAATTTAAAATTTAAAATATCAAACCTACGTAGCTGGAGACGTGGGATTGCCACACCCAGAGTTCTGCCTAGGTAGAGTTCGGAAAGAGCGCGTCCTCCACCCAGGTTTCCCTCCTCCTGCGTAGCTTGGTCCGCGGCAACAGCTTTTGCAGAAACAATTTTTCAATTTTAAATAACTATTGACCTAAGCGAGCTAAAAAAAATTGTTGAAATATAAATTGTTGACAATTTTTAGGCGGATCGACTGGTGGCAATTTTGAAAAAAAAATTGTTTCTAGTTTAGAAGTTATAGCAAAAAGAAGTTTTGAATTTAAAATATCAAACCTACATAGCTGGAGACGTGGGATTGCCACACCCAGAGTTCAGCCTAAGTAGAGTTCGGAAAGAGCGCGTCCTCCACCTAGGTTTCCCTCCTCCTGCGTAGCTTGATCCGCGGCAACAGCTTTTGTAGAAACAATTTTTCAGTTGTAAACAACTTTTGACCTAAGCGAGCTAGAAAAAAATTGTTGAAATATATATTGTTGAGAATTTTTAGGCGCATCGACTGGTGGCAATTTTGACTGAAAAAATGTTTCTAGTTTAGAAGTTATTGCAAAAAGAAATTTAAAATTTAAATTATCAAACCTACGTAGCTGGAGACGTGAGATTGCCACACCCAGAGTTCTGCCTAGGTAGAGTTCGAAAAGAGCGCGTCCTCCATCCAGGTTGCCCTCCTCCTGCGTAGCTTGCTCCGCGGCAACAGCTTTTGTAGAAACAATTTTTCAGTTGTAAATAACTTTTAAACTAAGCGAGCTAGAAAAAAATTGTTGAAATATAAATTGTTGAGAATTTTTAGGCGCATCGACTGGTGGCAATTTTGAAAAAAAAATTGTTTCTAGTTTAGAAGTTATAGCAAAAAGAAGTTTTGAATTCAAAATATCTAACCTACGTAGCTGGAGACGTGGGATTGCCACACCCAGAGTTCAGCCTAAGTAGAGTTCGGAAAGAGCGCGTCCTCCACCTAGGTTTCCCTCCTCCTGCGTAGCTTGATCCGCGGCAACAGCTTTTGTAGAAACAATTTTTCAGTTGTAAACAACGTTTGACCTAAGCGAGCTAGAAAAAAATTGTTGAAATATATATTGTTGAGAATTTTTAGGCGCATCGACTGGTGGCAATTTTGACTGAAAAAATGTTTCTAGTTTAGAAGTTATTGCAAAAAGAAATTTAAAATTTAAAATATCAAACCTACGTAGCTGGAGACGTGAGATTGCCACACCCAGAGTTCTGCCTAGGTAGAGTTCGAAAAGAGCGCGTCCTCCATCCAGGTTGCCCTCCTCCTGCGTAGCTTGCTCCGCGGCAACAGCTTTTGCAGAAACAATTTTTCAATTTTAAATAACTATTGACCTAAACGAGCTAAAAAAAATTGTTGAAATATAAATTGTTGAGAATTTTTAGGCGGATCGACTGGTGGCAATTTTGAAAAAAAAAATTGTTTCTAGTTTAGAAGTTATAGCAAAAAGAAGTTTTGAATTTAAAATATCAAACCTACATAGCTGGAGACGTGGGATTGCCACACCCAGAGTTCAGCCTAAGTAGAGTTCGGAAAGAGCGCGTCCTCCACCTAGGTTTCCCTCCTCCTGCGTAGCTTGATCCGCGGCAACAGCTTTTGTAGAAACAATTTTTCAGTTGTAAACAACTTTTGACCTAAGCGAGCTAGAAAAAAATTGTTGAAATATATATTGTTGAGAATTTTTAGGCGCATCGACTGGTGGCAATTTTGACTGAAAAAATGTTTCTAGTTTAGAAGTTATAGCAAAAAGAAATTTAAAATTTAAAATATCAAACCTACGTAGCTGGAGACGTGAGATTGCCACACCCAGAGTTCTGCCTAGGTAGAGTTCGAAAAGAGCGCGTCCTCCATCCAGGTTGCCCTCCTCCTGCGTAGCTTGCTCCGCGGCAACAGCTTTTGCAGAAACAATTTTTCAATTTTAAATAACTATTGACCTAAACGAGCTAAAAAAAATTGTTGAAATATAAATTGTTGAGAATTTTTAGGCGGATCGACTGGTGGCAATTTTGAAAAAAAAATTGTTTCTAGTTTAGAAGTTATAGCAAAAAGAAGTTTTGAATTTAAAATTTCAAACCTACGTAGCTGGAGACGTGGGATTGCCACACCCAGAGTTCAGCCTAATTAGAGTTCGGAAAGAGCGCGTCCTCCACCTAGGTTTCCCTCCTCCTGCGTAGCTTGATCCGCGGCAACAGCTTTTGTAGAAACAATTTTTCAGTTGTAAACAACTTTTGACCTAAGCGAGCTAGAAAAAAATTGTTGAAATATATATTGTTGAGAATTTTTAGGCGCATCGACTGGTGGCAATTTTGACTGAAAAAATGTTTCTAGTTTAGAAGTTATTGCAAAAAGAAATTTAAAATTTAAAATATCAAACCTACGTAGCTGGAGACGTGAGATTGCCACACCCAGAGTTCTGCCTAGGTAGAGTTCGAAAAGAGCGCGTCCTCCATCCAGGTTGCCCTCCTCCTGCGTAGCTTGCTCCGCGGCAACAGCTTTTGTAGAAACAATTTTTCAGTTGTAAATAACTTTTAAACTAAGCGAGCTAGAAAAAAATTGTTTAAATATAAATTGTTGAGAATTTTTAGGCGCATCGACTGGTGGCAATTTTA
Organism: Pterostichus madidus; assembly: GCA_911728475.2. Taxonomy (NCBI): domain Eukaryota; kingdom Metazoa; phylum Arthropoda; class Insecta; order Coleoptera; family Carabidae; genus Pterostichus; species Pterostichus madidus. The sequence continues at coordinate 20,578,577 of OU452305.1, read as the reverse complement.
ACAAAAAAAATATTTATAGTTTAGAAGTTATTGCAAAAAGAAATTTAAAATATCAAACCTACGTAGCTGGAGACGTGAGATTGCCACACCCAGAGTTCTGCCTAGGTAGAGTTCGAAAAGAGCGCGTCCTCCATCCAGGTTGCCCTCCTCCTGCGTAGCTTGCTCCGCGGCAACAGCTTTTGTAGAAACAATTTTTCAGTTGTAAATAACTTTTAAACTAAGCGAGCTAGAAAAAAATTGTTGAAATATAAATTGTTGAGAATTTTTAGGCGCATTGACTGGTGGCAATTTTGACTGAAAAAATGTTTCTAGTTTAGAAGTTATAGCAAAAAGAAATTTTGAATTTAAAATATCAAACCTATGTAGCTGGAGACGTGGGATTGCCACACCCAGAGTTCTGCCTAGGTAGAGTTCAGAAAGAGCGCGTCCTCCATCCAGGTTTACCTCCTCCTGCGTAGCTTGCTCCGCGGCAACAGCTTTTGTAGAAACAATTTTTCAGTTGTAAATAACTTTTAAACTAAGCGAGCTAGAAAAAAATTGTTGAAATATAAATTGTTGAGAATTTTTAGGCGCATCGAATGGTCGCAATTTTAACAAAAAAAAATTTATAGTTTAGAAGTTATTGCAAAAAGAAATTTAAAATTTAAAATATCAAACCTACGTAGCTGGAGACGTGAGATTGCCACACCCAGAGTTCTGCCTAGGTAGAGTTCGAAAAGAGCGCGTCCTCCATCCAGGTTGCCCTCCTCCTGCGTAGCTTGCTCCGCGGCAACAGCTTTTGTAGAAACAATTTTTCAGTTGTAAATAACTTTTAAACTAAGCGAGCTAGAAAAAAATTGTTGAAATATAAATTGTTGAGAATTTTTAGGCGCATCGACTGGTGGCAATTTTGAAAAAAAAATTGTTTCTAGTTTAGAAGTTATAGCAAAAAGAAGTTTTGAATTTAAAATATCTAACCTACGTAGCTGGAGACGTGGGATTGCCACACCCAGAGTTCAGCCTAAGTAGAGTTCGGAAAGAGCGCGTCCTCCACCTAGGTTTCCCTCCTCCTGCGTAGCTTGATCCGCGGCAACAGCTTTTGTAGAAACAATTTTTCAGTTGTAAACAACTTTTGACCTAAGCGAGCTAGAAAAAAATTGTTGAAATATATATTGTTGAGAATTTTTAGGCGCATCGACTGGTGGCAATTTTGACTGAAAAAATGTTTCTAGTTTAGAAGTTATTGCAAAAAGAAATTTAAAATTTAAAATATCAAACCTACGTAGCTGGAGACGTGAGATTGCCACACCCAGAGTTCTGCCTAGGTAGAGTTCGGAAAGAGCGCGTCCTCCACCCAGGTTTCCCTCCTCCTGCGTAGCTTGGTCCGCGGCAACAGCTTTTGCAGAAACAATTTTTCAATTTTAAATAACTATTGACCTAAGCGAGCTAAAAAAAATTGTTGAAATATAAATTGTTGACAATTTTTAGGCGGATCGACTGGTGGCAATTTTGAAAAAAAAATTGTTTCTAGTTTAGAAGTTATAGCAAAAAGAAGTTTTGAATTTAAAATTTCAAACCTACGTAGCTGGAGACGTGGGATTGCCACACCCAGAGTTCAGCCTAATTAGAGTTCGGAAAGAGCGCGTCCTCCACCTAGGTTTCCCTCCTCCTGCGTAGCTTGATCCGCGGCAACAGCTTTTGTAGAAACAATTTTTCAGTTGTAAACAACTTTTGACCTAAGCGAGCTAGAAAAAAATTGTTGAAATATATATTGTTGAGAATTTTTAGGCGCATCGACTGGTGGCAATTTTGACTGAAAAAATGTTTCTAGTTTAGAAGTTATTGCAAAAAGAAATTTAAAATTTAAAATATCAAACCTACGTAGCTGGAGACGTGAGATTGCCACACCCAGAGTTCTGCCTAGGTAGAGTTCGAAAAGAGCGCGTCCTCCATCCAGGTTGCCCTCCTCCTGCGTAGCTTGCTCCGCGGCAACAGCTTTTGTAGAAACAATTTTTCAGTTGTAAATAACTTTTAAACTAAGCGAGCTAGAAAAAAATTGTTTAAATATAAATTGTTGAGAATTTTTAGGCGCATCGACTGGTGGCAATTTTAACAAAAAAAATATTTATAGTTTAGAAGTTATTGCAAAAAGAAATTTAAAATATCAAACCTACGTAGCTGGAGACGTGAGATTGCCACACCCAGAGTTCTGCCTAGGTAGAGTTCGAAAAGAGCGCGTCCTCCATCCAGGTTGCCCTCCTCCTGCGTAGCTTGCTCCGCGGCAACAGCTTTTGTAGAAACAATTTTTCAGTTGTAAATAACTTTTAAACTAAGCGAGCTAGAAAAAAATTGTTGAAATATAAATTGTTGAGAATTTTTAGGCGCATTGACTGGTGGCAATTTTGACTGAAAAAATGTTTCTAGTTTAGAAGTTATAGCAAAAAGAAATTTTGAATTTAAAATATCAAACCTATGTAGCTGGAGACGTGGGATTGCCACACCCAGAGTTCTGCCTAGGTAGAGTTCAGAAAGAGCGCGTCCTCCATCCAGGTTTACCTCCTCCTGCGTAGCTTGCTCCGCGGCAACAGCTTTTGTAGAAACAATTTTTCAGTTGTAAATAACTTTTAAACTAAGCGAGCTAGAAAAAAATTGTTGAAATATAAATTGTTGAGAATTTTTAGGCGCATCGAATGGTCGCAATTTTAACAAAAAAAAATTTATAGTTTAGAAGTTATTGCAAAAAGAAATTTAAAATTTAAAATATCAAACCTACGTAGCTGGAGACGTGAGATTGCCACACCCAGAGTTCTGCCTAGGTAGAGTTCGAAAAGAGCGCGTCCTCCATCCAGGTTGCCCTCCTCCTGCGTAGCTTGCTCCGCGGCAACAGCTTTTGTAGAAACAATTTTTCAGTTGTAAATAACTTTTAAACTAAGCGAGCTAGAAAAAAATTGTTGAAATATAAATTGTTGAGAATTTTTAGGCGCATCGACTGGTGGCAATTTTGAAAAAAAAATTGTTTCTAGTTTAGAAGTTATAGCAAAAAGAAGTTTTGAATTTAAAATATCTAACCTACGTAGCTGGAGACGTGGGATTGCCACACCCAGAGTTCAGCCTAAGTAGAGTTCGGAAAGAGCGCGTCCTCCACCTAGGTTTCCCTCCTCCTGCGTAGCTTGATCCGCGGCAACAGCTTTTGTAGAAACAATTTTTCAGTTGTAAACAACTTTTGACCTAAGCGAGCTAGAAAAAAATTGTTGAAATATATATTGTTGAGAATTTTTAGGCGCATCGACTGGTGGCAATTTTGACTGAAAAAATGTTTCTAGTTTAGAAGTTATTGCAAAAAGAAATTTAAAATTTAAAATATCAAACCTACGTAGCTGGAGACGTGAGATTGCCACACCCAGAGTTCTGCCTAGGTAGAGTTCGGAAAGAGCGCGTCCTCCACCCAGGTTTCCCTCCTCCTGCGTAGCTTGGTCCGCGGCAACAGCTTTTGCAGAAACAATTTTTCAATTTTAAATAACTATTGACCTAAGCGAGCTAAAAAAAATTGTTGAAATATAAATTGTTGACAATTTTTAGGCGGATCGACTGGTGGCAATTTTGAAAAAAAAATTGTTTCTAGTTTAGAAGTTATAGCAAAAAGAAGTTTTGAATTTAAAATATCAAACCTACATAGCTGGAGACGTGGGATTGCCACACCCAGAGTTCAGCCTAAGTAGAGTTCGGAAAGAGCGCGTCCTCCACCTAGGTTTCCCTCCTCCTGCGTAGCTTGATCCGCGGCAACAGCTTTTGTAGAAACAATTTTTCAGTTGTAAACAACTTTTGACCTAAGCGAGCTAGAAAAAAATTGTTGAAATATATATTGTTGAGAATTTTTAGGCGCATCGACTGGTGGCAATTTTGACTGAAAAAATGTTTCTAGTTTAGAAGTTATTGCAAAAAGAAATTTAAAATTTAAATTATCAAACCTACGTAGCTGGAGACGTGAGATTGCCACACCCAGAGTTCTGCCTAGGTAGAGTTCGAAAAGAGCGCGTCCTCCATCCAGGTTGCCCTCCTCCTGCGTAGCTTGCTCCGCGGCAACAGCTTTTGTAGAAACAATTTTTCAGTTGTAAATAACTTTTAAACTAAGCGAGCTAGAAAAAAATTGTTGAAATATAAATTGTTGAGAATTTTTAGGCGCATCGACTGGTGGCAATTTTGAAAAAAAAATTGTTTCTAGTTTAGAAGTTATAGCAAAAAGAAGTTTTGAATTTAAAATATCTAACCTACGTAGCTGGAGACGTGGGATTGCCACACCCAGAGTTCAGCCTAAGTAGAGTTCGGAAAGAGCGCGTCCTCCACCTAGGTTTCCCTCCTCCTGCGTAGCTTGATCCGCGGCAACAGCTTTTGTAGAAACAATTTTTCAGTTGTAAACAACGTTTGACCTAAGCGAGCTAGAAAAAAATTGTTGAAATATATATTGTTGAGAATTTTTAGGCGCATCGACTGGTGGCAATTTTGACTGAAAAAATGTTTCTAGTTTAGAAGTTATTGCAAAAAGAAATTTAAAATTTAAAATATCAAACCTACGTAGCTGGAGACGTGAGATTGCCACACCCAGAGTTCTGCCTAGGTAGAGTTCGGAAAGAGCGCGTCCTCCACCCAGGTTTCCCTCCTCCTGCGTAGCTTGGTCCGCGGCAACAGCTTTTGCAGAAACAATTTTTCAATTTTAAATAACTATTGACCTAAGCGAGCTAAAAAAAATTGTTGAAATATAAATTGTTGAGAATTTTTAGGCGGATCGACTGGTGGCAATTTTGAAAAAAAAATTGTTTCTAGTTTAGAAGTTATAGCAAAAAGAAGTTTTGAATTTAAAATATCAAACCTACATAGCTGGAGACGTGGGATTGCCACACCCAGAGTTCAGCCTAATTAGAGTTCGGAAAGAGCGCGTCCTCCACCTAGGTTTCCCTCCTCCTGCGTAGCTTGATCCGCGGCAACAGCTTTTGTAGAAACAATTTTTCAGTTGTAAACAACTTTTGACCTAAGCGAGCTAGAAAAAAATTGTTGAAATATATATTGTTGAGAATTTTTAGGCGCATCGACTGGTGGCAATTTTGACTGAAAAAATGTTTCTAGTTTAGAAGTTATTGCAAAAAGAAATTTAAAATTTAAAATATCAAACCTACGTAGCTGGAGACGTGAGATTGCCACACCCAGAGTTCTGCCTAGGTAGAGTTCGAAAAGAGCGCGTCCTCCATCCAGGTTGCCCTCCTCCTGCGTAGCTTGCTCCGCGGCAACAGCTTTTGCAGAAACAATTTTTCAATTTTAAATAACTATTGACCTAAACGAGCTAAAAAAAATTGTTGAAATATAAATTGTTGAGAATTTTTAGGCGGATCGACTGGTGGCAATTTTGAAAAAAAAAATTGTTTCTAGTTTAGAAGTTATAGCAAAAAGAAGTTTTGAATTTAAAATATCAAACCTACATAGCTGGAGACGTGGGATTGCCACACCCAGAGTTCAGCCTAAGTAGAGTTCGGAAAGAGCGCGTCCTCCACCTAGGTTTCCCTCCTCCTGCGTAGCTTGATCCGCGGCAACAGCTTTTGTAGAAACAATTTTTCAGTTGTAAACAACTTTTGACCTAAGCGAGCTAGAAAAAAATTGTTGAAATATATATTGTTGAGAATTTTTAGGCGCATCGACTGGTGGCAATTTTGACTGAAAAAATGTTTCTAGTTTAGAAGTTATTGCAAAAAGAAATTTAAAATTTAAAATATCAAACCTACGTAGCTGGAGACGTGAGATTGCCACACCCAGAGTTCTGCCTAGGTAGAGTTCGAAAAGAGCGCGTCCTCCATCCAGGTTGCCCTCCTCCTGCGTAGCTTGCTCCGCGGCAACAGCTTTTGCAGAAACAATTTTTCAATTTTAAATAACTATTGACCTAAACGAGCTAAAAAAAATTGTTGAAATATAAATTGTTGAGAATTTTTAGGCGGATCGACTGGTGGCAATTTTGAAAAAAAAATTGTTTCTAGTTTAGAAGTTATAGCAAAAAGAAGTTTTGAATTTAAAATTTCAAACCTACGTAGCTGGAGACGTGGGATTGCCACACCCAGAGTTCAGCCTAATTAGAGTTCGGAAAGAGCGCGTTCTCCACCTAGGTTTCCCTCCTCCTGCGTAGCTTGATCCGCGGCAACAGCTTTTGTAGAAACAATTTTTCAGTTGTAAACAACTTTTGACCTAAGCGAGCTAGAAAAAAATTGTTGAAATATATATTGTTGAGAATTTTTAGGCGCATCGACTGGTGGCAATTTTGACTGAAAAAATGTTTCTAGTTTAGAAGTTATTGCAAAAAGAAATTTAAAATTTAAAATATCAAACCTACGTAGCTGGAGACGTGAGATTGCCACACCCAGAGTTCTGCCTAGGTAGAGTTCGAAAAGAGCGCGTCCTCCATCCAGGTTGCCCTCCTCCTGCGTAGCTTGCTCCGCGGCAACAGCTTTTGTAGAAACAATTTTTCAGTTGTAAATAACTTTTAAACTAAGCGAGCTAGAAAAAAATTGTTTAAATATAAATTGTTGAGAATTTTTAGGCGCATCGACTGGTGGCAATTTTAACAAAAAAAATATTTATAGTTTAGAAGTTATTGCAAAAAGAAATTTAAAATATCAAACCTACGTAGCTGGAGACGTGAGATTGCCACACCCAGAGTTCTGCCTAGGTAGAGTTCGAAAAGAGCGCGTCCTCCATCCAGGTTGCCCTCCTCCTGCGTAGCTTGCTCCGCGGCAACAGCTTTTGTAGAAACAATTTTTCAGTTGTAAATAACTTTTAAACTAAGCGAGCTAGAAAAAAATTGTTGAAATATAAATTGTTGAGAATTTTTAGGCGCATTGACTGGTGGCAATTTTGACTGAAAAAATGTTTCTAGTTTAGAAGTTATAGCAAAAAGAAATTTTGAATTTAAAATATCAAACCTATGTAGCTGGAGACGTGGGATTGCCACACCCAGAGTTCTGCCTAGGTAGAGTTCAGAAAGAGCGCGTCCTCCATCCAGGTTTACCTCCTCCTGCGTAGCTTGCTCCGCGGCAACAGCTTTTGTAGAAACAATTTTTCAGTTGTAAATAACTTTTAAACTAAGCGAGCTAGAAAAAAATTGTTGAAATATAAATTGTTGAGAATTTTTAGGCGCATCGAATGGTCGCAATTTTAACAAAAAAAAATTTATAGTTTAGAAGTTATTGCAAAAAGAAATTTAAAATTTAAAATATCAAACCTACGTAGCTGGAGACGTGAGATTGCCACACCCAGAGTTCTGCCTAGGTAGAGTTCGAAAAGAGCGCGTCCTCCATCCAGGTTGCCCTCCTCCTGCGTAGCTTGCTCCGCGGCAACAGCTTTTGTAGAAACAATTTTTCAGTTGTAAATAACTTTTAAACTAAGCGAGCTAGAAAAAAATTGTTGAAATATAAATTGTTGAGAATTTTTAGGCGCATCGACTGGTGGCAATTTTGAAAAAAAAATTGTTTCTAGTTTAGAAGTTATAGCAAAAAGAAGTTTTGAATTTAAAATATCTAACCTACGTAGCTGGAGACGTGGGATTGCCACACCCAGAGTTCAGCCTAAGTAGAGTTCGGAAAGAGCGCGTCCTCCACCTAGGTTTCCCTCCTCCTGCGTAGCTTGATCCGCGGCAACAGCTTTTGTAGAAACAATTTTTCAGTTGTAAACAACTTTTGACCTAAGCGAGCTAGAAAAAAATTGTTGAAATATATATTGTTGAGAATTTTTAGGCGCATCGACTGGTGGCAATTTTGACTAAAAAAATGTTTCTAGTTTAGAAGTTATTGCAAAAAGAAATTTAAAATTTAAAATATCAAACCTACGTAGCTGGAGACGTGAGATTGCCACACCCAGAGTTCTGCCTAGGTAGAGTTCGGAAAGAGCGCGTCCTCCACCCAGGTTTCCCTCCTCCTGCGTAGCTTGGTCCGCGGCAACAGCTTTTGCAGAAACAATTTTTCAATTTTAAATAACTATTGACCTAAGCGAGCTAAAAAAAATTGTTGAAATATAAATTGTTGAGAATTTTTAGGCGGATCGACTGGTGGCAATTTTGAAAAAAAAATTGTTTCTAGTTTAGAAGTTATAGCAAAAAGAAGTTTTGAATTTAAAATATCAAACCTACATAGCTGGAGACGTGGGATTGCCACACCCAGAGTTCAGCCTAATTAGAGTTCGGAAAGAGCGCGTCCTCCACCTAGGTTTCCCTCCTCCTGCGTAGCTTGATCCGCGGCAACAGCTTTTGTAGAAACAATTTTTCAGTTGTAAACAACTTTTGACCTAAGCGAGCTAGAAAAAAATTGTTGAAATATATATTGTTGAGAATTTTTAGGCGCATCGACTGGTGGCAATTTTGACTGAAAAAATGTTTCTAGTTTAGAAGTTATTGCAAAAAGAAATTTAAAATTTAAAATATCAAACCTACGTAGCTGGAGACGTGAGATTGCCACACCCAGAGTTCTGCCTAGGTAGAGTTCGAAAAGAGCGCGTCCTCCATCCAGGTTGCCCTCCTCCTGCGTAGCTTGCTCCGCGGCAACAGCTTTTGCAGAAACAATTTTTCAATTTTAAATAACTATTGACCTAAACGAGCTAAAAAAAATTGTTGAAATATAAATTGTTGAGAATTTTTAGGCGGATCGACTGGTGGCAATTTTGAAAAAAAAAATTGTTTCTAGTTTAGAAGTTATAGCAAAAAGAAGTTTTGAATTTAAAATATCAAACCTACATAGCTGGAGACGTGGGATTGCCACACCCAGAGTTCAGCCTAAGTAGAGTTCGGAAAGAGCGCGTCCTCCACCTAGGTTTCCCTCCTCCTGCGTAGCTTGATCCGCGGCAACAGCTTTTGTAGAAACAATTTTTCAGTTGTAAACAACTTTTGACCTAAGCGAGCTAGAAAAAAATTGTTGAAATATATATTGTTGAGAATTTTTAGGCGCATCGACTGGTGGCAATTTTGACTGAAAAAATGTTTCTAGTTTAGAAGTTATTGCAAAAAGAAATTTAAAATTTAAAATATCAAACCTACGTAGCTGGAGACGTGAGATTGCCACACCCAGAGTTCTGCCTAGGTAGAGTTCGAAAAGAGCGCGTCCTCCATCCAGGTTGCCCTCCTCCTGCGTAGCTTGCTCCGCGGCAACAGCTTTTGCAGAAACAATTTTTCAATTTTAAATAACTATTGACCTAAACGAGCTAAAAAAAATTGTTGAAATATAAATTGTTGAGAATTTTTAGGCGGATCGACTGGTGGCAATTTTGAAAAAAAAATTGTTTCTAGTTTAGAAGTTATAGCAAAAAGAAGTTTTGAATTTAAAATTTCAAACCTACGTAGCTGGAGACGTGGGATTGCCACACCCAGAGTTCAGCCTAATTAGAGTTCGGAAAGAGCGCGTTCTCCACCTAGGTTTCCCTCCTCCTGCGTAGCTTGATCCGCGGCAACAGCTTTTGTAGAAACAATTTTTCAGTTGTAAACAACTTTTGACCTAAGCGAGCTAGAAAAAAATTGTTGAAATATATATTGTTGAGAATTTTTAGGCGCATCGACTGGTGGCAATTTTGACTGAAAAAATGTTTCTAGTTTAGAAGTTATTGCAAAAAGAAATTTAAATTTTAAATTATCAAACCTACGTAGCTGGAGACGTGAGATTGCCACACCCAGAGTTCTGCCTAGGTAGAGTTCGAAAAGAGCGCGTCCTCCATCCAGGTTGCCCTCCTCCTGCGTAGCTTGCTCCGCGGCAACAGCTTTTGTAGAAACAATTTTTCAGTTGTAAATAACTTTTAAACTAAGCGAGCTAGAAAAAAATTGTTTAAATATAAATTGTTGAGAATTTTTAGGCGCATCGACTGGTGGCAATTTTAACAAAAAAAATATTTATAGTTTAGAAGTTATTGCAAAAAGAAATTTAAAATATCAAACCTACGTAGCTGGAGACGTGAGATTGCCACACCCAGAGTTCTGCCTAGGTAGAGTTCGAAAAGAGCGCGTCCTCCATCCAGGTTGCCCTCCTCCTGCGTAGCTTGCTCCGCGGCAACAGCTTTTGTAGAAACAATTTTTCAGTTGTAAATAACTTTTAAACTAAGCGAGCTAGAAAAAAATTGTTGAAATATAAATTGTTGAGAATTTTTAGGCGCATTGACTGGTGGCAATTTTGACTGAAAAAATGTTTCTAGTTTAGAAGTTATAGCAAAAAGAAATTTTGAATTTAAAATATCAAACCTATGTAGCTGGAGACGTGGGATTGCCACACCCAGAGTTCTGCCTAGGTAGAGTTCAGAAAGAGCGCGTCCTCCATCCAGGTTTACCTCCTCCTGCGTAGCTTGCTCCGCGGCAACAGCTTTTGTAGAAACAATTTTTCAGTTGTAAATAACTTTTAAACTAAGCGAGCTAGAAAAAAATTGTTGAAATATAAATTGTTGAGAATTTTTAGGCGCATCGAATGGTCGCAATTTTAACAAAAAAAAATTTATAGTTTAGAAGTTATTGCAAAAAGAAATTTAAAATTTAAAATATCAAACCTACGTAGCTGGAGACGTGAGATTGCCACACCCAGAGTTCTGCCTAGGTAGAGTTCGAAAAGAGCGCGTCCTCCATCCAGGTTGCCCTCCTCCTGCGTAGCTTGCTCCGCGGCAACAGCTTTTGTAGAAACAATTTTTCAGTTGTAAATAACTTTTAAACTAAGCGAGCTAGAAAACAATTGTTGAAATATAAATTGTTGAGAATTTTTAGGCGCATCGACTGGTGGCAATTTTGAAAAAAAAATTGTTTCTAGTTTAGAAGTTATAGCAAAAAGAAGTTTTGAATTTAAAATATCTAACCTACGTAGCTGGAGACGTGGGATTGCCACACCCAGAGTTCAGCCTAAGTAGAGTTCGGAAAGAGCGCGTCCTCCACCTAGGTTTCCCTCCTCCTGCGTAGCTTGATCCGCGGCAACAGCTTTTGTAGAAACAATTTTTCAGTTGTAAACAACTTTTGACCTAAGCGAGCTAGAAAAAAATTGTTGAAATATATATTGTTGAGAATTTTTAGGCGCATCGACTGGTGGCAATTTTGACTAAAAAAATGTTTCTAGTTTAGAAGTTATTGCAAAAAGAAATTTAAAATTTAAAATATCAAACCTACGTAGCTGGAGACGTGAGATTGCCACACCCAGAGTTCTGCCTAGGTAGAGTTCGGAAAGAGCGCGTCCTCCACCTAGGTTTCCCTCCTCCTGCGTAGCTTGGTCCGCGGCAACAGCTTTTGCAGAAACAATTTTTCAATTTTAAATAACTATTGACCTAAGCGAGCTAAAAAAAATTGTTGAAATATAAATTGTTGAGAATTTTTAGGCGGATCGACTGGTGGCAATTTTGAAAAAAAAATTGTTTCTAGTTTAGAAGTTATAGCAAAAAGAAGTTTTGAATTTAAAATATCAAACCTACATAGCTGGAGACGTGGGATTGCCACACCCAGAGTTCAGCCTAAGTAGAGTTCGGAAAGAGCGCGTCCTCCACCTAGGTTTCCCTCCTCCTGCGTAGCTTGATCCGCGGCAACAGCTTTTGTAGAAACAATTTTTCAGTTGTAAACAACTTTTGACCTAAGCGAGCTAGAAAAAAATTGTTGAAATATATATTGTTGAGAATTTTTAGGCGCATCGACTGGTGGCAATTTTGACTGAAAAAATGTTTCTAGTTTAGAAGTTATTGCAAAAAGAAATTTAAAATTTAAAATATCAAACCTACGTAGCTGGAGACGTGAGATTGCCACACCCAGAGTTCTGCCTAGGTAGAGTTCGAAAAGAGCGCGTCCTCCATCCAGGTTGCCCTCCTCCTGCGTAGCTTGCTCCGCGGCAACAGCTTTTGCAGAAACAATTTTTCAATTTTAAATAACTATTGACCTAAACGAGCTAAAAAAAATTGTTGAAATATAAATTGTTCAGCCTAATTAGAGTTCGGAAAGAGCGCGTCCTCCACCTAGGTTTCCCTCCTCCTGCGTAGCTTGATCCGCGGCAACAGCTTTTGTAGAAACAATTTTTCAGTTGTAAACAACTTTTGACCTAAGCGAGCTAGAAAAAAATTGTTGAAATATATATTGTTGAGAATTTTTAGGCGCATCGACTGGTGGCAATTTTGACTGAAAAAATGTTTAATTTAAAATTTAAAATATCAAACCTATGAAGCTGGAGACGTGGGATTGCCACACCCAGAGTTCTGCCTAGGTAGAGTTCGGAAAGAGCGCGTCCTCCACCCAGGTTTCCCTCCTCCTGCGTAGCTTGGTCCGCGGCAACAGCTTTTGCAGAAACAATTTTTCAATTTTAAATAACTATTGACCTAAGCGAGCTAAAAAAAATTGTTGAAATATAAATTGTTGAGAATTTTTAGGCGGATCGACTGGTGGCAATTTTGAAAAAAAAATTGTTTCTAGTTTAGAAGTTATAGCAAAAAGAAGTTTTGAATTTAAAATATCAAACCTACATAGCTGGAGACGTGGGATTGCCACACCCAGAGTTCAGCCTAAGTAGAGTTCGGAAAGAGCGCGTCCTCCACCTAGGTTTCCCTCCTCCTGCGTAGCTTGATCCGCGGCAACAGCTTTTGTAGAAACAATTTTTCAGTTGTAAACAACTTTTGACCTAAGCGAGCTAGAAAAAAATTGTTGAAATATATATTGTTGAGAATTTTTAGGCGCATCGACTGGTGGCAATTTTGACTGAAAAAATGTTTCTAGTTTAGAAGTTATTGCAAAAAGAAATTTAAAATTTAAAATATCAAACCTACGTAGCTGGAGACGTGAGATTGCCACACCCAGAGTTCTGCCTAGGTAGAGTTCGAAAAGAGCGCGTCCTCCATCCAGGTTGCCCTCCTCCTGCGTAACTTGCTCCGCGGCAACAGCTTTTGTAGAAACAATTTTTCAGTTGTAAATAACTTTTAAACTAAGCGAGCTAGAAAAAAATTGTTGAAATATAAATTGTTGAGAATTTTTAGGCGCATCGACTGGTGGCAATTTTGAAAAAAAAGTTGTTTCTAGTTTAGAAGTTATAGCAAAAAGAAGTTTTGAATTTAAAATATCTAACCTACGTAGCTGGAGACGTGGGATTGCCACACCCAGAGTTCTGCCTAGGTAGAGTTCGGAAAGAGCGCGTCCTCCACCGAGGTTTCCCTCCTCCTGCGTAGCTTGGTCCGCGGCAACAGCTTTTGCAGAAACAATTTTTCAATTTTAAATAACTATTGACCTAAGCGAGCTAAAAAAAATTATTGAAATATAAATTGTTGAGAATTTTTAGGCGGATCGACTGGTGGCAATTTTGAAACAAAAATTGTTTCTAGTTTAGAAGTTATAGCAAAAAGAAGTTTTGAATTTAAAATATCAAACCTACGTAGCTGGAGACGTGGGATTGCCACACCCAGAGTTCAGCCTAATTAGAGTTCGGAAAGAGCGCGTCCTCCACCTAGGTTTCCCTCCTCCTGCGTAGCTTGATCCGCGGCAACAGCTTTTGTAGAAACAATTTTTCAGTTGTAAACAACTTTTGACCTAAGCGAGCTAGAAAAAAATTGTTGAAATATATATTGTTGAGAATTTTTAGGCGCATCGACTGGTGGCAATTTTGACTGAAAAAATGTTTCTAGTTTAGAAGTTATTGCAAAAAGAAATTTAAAATTTAAAATATCAAACCTACGTAGCTGGAGACGTGAGATTGCCACACCCAGAGTTCTGCCTAGGTAGAGTTCGAAAAGAGCGCGTCCTCCATCCAGGTTGCCCTCCTCCTGCGTAGCTTGCTCCGCGGCAACAGCTTTTGTAGAAACAATTTTTCAGTTGTAAATAACTTTTAAACTAAGCGAGCTAGAAAAAAATTGTTTAAATATAAATTGTTGAGAATTTTTAGGCGCATCGACTGGTGGCAATTTTAACAAAAAAAATATTTATAGTTTAGAAGTTATTGCAAAAAGAAATTTAAAATATCAAACCTACGTAGCTGGAGACGTGAGATTGCCACACCCAGAGTTCTGCCTAGGTAGAGTTCGAAAAGAGCGCGTCCTCCATCCAGGTTGCCCTCCTCCTGCGTAGCTTGCTCCGCGGCAACAGCTTTTGTAGAAACAATTTTTCAGTTGTAAATAACTTTTAAACTAAGCGAGCTAGAAAAAAATTGTTGAAATATAAATTGTTGAGAATTTTTAGGCGCATTGACTGGTGGCAATTTTGACTGAAAAAATGTTTCTAGTTTAGAAGTTATAGCAAAAAGAAATTTTGAATTTAAAATATCAAACCTATGTAGCTGGAGACGTGGGATTGCCACACCCAGAGTTCTGCCTAGGTAGAGTTCAGAAAGAGCGCGTCCTCCATCCAGGTTTACCTCCTCCTGCGTAGCTTGCTCCGCGGCAACAGCTTTTGTAGAAACAATTTTTCAGTTGTAAATAACTTTTAAACTAAGCGAGCTAGAAAAAAATTGTTGAAATATAAATTGTTGAGAATTTTTAGGCGCATCGAATGGTCGCAATTTTAACAAAAAAAAATTTATAGTTTAGAAGTTATTGCAAAAAGAAATTTAAAATTTAAAATATCAAACCTACGTAGCTGGAGACGTGAGATTGCCACACCCAGAGTTCTGCCTAGGTAGAGTTCGAAAAGAGCGCGTCCTCCATCCAGGTTGCCCTCCTCCTGCGTAGCTTGCTCCGCGGCAACAGCTTTTGTAGAAACAATTTTTCAGTTGTAAATAACTTTTAAACTAAGCGAGCTAGAAAAAAATTGTTGAAATATAAATTGTTGAGAATTTTTAGGCGCATCGACTGGTGGCAACTTTGACTGAAAAAATGTTTCTAGTTTAGAAGTTATTGCAAAAAGAAATTTAAAATTTAAAATATCAAACCTACGTAGCTGGAGACGTGAGATTGCCACACCCAGAGTTCTGCCTAGGTAGAGTTCGGAAAGAGCGCGTCCTCCACCCAGGTTTCCCTCCTCCTGCGTAGCTTGGTCCGCGGCAACAGCTTTTGCAGAAACAATTTTTCAATTTTAAATAACTATTGACCTAAGCGAGCTAAAAAAAATTGTTGAAATATAAATTGTTGAGAATTTTTAGGCGGATCGACTGGTGGCAATTTTGAAAAAAAAATTGTTTCTAGTTTAGAAGTTATAGCAAAAAGAAGTTTTGAATTTAAAATATCAAACCTACATAGCTGGAGACGTGGGATTGCCACACCCAGAGTTCAGCCTAAGTAGAGTTCGGAAAGAGCGCGTCCTCCACCTAGGTTTCCCTCCTCCTGCGTATCTTGATCCGCGGCAACAGCTTTTGTAGAAACAATTTTTCAGTTGTAAACAACTTTTGACCTAAGCGAGCTAGAAAAAAATTGTTGAAATATATATTGTTGAGAATTTTTAGGCGCATCGACTGGTGGCAATTTTGACTGAAAAAATGTTTCTAGTTTAGAAGTTATTGCAAAAAGAAATTTAAAATTTAAAATATCAAACCTACGTAGCTGGAGACGTGAGATTGCCACACCCAGAGTTCTGCCTAGGTAGAGTTCGAAAAGAGCGCGTCCTCCATCCAGGTTGCCCTCCTCCTGCGTAGCTTGCTCCGCGGCAACAGCTTTTGCAGAAACAATTTTTCAATTTTAAATAACTATTGACCTAAACGAGCTAAAAAAAATTGTTGAAATATAAATTGTTCAGCCTAATTAGAGTTCGGAAAGAGCGCGTCCTCCACCTAGGTTTCCCTCCTCCTGCGTAGCTTGATCCGCGGCAACAGCTTTTGTAGAAACAATTTTTCAGTTGTAAACAACTTTTGACCTAAGCGAGCTAGAAAAAAATTGTTGAAATATATATTGTTGAGAATTTTTAGGCGCATCGACTGGTGGCAATTTTGACTGAAAAAATGTTTAATTTAAAATTTAAAATATCAAACCTATGAAGCTGGAGACGTGGGATTGCCACACCCAGAGTTCTGCCTAGGTAGAGTTCGGAAAGAGCGCGTCCTCCACCCAGGTTTCCCTCCTCCTGCGTAGCTTGGTCCGCGGCAACAGCTTTTGCAGAAACAATTTTTCAATTTTAAATAACTATTGACCTAAGCGAGCTAAAAAAAATTGTTGAAATATAAATTGTTGAGAATTTTTAGGCGGATCGACTGGTGGCAATTTTGAAAAAAAAATTGTTTCTAGTTTAGAAGTTATAGCAAAAAGAAGTTTTGAATTTAAAATATCAAACCTACATAGCTGGAGACGTGGGATTGCCACACCCAGAGTTCAGCCTAAGTAGAGTTCGGAAAGAGCGCGTCCTCCACCTAGGTTTCCCTCCTCCTGCGTAGCTTGATCCGCGGCAACAGCTTTTGTAGAAACAATTTTTCAGTTGTAAACAACTTTTGACCTAAGCGAGCTAGAAAAAAATTGTTGAAATATATATTGTTGAGAATTTTTAGGCGCATCGACTGGTGGCAATTTTGACTGAAAAAATGTTTCTAGTTTAGAAGTTATTGCAAAAAGAAATTTAAAATTTAAAATATCAAACCTACGTAGCTGGAGACGTGAGATTGCCACACCCAGAGTTCTGCCTAGGTAGAGTTCGAAAAGAGCGCGTCCTCCATCCAGGTTGCCCTCCTCCTGCGTAACTTGCTCCGCGGCAACAGCTTTTGTAGAAACAATTTTTCAGTTGTAAATAACTTTTAAACTAAGCGAGCTAGAAAAAAATTGTTGAAATATAAATTGTTGAGAATTTTTAGGCGCATCGACTGGTGGCAATTTTGAAAAAAAAGTTGTTTCTAGTTTAGAAGTTATAGCAAAAAGAAGTTTTGAATTTAAAATATCTAACCTACGTAGCTGGAGACGTGGGATTGCCACACCCAGAGTTCTGCCTAGGTAGAGTTCGGAAAGAGCGCGTCCTCCACCGAGGTTTCCCTCCTCCTGCGTAGCTTGGTCCGCGGCAACAGCTTTTGCAGAAACAATTTTTCAATTTTAAATAACTATTGACCTAAGCGAGCTAAAAAAAATTATTGAAATATAAATTGTTGAGAATTTTTAGGCGGATCGACTGGTGGCAATTTTGAAACAAAAATTGTTTCTAGTTTAGAAGTTATAGCAAAAAGAAGTTTTGAATTTAAAATATCAAACCTACGTAGCTGGAGACGTGGGATTGCCACACCCAGAGTTCAGCCTAATTAGAGTTCGGAAAGAGCGCGTCCTCCACCTAGGTTTCCCTCCTCCTGCGTAGCTTGATCCGCGGCAACAGCTTTTGTAGAAACAATTTTTCAGTTGTAAACAACTTTTGACCTAAGCGAGCTAGAAAAAAATTGTTGAAATATATATTGTTGAGAATTTTTAGGCGCATCGACTGGTGGCAATTTTGACTGAAAAAATGTTTAATTTAAAATTTAAAATATCAAACCTATGTAGCTGGAGACGTGGGATTGCCACACCCAGAGTTCTGCCTAGGTAGAGTTCGGAAAGAGCGCGTCCTCCACCCAGGTTTCCCTCCTCCTGCGTAGCTTGGTCCGCGGCAACAGCTTTTGTAGAAACAATTTTTCAATTTTAAATAACTATTGACCTAAGCGAGCTAAAAAAAATTGTTGAAATATAAATTGTTGAGAATTTTTAGGCGGATCGACTGGTGGCAATTTTGAAAAAAAAATTGTTTCTAGTTTAGAAGTTATAGCAAAAAGAAGTTTTGAATTTAAAATATCAAACCTACATAGCTGGAGACGTGGGATTGCCACACCCAGAGTTCAGCCTAAGTAGAGTTCGGAAAGAGCGCGTCCTCCACTTAGGTTTCCCTCCTCCTGCGTAGCTTGATCCGCGGCAACAGCTTTTGTAGAAACAATTTTTCAGTTGTAAACAACTTTTGACCTAAGCGAGCTAGAAAAAAATTGTTGAAATATATATTGTTGAGAATTTTTAGGCGCATCGACTGGTGGCAACTTTGACTGAAAAAATGTTTCTAGTTTAGAAGTTATTGCAAAAAGAAATTTAAAATTTAAAATATCAAACCTACGTAGCTGGAGACGTGAGATTGCCACACCCAGAGTTCTGCCTAGGTAGAGTTCGAAAAGAGCGCGTCCTCCATCCAGGTTGCCCTCCTCCTGCGTAACTTGCTCCGCGGCAACAGCTTTTGTAGAAACAATTTTTCAGTTGTAAATAACTTTTAAACTAAGCGAGCTAGAAAAAAATTGTTGAAATATAAATTGTTGAGAATTTTTAGGCGCATCGACTGGTGGCAATTTTGAAACAAAAATTGTTTCTAGTTTAGAAGTTATAGCAAAAAGAAGTTTTGAATTTAAAATATCAAACCTACGTAGCTGGAGACGTGGGATTGCCACACCCAGAGTTCTGCCTAGGTAGAGTTCGGAAAGAGCGCGTCCTCCACCCAGGTTTCCCTCCTCCTGCGTAGCTTGGTCCGCGGCAACAGCTTTTGCAGAAACAATTTTTCAATTTTAAATAACTATTGACCTAAGCGAGCTAAAAAAATTATTGAAATATAAATTGTTGAGAATTTTTAGGCGGATCGACTGGTGGCAATTTAGAAACAAAAATTGTTTCTAGTTTAGAAGTTATAGCAAAAAGAAGTTTTGAATTTAAAATATCAAACCTACGTAGCTGGAGACGTGGGATTGCCACACCCAGAGTTCAGCCTAAGTAGAGTTCGGAAAGAGCGCGTCCTCCACCTAGGTTTCCCTCCTCCTGCGTAGCTTGATCCGCGGCAACAGCTTTTGTAGAAACAATTTTTCAGTTGTAAACAACTTTTGACCTAAGCGAGCTAGAAAAAAATTGTTGAAATATATATTGTTGAGAATTTTTAGTCGCATCGACTGGTGGCAATTTTGACTGAAAAAATGTTTCTAGTTTAGAATTTATAGCAAAAAGAAATTTTGAATTTAAAATATCAAACCTATGTAGCTGGAGACGTGGGATTGCCACACCCAGAGTTCTGCCTAGGTAGAGTTCGGAAAGAGCGCGTCCTCCACCCAGGTTTCCCTCCTCCTGCGTAGCTTGGTCCGCGGCAACAGCTTTTGCAGAAACAATTTTTCAATTTTAAATAACTATTGACCTATGCGAGCTAAAAAAAATTGTTGAAATATAAATTGTTGAGAATTTTTTGGGCGGATCGACTGGTGGCAATTTTGAAAAAAAAATTGTTTCTAGTTTAGAAGTTATAGCAAAAAGAAGTTTTGAATTTAAAATATCTAACCTACGTAGCTGGAGACGTGGGATTGCCACACCCAGAGTTCAGCCTAAGTAGAGTTCGGCAAGAGCGCGTCCTCCACCTAGGTTTCCCTCCTCCTGCGTAGCTTGATCCGCGGCAACAGCTTTTGTAGAAACAATTTTTCAGTTGTAAACAACTTTTGACCTAAGCGAGCTAGAAAAAAATTGTTGAAATATATATTGTTGATAATTTTTAGGCGCATCGACTGGTGGCAATTTTGACTGAAAAAATGTTTCTAGTTTAGAAGTTATTGCAAAAAGAAATTTAAAATTTAAAATATCAAACCTACGTAGCTGGAGACGTGAGATTGCCACACCCAGAGTTCTGCCTAGGTAGAGTTCGAAAAGAGCGCGTCCTCCATCCAGGTTGCCCTCCTCCTGCGTAGCTTGCTCCGCGGCAACAGCTTTTGTAGAAACAATTTTTCAGTTGTAAATAACTTTTAAACTAAGCGAGCTAGAAAAAAATTGTTGAAATATAAATTGTTGAGAATTTTTAGGCGCATCGACTGGTGGCAATTTTGAAAAAAAAATTGTTTCTAGTTTAGAAGTTATAGCAAAAAGAAGTTTTGAATTTAAAATATCTAACCTACGTAGCTGGAGACGTGGGATTGCCACACCCAGAGTTCAGCCTAAGTAGAGTTCGGAAAGAGCGCGTCCTCCACCTAGGTTTCCCTCCTCCTGCGTAGCTTGATCCGCGGCAACAGCTTTTGTAGAAACAATTTTTCAGTTGTAAACAACTTTTGACCTAAGCGAGCTAGAAAAAAATTGTTGAAATATATATTGTTGAGAATTTTTAGGCGCATCGACTGGTGGCAATTTTGACTGAAAAAATGTTTCTAGTTTAGAAGTTATTGCAAAAAGAAATTTAAAATTTAAAATATCAAACCTACGTAGCTGGAGACGTGAGATTGCCACACCCAGAGTTCTGCCTAGGTAGAGTTCGAAAAGAGCGCGTCCTCCATCCAGGTTGCCCTCCTCCTGCGTAGCTTGCTCCGCGGCAACAGCTTTTGTAGAAACAATTTTTCAGTTGTAAATAACTTTTAAACTAAGCGAGCTAGAAAAAAATTGTTGAAATATAAATTGTTGAGAATTTTTAGGCGCATCGACTGGTGGCAATTTTGAAAAAAAAATTGTTTCTAGTTTAGAGGTTATAGCAAAAAGAAGTTTTGAATTTAAAATATCTAACCTACGTAGCTGGAGACGTGGGATTGCCACACCCAGAGTTCAGCCTAAGTAGAGTTCGGCAAGAGCGCGTCCTCCACCTAGGTTTCCCTCCTCCTGCGTAGCTTGATCCGCGGCAACAGCTTTTGTAGAAACAATTTTTCAGTTGTAAACAACTTTTGACCTAAGCGAGCTAGAAAAAAATTGTTGAAATATATATTGTTGAGAATTTTTAGGCGCATCGACTGGTGGCAATTTTGACTGAAAAAATGTTTCTAGTTTAGAAGTTATTGCAAAAAGAAATTTAAAATTTAAAATATCAAACCTACGTAGCTGGAGACGTGAGATTGCCACACCCAGAGTTCTGCCTAGGTAGAGTTCGAAAAGAGCGCGTCCTCCATCCAGGTTGCCCTCCTCCTGCGTAGCTTGCTCCGCGGCAACAGCTTTTGTAGAAACAATTTTTCAGTTGTAAATAACTTTTAAACTAAGCGAGCTAGAAAAAAATTGTTGAAATATAAATTGTTGAGAATTTTTAGGCGCATCGACTGGTGGCAATTTTGAAAAAAAAATTGTTTCTAGTTTAGAAGTTATAGCAAAAAGAAGTTTTGAATTTAAAATATCTAACCTACGTAGCTGGAGACGTGGGATTGCCACACCCAGAGTTCAGCCTAAGTAGAGTTCGGAAAGAGCGCGTCCTCCACCTAGGTTTCCCTCCTCCTGCGTAGCTTGATCCGCGGCAACAGCTTTTGTAGAAACAATTTTTCAGTTGTAAACAACTTTTGACCTAAGCGAGCTAGAAAAAAATTGTTGAAATATATATTGTTGAGAATTTTTAGGCGCATAGACTGGTGGCAATTTTGACTGAAAAAATGTTTCTAGTTTAGAAGTTATTGCAAAAAGAAATTTAAAATTTAAAATATCAAACCTACGTAGCTGGAGACGTGAGATTGCCACACCCAGAGTTCTGCCTAGGTAGAGTTCGGAAAGAGCGCGTCCTCCACCCAGGTTTCCCTCCTCCTGCGTAGCTTGGTCCGCGGCAACAGCTTTTGCAGAAACAATTTTTCAATTTTAAATAACTATTGACCTAAGCGAGCTAAAAAAAATTGTTGAAATATAAATTGTTGAGAATTTTTAGGCGGATCGACTGGTGGCAATTTTGAAAAAAAAATTGTTTCTAGTTTAGAAGTTATAGCAAAAAGAAGTTTTGAATTTAAAATATCAAACCTACATAGCTGGAGACGTAGGATTGCCACACCCAGAGTTCAGCCTAAGTAGAGTTCGGAAAGAGCGCGTCCTCCACCTAGGTTTCCCTCCTCCTGCGTAGCTTGATCCGCGGCAACAGCTTTTGTAGAAACAATTTTTCAGTTGTAAACAACTTTTGACCTAAGCGAGCTAGAAAAAAATTGTTGAAATATATATTGTTGAGAATTTTTAGGCGCATCGACTGGTGGCAATTTTGACTGAAAAAATGTTTCTAGTTTAGAAGTTATTGCAAAAAGAAATTTAAAATTTAAAATATCAAACCTACGTAGCTGGAGACGTGAGATTGCCACACCCAGAGTTCTGCCTAGGTAGAGTTCGAAAAGAGCGCGTCCTCCATCCAGGTTGCCCTCCTCCTGCGTAGCTTGCTCCGCGGCAACAGCTTTTGTAGAAACAATTTTTCAGTTGTAAATAACTTTTAAACTAAGCGAGCTAGAAAAAAATTGTTGAAATATAAATTGTTGAGAATTTTTAGGCGCATCGACTGGTGGCAATTTTGAAAAAAAAATTGTTTCTAGTTTAGAAGTTATAGCAAAAAGAAGTTTTGAATTTAAAATATCTAACCTACGTAGCTGGAGACGTGGGATTGCCACACCCAGAGTTCAGCCTAAGTAGAGTTCGGCAAGAGCGCGTCCTCCACCTAGGTTTCCCTCCTCCTGCGTAGCTTGATCCGCGGCAACAGCTTTTGTAGAAACAATTTTTCAGTTGTAAACAACTTTTGACCTAAGCGAGCTAGAAAAAAATTGTTGAAATATATATTGTTGAGAATTTTTAGGCGCATCGACTGGTGGCAATTTTGACTGAAAAAATGTTTCTAGTTTAGAAGTTATTGCAAAAAGAAATTTAAAATTTAAAATATCAAACCTACGTAGCTGGAGACGTGAGATTGCCACACCCAGAGTTCTGCCTAGGTAGAGTTCGAAAAGAGCGCGTCCTCCATCCAGGTTGCCCTCCTCCTGCGTAGCTTGCTCCGCGGCAACAGCTTTTGTAGAAACAATTTTTCAGTTGTAAATAACTTTTAAACTAAGCGAGCTAGAAAAAAATTGTTGAAATATAAATTGTTGAGAATTTTTAGGCGCATCGACTGGTGGCAATTTTGAAAAAAAAATTGTTTCTAGTTTAGAAGTTATAGCAAAAAGAAGTTTTGAATTTAAAATATCTAACCTACGTAGCTGGAGACGTGGGATTGCCACACCCAGAGTTCAGCCTAAGTAGAGTTCGGAAAGAGCGCGTCCTCCACCTAGGTTTCCCTCCTCCTGCGTAGCTTGATCCGCGGCAACAGCTTTTGTAGAAACAATTTTTCAGTTGTAAACAACTTTTGACCTAAGCGAGCTAGAAAAAAATTGTTGAAATATATATTGTTGAGAATTTTTAGGCGCATAGACTGGTGGCAATTTTGACTGAAAAAATGTTTCTAGTTTAGAAGTTATTGCAAAAAGAAATTTAAAATTTAAAATATCAAACCTACGTAGCTGGAGACGTGAGATTGCCACACCCAGAGTTCTGCCTAGGTAGAGTTCGGAAAGAGCGCGTCCTCCACCCAGGTTTCCCTCCTCCTGCGTAGCTTGGTCCGCGGCAACAGCTTTTGCAGAAACAATTTTTCAATTTTAAATAACTATTGACCTAAGCGAGCTAAAAAAAATTGTTGAAATATAAATTGTTGAGAATTTTTAGGCGGATCGACTGGTGGCAATTTTGAAAAAAAAATTGTTTCTAGTTTAGAAGTTATAGCAAAAAGAAGTTTTGAATTTAAAATATCAAACCTACATAGCTGGAGACGTAGGATTGCCACACCCAGAGTTCAGCCTAAGTAGAGTTCGGAAAGAGCGCGTCCTCCACCTAGGTTTCCCTCCTCCTGCGTAGCTTGATCCGCGGCAACAGCTTTTGTAGAAACAATTTTTCAGTTGTAAACAACTTTTGACCTAAGCGAGCTAGAAAAAAATTGTTGAAATATATATTGTTGAGAATTTTTAGGCGCATCGACTGGTGGCAATTTTGACTGAAAAAATGTTTCTAGTTTAGAAGTTATTGCAAAAAGAAATTTAAAATTTAAAATATCAAACCTACGTAGCTGGAGACGTGAGATTGCCACACCCAGAGTTCTGCCTAGGTAGAGTTCGAAAAGAGCGCGTCCTCCATCCAGGTTGCCCTCCTCCTGCGTAGCTTGCTCCGCGGCAACAGCTTTTGTAGAAACAATTTTTCAGTTGTAAATAACTTTTAAACTAAGCGAGCTAGAAAAAAATTGTTGAAATATAAATTGTTGAGAATTTTTAGGCGCATCGACTGGTGGCAATTTTGAAAAAAAAGTTGTTTCTAGTTTAGAAGTTATAGCAAAAAGAAGTTTTGAATTTAAAATATCTAACCTACGTAGCTGGAGACGTGGGATTGCCACACCCAGAGTTCAGCCTAAGTAGAGTTCGGCAAGAGCGCGTCCTCCACCTAGGTTTCCCTCCTCCTGCGTAGCTTGATCCGCGGCAACAGCTTTTGTAGAAACAATTTTTCAGTTGTAAACAACTTTTGACCTAAGCGAGCTAGAAAAAAATTGTTGAAATATATATTGTTGAGAATTTTTAGGCGCATCGACTGGTGGCAATTTTGACTGAAAAAATGTTTCTAGTTTAGAAGTTATTGCAAAAAGAAATTTAAAATTTAAAATATCAAACCTACGTAGCTGGAGACGTGAGATTGCCACACCCAGAGTTCTGCCTAGGTAGAGTTCGAAAAGAGCGCGTCCTCCATCCAGGTTGCCCTCCTCCTGCGTAGCTTGCTCCGCGGCAACAGCTTTTGTAGAAACAATTTTTCAGTTGTAAATAACTTTTAAACTAAGCGAGCTAGAAAAAAATTGTTGAAATATAAATTGTTGAGAATTTTTAGGCGCATCGACTGGTGGCAATTTTGAAAAAAAAATTGTTTCTAGTTTAGAAATTATAGCAAAAAGAAGTTTTGAATTTAAAATATCTAACCTACGTAGCTGGAGACGTGGGATTGCCACACCCAGAGTTCAGCCTAAGTAGAGTTCGGAAAGAGCGCGTCCTCCACCTAGGTTTCCCTCCTCCTGCGTAGCTTGATCCGCGGCAACAGCTTTTGTAGAAACAATTTTTCAGTTGTAAACAACTTTTGACCTAAGCGAGCTAGAAAAAAATTGTTGAAATATATATTGTTGAGAATTTTTAGGCGCATCGACTGGTGGCAATTTTGACTGAAAAAATGTTTCTAGTTTAGAAGTTATTGCAAAAAGAAATTTAAAATTTAAAATATCAAACCTACGTAGCTGGAGACGTGAGATTGCCACACCCAGAGTTCTGCCTAGGTAGAGTTCGAAAAGAGCGCGTCCTCCATCCAGGTTGCCCTCCTCCTGCGTAGCTTGCTCCGCGGCAACAGCTTTTGTAGAAACAATTTTTCAGTTGTAAATAACTTTTAAACTAAGCGAGCTAGAAAAAAATTGTTGAAATATAAATTGTTGAGAATTTTTAGGCGCATCGACTGGTGGCAATTTTGAAAAAAAAATTGTTTCTAGTTTAGAAATTATAGCAAAAAGAAGTTTTGAATTTAAAATATCTAACCTACGTAGCTGGAGACGTGGGATTGCCACACCCAGAGTTCAGCCTAAGTAGAGTTCGGAAAGAGCGCGTCCTCCACCTAGGTTTCCCTCCTCCTGCGTAGCTTGATCCGCGGCAACAGCTTTTGTAGAAACAATTTTTCAGTTGTAAACAACTTTTGACCTAAGCGAGCTAGAAAAAAATTGTTGAAATATATATTGTTGAGAATTTTTAGGCGCATCGACTGGTGGCAATTTTGACTGAAAAAATGTTTCTAGTTTAGAAGTTATTGCAAAAAGAAATTTAAAATTTAAAATATCAAACCTACGTAGCTGGAGACGTGAGATTGCCACACCCAGAGTTCTGCCTAGGTAGAGTTCGAAAAGAGCGCGTCCTCCATCCAGGTTGCCCTCCTCCTGCGTAGCTTGCTCCGCGGCAACAGCTTTTGTAGAAACAATTTTTCAGTTGTAAATAACTTTTAAACTAAGCGAGCTAGAAAAAAATTGTTGAAATATAAATTGTTGAGAATTTTTAGGCGCATCGACTGGTGGCAATTTTGACTGAAAAAATGTTTAATTTAAAATTTAAAATATCAAACCTATGTAGCTGGAGACGTGGGATTGCCACACCCAGAGTTCTGCCTAGGTAGAGTTCGGAAAGAGCGCGTCCTCCACCCAGGTTTCCCTCCTCCTGCGTAGCTTGGTCCGCGGCAACAGCTTTTGCAGAAACAATTTTTCAATTTTAAATAACTATTGACCTAAGCGAGCTAAAAAAAATTGTTGAAATATAAATTGTTGAGAATTTTTAGGCGGATCGACTGGTGGCAATTTTGAAAAAAAAATTGTTTCTAGTTTAGAAGTTATAGCAAAAAGAAGTTTTGAATTTAAAATATCAAACCTACATAGCTGGAGACGTGGGATTGCCACACCCAGAGTTCAGCCTAAGTAGAGTTCGGAAAGAGCGCGTCCTCCACCTAGGTTTCCCTCCTCCTGCGTAGCTTGATCCGCGGCAACAGCTTTTGTAGAAACAATTTTTCAGTTGTAAACAACTTTTGACCTGAGCGAGCTAGAAAAAAATTGTAGAAATATATATTGTTGAGAATTTTTAGGCGCATCGACTGGTGGTAATTTTGACTGAAAAAATGTTTCTAGTTTAGAAGTTATTGCAAAAAGAAATTTAAAATTTAAAATATCAAACCTACGTAGCTGGAGACGTGAGATTGCCACACCCCGAGCTCTGCCTAGGTAGAGTTCGAAAAGAGCGCGTCCTCCATCCAGGTTGCCCTCCTCCTGCGTAGCTTGCTCCGCGGCAACAGCTTTTGTAGAAACAATTTTTCAGTTGTAAATAACTTTTAAACTAAGCGAGCTAGAAAAAAATTGTTGAAATATAAATTGTTGAGAATTTTTAGGCGCATCGACTGGTGGCAATTTTGAAAAAAAAGTTGTTTCTAGTTTAGAAGTTATAGCAAAAAGAAGTTTTGAATTTAAAATATCTAACCTACGTAGCTGGAGACGTGGGATTGCCACACCCAGAGTTCAGCCTAAGTAGAGTTCGGCAAGAGCGCGTCCTCCACCTAGGTTTCCCTCCTCCTGCGTAGCTTGATCCGCGGCAACAGCTTTTGTAGAAACAATTTTTCAGTTGTAAACAACTTTTGACCTAAGCGAGCTAGAAAAAAATTGTTGAAATATATATTGTTGAGAATTTTTAGGCGCATCGACTGGTGGCAATTTTGACTGAAAAAATGTTTCTAGTTTAGAAGTTATTGCAAAAAGAAATTTAAAATTTAAAATATCAAACCTACGTAGCTGGAGACGTGAGATTGCCACACCCAGAGTTCTGCCTAGGTAGAGTTCGAAAAGAGCGCGTCCTCCATCCAGGTTGCCCTCCTCCTGCGTAGCTTGCTCCGCGGCAACAGCTTTTGTAGAAACAATTTTTCAGTTGTAAATAACTTTTAAACTAAGCGAGCTAGAAAAAAATTGTTGAAATATAAATTGTTGAGAATTTTTAGGCGCATCGACTGGTGGCAATTTTGAAAAAAAAATTGTTTCTAGTTTAGAAATTATAGCAAAAAGAAGTTTTGAATTTAAAATATCTAACCTACGTAGCTGGAGACGTGGGATTGCCACACCCAGAGTTCAGCCTAAGTAGAGTTCGGAAAGAGCGCGTCCTCCACCTAGGTTTCCCTCCTCCTGCGTAGCTTGATCCGCGGCAACAGCTTTTGTAGAAACAATTTTTCAGTTGTAAACAACTTTTGACCTAAGCGAGCTAGAAAAAAATTGTTGAAATATATATTGTTGAGAATTTTTAGGCGCATCGACTGGTGGCAATTTTGACTGAAAAAATGTTTCTAGTTTAGAAGTTATTGCAAAAAGAAATTTAAAATTTAAAATATCAAACCTACGTAGCTGGAGACGTGAGATTGCCACACCCAGAGTTCTGCCTAGGTAGAGTTCGAAAAGAGCGCGTCCTCCATCCAGGTTGCCCTCCTCCTGCGTAGCTTGCTCCGCGGCAACAGCTTTTGTAGAAACAATTTTTCAGTTGTAAATAACTTTTAAACTAAGCGAGCTAGAAAAAAATTGTTGAAATATATATTGTTGAGAATTTTTAGGCGCATCGACTGGTGGCAATTTTGACTGAAAAAATGTTTCTAGTTTAGAAGTTATTGCAAAAAGAAATTTAAAATTTAAAATATCAAACCTACGTAGCTGGAGACGTGAGATTGCCACACCCAGAGTTCTGCCTAGGTAGAGTTCGAAAAGAGCGCGTCCTCCATCCAGGTTGCCCTCCTCCTGCGTAGCTTGCTCCGCGGCAACAGCTTTTGTAGAAACAATTTTTCAGTTGTAAATAACTTTTAAACTAAGCGAGCTAGAAAAAAATTGTTGAAATATAAATTGTTGAGAATTTTTAGGCGCATCGACTGGTGGCAATTTTGAAAAAAAAATTGTTTCTAGTTTAGAAATTATAGCAAAAAGAAGTTTTGAATTTAAAATATCTAACCTACGTAGCTGGAGACGTGGGATTGCCACACCCAGAGTTCAGCCTAAGTAGAGTTCGGAAAGAGCGCGTCCTCCACCTAGGTTTCCCTCCTCCTGCGTAGCTTGATCCGCGGCAACAGCTTTTGTAGAAACAATTTTTCAGTTGTAAACAACTTTTGACCTAAGCGAGCTAGAAAAAAATTGTTGAAATATATATTGTTGAGAATTTTTAGGCGCATCGACTGGTGGCAATTTTGACTGAAAAAATGTTTCTAGTTTAGAAGTTATTGCAAAAAGAAATTTAAAATTTAAAATATAAAACCTACGTAGCTGGAGACGTGAGATTGCCACACCCAGAGTTCTGCCTAGGTAGAGTTCGAAAAGAGCGCGTCCTCCATCCAGGTTGCCCTCCTCCTGCGTAGCTTGCTCCGCGGCAACAGCTTTTGTAGAAACAATTTTTCAGTTGTAAATAACTTTTAAACTAAGCGAGCTAGAAAAAAATTGTTGAAATATAAATTGTTGAGAATTTTTAGGCGCATCGACTGGTGGCAATTTTGACTGAAAAAATGTTTAATTTAAAATTTAAAATATCAAACCTATGTAGCTGGAGACGTGGGATTGCCACACCCAGAGTTCTGCCTAGGTAGAGTTCGGAAAGAGCGCGTCCTCCACCCAGGTTTCCCTCCTCCTGCGTAGCTTGGTCCGCGGCAACAGCTTTTGCAGAAACAATTTTTCAATTTTAAATAACTATTGACCTAAGCGAGCTAAAAAAAATTGTTGAAATATAAATTGTTGAGAATTTTTAGGCGGATCGACTGGTGGCAATTTTGAAAAAAAAATTGTTTCTAGTTTAGAAGTTATAGCAAAAAGAAGTTTTGAATTTAAAATATCAAACCTACATAGCTGGAGACGTGGGATTGCCACACCCAGAGTTCAGCCTAAGTAGAGTTCGGAAAGAGCGCGTCCTCCACCTAGGTTTCCCTCCTCCTGCGTAGCTTGATCCGCGGCAACAGCTTTTGTAGAAACAATTTTTCAGTTGTAAACAACTTTTGACCTGAGCGAGCTAGAAAAAAATTGTAGAAATATATATTGTTGAGAATTTTTAGGCGCATCGACTGGTGGTAATTTTGACTGAAAAAATGTTTCTAGTTTAGAAGTTATTGCAAAAAGAAATTTAAAATTTAAAATATCAAACCTACGTAGCTGGAGACGTGAGATTGCCACACCCCGAGTTCTGCCTAGGTAGAGTTCGAAAAGAGCGCGTCCTCCATCCAGGTTGCCCTCCTCCTGCGTAGCTTGCTCCGCGGCAACAGCTTTTGTAGAAACAATTTTTCAGTTGTAAATAACTTTTGAACTAAGCGAGCTAGAAAAAAATTGTTGAAATATAAATTGTTGAGAATTTTTAGGCGCATCGACTGGTGGCAATTTTGAAAAAAAAGTTGTTTCTAGTTTAGAAGTTATAGCAAAAAGAAGTTTTGAATTTAAAATATCTAACCTACGTAGCTGGAGACGTGGGATTGCCACACCCAGAGTTCAGCCTAAGTAGAGTTCGGCAAGAGCGCGTCCGCCACCTAGGTTTCCCTCCTCCTGCGTAGCTTGATCCGCGGCAACAGCTTTTGTAGAAACAATTTTTCAGTTGTAAACAACTTTTGACCTAAGCGAGCTAGAAAAAAATTGTTGAAATATATATTGTTGAGAATTTTTAGGCGCATCGACTGGTGGCAATTTTGACTGAAAAAATGTTTCTAGTTTAGAAGTTATTGCAAAAAGAAATTTAAAATTTAAAATATCAAACCTACGTAGCTGGAGACGTGAGATTGCCACACCCAGAGTTCTGCCTAGGTAGAGTTCGAAAAGAGCGCGTCCTCCATCCAGGTTGCCCTCCTCCTGCGTAGCTTGCTCCGCGGCAACAGCTTTTGTAGAAACAATTTTTCAGTTGTAAATAACTTTTAAACTAAGCGAGCTAGAAAAAAATTGTTGAAATATAAATTGTTGAGAATTTTTAGGCGCATCGACTGGTGGCAATTTTGAAAAAAAAATTGTTTCTAGTTTAGAAATTATAGCAAAAAGAAGTTTTGAATTTAAAATATCTAACCTACGTAGCTGGAGACGTGGGATTGCCACACCCAGAGTTCAGCCTAAGTAGAGTTCGGAAAGAGCGCGTCCTCCACCTAGGTTTCCCTCCTCCTGCGTAGCTTGATCCGCGGCAACAGCTTTTGTAGAAACAATTTTTCAGTTGTAAACAACTTTTGACCTAAGCGAGCTAGAAAAAAATTGTTGAAATATATATTGTTGAGAATTTTTAGGCGCATCGACTGGTGGCAATTTTGACTGAAAAAATGTTTCTAGTTTAGAAGTTATTGCAAAAAGAAATTTAAAATTTAAAATATCAAACCTACGTAGCTGGAGACGTGAGATTGCCACACCCAGAGTTCTGCCTAGGTAGAGTTCGAAAAGAGCGCGTCCTCCATCCAGGTTGCCCTCCTCCTGCGTAGCTTGCTCCGCGGCAACAGCTTTTGTAGAAACAATTTTTCAGTTGTAAATAACTTTTAAACTAAGCGAGCTAGAAAAAAATTGTTGAAATATATATTGTTGAGAATTTTTAGGCGCATCGACTGGTGGCAATTTTGACTGAAAAAATGTTTCTAGTTTAGAAGTTATTGCAAAAAGAAATTTAAAATTTAAAATATCAAACCTACGTAGCTGGAGACGTGAGATTGCCACACCCAGAGTTCTGCCTAGGTAGAGTTCGAAAAGAGCGCGTCCTCCATCCAGGTTGCCCTCCTCCTGCGTAGCTTGCTCCGCGGCAACAGCTTTTGTAGAAACAATTTTTCAGTTGTAAATAACTTTTAAACTAAGCGAGCTAGAAAAAAATTGTTGAAATATAAATTGTTGAGAATTTTTAGGCGCATCGACTGGTGGCAATTTTGAAAAAAAAATTGTTTCTAGTTTAGAAATTATAGCAAAAAGAAGTTTTGAATTTAAAATATCTAACCTACGTAGCTGGAGACGTGGGATTGCCACACCCAGAGTTCAGCCTAAGTAGAGTTCGGAAAGAGCGCGTCCTCCACCTAGGTTTCCCTCCTCCTGCGTAGCTTGATCCGCGGCAACAGCTTTTGTAGAAACAATTTTTCAGTTGTAAACAACTTTTGACCTAAGCGAGCTAGAAAAAAATTGTTGAAATATATATTGTTGAGAATTTTTAGGCGCATCGACTGGTGGCAATTTTGACTGAAAAAATGTTTCTAGTTTAGAAGTTATTGCAAAAAGAAATTTAAAATTTAAAATATCAAACCTACGTAGCTGGAGACGTGAGATTGCCACACCCAGAGTTCTGCCTAGGTAGAGTTCGAAAAGAGCGCGTCCTCCATCCAGGTTGCCCTCCTCCTGCGTAGCTTGCTCCGCGGCAACAGCTTTTGTAGAAACAATTTTTCAGTTGTAAATAACTTTTAAACTAAGCGAGCTAGAAAAAAATTGTTGAAATATAAATTGTTGAGAATTTTTAGGCGCATCGACTGGTGGCAATTTTGACTGAAAAAATGTTTAATTTAAAATTTAAAATATCAAACCTATGTAGCTGGAGACGTGGGATTGCCACACCCAGAGTTCTGCCTAGGTAGAGTTCGGAAAGAGCGCGTCCTCCACCCAGGTTTCCCTCCTCCTGCGTAGCTTGGTCCGCGGCAACAGCTTTTGCAGAAACAATTTTTCAATTTTAAATAACTATTGACCTAAGCGAGCTAAAAAAAATTGTTGAAATATAAATTGTTGAGAATTTTTAGGCGGATCGACTGGTGGCAATTTTGAAAAAAAAATTGTTTCTAGTTTAGAAGTTATAGCAAAAAGAAGTTTTGAATTTAAAATATCAAACCTACATAGCTGGAGACGTGGGATTGCCACACCCAGAGTTCAGCCTAAGTAGAGTTCGGAAAGAGCGCGTCCTCCACCTAGGTTTCCCTCCTCCTGCGTAGCTTGATCCGCGGCAACAGCTTTTGTAGAAACAATTTTTCAGTTGTAAACAACTTTTGACCTGAGCGAGCTAGAAAAAAATTGTTGAAATATATATTGTTGAGAATTTTTAGGCGCATCGACTGGTGGCAATTTTGACTGAAAAAATGTTTCTAGTTTAGAAGTTATTGCAAAAAGAAATTTAAAATTTAAAATATCAAACCTACGTAGCTGGAGACGTGAGATTGCCACACCCAGAGTTCTGCCTAGGTAGAGTTCGAAAAGAGCGCGTCCTCCATCCAGGTTGCCCTCCTCCTGCGTAGCTTGCTCCGCGGCAACAGCTTTTGTAGAAACAATTTTTCAGTTGTAAATAACTTTTAAACTAAGCGAGCTAGAAAAAAATTGTTGAAATATATATTGTTGAGAATTTTTAGGCGCATCGACTGGTGGCAATTTTGACTGAAAAAATGTTTCTAGTTTAGAAGTTATTGCAAAAAGAAATTTAAAATTTAAAATATCAAACCTACGTAGCTGGAGACGTGAGATTGCCACACCCAGAGTTCTGCCTAGGTAGAGTTCGAAAAGAGCGCGTCCTCCATCCAGGTTGCCCTCCTCCTGCGTAGCTTGCTCCGCGGCAACAGCTTTTGTAGAAACAATTTTTCAGTTGTAAATAACTTTTAAACTAAGCGAGCTAGAAAAAAATTGTTGAAATATAAATTGTTGAGAATTTTTAGGCGCATCGACTGGTGGCAATTTTGAAAAAAAAATTGTTTCTAGTTTAGAAATTATAGCAAAAAGAAGTTTTGAATTTAAAATATCTAACCTACGTAGCTGGAGACGTGGGATTGCCACACCCAGAGTTCAGCCTAAGTAGAGTTCGGAAAGAGCGCGTCCTCCACCTAGGTTGCCCTCCTCCTGCGTAGCTTGATCCGCGGCAACAGCTTTTGTAGAAACAATTTTTCAGTTGTAAACAACTTTTGACCTAAGCGAGCTAGAAAAAAATTGTTGAAATATATATTGTTGAGAATTTTTAGGCGCATCGACTGGTGGCAATTTTGACTGAAAAAATGTTTCTAGTTTAGAAGTTATTGCAAAAAGAAATTTAAAATTTAAAATATCAAACCTACGTAGCTGGAGACGTGAGATTGCCACACCCAGAGTTCTGCCTAGGTAGAGTTCGAAAAGAGCGCGTCCTCCATCCAGGTTGCCCTCCTCCTGCGTAGCTTGCTCCGCGGCAACAGCTTTTGTAGAAACAATTTTTCAGTTGTAAATAACTTTTAAACTAAGCGAGCTAGAAAAAAATTGTTGAAATATAAATTGTTGAGAATTTTTAGGCGCATCGACTGGTGGCAATTTTGACTGAAAAAATGTTTAATTTAAAATTTAAAATATCAAACCTATGTAGCTGGAGACGTGGGATTGCCACACCCAGAGTTCTGCCTAGGTAGAGTTCGGAAAGAGCGCGTCCTCCACCCAGGTTTCCCTCCTCCTGCGTAGCTTGGTCCGCGGCAACAGCTTTTGCAGAAACAATTTTTCAATTTTAAATAACTATTGACCTAAGCGAGCTAAAAAAAATTGTTGAAATATAAATTGTTGAGAATTTTTAGGCGGATCGACTGGTGGCAATTTTGAAAAAAAAATTGTTTCTAGTTTAGAAGTTATAGCAAAAAGAAGTTTTGAATTTAAAATATCAAACCTACATAGCTGGAGACGTGGGATTGCCACACCCAGAGTTCAGCCTAAGTAGAGTTCGGAAAGAGCGCGTCCTCCACCTAGGTTTCCCTCCTCCTGCGTAGCTTGATCCGCGGCAACAGCTTTTGTAGAAACAATTTTTCAGTTGTAAACAACTTTTGACCTGAGCGAGCTAGAAAAAAATTGTTGAAATATATATTGTTGAGAATTTTTAGGCGCATCGACTGGTGGCAATTTTGACTGAAAAAATGTTTCTAGTTTAGAAGTTATTGCAAAAAGAAATTTAAAATTTAAAATATCAAACCTACGTAGCTGGAGACGTGAGATTGCCACACCCAGAGTTCTGCCTAGGTAGAGTTCGAAAAGAGCGCGTCCTCCATCCAGGTTGCCCTCCTCCTGCGTAGCTTGCTCCGCGGCAACAGCTTTTGTAGAAACAATTTTTCAGTTGTAAATAACTTTTAAACTAAGCGAGCTAGAAAAAAATTGTTGAAATATAAATTGTTGAGAATTTTTAGGCGCATCGACTGGTGGTAATTTTGAAAAAAAAATTGTTTCTAGTTTAGAAGTTATAGCAAAAAGAAGTTTTGAATTTAAAATATCTAACCTACGTAGCTGGAGACGTGGGATTGCCACACCCAGAGTTCAGCCTAAGTAGAGTTCGGCAAGAGCGCGTCCTCCACCTAGGTTTCCCTCCTCCTGCGTAGCTTGATCCGCGGCAACAGCTTTTGTAGAAACAATTTTTCAGTTGTAAACAACTTTTGACCTAAGCGAGCTAGAAAAAAATTGTTGAAATATATATTGTTGAGAATTTTTAGGCGCATCGACTGGTGGCAATTTTGACTAAAAAAATGTTTCTAGTTTAGAAGTTATTGCAAAAAGAAATTTAAAATTTAAAATATCAAACCTACGTAGCTGGAGACGTGAGATTGCCACACCCAGAGTTCTGCCTAGGTAGAGTTCGGAAAGAGCGCGTCCTCCACCCAGGTTTCCCTCCTCCTGCGTAGCTTGGTCCGCGGCAACAGCTTTTGCAGAAACAATTTTTCAATTTTAAATAACTATTGACCTAAGCGAGCTAAAAAAAATTGTTGAAATATAAATTGTTGAGAATTTTTAGGCGGATCGACTGGTGGCAATTTTGAAAAAAAAATTGTTTCTAGTTTAGAAGTTATAGCAAAAAGAAGTTTTGAATTTAAAATATCAAACCTACATAGCTGGAGACGTGGGATTGCCACACCCAGAGTTCAGCCTAAGTAGAGTTCGGAAAGAGCGCGTCCTCCACCTAGGTTTCCCTCCTCCTGCGTAGCTTGATCCGCGGCAACAGCTTTTGTAGAAACAATTTTTCAGTTGTAAACAACTTTTGACCTAAGCGAGCTAGAAAAAAATTGTTGAAATATATATTGTTGAGAATTTTTAGGCGCATCGACTGGTGGCAATTTTGACTGAAAAAATGTTTCTAGTTTAGAAGTTATTGCAAAAAGAAATTTAAAATTTAAAATATCAAACCTACGTAGCTGGAGACGTGAGATTGCCACACCCAGAGTTCTGCCTAGGTAGAGTTCGAAAAGAGCGCGTCCTCCATCCAGGTTGCCCTCCTCCTGCGTAGCTTGCTCCGCGACAACAGCTTTTGCAGAAACAATTTTTCAATTTTAAATAACTATTGACCTAAACGAGCTAAAAAAAATTGTTGAAATATAAATTGTTCAGCCTAATTAGAGTTCGGAAAGAGCGCGTCCTCCACCTAGGTTTCCCTCCTCCTGCGTAGCTTGATCCGCGGCAACAGCTTTTGTAGAAACAATTTTTCAGTTGTAAACAACTTTTGACCTAAGCGAGCTAGAAAAAAATTGTTGAAATATATATTGTTGAGAATTTTTAGGCGCATCGACTGGTGGCAATTTTGACTGAAAAAATGTTTAATTTAAAATTTAAAATATCAAACCTATGAAGCTGGAGACGTGGGATTGCCACACCCAGAGTTCTGCCTAGGTAGAGTTCGGAAAGAGCGCGTCCTCCACCCAGGTTTCCCTCCTCCTGCGTAGCTTGGTCCGCGGCAACAGCTTTTGCAGAAACAATTTTTCAATTTTAAATAACTATTGACCTAAGCGAGCTAAAAAAAATTGTTGAAATATAAATTGTTGAGAATTTTTAGGCGGATCGACTGGTGGCAATTTTGAAAAAAAAATTGTTTCTAGTTTAGAAGTTATAGCAAAAAGAAGTTTTGAATTTAAAATATCAAACCTACGTAGCTGGAGACGTGAGATTGCCACACCCAGAGTTCTGCCTAGGTAGAGTTCGAAAAGAGCGCGTCCTCCATCCAGGTTGCCCTCCTCCTGCGTAGCTTGCTCCGCGGCAACAGCTTTTGTAGAAACAATTTTTCAGTTGTAAATAACTTTTAAACTAAGCGAGCTAGAAAAAAATTGTTGAAATATAAATTGTTGAGAATTTTTAGGCGCATCGACTGGTGGCAATTTTGAAAAAAAAATTGTTTCTAGTTTAGAAGTTATAGCAAAAAGAAGTTTTGAATTTAAAATATCTAACCTACGTAGCTGGAGACGTGGGATTGCCACACCCAGAGTTCAGCCTAAGTAGAGTTCGGAAAGAGCGCGTCCTCCACCTAGGTTTCCCTCCTCCTGCGTAGCTTGATCCGCGGCAACAGCTTTTGTAGAAACAATTTTTCAGTTGTAAACAACTTTTGACCTAAGCGAGCTAGAAAAAAATTGTTGAAATATATATTGTTGAGAATTTTTAGGCGCATAGACTGGTGGCAATTTTGACTGAAAAAATGTTTCTAGTTTAGAAGTTATTGCAAAAAGAAATTTAAAATTTAAAATATCAAACCTACGTAGCTGGAGACGTGAGATTGCCACACCCAGAGTTCTGCCTAGGTAGAGTTCGGAAAGAGCGCGTCCTCCACCCAGGTTTCCCTCCTCCTGCGTAGCTTGGTCCGCGGCAACAGCTTTTGCAGAAACAATTTTTCAATTTTAAATAACTATTGACCTAAGCGAGCTAAAAAAAATTGTTGAAATATAAATTGTTGAGAATTTTTAGGCGGATCGACTGGTGGCAATTTTGAAAAAAAAATTGTTTCTAGTTTAGAAGTTATAGCAAAAAGAAGTTTTGAATTTAAAATATCAAACCTACATAGCTGGAGACGTAGGATTGCCACACCCAGAGTTCAGCCTAAGTAGAGTTCGGAAAGAGCGCGTCCTCCACCTAGGTTTCCCTCCTCCTGCGTAGCTTGATCCGCGGCAACAGCTTTTGTAGAAACAATTTTTCAGTTGTAAACAACTTTTGACCTAAGCGAGCTAGAAAAAAATTGTTGAAATATATATTGTTGAGAATTTTTAGGCGCATCGACTGGTGGCAATTTTGACTGAAAAAATGTTTCTAGTTTAGAAGTTATTGCAAAAAGAAATTTAAAATTTAAAATATCAAACCTACGTAGCTGGAGACGTGAGATTGCCACACCCAGAGTTCTGCCTAGGTAGAGTTCGAAAAGAGCGCGTCCTCCATCCAGGTTGCCCTCCTCCTGCGTAGCTTGCTCCGCGGCAACAGCTTTTGTAGAAACAATTTTTCAGTTGTAAATAACTTTTAAACTAAGCGAGCTAGAAAAAAATTGTTGAAATATAAATTGTTGAGAATTTTTAGGCGCATCGACTGGTGGCAATTTTGAAAAAAAAGTTGTTTCTAGTTTAGAAGTTATAGCAAAAAGAAGTTTTGAATTTAAAATATCTAACCTACGTAGCTGGAGACGTGGGATTGCCACACCCAGAGTTCAGCCTAAGTAGAGTTCGGCAAGAGCGCGTCCTCCACCTAGGTTTCCCTCCTCCTGCGTAGCTTGATCCGCGGCAACAGCTTTTGTAGAAACAATTTTTCAGTTGTAAACAACTTTTGACCTAAGCGAGCTAGAAAAAAATTGTTGAAATATATATTGTTGAGAATTTTTAGGCGCATCGACTGGTGGCAATTTTGACTGAAAAAATGTTTCTAGTTTAGAAGTTATTGCAAAAAGAAATTTAAAATTTAAAATATCAAACCTACGTAGCTGGAGACGTGAGATTGCCACACCCACAGTTCTGCCTAGGTAGAGTTCGAAAAGAGCGCGTCCTCCATCCAGGTTGCTCTCCTCCTGCGTAGCTTGCTCCGCGGCAACAGCTTTTGTAGAAACAATTTTTCAGTTGTAAATAACTTTTAAACTAAGCGAGCTAGAAAAAAATTGTTGAAATATAAATTGTTGAGAATTTTTAGGCGCATCGACTGGTGGCAATTTTGACTGAAAAAATGTTTAATTTAAAATTTAAAATATCAAACCTATGTAGCTGGAGACGTGGGATTGCCACACCCAGAGTTCTGCCTAGGTAGAGTTCGGAAAGAGCGCGTCCTCCACCCAGGTTTCCCTCCTCCTGCGTAGCTTGGTCCGCGGCAACAGCTTTTGCAGAAACAATTTTTCAATTTTAAATAACTATTGACCTAAGCGAGCTAAAAAAAATTGTTGAAATATAAATTGTTGAGAATTTTTAGGCGGATCGACTGGTGGCAATTTTGAAAAAAAAATTGTTTCTAGTTTAGAAGTTATAGCAAAAAGAAGTTTTGAATTTAAAATATCAAACCTACATAGCTGGAGACGTGGGATTGCCACACCCAGAGTTCAGCCTAAGTAGAGTTCGGAAAGAGCGCGTCCTCCACCTAGGTTTCCCTCCTCCTGCGTAGCTTGATCCGCGGCAACAGCTTTTGTAGAAACAATTTTTCAGTTGTAAACAACTTTTGACCTAAGCGAGCTAGAAAAAAATTGTTGAAATATATATTGTTGAGAATTTTTAGGCGCATCGACTGGTGGCAATTTTGACTGAAAAAATGTTTCTAGTTTAGAAGTTATTGCAAAAAGAAATTTAAAATTTAAAATATCAAACCTACGTAGCTGGAGACGTGAGATTGCCACACCCAGAGTTCTGCCTAGGTAGAGTTCGAAAAGAGCGCGTCCTCCATCCAGGTTGCCCTCCTCCTGCGTAGCTTGCTCCGCGGCAACAGCTTTTGTAGAAACAATTTTTCAGTTGTAAATAACTTTTAAACTAAGCGAGCTAGAAAAAAATTGTTGAAATATAAATTGTTGAGAATTTTTAGGCGCATCGACTGGTGGCAATTTTGAAAAAAAATTGTTTCTAGTTTAGAAATTATAGCAAAAAGAAGTTTTGAATTTAAAATATCTAACCTACGTAGCTGGAGACGTGGGATTGCCACACCCAGAGTTCAGCCTAAGTAGAGTTCGGCAAGAGCGCGTCCTCCACCTAGGTTTCCCTCCTCCTGCGTAGCTTGATCCGCGGCAACAGCTTTTGTAGAAACAATTTTTCAGTTGTAAACAACTTTTGACCTAAGCGAGCTAGAAAAAAATTGTTGAAATATATATTGTTGAGAATTTTTAGGCGCATCGACTGGTGGCAATTTTGACTGAAAAAATGTTTCTAGTTTAGAAGTTATTGCAAAAAGAAATTTAAAATTTAAAATATCAAACCTACGTAGCTGGAGACGTGAGATTGCCACACCCAGAGTTCTGCCTAGGTAGAGTTCGAAAAGAGCGCGTCCTCCATCCAGGTTGCCCTCCTCCTGCGTAGCTTGCTCCGCGGCAACAGCTTTTGTAGAAACAATTTTTCAGTTGTAAATAACTTTTAAACTAAGCGAGCTAGAAAAAAATTGTTGAAATATAAATTGTTGAGAATTTTTAGGCGCATCGACTGGTGGCAATTTTGACTGAAAAAATGTTTAATTTAAAATTTAAAATATCAAACCTATGTAGCTGGAGACGTGGGATTGCCACACCCAGAGTTCTGCCTAGGTAGAGTTCGGAAAGAGCGCGTCCTCCACCCAGGTTTCCCTCCTCCTGCGTAGCTTGGTCCGCGGCAACAGCTTTTGCAGAAACAATTTTTCAATTTTAAATAACTATTGACCTAAGCGAGCTAAAAAAAATTGTTGAAATATAAATTGTTGAGAATTTTTAGGCGGATCGACTGGTGGCAATTTTGAAAAAAAAATTGTTTCTAGTTTAGAAGTTATAGCAAAAAGAAGTTTTGAATTTAAAATATCAAACCTACATAGCTGGAGACGTGGGATTGCCACACCCAGAGTTCAGCCTAAGTAGAGTTCGGAAAGAGCGCGTCCTCCACCTAGGTTTCCCTCCTCCTGCGTAGCTTGATCCGCGGCAACAGCTTTTGTAGAAACAATTTTTCAGTTGTAAACAACTTTTGACCTAAGCGAGCTAGAAAAAAATTGTTGAAATATATATTGTTGAGAATTTTTAGGCGCATCGACTGGTGGCAATTTTGACTGAAAAAATGTTTATAGTTTAGAAGTTATTGCAAAAAGAAATTTAAAATTTAAAATATCAAACCTACGTAGCTGGAGACGTGAGATTGCCACACCCAGAGTTCTGCCTAGGTAGAGTTCGAAAAGAGCGCGTCCTCCATCCAGGTTGCCCTCCTCCTGCGTAGCTTGCTCCGCGGCAACAGCTTTTGTAGAAACAATTTTTCAGTTGTAAATAACTTTTAAACTAAGCGAGCTAGAAAAAAATTGTTGAAATATAAATTGTTGAGAATTTTTAGGCGCATCGACTGGTGGCAATTTTGAAAAAAAAGTTGTTTCTAGTTTAGAAGTTATAGCAAAAAGAAGTTTTGAATTTAAAATATCTAACCTACGTAGCTGGAGACGTGGGATTGCCACACCCAGAGTTCAGCCTAAGTAGAGTTCGGCAAGAGCGCGTCCTCCACCTAGGTTTCCCTCCTCCTGCGTAGCTTGATCCGCGGCAACAGCTTTTGTAGAAACAATTTTTCAGTTGTAAACAACTTTTGACCTAAGCGAGCTAGAAAAAAATTGTTGAAATATATATTGTTGAGAATTTTTAGGCGCATCGACTGGTGGCAATTTTGACTGAAAAAATGTTTCTAGTTTAGAAGTTATTGCAAAAAGAAATTTAAAATTTAAAATATCAAACCTACGTAGCTGGAGACGTGAGATTGCCACACCCAGAGTTCTGCCTAGGTAGAGTTCGAAAAGAGCGCGTCCTCCATCCAGGTTGCCCTCCTCCTGCGTAGCTTGCTCCGCGGCAACAGCTTTTGTAGAAACAATTTTTCAGTTGTAAATAACTTTTAAACTAAGCGAGCTAGAAAAAAATTGTTGAAATAAAAATTGTTGAGAATTTTTAGGCGCATCGACTGGTGGCAATTTTAATAAAAAAAAATAATAATTTATAGTTTAGAAGTTATTGCAAAAAGAAATTTAAAATTTAAAATATCAAACCTACGTAGCTGGAGACGTGAGATTGCCACACCCAGAGTTCTGCCTAGGTAGAGTTCGAAAAGAGCGCGTCCTCCATCCAGGTTGCCCTCCTCCTGCGTAGCTTGCTCCGCGGCAACAGCTTTTGTAGAAACAATTTTTCAGTTGTAAATAACTTTTAAACTAAGCGAGCTAGAAAAAAATTGTTTAAATATAAATTGTTGAGAATTTTTAGGCGCATCGACTGGTTGCAATTTTGAAAAAAAAATTGTTTCTAGTTTAGAAGTTATAGCAAAAAGAAGTTTTGAATTTAAAATATCTAACCTACGTAGCTGGAGACGTGGGATTGCCACACCCAGAGTTCAGCCTAAGTAGAGTTCGGAAAGAGCGCGTCCTCCACCTAGGTTTCCCTCCTCCTGCGTAGCTTGATCCGCGGCAACAGCTTTTGTAGAAACAATTTTTCAGTTGTAAACAACTTTTGACCTAAGCGAGTTAGAAAAAAATTGTTGAAATATATATTGTTGAGAATTTTTAGGCGCATCGACTGGTGGCAATTTTGACTGAAAAAATGTTTCTAGTTTAGAAGTTATTGCAAAAAGAAATTTAAAATTTAAAATATCAAACCTACGTAGCTGGAGACGTGAGATTGCCACACTCAGAGTTCTGCCTAGGTAGAGTTCGAAAAGAGCGCGTCCTCCATCCAGGTTGCCCTCCTCCTGCGTAGCTTGCTCCGCGGCAACAGCTTTTGTAGAAACAATTTTTCAGTTGTAAATAACTTTTAAACTAAGCGAGCTAGAAAAAAATTGTTGAAATATAAATTGTTGAGAATTTTTAGGCGCATCGACTGGTGGCAATTTTGACTGAAAAAATGTTTAATTTAAAATTTAAAATATCAAACCTATGTAGCTGGAGACGTGGGATTGCCACATCCAGAGTTCTGCCTAGGTAGAGTTCGGAAAGAGCGCGTCCTCCACCCAGGTTTCCCTCCTCCTGCGTAGCTTGGTCCGCGGCAACAGCTTTTGCAGAAACAATTTTTCAATTTTAAATAACTATTGACCTAAGCGAGCTAAAAAAAATTGTTGAAATATAAATTGTTGAGAATTTTTAGGCGGATCGACTGGTGGCAATTTTGAAAAAAAAATTGTTTCTAGTTTAGAAGTTATAGCAAAAAGAAGTTTTGAATTTAAAATATCAAACCTACATAGCTGGAAACGTGGGATTGCCACACCCAGAGTTCAGCCTAAGTAGAGTTCGGAAAGAGCGCGTCCTCCACCTAGGTTTCCCTCCTCCTGCGTAGCTTGATCCGCGGCAACAGCTTTTGTAGAAACAATTTTTCAGTTGTAAACAACTTTTGACCTAAGCGAGCTAGAAAAAAATTGTTGAAATATATATTGTTGAGAATTTTTAGGCGCATCGACTGGTGGCAATTTTGACTGAAAAAATGTTTCTAGTTTAGAAGTTATTGCAAAAAGAAATTTAAAATTTAAAATATCAAACCTACGTAGCTGGAGACGTGAGATTGCCACACCCAGAGTTCTGCCTAGGTAGAGTTCGAAAAGAGCGCGTCCTCCATCCAGGTTGCCCTCCTCCTGCGTAGCTTGCTCCGCGGCAACAGCTTTTGTAGAAACAATTTTTCAGTTGTAAATAACTTTTAAACTAAGCGAGCTAGAAAAAAATTGTTGAAATATAAATTGTTGAGAATTTTTAGGCGCATCGACTGGTGGCAATTTTGAAAAAAAAGTTGTTTCTAGTTTAGAAGTTATAGCAAAAAGAAGTTTTGAATTTAAAATATCTAACCTACGTAGCTGGAGACGTGGGATTGCCACACCCAGAGTTCAGCCTAAGTAGAGTTCGGCAAGAGCGCGTCCTCCACCTAGGTTTCCCTCCTCCTGCGTAGCTTGATCCGCGGCAACAGCTTTTGTAGAAACAATTTTTCAGTTGTAAACAACTTTTGACCTAAGCGAGCTAGAAAAAAATTGTTGAAATATATATTGTTGAGAATTTTTAGGCGCATCGAATGGTGGCAATTTTGACTGAAAAAATGTTTCTAGTTTAGAAGTTATTGCAAAAAGAAATTTAAAATTTAAAATATCAAACCTACGTAGCTGGAGACGTGAGATTGCCACACCCAGAGTTCTGCCTAGGTAGAGTTCGAAAAGAGCGCGTCCTCCATCCAGGTTGCCCTCCTCCTGCGTAGCTTGCTCCGCGGCAACAGCTTTTGTAGAAACAATTTTTCAGTTGTAAATAACTTTTAAACTAAGCGAGCTAGAAAAAAATTGTTGAAATATAAATTGTTGAGAATTTTTAGGCGCATCGACTGGTGGCAATTTTGAAAAAAAAATTGTTTCTAGTTTAGAAGTTATAGCAAAAAGAAGTTTTGAATTTAAAATATCTAACCTACGTAGCTGGAGACGTGGGATTGCCACACCCAGAGTTCAGCCTAAGTAGAGTTCGGAAAGAGCGCGTCCTCCACCTAGGTTTCCCTCCTCCTGCGTAGCTTGATCCGCGGCAACAGCTTTTGTAGAAACAATTTTTCAGTTGTAAACAACTTTTGACCTAAGCGAGCTAGAAAAAAATTGTTGAAATATATATTGTTGAGAATTTTTAGGCGCATCGACTGGTGGCAATTTTGACTGAAAAAATGTTTCTAGTTTAGAAGTTATTGCAAAAAGAAATTTAAAATTTAAAATATCAAACCTACGTAGCTGGAGACGTGAGATTGCCACACCCAGAGTTCTGCCTAGGTAGAGTTCGAAAAGAGCGCGTCCTCCATCCAGGTTGCCCTCCTCCTGCGTAGCTTGCTCCGCGGCAACAGCTTTTGTAGAAACAATTTTTCAGTTGTAAATAACTTTTAAACTAAGCGAGCTAGAAAAAAATTGTTGAAATATAAATTGTTGAGAATTTTTAGGCGCATCGACTGGTGGCAATTTTGAAAGAAAAAATGTTTCTAGTTTAGAAGTTATAGCAAAAAGAAGTTTTGAATTTAAAATATCTAACCTACGTAGCTGGAGACGTGGGATTGCCACACCCAGAGTTCAGCCTAAGTAGAGTTCGGAAAGAGCGCGTCCTCCACCTAGGTTTCCCTCCTCCTGCGTAGCTTGATCCGCGGCAACAGCTTTTGTAGAAACAATTTTTCAGTTGTAAACAACTTTTGACCTAAGCGAGCTAGAAAAAAATTGTTGAAATATATATTGTTGAGAAT
The DNA here is from genome assembly GCA_911728475.2 of Pterostichus madidus. Lineage (NCBI taxonomy): Eukaryota > Metazoa > Arthropoda > Insecta > Coleoptera > Carabidae > Pterostichus > Pterostichus madidus. The sequence goes on along the minus strand of OU452305.1, from coordinate 20,534,379 downwards.
TTTTAGGCGCATCGACTGGTGGCAATTTTGACTGAAAAAATGTTTCTAGTTTAGAAGTTATTGCAAAAAGAAATTTAAAATTTAAAATATCAAACCTACGTAGCTGGAGACGTGAGATTGCCACACCCAGAGTTCTGCCTAGGTAGAGTTCGGAAAGAGCGCGTCCTCCACCCAGGTTTCCCTCCTCCTGCGTAGCTTGGTCCGCGGCAACAGCTTTTGCAGAAACAATTTTTCAATTTTAAATAACTATTGACCTAAGCGAGCTAAAAAAAATTGTTGAAATATAGATTGTTGAGAATTTTTAGGCGGATCGACTGGTGGCAATTTTGAAAAAAAAATTGTTTCTAGTTTAGAAGTTATAGCAAAAAGAAGTTTTGAATTTAAAATATCAAACCTACATAGCTGGAGACGTGGGATTGCCACACCCAGAGTTCAGCCTAAGTAGAGTTCGGAAAGAGCGCGTCCTCCACCTAGGTTTCCCTCCTCCTGCGTAGCTTGATCCGCGGCAACAGCTTTTGTAGAAACAATTTTTCAGTTGTAAACAACTTTTGACCTAAGCGAGCTAGAAAAAAATTGTTGAAATATATATTGTTGAGAATTTTTAGGCGCATCGACTGGTGGCAATTTTGACTGAAAAAATGTTTCTAGTTTAGAAGTTATTGCAAAAAGAAATTTAAAATTTAAAATATCAAACCTACGTAGCTGGAGACGTGAGATTGCCACACCCAGAGTTCTGCCTAGGTAGAGTTCGAAAAGAGCGCGTCCTCCATCCAGGTTGCCCTCCTCCTGCGTAGCTTGCTCCGCGGCAACAGCTTTTGCAGAAACAATTTTTCAATTTTAAATAACTATTGACCTAAACGAGCTAAAAAAAATTGTTGAAATATAAATTGTTGAGAATTTTTAGGCGGATCGACTGGTGGCAATTTTGAAAAAAAAATTGTTTCTAGTTTAGAAGTTATAGCAAAAAGAAGTTTTGAATTTAAAATTTCAAAACTACGTAGCTGGAGACGTGGGATTGCCACACCCAGAGTTCAGCCTAATTAGAGTTCGGAAAGAGCGCGTCCTCCACCTAGGTTTCCCTCCTCCTGCGTAGCTTGATCCGCGGCAACAGCTTTTGTAGAAACAATTTTTCAGTTGTAAACAACTTTTGACCTAAGCGAGCTAGAAAAAAATTGTTGAAATATATATTGTTGAGAATTTTTAGGCGCATCGACTGGTGGCAATTTTGACTGAAAAAATGTTTAATTTAAAATTTAAAATATCAAACCTATGTAGCTGGAGACGTGGGATTGCCACACCCAGAGTTCTGCCTAGGTAGAGTTCGGAAAGAGCGCGTCCTCCACCCAGGTTTCCCTCCTCCTGCGTAGCTTGGTCCGCGGCAACAGCTTTTGCAGAAACAATTTTTCAATTTTAAATAACTATTGACCTAAACGAGCTAAAAAAAATTGTTGAAATATAAATTGTTGAGAATTTTTAGGCGGATCGACTGGTGGCAATTTTGAAAAAAAAATTGTTTCTAGTTTAGAAGTTATAGCAAAAAGAAGTTTTGAATTTAAAATATCAAACCTACATAGCTGGAGACGTGGGATTGCCACACCCAGAGTTCAGCCTAAGTAGAGTTCGGAAAGAGCGCGTCCTCCACCTAGGTTTCCCTCCTCCTGCGTAGCTTGATCCGCGGCAACAGCTTTTGTAGAAACAATTTTTCAGTTGTAAACAACTTTTGACCTAAGCGAGCTAGAAAAAAATTGTTGAAATATATATTGTTGAGAATTTTTAGGCGCATCGACTGGTGGCAATTTTGACTGAAAAAATGTTTCTAGTTTAGAAGTTATTGCAAAAAGAAATTTAAAATTTAAAATATCAAACCTACGTAGCTGGAGACGTGAGATTGCCACACCCAGAGTTCTGCCTAGGTAGAGTTCGAAAAGAGCGCGTCCTCCATCCAGGTTGCCCTCCTCCTGCGTAGCTTGCTCCGCGGCAACAGCTTTTGTAGAAACAATTTTTCAGTTGTAAATAACTTTTAAACTAAGCGAGCTAGAAAAAAATTGTTGAAATATAAATAGTTGAGAATTTTTAGGCGCATCGACTGGTGGCAATTTTGAAAAAAAAGTTGTTTCTAGTTTAGAAGTTATAGCAAAAAGAAGTTTTGAATTTAAAATATCTAACCTACGTAGCTGGAGACGTGGGATTGCCACACCCAGAGTTCAGCCTAAGTAGAGTTCGGCAAGAGCGCGTCCTCCACCTAGGTTTCCCTCCTCCTGCGTAGCTTGATCCGCGGCAACAGCTTTTGTAGAAACAATTTTTCAGTTGTAAACAACTTTTGACCTAAGCGAGCTAGAAAAAAATTGTTGAAATATATATTGTTGAGAATTTTTAGGCGCATCGACTGGTGGCAATTTTGACTGAAAAAATGTTTCTAGTTTAGAAGTTATTGCAAAAAGAAATTTAAAATTTAAAATATCAAACCTACGTAGCTGGAGACGTGAGATTGCCACACCCAGAGTTCTGCCTAGGTAGAGTTCGAAAAGAGCGCGTCCTCCATCCAGGTTGTCCTCCTCCTGCGTAGCTTGCTCCGCGGCAACAGCTTTTGTAGAAACAATTTTTCAGTTGTAAATAACTTTTAAACTAAGCGAGCTAGAAAAAAATTGTTGAAATATAAATTGTTGAGAATTTTTAGGCGCATCGACTGGTGGCAATTTTGAAAAAAAAATTGTTTCTAGTTTAGAAGTTATAGCAAAAAGAAGTTTTGAATTTAAAATATCTAACCTACGTAGCTGGAGACGTGGGATTGCCACACCCAGAGTTCAGCCTAAGTAGAGTTCGGAAAGAGCGCGTCCTCCACCTAGGTTTCCCTCCTCCTGCGTAGCTTGATCCGCGGCAACAGCTTTTGTAGAAACAATTTTTCAGTTGTAAACAACTTTTGACCTAAGCGAGCTAGAAAAAAATTGTTGAAATATATATTGTTGAGAATTTTTAGGCGCATCGACTGGTGGCAATTTTGACTGAAAAAATGTTTCTAGTTTAGAAGTTATTGCAAAAAGAAATTTAAAATTTAAAATATCAAACCTACGTAGCTGGAGACGTGAGATTGCCACACCCAGAGTTCTGCCTAGGTAGAGTTCGAAAAGAGCGCGTCCTCCATCCAGGTTGCCCTCCTCCTGCGTAGCTTGCTCCGCGGCAACAGCTTTTGTAGAAACAATTTTTCAGTTGTAAATAACTTTTAAACTAAGCGAGCTAGAAAAAAATTGTTGAAATATAAATTGTTGAGAATTTTTAGGCGCATCGACTGGTGGCAATTTTGAAAAAAAAATTGTTTCTAGTTTAGAAGTTATAGCAAAAAGAAGTTTTGAATTTAAAATATCTAACCTACGTAGCTGGAGACGTGGGATTGCCACACCCAGAGTTCAGCCTAAGTAGAGTTCGGAAAGAGCGCGTCCTCCACCTAGGTTTCCCTCCTCCTGCGTAGCTTGATCCGCGGCAACAGCTTTTGTAGAAACAATTTTTCAGTTGTAAACAACTTTTGACCTAAGCGAGCTAGAAAAAAATTGTTGAAATATATATTGTTGAGAATTTTTAGGCGCATCGACTGGTGGCAATTTTGACTGAAAAAATGTTTCTAGTTTAGAAGTTATTGCAAAAAGAAATTTAAAATTTAAAATATCAAACCTACGTAGCTGGAGACGTGAGATTGCCACACCCAGAGTTCTGCCTAGGTAGAGTTCGAAAAGAGCGCGTCTTCCATCCAGGTTGCCCTCCTCCTGCGTAGCTTGCTCCGCGGCAACAGCTTTTGTAGAAACAATTTTTCAGTTGTAAATAACTTTTAAACTAAGCGAGCTAGAAAAAAATTGTTGAAATATAAATTGTTGAGAATTTTTAGGCGCATCGACTGGTGGCAATTTTGAAAAAAAAATTGTTTCTAGTTTAGAAGTTATAGCAAAAAGAAGTTTTGAATTTAAAATATCTAACCTACGTAGCTGGAGACGTGGGATTGCCACACCCAGAGTTCAGCCTAAGTAGAGTTCGGAAAGAGCGCGTCCTCCACCTAGGTTTCCCTCCTCCTGCGTAGCTTGATCCGCGGCAACAGCTTTTGTAGAAACAATTTTTCAGTTGTAAACAACTTTTGACCTAAGCGAGCTAGAAAAAAATTGTTGAAATATATATTGTTGAGAATTTTTAGGCGCATCGACTGGTGGCAATTTTGACTGAAAAAATGTTTCTAGTTTAGAAGTTATTGCAAAAAGAAATTTAAAATTTAAAATATCAAACCTACGTAGCTGGAGACGTGAGATTGCCACACCCAGAGTTCTGCCTAGGTAGAGTTCGAAAAGAGCGCGTCCTCCATCCAGGTTGCCCTCCTCCTGCGTAGCTTGCTCCGCGGCAACAGCTTTTGTAGAAACAATTTTTCAGTTGTAAACAACTTTTGACCTAAGCGAGCTAGAAAAAAATTGTTGAAATATATATTGTTGAGAATTTTTAGGCGCATCGACTGGTGGCAATTTTGACTGAAAAAATGTTTCTAGTTTAGAAGTTATAGCAAAAAGAAATTTTGAATTTAAAATATCAAACCTATGTAGCTGGAGACGTGGGATTGCCACACCCAGAGTTCTGCCTAGGTAGAGTTCGGAAAGAGCGCGTCCTCCACCCAGGTTTCCCTCCTCCTGCGTAGCTTGGTCCGCGGCAACAGCTTTTGCAGAAACAATTTTTCAATTTTAAATAACTATTGACCTAAACGAGCTAAAAAAAATTGTTGAAATATAAATTGTTGAGAATTTTTAGGCGGATCGACTGGTGGCAATTTTGAAAAAAAAATTGTTTCTAGTTTAGAAGTTATAGCAAAAAGAAGTTTTGAATTTAAAATATCAAACCTACATAGCTGGAGACGTGGGATTGCCACACCCAGAGTTCAGCCTAAGTAGAGTTCGGAAAGAGCGCGTCCTCCACCTAGGTTTCCCTCCTCCTGCGTAGCTTGATCCGCGGCAACAGCTTTTGTAGAAACAATTTTTCAGTTGTAAACAACTTTTGACCTAAGCGAGCTAGAAAAAAATTGTTGAAATATATATTGTTGAGAATTTTTAGGCGCATCGACTGGTGGCAATTTTGACTGAAAAAATGTTTCTAGTTTAGAAGTTATTGCAAAAAGAAATTTAAAATTTAAAATATCAAACCTACGTAGCTGGAGACGTGAGATTGCCACACCCAGAGTTCTGCCTAGGTAGAGTTCGAAAAGAGCGCGTCCTCCATCCAGGTTGCCCTCCTCCTGCGTAGCTTGCTCCGCGGCAACAGCTTTTGTAGAAACAATTTTTCAGTTGTAAATAACTTTTAAACTAAGCGAGCTAGAAAAAAATTGTTGAAATATAAATTGTTGAGAATTTTTAGGCGCATCGACTGGTGGCAATTTTGAAAAAAAAGTTGTTTCTAGTTTAGAAGTTATAGCAAAAAGAAGTTTTGAATTTAAAATATCTAACCTACGTAGCTGGAGACGTGGGATTGCCACACCCAGAGTTCAGCCTAAGTAGAGTTCGGCAAGAGCGCGTCCTCCACCTAGGTTTCCCTCCTCCTGCGTAGCTTGATCCGCGGCAACAGCTTTTGTAGAAACAATTTTTCAGTTGTAAACAACTTTTGACCTAAGCGAGCTAGAAAAAAATTGTTGAAATATATATTGTTGAGAATTTTTAGGCGCATCGACTGGTGGCAATTTTGACTGAAAAAATGTTTCTAGTTTAGAAGTTATTGCAAAAAGAAATTTAAAATTTAAAATAGCAAACCTACGTAGCTGGAGACGTGAGATTGCCACACCCAGAGTTCTGCCTAGGTAGAGTTCGAAAAGAGCGCGTCCTCCATCCAGGTTGTCCTCCTCCTGCGTAGCTTGCTCCGCGGCAACAGCTTTTGTAGAAACAATTTTTCAGTTGTAAATAACTTTTAAACTAAGCGAGCTAGAAAAAAATTGTTGAAATATAAATTGTTGAGAATTTTTAGGCGCATCGACTGGTGGCAATTTTGAAAAAAAAATTGTTTCTAGTTTAGAAGTTATAGCAAAAAGAAGTTTTGAATTTAAAATATCTAACCTACGTAGCTGGAGACGTGGGATTGCCACACCCAGAGTTCAGCCTAAGTAGAGTTCGGAAAGAGCGCGTCCTCCACCTAGGTTTCCCTCCTCCTGCGTAGCTTGATCCGCGGCAACAGCTTTTGTAGAAACAATTTTTCAGTTGTAAACAACTTTTGACCTAAGCGAGCTAGAAAAAAATTGTTGAAATATATATTGTTGAGAATTTTTAGGCGCATCGACTGGTGGCAATTTTGACTGAAAAAATGTTTCTAGTTTAGAAGTTATTGCAAAAAGAAATTTAAAATTTAAAATATCAAACCTACGTAGCTGGAGACGTGAGATTGCCACACCCAGAGTTCTGCCTAGGTAGAGTTCGAAAAGAGCGCGTCCTCCATCCAGGTTGCCCTCCTCCTGCGTAGCTTGCTCCGCGGCAACAGCTTTTGTAGAAACAATTTTTCAGTTGTAAATAACTTTTAAACTAAGCGAGCTAGAAAAAAATTGTTGAAATATAAATTGTTGAGAATTTTTAGGCGCATCGACTGGTGGCAATTTTGAAAAAAAAATTGTTTCTAGTTTAGAAGTTATAGCAAAAAGAAGTTTTGAATTTAAAATATCTAACCTACGTAGCTGGAGACGTGGGATTGCCACACCCAGAGTTCAGCCTAAGTAGAGTTCGGAAAGAGCGCGTCCTCCACCTAGGTTTCCCTCCTCCTGCGTAGCTTGATCCGCGGCAACAGCTTTTGTAGAAACAATTTTTCAGTTGTAAACAACTTTTGACCTAAGCGAGCTAGAAAAAAATTGTTGAAATATATATTGTTGAGAATTTTTAGGCGCATCGACTGGTGGCAATTTTGACTGAAAAAATGTTTCTAGTTTAGAAGTTATTGCAAAAAGAAATTTAAAATTTAAAATATCAAACCTACGTAGCTGGAGACGTGAGATTGCCACACCCAGAGTTCTGCCTAGGTAGAGTTCGAAAAGAGCGCGTCTTCCATCCAGGTTGCCCTCCTCCTGCGTAGCTTGCTCCGCGGCAACAGCTTTTGTAGAAACAATTTTTCAGTTGTAAATAACTTTTAAACTAAGCGAGCTAGAAAAAAATTGTTGAAATATAAATTGTTGAGAATTTTTAGGCGCATCGACTGGTGGCAATTTTGAAAAAAAAATTGTTTCTAGTTTAGAAGTTATAGCAAAAAGAAGTTTTGAATTTAAAATATCTAACCTACGTAGCTGGAGACGTGGGATTGCCACACCCAGAGTTCAGCCTAAGTAGAGTTCGGAAAGAGCGCGTCCTCCACCTAGGTTTCCCTCCTCCTGCGTAGCTTGATCCGCGGCAACAGCTTTTGTAGAAACAATTTTTCAGTTGTAAACAACTTTTGACCTAAGCGAGCTAGAAAAAAATTGTTGAAATATATATTGTTGAGAATTTTTAGGCGCATCGACTGGTGGCAATTTTGACTGAAAAAATGTTTCTAGTTTAGAAGTTATTGCAAAAAGAAATTTAAAATTTAAAATATCAAACCTACGTAGCTGGAGACGTGAGATTGCCACACCCAGAGTTCTGCCTAGGTAGAGTTCGAAAAGAGCGCGTCCTCCATCCAGGTTGCCCTCCTCCTGCGTAGCTTGCTCCGCGGCAACAGCTTTTGTAGAAACAATTTTTCAGTTGTAAACAACTTTTGACCTAAGCGAGCTAGAAAAAAATTGTTGAAATATATATTGTTGAGAATTTTTAGGCGCATCGACTGGTGGCAATTTTGACTGAAAAAATGTTTCTAGTTTAGAAGTTATAGCAAAAAGAAATTTTGAATTTAAAATATCAAACCTATGTAGCTGGAGACGTGGGATTGCCACACCCAGAGTTCTGCCTAGGTAGAGTTCGGAAAGAGCGCGTCCTCCACCCAGGTTTCCCTCCTCCTGCGTAGCTTGGTCCGCGGCAACAGCTTTTGCAGAAACAATTTTTCAATTTTAAATAACTATTGACCTAAACGAGCTAAAAAAAATTGTTGAAATATAAATTGTTGAGAATTTTTAGGCGGATCGACTGGTGGCAATTTTGAAAAAAAAATTGTTTCTAGTTTAGAAGTTATAGCAAAAAGAAGTTTTGAATTTAAAATATCAAACCTACATAGCTGGAGACGTGGGATTGCCACACCCAGAGTTCAGCCTAAGTAGAGTTCGGAAAGAGCGCGTCCTCCACCTAGGTTTCCCTCCTCCTGCGTAGCTTGATCCGCGGCAACAGCTTTTGTAGAAACAATTTTTCAGTTGTAAACAACTTTTGACCTAAGCGAGCTAGAAAAAAATTGTTGAAATATATATTGTTGAGAATTTTTAGGCGCATCGACTGGTGGCAATTTTGACTGAAAAAATGTTTCTAGTTTAGAAGTTATTGCAAAAAGAAATTTAAAATTTAAAATATCAAACCTACGTAGCTGGAGACGTGAGATTGCCACACCCAGAGTTCTGCCTAGGTAGAGTTCGAAAAGAGCGCGTCCTCCATCCAGGTTGCCCTCCTCCTGCGTAGCTTGCTCCGCGGCAACAGCTTTTGTAGAAACAATTTTTCAGTTGTAAATAACTTTTAAACTAAGCGAGCTAGAAAAAAATTGTTGAAATATAAATTGTTGAGAATTTTTAGGCGCATCGACTGGTGGCAATTTTGAAAAAAAAGTTGTTTCTAGTTTAGAAGTTATAGCAAAAAGAAGTTTTGAATTTAAAATATCTAACCTACGTAGCTGGAGACGTGGGATTGCCACACCCAGAGTTCAGCCTAAGTAGAGTTCGGCAAGAGCGCGTCCTCCACCTAGGTTTCCCTCCTCCTGCGTAGCTTGATCCGCGGCAACAGCTTTTGTAGAAACAATTTTTCAGTTGTAAACAACTTTTGACCTAAGCGAGCTAGAAAAAAATTGTTGAAATATATATTGTTGAGAATTTTTAGGCGCATCGACTGGTGGCAATTTTGACTGAAAAAATGTTTCTAGTTTAGAAGTTATTGCAAAAAGAAATTTAAAATTTAAAATAGCAAACCTACGTAGCTGGAGACGTGAGATTGCCACACCCAGAGTTCTGCCTAGGTAGAGTTCGAAAAGAGCGCGTCCTCCATCCAGGTTGTCCTCCTCCTGCGTAGCTTGCTCCGCGGCAACAGCTTTTGTAGAAACAATTTTTCAGTTGTAAATAACTTTTAAACTAAGCGAGCTAGAAAAAAATTGTTGAAATATAAATTGTTGAGAATTTTTAGGCGCATCGACTGGTGGCAATTTTGAAAAAAAAATTGTTTCTAGTTTAGAAGTTATAGCAAAAAGAAGTTTTGAATTTAAAATATCTAACCTACGTAGCTGGAGACGTGGGATTGCCACACCCAGAGTTCAGCCTAAGTAGAGTTCGGAAAGAGCGCGTCCTCCACCTAGGTTTCCCTCCTCCTGCGTAGCTTGATCCGCGGCAACAGCTTTTGTAGAAACAATTTTTCAGTTGTAAACAACTTTTGACCTAAGCGAGCTAGAAAAAAATTGTTGAAATATATATTGTTGAGAATTTTTAGGCGCATCGACTGGTGGCAATTTTGACTGAAAAAATGTTTCTAGTTTAGAAGTTATTGCAAAAAGAAATTTAAAATTTAAAATATCAAACCTACGTAGCTGGAGACGTGAGATTGCCACACCCAGAGTTCTGCCTAGGTAGAGTTCGAAAAGAGCGCGTCCTCCATCCAGGTTGCCCTCCTCCTGCGTAGCTTGCTCCGCGGCAACAGCTTTTGTAGAAACAATTTTTCAGTTGTAAATAACTTTTAAACTAAGCGAGCTAGAAAAAAATTGTTGAAATATAAATTGTTGAGAATTTTTAGGCGCATCGACTGGTGGCAATTTTGAAAAAAAAATTGTTTCTAGTTTAGAAGTTATAGCAAAAAGAAGTTTTGAATTTAAAATATCTAACCTACGTAGCTGGAGACGTGGGATTGCCACACCCAGAGTTCAGCCTAAGTAGAGTTCGGAAAGAGCGCGTCCTCCACCTAGGTTTCCCTCCTCCTGCGTAGCTTGATCCGCGGCAACAGCTTTTGTAGAAACAATTTTTCAGTTGTAAACAACTTTTGACCTAAGCGAGCTAGAAAAAAATTGTTGAAATATATATTGTTGAGAATTTTTAGGCGCATCGACTGGTGGCAATTTTGACTGAAAAAATGTTTCTAGTTTAGAAGTTATTGCAAAAAGAAATTTAAAATTTAAAATATCAAACCTACGTAGCTGGAGACGTGAGATTGCCACACCCAGAGTTCTGCCTAGGTAGAGTTCGAAAAGAGCGCGTCTTCCATCCAGGTTGCCCTCCTCCTGCGTAGCTTGCTCCGCGGCAACAGCTTTTGTAGAAACAATTTTTCAGTTGTAAATAACTTTTAAACTAAGCGAGCTAGAAAAAAATTGTTGAAATATAAATTGTTGAGAATTTTTAGGCGCATCGACTGGTGGCAATTTTGAAAAAAAAATTGTTTCTAGTTTAGAAGTTATAGCAAAAAGAAGTTTTGAATTTAAAATATCTAACCTACGTAGCTGGAGACGTGGGATTGCCACACCCAGAGTTCAGCCTAAGTAGAGTTCGGAAAGAGCGCGTCCTCCACCTAGGTTTCCCTCCTCCTACGTAGCTTGATCCGCGGCAACAGCTTTTGTAGAAACAATTTTTCAGTTGTAAACAACTTTTGACCTAAGCGAGCTAGAAAAAAATTGTTGAAATATATATTGTTGAGAATTTTTAGGCGCATCGACTGGTGGCAATTTTGACTGAAAAAATGTTTCTAGTTTAGAAGTTATTGCAAAAAGAAATTTAAAATTTAAAATATCAAACCTACGTAGCTGGAGACGTGAGATTGCCACACCCAGAGTTCTGCCTAGGTAGAGTTCGAAAAGAGCGCGTCCTCCATCCAGGTTGCCCTCCTCCTGCGTAGCTTGCTCCGCGGCAACAGCTTTTGCAGAAACAATTTTTCAATTTTAAATAACTATTGACCTAAACGAGCTAAAAAAAATTGTTGAAATATAAATTGTTGAGAATTTTTAGGCGGATCGACTGGTGGCAATTTTGAAAAAAAAATTGTTTCTAGTTTAGAAGTTATAGCAAAAAGAAGTTTTGAATTTAAAATATCAAACCTACGTAGCTGGAGACGTGGGATTGCCACACCCAGAGTTCAGCCTAAGTAGAGTTCGGAAAGAGCGCGTCCTCCACCTAGGTTTCCCTCCTCCTGCGTAGCTTGATCCGCGGCAACAGCTTTTGTAGAAACAATTTTTCAGTTGTAAACAACTTTTGACCTAAGCGAGCTAGAAAAAAATTGTTGAAATATATATTGTTGAGAATTTTTAGGCGCATCGACTGGTGGCAATTTTGCTTGAAAAAATGTTTCTAGTTTAGAAGTTATTGCAAAAAGAAATTTAAAATTTAAAATATCAAACCTACGTAGCTGGAGACGTGAGATTGCCACACCCAGAGTTCTGCCTAGGTAGAGTTCGAAAAGAGCGCGTCCTCCATCCAGGTTGCCCTCCTCCTGCGTAGCTTGCTCCGCGGCAACAGCTTTTGTAGAAACAATTTTTCAGTTGTAAATAACTTTTAAACTAAGCGAGCTAGAAAAAAATTGTTGAAATATAAATTGTTGAGAATTTTTAGGCGCATCGACTGGTGGCAATTTTGAAAAAAAAATTGTTTCTAGTTTAGAAGTTATAGCAAAAAGAAGTTTTGAATTTAAAATATCTAACCTACGTAGCTGGAGACGTGGGATTGCCACACCCAGAGTTCAGCCTAAGTAGAGTTCGGAAAGAGCGCGTCTTCCATCCAGGTTGCCCTCCTCCTGCGTAGCTTGCTCCGCGGCAACAGCTTTTGTAGAAACAATTTTTCAGTTGTAAATAACTTTTAAACTAAGCGAGCTAGAAAAAAATTGTTGAAATATAAATTGTTGAGAATTTTTAGGCGCATCGACTGGTGGCAATTTTGACTGAAAAAATGTTTCTAGTTTAGAAGTTATTGCAAAAAGAAATTTAAAATTTAAAATATCAAACCTACGTAGCTGGAGACGTGAGATTGCCACACCCAGAGTTCTGCCTAGGTAGAGTTCGAAAAGAGCGCGTCCTCCATCCAGGTTGCCCTCCTCCTGCGTAGCTTGCTCCGCGGCAACAGCTTTTGTAGAAACAATTTTTCAGTTGTAAATAACTTTTAAACTAAGCGAGCTAGAAAAAAATTGTTGAAATATATATTGTTGAGAATTTTTAGGCGCATCGACTGGTGGCAATTTTGACTGAAAAAATGTTTCTAGTTTAGAAGTTATTGCAAAAAGAAATTTAAAATTTAAAATATCAAACCTACGTAGCTGGAGACGTGAGATTGCCACACCCAGAGTTCTGCCTAGGTAGAGTTCGAAAAGAGCGCGTCTTCCATCCAGGTTGCCCTCCTCCTGCGTAGCTTGCTCCGCGGCAACAGCTTTTGTAGAAACAATTTTTCAGTTGTAAATAACTTTTAAACTAAGCGAGCTAGAAAAAAATTGTTGAAATATAAATTGTTGAGAATTTTTAGGCGCATCGACTGGTGGCAATTTTGAAAAAAAAATTGTTTCTAGTTTAGAAGTTATAGCAAAAAGAAGTTTTGAATTTAAAATATCTAACCTACGTAGCTGGAGACGTGGGATTGCCACACCCAGAGTTCAGCCTAAGTAGAGTTCGGAAAGAGCGCGTCCTCCACCTAGGTTTCCCTCCTCCTGCGTAGCTTGATCCGCGGCAACAGCTTTTGTAGAAACAATTTTTCAGTTGTAAACAACTTTTGACCTAAGCGAGCTAGAAAAAAATTGTTGAAATATATATTGTTGAGAATTTTTAGGCGCATCGACTGGTGGCAATTTTGACTGAAAAAATTTTTCTAGTTTAGAAGTTATTGCAAAAAGAAATTTAAAATTTAAAATATCAAACCTACGTAGCTGGAGACGTGAGATTGCCACACCCAGAGTTCTGCCTAGGTAGAGTTCGAAAAGAGCGCGTCCTCCATCCAGGTTGCCCTCCTCCTGCGTAGCTTGCTCCGCGGCAACAGCTTTTGCAGAAACAATTTTTCAATTTTAAATAACTATTGACCTAAACGAGCTAAAAAAAATTGTTGAAATATAAATTGTTGAGAATTTTTAGGCGGATCGACTGGAAGCAATTTTGAAAAAAAAATTGTTTCTAGTTTAGAAGTTATAGCAAAAAGAAGTTTTGAATTTAAAATATCAAACCTACGTAGCTGGAGACGTGGGATTGCCACACCCAGAGTTCAGCCTAATTAGAGTTCGGAAAGAGCGCGTCCTCCACCTAGGTTTCCCTCCTCCTGCGTAGCTTGATCCGCGGCAACAGCTTTTGTAGAAACAATTTTTCAGTTGTAAACAACTTTTGACCTAAGCGAGCTAGAAAAAAATTGTTGAAATATATATTGTTGAGAATTTTTAGGCGCATCGACTGGTGGCAATTTTGACTGAAAAAATGTTTCTAGTTTAGAAGTTATAGCAAAAAGAAATTTTGAATTTAAAATATCAAACCTATGTAGCTGGAGACGTGGGATTGCCACACCCAGAGTTCTGCCTAGGTAGAGTTCGGAAAGAGCGCGTCCTCCACTCAGGTTTCCCTCCTCCTGCGTAGCTTGGTCCGCGGCAACAGCTTTTGCAGAAACAATTTTTCAATTTTAAATAACTATTGACCTAAGCGAGCTAAAAAAAATTGTTGAAATATAAATTGTTGAGAATTTTTAGGCGGATCGACTGGTGGCAATTTTGAAACAAAAATTGTTTCTAATTTAGAAGTTATAGCAAAAAGAAGTTTTGAATTTAAAATATCAAACCTACGTAGCTGGAGACGTGGGATTGCCACACCCAGAGTTCAGCCTAAGTAGAGTTCGGAAAGAGCGCGTCCTCCACCTAGGTTTCCCTCCTCCTGCGTAGCTTGATCCGCGGCAACAGCTTTTGTAGAAACAATTTTTCAGTTGTAAACAACTTTTGACCTAAGCGAGCTAGAAAAAAATTGTTGAAATATATATTGTTGAGAATTTTTAGGCGCATCGACTGGTGGCAATTTTGACTGAAAAAATGTTTCTAGTTTAGAAGTTATAGCAAAAAGAAATTTTGAATTTAAAATATCAAACCTATGTAGCTGGAGACGTGGGATTGCCACACCCAGAGTTCTGCCTAGGTAGAGTTCGGAAAGAGCGCGTCCTCCACTCAGGTTTCCCTCCTCCTGCGTAGCTTGGTCCGCGGCAACAGCTTTTGCAGAAACAATTTTTCAATTTTAAATAACTATTGACCTAAGCGAGCTAAAAAAAATTGTTGAAATACAAATTGTTGAGAATTTTTAGGCGGATCGACTGGTGGCAATTTTGAAACAAAAATTGTTTCTAGTTTAGAAGTTATAGCAAAAAGAAGTTTTGAATTTAAAATATCAAACCTACGTAGCTGGAGACGTGGGATTGCCACACCCAGAGTTCAGCCTAAGTAGAGTTCGGAAAGAGCGCGTCCTCCACCTAGGTTTCCCTCCTCCTGCGTAGCTTGATCCGCGGCAACAGCTTTTGTAGAAACAATTTTTCAGTTGTAAACAACTTTTGACCTAAGCGAGCTAGAAAAAAATTGTTGAAATATATTGTTGAGAATTTTTAGGCGCATCGACTGGTGGCAATTTTGACTACAAAAATGTTTCTAGTTTAGAAGTTATTGCAAAAAGAAATTTAAAATTTAAAATATCAAACCTACATAGCTGGAGACGTGAGATTGCCACACCCAGAGTTCTGCCTAGGTAGAATTCGAAAATAGCGCGTCCTCCATCCAGGTTGCCCTCCTCCTGCGTAGCTTGCTCCGCGGCAACAGCTTTTGTAGAAACAATTTTTCAGTTGTAAATAACTTTTAAACTAAGCGAGCTAGAAAAAAATTGTTGAAATATAAATTGTTGAGAATTTTTAGGCGCATCGACTGGTGGCAATTTTGAAAAAAAAATTGTTTCTAGTTTAGAAGTTATAGCAAAAAGAAGTTTTGAATTTAAAATATCTAACCTACGTAGCTGGAGACGTGGGATTGCCACACCCAGAGTTCAGCCTAAGTAGAGTTCGGAAAGAGCGCGTCCTCCACCTAGGTTTCCCTCCTCCTGCGTAGCTTGATCCGCGGCAACAGCTTTTGTAGAAACAATTTTTCAGTTGTAAACAACTTTTGACCTAAGCGAGCTAGAAAAAAATTGTTGAAATATATATTGTTGAGAATTTTTAGGCGCATCGACTGGTGGCAATTTTGACTGAAAAAATGTTTCTAGTTTAGAAGTTATAGCAAAAAGAAATTTTGAATTTAAAATATCAAACCTATGTAGCTGGAGACGTGGGATTGCCACACCCAGAGTTCTGCCTAGGTAGAGTTCGGAAAGAGCGCGTCCTCCACCCAGGTTTCCCTCCTCCTGCGTAGCTTGGTCCGCGGCAACAGCTTTTGCAGAAACAATTTTTCAATTTTAAATAACTATTGACCTAAGCGAGCTAAAAAAAATTGTTGAAATATAAATTGTTGAGAATTTTTAGGCGGATCAACTGGTGGCAATTTTGAAAAAAAAATTGTTTCTAGTTTAGAAGTTATAGCAAAAAGAAGTTTTGAATTTAAAATATCAAACCTACATAGCTGGAGACGTCGGATTGCCACACCCAGAGTTCAGCCTAAGTAGAGTTCGGAAAGAGCGCGTCCTCCACCTAGGTTTCCCTCCTCCTCCGTAGCTTGATCCGCGGCAACAGCTTTTGTAGAAACAATTTTTCAGTTGTAAACAACTTTTGACCTAAGCGAGCTAGAAAAAAATTGTTGAAATATATATTGTTGAGAATTTTTAGGCGCATCGACTGGTGGCAATTTTGACTGAAAAAATGTTTCTAGTTTAGAAGTTATTGCAAAAAGAAATTTAAAATTTAAAATATCAAACCTACGTAGCTGGAGACGTGAGATTGCCACACCCAGAGTTCTGCCTAGGTAGAGTTCGAAAAGAGCGCGTCCTCCATCCAGGTTGCCCTCCTCCTGCGTAGCTTGCTCCGCGGCAACAGCTTTTGTAGAAACAATTTTTCAGTTGTAAACAACTTTTGACCTAAGCGAGCTAGAAAAAAATTGTTGAAATATATATTGTTGAGAATTTTTAGGCGCATCGACTGGTGGCAATTTTGACTACAAAAATGTTTCTAGTTTAGAAGTTATTGCAAAAAGAAATTTAAAATTTAAAATATCAAACCTACATAGCTGGAGACGTGAGATTGCCACACCCAGAGTTCTGCCTAGGTAGAGTTCGAAAATAGCGCGTCCTCCATCCAGGTTGCCCTCCTCCTGCGTAGCTTGCTCCGCGGCAACAGCTTTTGCAGAAACAATTTTTCAATTTTAAATAACTATTGACCTAAGCGAGCTAAAAAAAATTGTTGAAATATAAATTGTTGAGAATTTTTAGGCGGATCGACTGGTGGCAATTTTGAAACAAAAATTGTTTCTAGTTTAGAAGTTATAGCAAAAAGAAGTTTTGAATTTAAAATATCAAACCTACGTAGCTGGAGACGTGGGATTGCCACACCCAGAGTTCAGCCTAAGTAGAGTTCGGAAAGAGCGCGTCCTCCACCTAGGTTTCCCTCCTCCTGCGTAGCTTGATCCGCGGCAACAGCTTTTGTAGAAACAATTTTTCAGTTGTAAACAACTTTTGACCTAAGCGAGCTAGAAAAAAATTGTTGAAATATATATTGTTGAGAATTTTTAGGCGCATCGACTGGTGGCAATTTTGACTGAAAAAATGTTTCTAGTTTAGAAGTTATAGCAAAAAGAAATTTTGAATTTAAAATATCAAACCTATGTAGCTGGAGACGTGGGATTGCCACACCCAGAGTTCTGCCTAGGTAGAGTTCGGAAAGAGCGCGTCCTCCACCCAGGTTTCCCTCCTCCTGCGTAGCTTGGTCCGCGGCAACAGCTTTTGCAGAAACAATTTTTCAATTTTAAATAACTATTGACCTAAGCGAGCTAAAAAAAATTGTTGAAATATAAATTGTTGAGAATTTTTAGGCGGATCGACTGGTGGCAATTTTGAAAAAAAAATTGTTTCTAGTTTAGAAGTTATAGCAAAAAGAAGTTTTGAATTTAAAATATCAAACCTACATAGCTGGAGACGTCGGATTGCCACACCCAGAGTTCAGCCTAAGTAGAGTTCGGAAAGAGCGCGTCCTCCACCTAGGTTTCCCTCCTCCTCCGTAGCTTGATCCGCGGCAACAGCTTTTGTAGAAACAATTTTTCAGTTGTAAACAACTTTTGACCTAAGCGAGCTAGAAAAAAATTGTTGAAATATATATTGTTGAGAATTTTTAGGCGCATCGACTGGTGGCAATTTTGACTGAAAAAATGTTTCTAGTTTAGAAGTTATTGCAAAAAGAAATTTAAAATTTAAAATATCAAACCTACGTAGCTGGAGACGTGAGATTGCCACACCCAGAGTTCTGCCTAGGTAGAGTTCGAAAAGAGCGCGTCCTCCATCCAGGTTGCCCTCCTCCTGCGTAGCTTGCTCCGCGGCAACAGCTTTTGTAGAAACAATTTTTCAGTTGTAAACAACTTTTGACCTAAGCGAGCTAGAAAAAAATTGTTGAAATATATATTGTTGAGAATTTTTAGGCGCATCGACTGGTGGCAATTTTGACTACAAAAATGTTTCTAGTTTAGAAGTTATTGCAAAAAGAAATTTAAAATTTAAAATATCAAACCTACATAGCTGGAGACGTGAGATTGCCACACCCAGAGTTCTGCCTAGGTAGAGTTCGAAAATAGCGCGTCCTCCATCCAGGTTGCCCTCCTCCTGCGTAGCTTGCTCCGCGGCAACAGCTTTTGCAGAAACAATTTTTCAATTTTAAATAACTATTGACCTAAGCGAGCTAAAAAAAATTGTTGAAATATAAATTGTTGAGAATTTTTAGGCGGATCGACTGGTGGCAATTTTGAAACAAAAATTGTTTCTAGTTTAGAAGTTATAGCAAAAAGAAGTTTTGAATTTAAAATATCAAACCTACGTAGCTGGAGACGTGGGATTGCCACACCCAGAGTTCAGCCTAAGTAGAGTTCGGAAAGAGCGCGTCCTCCACCTAGGTTTCCCTCCTCCTGCGTAGCTTGATCCGCGGCAACAGCTTTTGTAGAAACAATTTTTCAGTTGTAAACAACTTTTGACCTAAGCGAGCTAGAAAAAAATTGTTGAAATATATATTGTTGAGAATTTTTAGGCGCATCGACTGGTGGCAATTTTGACTGAAAAAATGTTTCTAGTTTAGAAGTTCTAGCAAAAAGAAATTTTGAATTTAAAATATCAAACCTATGTAGCTGGAGACGTGGGATTGCCACACCCAGAGTTCTGCCTAGGTAGAGTTCGGATAGAGCGCGTCCTCCACTCAGGTTTCCCTCCTCCTGCGTAGCTTGGTCCGCGGCAACAGCTTTTGCAGAAACAATTTTTCAATTTTAAATAACTATTGACCTAAGCGAGCTAAAAAAAATTGTTGAAATATAAATTGTTGAGAATTTTTAGGCGGATCGACTGGTGGCAATTTTGAAACAAAAATTGTTTCTAGTTTAGAAGTTATTGCAAAAAGAAATTTAAAATTTAAAATATCAAACCTACATAGCTGGAGACGTGAGATTGCCACACCCAGAGTTCTGCCTAGGTAGAGTTCGAAAATAGCGCGTCCTCCATCCAGGTTGCCCTCCTCCTGCGTAGCTTGCTCCGCGGCAACAGCTTTTGCAGAAACAATTTTTCAATTTTAAATAACTATTGACCTAAGCGAGCTAACAAAAATTGTTGAAATATAAATTGTTGAGAATTTTTAGGCGGATCGACTGGTGGCAATTTTGAAACAAAAATTGTTTCTAGTTTAGAAGTTATAGCAAAAAGAAGTTTTGAATTTAAAATATCAAACCTACGTAGCTGGAGACGTGGGATTGCCACACCCAGAGTTCAGCCTAAGTAGAGTTCGGAAAGAGCGCGTCCTCCACCTAGGTTTCCCTCCTCCTGCGTAGCTTGATCCGCGGCAACAGCTTTTGTAGAAACAATTTTTCAGTTGTAAACAACTTTTGACCTAAGCGAGCTAGAAAAAAATTGTTGAAATATATATTGTTGAGAATTTTTAGGCGCATCGACTGGTGGCAATTTTGACTGAAAAAATGTTTCTAGTTTAGAAGTTATAGCAAAAAGAAATTTTGAATTTAAAATATCAAACCTATGTAGCTGGAGACGTGGGATTGCCACACCCAGAGTTCTGCCTAGGTAGAGTTCGGAAAGAGCGCGTCCTCCACTCAGGTTTCCCTCCTCCTGCGTAGCTTGGTCCGCGGCAACAGCTTTTGCAGAAACAATTTTTCAATTTTAAATAACTATTGACCTAAGCGAGCTAAAAAAAATTGTTGAAATATAAATTGTTGAGAATTTTTAGGCGGATCGACTGGTGGCAATTTTGAAACAAAAATTGTTTCTAGTTTAGAAGTTATAGCAAAAAGAAGTTTTGAATTTAAAATATCAAACCTACGTAGCTGGAGACGTGGGATTGCCACACCCAGAGTTCAGCCTAAGTAGAGTTCGGAAAGAGCGCGTCCTCCACCTAGGTTTCCCTCCTCCTGCGTAGCTTGATCCGCGGCAACAGCTTTTGTAGAAACAATTTTTCAGTTGTAAACAACTTTTGACCTAAGCGAGCTAGAAAAAAATTGTTGAAATATATATTGTTGAGAATTTTTAGGCGCATCGACTGGTGGCAATTTTGACTGAAAAAATGTTTCTAGTTTAGAAGTTATAGCAAAAAGAAATTTTGAATTTAAAATATCAAACCTATGTAGCTGGAGACGTGGGATTGCCACACCCAGAGTTCTGCCTAGGTAGAGTTCGGAAAGAGCGCGTCCTCCACTCAGGTTTCCCTCCTCCTGCGTAGCTTGGTCCGCGGCAACAGCTTTTGCAGAAACAATTTTTCAATTTTAAATAACTATTGACCTAAGCGAGCTACAAAAAATTGTTGAAATATAAATTGTTGAGAATTTTTAGGCGGATCGACTGGTGGCAATTTTGAAAAAAAAATTGTTTCTAGTTTAGAAGTTATAGCAAAAAGAAGTTTTGAATTTAAAATATCTAACCTACGTAGCTGGAGACGTGGGATTGCCACACCCAGAGTTCAGCCTAAGTAGAGTTCGGAAAGAGCGCGTCCTCCATCCAGGTTGCCCTCCTCCTGCGTAGCTTGCTCCGCGGCAACAGCTTTTGCAGAAACAATTTTTCAGTTGTAAACAACTTTTGACCTAAGCGAGCTAGAAAAAAATTGTTGAAATATATATTGTTGAGAATTTTTAGGCGCATCGACTGGTGGCAATTTTGACTGAAAAAATGTTTCTAGTTTAGAAGTTCTAGCAAAAAGAAATTTTGAATTTAAAATATCAAACCTATGTAGCTGGAGACGTGGGATTGCCACACCCAGAGTTCTGCCTAGGTAGAGTTCGGAAAGAGCGCGTCCTCCACTCAGGTTTCCCTCCTCCTGCGTAGCTTGGTCCGCGGCAACAGCTTTTGCAGAAACAATTTTTCAATTTTAAATAACTATTGACCTAAGCGAGCTAAAAAAAATTGTTGAAATATAAATTGTTGAGAATTTTTAGGCGGATCGACTGGTGGCAATTTTGAAACAAAAATTGTTTCTAGTTTAGAAGTTATAGCAAAAAGAAGTTTTGAATTTAAAATATCAAACCTACGTAGCTGGAGACGTGGGATTGCCACACCCAGAGTTCAGCCTAAGTAGAGTTCGGAAAGAGCGCGTCCTCCACCTAGGTTTCCCTCCTCCTGCGTAGCTTGATCCGCGGCAACAGCTTTTGTAGAAACAATTTTTCAGTTGTAAACAACTTTTGACCTAAGCGAGCTAGAAAAAAATTGTTGAAATATATATTGTTGAGAATTTTTAGGCGCATCGACTGGTGGCAATTTTGACTGAAAAAATGTTTCTAGTTTAGAAGTTATAGCAAAAAGAAATTTTGAATTTAAAATATCAAACCTATGTAGCTGGAGACGTGGGATTGCCACACCCAGAGTTCTGCCTAGGTAGAGTTCGGAAAGAGCGCGTCCTCCACTCAGGTTTCCCTCCTCCTGCGTAGCTTGGTCCGCGGCAACAGCTTTTGCAGAAACAATTTTTCAATTTTAAATAACTATTGACCTAAGCGAGCTAAAAAAAATTGTTGAAATATAAATTGTTGAGAATTTTTAGGCGGATCGACTGGTGGCAATTTTGAAACAAAAATTGTTTCTAGTTTAGAAGTTATAGCAAAAAGAAGTTTTGAATTTAAAATATCAAACCTACGTAGCTGGAGACGTGGGATTGCCACACCCAGAGTTCAGCCTAAGTAGAGTTCGGAAAGAGCGCGTCCTCCACCTAGGTTTCCCTCCTCCTGCGTAGCTTGATCCGCGGCAACAGCTTTTGTAGAAACAATTTTTCAGTTGTAAACAACTTTTGACCTAAGCGAGCTAGAAAAAAATTGTTGAAATATATATTGTTGAGAATTTTTAGGCGCATCGACTGGTGGCAATTTTGACTGAAAAAATGTTTCTAGTTTAGAAGTTATAGCAAAAAGAAATTTTGAATTTAAAATATCAAACCTATGTAGCTGGAGACGTGGGATTGCCACACCCAGAGTTCTGCCTAGGTAGAGTTCGGAAAGAGCGCGTCCTCCACTCAGGTTTCCCTCCTCCTGCGTAGCTTGGTCCGCGGCAACAGCTTTTGCAGAAACAATTTTTCAATTTTAAATAACTATTGACCTAAGCGAGCTAAAAAAAATTGTTGAAATATAAATTGTTGATAATTTTTAGGCGGATCGACTGGTGGCAATTTTGAAACAAAAATTGTTTCTCGTTTAGAAGTTATAGCAAAAAGAAGTTTTGAATTTAAAATATCAAACCTACGTAGCTGGAGACGTGGGATTGCCACACCCAGAGTTCAGCCTAAGTAGAGTTCGGAAAGAGCGCGTCCTCCACCTAGGTTTCCCTCCTCCTGCGTAGCTTGATCCGCGGCAACAGCTTTTGTAGAAACAATTTTTCAGTTGTAAACAACTTTTGACCTAAGCGAGCTAGAAAAAAATTGTTGAAATATATATTGTTGAGAATTTTTAGGCGCATCGACTGGTGGCAATTTTGACTGAAAAAATGTTTCTAGTTTAGAAGTTATAGCAAAAAGAAATTTTGAATTTAAAATATCAAACCTATGTAGCTGGAGACGTGGGATTGCCACACCCAGAGTTCTGCCTAGGTAGAGTTCGAAAAGAGCGCGTCCTCCACTCAGGTTTCCCTCCTCCTGCGTAGCTTGGTCCGCGGCAACAGCTTTTGCAGAAACAATTTTTCAATTTTAAATAACTATTGACCTAAGCGAGCTACAAAAAATTGTTGAAATATAAATTGTTGAGAATTTTTAGGCGGATCGACTGGTGGCAATTTTGAAACAAAAATTGTTTCTAGTTTAGAAGTTATAGCAAAAAGAAGTTTTGAATTTAAAATATCAAACCTACGTAGCTGGAGACGTGGGATTGCCACACCCAGAGTTCAGCCTAAGTAGAGTTCGGAAAGAGCGCGTCCTCCACCTAGGTTTCCCTCCTCCTGCGTAGCTTGATCCGCGGCAACAGCTTTTGTAGAAACAATTTTTCAGTTGTAAACAACTTTTGACCTAAGCGAGCTAGAAAAAAATTGTTGAAATATATATTGTTGAGAATTTTTAGGCGCATCGACTGGTGGCAATTTTGACTACAAAAATGTTTCTAGTTTAGAAGTTATTGCAAAACGAAATTTAAAATTTAAAATATCAAACCTACATAGCTGGAGACGTGAGATTGCCACACCCAGAGTTCTGCCTAGGTAGAATTCGAAAATAGCGCGTCCTCCATCCAGGTTGCCCTCCTCCTGCGTAGCTTGCTCCGCGGCAACAGCTTTTGTAGAAACAATTTTTCAGTTGTAAATAACTTTTAAACTAAGCGAGCTAGAAAAAAATTGTTGAAATATAAATTGTTGAGAATTTTTAGGCGCATCGACTGGTGGCAATTTTGAAAAAAAAATTGTTTCTAGT
The DNA here is from genome assembly GCA_911728475.2 of Pterostichus madidus. Classification (NCBI taxonomy): domain Eukaryota; kingdom Metazoa; phylum Arthropoda; class Insecta; order Coleoptera; family Carabidae; genus Pterostichus; species Pterostichus madidus. The sequence continues at coordinate 20,511,278 of OU452305.1, read as the reverse complement.
TTAGAAGTTATAGCAAAAAGAAGTTTTGAATTTAAAATATCTAACCTACGTAGCTGGAGACGTGGGATTGCCACACCCAGAGTTCAGCCTAAGTAGAGTTCGGAAAGAGCGCGTCCTCCACCTAGGTTTCCCTCCTCCTGCGTAGCTTGATCCGCGGCAACAGCTTTTGTAGAAACAATTTTTCAGTTGTAAACAACTTTTGACCTAAGCGAGCTAGAAAAAAATTGTTGAAATATATATTGTTGAGAATTTTTAGGCGCATCGACTGGTGGCAATTTTGACTGAAAAAATGTTTCTAGTTTAGAAGTTATAGCAAAAAGAAATTTTGAATTTAAAATATCAAACCTATGTAGCTGGAGACGTGGGATTGCCACACCCAGAGTTCTGCCTAGGTAGAGTTCGGAAAGAGCGCGTCCTCCACCCAGGTTTCCCTCCTCCTGCGTAGCTTGGTCCGCGGCAACAGCTTTTGCAGAAACAATTTTTCAATTTTAAATAACTATTGACCTAAGCGAGCTAAAAAAAATTGTTGAAATATAAATTGTTGAGAATTTTTAGGCGGATCGACTGGTGGCAATTTTGAAAAAAAAATTGTTTCTAGTTTAGAAGTTATAGCAAAAAGAAGTTTTGAATTTAAAATATCAAACCTACATAGCTGGAGACGTGGGATTGCCACACCCAGAGTTCAGCCTAAGTAGAGTTCGGAAAGAGCGCGTCCTCCACCTAGGTTTCCCTCCTCCTCCGTAGTTTGATCCGCGGCAACAGCTTTTGTAGAAACAATTTTTCAGTTGTAAACAACTTTTGACCTAAGCGAGCTAGAAAAAAATTGTTGAAATATATATTGTTGAGAATTTTTAGGCGCATCGACTGGTGGCAATTTTGACTGAAAAAATGTTTCTAGTTTAGAAGTTATTGCAAAAAGAAATTTAAAATTTAAAATATCAAACCTATGTAGCTGGAGACGTGAGATTGCCACACCCAGAGTTCTGCCTAGGTAGAGTTCGAAAAGAGCGCGTCCTCCATCCAGGTTGCCCTCCTCCTGCGTAGCTTGGTCCGCGGCAACAGCTTTTGTAGAAACAATTTTTCAGTTGTAAACAACTTTTGACCTAAGCGAGCTAGAAAAAAATTGTTGAAATATATATTGTTGAGAATTTTTAGGCGCATCGACTGGTGGCAATTTTGACTACAAAAATGTTTCTAGTTTAGAAGTTATTGCAAAAAGAAATTTAAAATTTAAAATATCAAACCTACATAGCTGGAGACGTGAGATTGCCACACCCAGAGTTCTGCCTAGGTAGAGTTCGAAAATAGCGCGTCCTCCATCCAGGTTGCCCTCCTCCTGCGTAGCTTGCTCCGCGGCAACAGCTTTTGCAGAAACAATTTTTCAATTTTAAATAACTATTGACCTAAGCGAGCTAAAAAAAATTGTTGAAATATAAATTGTTGAGAATTTTTAGGCGGATCGACTGGTGGCAATTTTGAAACAAAAATTGTTTCTAGTTTAGAAGTTATAGCAAAAAGAAGTTTTGAATTTAAAATATCAAACCTACGTAGCTGGAGACGTGGGATTGCCACACCCAGAGTTCAGCCTAAGTAGAGTTCGGAAAGAGCGCGTCCTCCACCTAGGTTTCCCTCCTCCTGCGTAGCTTGATCCGCGGCAACAGCTTTTGTAGAAACAATTTTTCAGTTGTAAACAACTTTTGACCTAAGCGAGCTAGAAAAAAATTGTTGAAATATATATTGTTGAGAATTTTTAGGCGCATCGACTGGTGGCAATTTTGACTACAAAAATGTTTCTAGTTTAGAAGTTATTGCAAAAAGAAATTTAAAATTTAAAATATCAAACCTACATAGCTGGAGACGTGAGATTGCCACACCCAGAGTTCTGCCTAGGTAGAATTCGAAAATAGCGCGTCCTCCATCCAGGTTGCCCTCCTCCTGCGTAGCTTGCTCCGCGGCAACAGCTTTTGTAGAAACAATTTTTCAGTTGTAAATAACTTTTAAACTAAGCGAGCTAGAAAAAAATTGTTGAAATATAAATTGTTGAGAATTTTTAGGCGCATCGACTGGTGGCAATTTTGAAAAAAAAATTGTTTCTAGTTTAGAAGTTATAGCAAAAAGAAGTTTTGAATTTAAAATATCTAACCTACGTAGCTGGAGACGTGGGATTGCCACACCCAGAGTTCAGCCTAAGTAGAGTTCGGAAAGAGCGCGTCCTCCACCTAGGTTTCCCTCCTCCTGCGTAGCTTGATCCGCGGCAACAGCTTTTGTAGAAACAATTTTTCAGTTGTAAACAACTTTTGACCTAAGCGAGCTAGAAAAAAATTGTTGAAATATATATTGTTGAGAATTTTTAGGCGCATCGACTGGTGGCAATTTTGACTGAAAAAATGTTTCTAGTTTAGAAGTTATAGCAAAAAGAAATTTTGAATTTAAAATATCAAACCTACGTAGCTGGAGACGTGGGATTGCCACACCCAGAGTTCTGCCTAGGTAGAGTTCGGAAAGAGCGCGTCCTCCACCCAGGTTTCCCTCCTCCTGCGTAGCTTGGTCCGCGGCAACAGCTTTTGCAGAAACAATTTTTCAATTTTAAATAACTATTGACCTAAGCGAGCTAAAAAAAATTGTTGAAATATAAATTGTTGAGAATTTTTAGGCGGATCAACTGGTGGCAATTTTGAAAAAAAAATTGTTTCTAGTTTAGAAGTTATAGCAAAAAGAAGTTTTGAATTTAAAATATCAAACCTACATAGCTGGAGACGTCGGATTGCCACACCCAGAGTTCAGCCTAAGTAGAGTTCGGAAAGAGCGCGTCCTCCACCTAGGTTTCCCTCCTCCTCCGTAGCTTGATCCGCGGCAACAGCTTTTGTAGAAACAATTTTTCAATTTTAAATAACTATTGACCTAAACGAGCTAAAAAAAATTGTTGAAATATAAATTGTTGAGAATTTTTAGGCGGATCGACTAGAAGCAATTTTGAAAAAAAAATTGTTTCTAGTTTAGAAGTTATAGCAAAAAGAAGTTTTGAATTTAAAATATCAAACCTACGTAGCTGGAGACGTGGGATTGCCACACCCAGAGTTCAGCCTAATTAGAGTTCGGAAAGAGCGCGTCCTCCACCTAGGTTTCCCTCCTCCTGCGTAGCTTGATCCGCGGCAACAGCTTTTGTAGAAACAATTTTTCAGTTGTAAACAACTTTTGACCTAAGCGAGCTAGAAAAAAATTGTTGAAATATATATTGTTGAGAATTTTTAGGCGCATCGACTGGTGGCAATTTTGACTGAAAAAATGTTTCTAGTTTAGAAGTTATAGCAAAAAGAAATTTTGAATTTAAAATATCAAACCTATGTAGCTGGAGACGTGGGATTGCCACACCCAGAGTTCTGCCTAGGTAGAGTTCGGAAAGAGCGCGTCCTCCACTCAGGTTTCCCTCCTCCTGCGTAGCTTGGTCCGCGGCAACAGCTTTTGCAGAAACAATTTTTCAATTTTAAATAACTATTGACCTAAGCGAGCTAAAAAAAATTGTTGAAATATAAATTGTTGAGAATTTTTAGGCGGATCGACTGGTGGCAATTTTGAAACAAAAATTGTTTCTAGTTTAGAAGTTATAGCAAAAAGAAGTTTTGAATTTAAAATATCAAACCTACGTAGCTGGAGACGTGGGATTGCCACACCCAGAGTTCAGCCTAAGTAGAGTTCGGAAAGAGCGCGTCCTCCACCTAGGTTTCCCTCCTCCTGCGTAGCTTGATCCGCGGCAACAGCTTTTGTAGAAACAATTTTTCAGTTGTAAACAACTTTTGACCTAAGCGAGCTAGAAAAAAATTGTTGAAATATATATTGTTGAGAATTTTTAGGCGCATCGACTGGTGGCAATTTTGACTGAAAAAATGTTTCTAGTTTAGAAGTTATAGCAAAAAGAAATTTTGAATTTAAAATATCAAACCTATGTAGCTGGAGACGTGGGATTGCCACACCCAGAGTTCTGCCTAGGTAGAGTTCGGAAAGAGCGCGTCCTCCACTCAGGTTTCCCTCCTCCTGCGTAGCTTGGTCCGCGGCAACAGCTTTTGCAGAAACAATTTTTCAATTTTAAATAACTATTGACCTAAGCGAGCTACAAAAAATTGTTGAAATATAAATTGTTGAGAATTTTTAGGCGGATCGACTGGTGGCAATTTTGAAAAAAAAATTGTTTCTAGTTTAGAAGTTATAGCAAAAAGAAGTTTTGAATTTAAAATATCTAACCTACGTAGCTGGAGACGTGGGATTGCCACACCCAGAGTTCAGCCTAAGTAGAGTTCGGAAAGAGCGCGTCCTCCATCCAGGTTGCCCTCCTCCTGCGTAGCTTGCTCCGCGGCAACAGCTTTTGCAGAAACAATTTTTCAGTTGTAAACAACTTTTGACCTAAGCGAGCTAGAAAAAAATTGTTGAAATATATATTGTTGAGAATTTTTAGGCGCATCGACTGGTGGCAATTTTGACTGAAAAAATGTTTCTAGTTTAGAAGTTCTAGCAAAAAGAAATTTTGAATTTAAAATATCAAACCTATGTAGCTGGAGACGTGGGATTGCCACACCCAGAGTTCTGCCTAGGTAGAGTTCGGAAAGAGCGCGTCCTCCACTCAGGTTTCCCTCCTCCTGCGTAGCTTGGTCCGCGGCAACAGCTTTTGCAGAAACAATTTTTCAATTTTAAATAACTATTGACCTAAGCGAGCTAAAAAAAATTGTTGAAATATAAATTGTTGAGAATTTTTAGGCGGATCGACTGGTGGCAATTTTGAAACAAAAATTGTTTCTAGTTTAGAAGTTATAGCAAAAAGAAGTTTTGAATTTAAAATATCAAACCTACGTAGCTGGAGACGTGGGATTGCCACACCCAGAGTTCAGCCTAAGTAGAGTTCGGAAAGAGCGCGTCCTCCACCTAGGTTTCCCTCCTCCTGCGTAGCTTGATCCGCGGCAACAGCTTTTGTAGAAACAATTTTTCAGTTGTAAACAACTTTTGACCTAAGCGAGCTAGAAAAAAATTGTTGAAATATATATTGTTGAGAATTTTTAGGCGCATCGACTGGTGGCAATTTTGACTGAAAAAATGTTTCTAGTTTAGAAGTTATAGCAAAAAGAAATTTTGAATTTAAAATATCAAACCTATGTAGCTGGAGACGTGGGATTGCCACACCCAGAGTTCTGCCTAGGTAGAGTTCGGAAAGAGCGCGTCCTCCACTCAGGTTTCCCTCCTCCTGCGTAGCTTGGTCCGCGGCAACAGCTTTTGCAGAAACAATTTTTCAATTTTAAATAACTATTGACCTAAGCGAGCTAAAAAAAATTGTTGAAATATAAATTGTTGAGAATTTTTAGGCGGATCGACTGGTGGCAATTTTGAAACAAAAATTGTTTCTAGTTTAGAAGTTATAGCAAAAAGAAGTTTTGAATTTAAAATATCAAACCTACGTAGCTGGAGACGTGGGATTGCCACACCCAGAGTTCAGCCTAAGTAGAGTTCGGAAAGAGCGCGTCCTCCACCTAGGTTTCCCTCCTCCTGCGTAGCTTGATCCGCGGCAACAGCTTTTGTAGAAACAATTTTTCAGTTGTAAACAACTTTTGACCTAAGCGAGCTAGAAAAAAATTGTTGAAATATATATTGTTGAGAATTTTTAGGCGCATCGACTGGTGGCAATTTTGACTGAAAAAATGTTTCTAGTTTAGAAGTTATAGCAAAAAGAAATTTTGAATTTAAAATATCAAACCTATGTAGCTGGAGACGTGGGATTGCCACACCCAGAGTTCTGCCTAGGTAGAGTTCGGAAAGAGCGCGTCCTCCACTCAGGTTTCCCTCCTCCTGCGTAGCTTGGTCCGCGGCAACAGCTTTTGCAGAAACAATTTTTCAATTTTAAATAACTATTGACCTAAGCGAGCTAAAAAAAATTGTTGAAATATAAATTGTTGATAATTTTTAGGCGGATCGACTGGTGGCAATTTTGAAACAAAAATTGTTTCTCGTTTAGAAGTTATAGCAAAAAGAAGTTTTGAATTTAAAATATCAAACCTACGTAGCTGGAGACGTGGGATTGCCACACCCAGAGTTCAGCCTAAGTAGAGTTCGGAAAGAGCGCGTCCTCCACCTAGGTTTCCCTCCTCCTGCGTAGCTTGATCCGCGGCAACAGCTTTTGTAGAAACAATTTTTCAGTTGTAAACAACTTTTGACCTAAGCGAGCTAGAAAAAAATTGTTGAAATATATATTGTTGAGAATTTTTAGGCGCATCGACTGGTGGCAATTTTGACTGAAAAAATGTTTCTAGTTTAGAAGTTATAGCAAAAAGAAATTTTGAATTTAAAATATCAAACCTATGTAGCTGGAGACGTGGGATTGCCACACCCAGAGTTCTGCCTAGGTAGAGTTCGGAAAGAGCGCGTCCTCCACTCAGGTTTCCCTCCTCCTGCGTAGCTTGGTCCGCGGCAACAGCTTTTGCAGAAACAATTTTTCAATTTTAAATAACTATTGACCTAAGCGAGCTAAAAAAAATTGTTGAAATATAAATTGTTGAGAATTTTTAGGCGGATCGACTGGTGGCAATTTTGAAACAAAAATTGTTTCTAGTTTAGAAGTTATAGCAAAAAGAAGTTTTGAATTTAAAATATCAAACCTACGTAGCTGGAGACGTGGGATTGCCACACCCAGAGTTCAGCCTAAGTAGAGTTCGGAAAGAGCGCGTCCTCCACCTAGGTTTCCCTCCTCCTGCGTAGCTTGATCCGCGGCAACAGCTTTTGTAGAAACAATTTTTCAGTTGTAAACAACTTTTGACCTAAGCGAGCTAGAAAAAAATTGTTGAAATATATATTGTTGAGAATTTTTAGGCGCATCGACTGGTGGCAATTTTGACTGAAAAATTGTTTCTAGTTTAGAAGTTATAGCAAAAAGAAATTTTGAATTTAAAATATCAAACCTATGTAGCTGGAGACGTGGGATTGCCACACCCAGAGTTCTGCCTAGGTAGAGTTCGGAAAGAGCGCGTCCTCCACTCAGGTTTCCCTCCTCCTGCGTAGCTTGGTCCGCGGCAACAGCTTTTGCAGAAACAATTTTTCAATTTTAAATAACTATTGACCTAAGCGAGCTAAAAAAAATTGTTGAAATATAAATTGTTGATAATTTTTAGGCGGATCGACTGGTGGCAATTTTGAAACAAAAATTGTTTCTCGTTTAGAAGTTATAGCAAAAAGAAGTTTTGAATTTAAAATATCAAACCTACGTAGCTGGAGACGTGGGATTGCCACACCCAGAGTTCTGCCTAAGTAGAGTTCGGAAAGAGCGCGTCCTCCACCTAGGTTTCCCTCCTCCTGCGTAGCTTGATCCGCGGCAACAGCTTTTGTAGAAACAATTTTTCAGTTGTAAACAACTTTTGACCTAAGCGAGCTAGAAAAAAATTGTTGAAATATATATTGTTGAGAATTTTTAGGCGCATCGACTGGTGGCAATTTTGACTGAAAAAATGTTTCTAGTTTAGAAGTTATAGCAAAAAGAAATTTTGAATTTAAAATATCAAACCTATGTAGCTGGAGACGTGGGATTGCCACACCCAGAGTTCTGCCTAGGTAGAGTTCGAAAAGAGCGCGTCCTCCACTCAGGTTTCCCTCCTCCTGCGTAGCTTGGTCCGCGGCAACAGCTTTTGCAGAAACAATTTTTCAATTTTAAATAACTATTGACCTAAGCGAGCTACAAAAAATTGTTGAAATATAAATTGTTGAGAATTTTTAGGCGGATCGACTGGTGGCAATTTTGAAACAAAAATTGTTTCTAGTTTAGAAGTTATAGCAAAAAGAAGTTTTGAATTTAAAATATCAAACCTACGTAGCTGGAGACGTGGGATTGCCACACCCAGAGTTCAGCCTAAGTAGAGTTCGGAAAGAGCGCGTCCTCCACCTAGGTTTCCCTCCTCCTGCGTAGCTTGATCCGCGGCAACAGCTTTTGTAGAAACAATTTTTCAGTTGTAAACAACTTTTGACCTAAGCGAGCTAGAAAAAAATTGTTGAAATATATATTGTTGAGAATTTTTAGGCGCATCGACTGGTGGCAATTTTGACTACAAAAATGTTTCTAGTTTAGAAGTTATTGCAAAACGAAATTTAAAATTTAAAATATCAAACCTACATAGCTGGAGACGTGAGATTGCCACACCCAGAGTTCTGCCTAGGTAGAATTCGAAAATAGCGCGTCCTCCATCCAGGTTGCCCTCCTCCTGCGTAGCTTGCTCCGCGGCAACAGCTTTTGTAGAAACAATTTTTCAGTTGTAAATAACTTTTAAACTAAGCGAGCTAGAAAAAAATTGTTGAAATATAAATTGTTGAGAATTTTTAGGCGCATCGACTGGTGGCAATTTTGAAAAAAAAATTGTTTCTAGTTTAGAAGTTATAGCAAAAAGAAGTTTTGAATTTAAAATATCTAACCTACGTAGCTGGAGACGTGGGATTGCCACACCCAGAGTTCAGCCTAAGTAGAGTTCGGAAAGAGCGCGTCCTCCACCTAGGTTTCCCTCCTCCTGCGTAGCTTGATCCGCGGCAACAGCTTTTGTAGAAACAATTTTTCAGTTGTAAACAACTTTTGACCTAAGCGAGCTAGAAAAAAATTGTTGAAATATATATTGTTGAGAATTTTTAGGCGCATCGACTGGTGGCAATTTTGACTGAAAAAATGTTTCTAGTTTAGAAGTTATAGCAAAAAGAAATTTTGAATTTAAAATATCAAACCTATGTAGCTGGAGACGTGGGATTGCCACACCCAGAGTTCTGCCTAGGTAGAGTTCGGAAAGAGCGCGTCCTCCACCCAGGTTTCCCTCCTCCTGCGTAGCTTGGTCCGCGGCAACAGCTTTTGCAGAAACAATTTTTCAATTTTAAATAACTATTGACCTAAGCGAGCTAAAAAAAATTGTTGAAATATAAATTGTTGAGAATTTTTAGGCGGATCGACTGGTGGCAATTTTGAAAAAAAAATTGTTTCTAGTTTAGAAGTTATAGCAAAAAGAAGTTTTGAATTTAAAATATCAAACCTACATAGCTGGAGACGTGGGATTGCCACACCCAGAGTTCAGCCTAAGTAGAGTTCGGAAAGAGCGCGTCCTCCACCTAGGTTTCCCTCCTCCTCCGTAGTTTGATCCGCGGCAACAGCTTTTGTAGAAACAATTTTTCAGTTGTAAACAACTTTTGACCTAAGCGAGCTAGAAAAAAATTGTTGAAATATATATTGTTGAGAATTTTTAGGCGCATCGACTGGTGGCAATTTTGACTGAAAAAATGTTTCTAGTTTAGAAGTTATTGCAAAAAGAAATTTAAAATTTAAAATATCAAACCTATGTAGCTGGAGACGTGAGATTGCCACACCCAGAGTTCTGCCTAGGTAGAGTTCGAAAAGAGCGCGTCCTCCATCCAGGTTGCCCTCCTCCTGCGTAGCTTGGTCCGCGGCAACAGCTTTTGTAGAAACAATTTTTCAGTTGTAAACAACTTTTGACCTAAGCGAGCTAGAAAAAAATTGTTGAAATATATATTGTTGAGAATTTTTAGGCGCATCGACTGGTGGCAATTTTGACTACAAAAATGTTTCTAGTTTAGAAGTTATTGCAAAAAGAAATTTAAAATTTAAAATATCAAACCTACATAGCTGGAGACGTGAGATTGCCACACCCAGAGTTCTGCCTAGGTAGAGTTCGAAAATAGCGCGTCCTCCATCCAGGTTGCCCTCCTCCTGCGTAGCTTGCTCCGCGGCAACAGCTTTTGCAGAAACAATTTTTCAATTTTAAATAACTATTGACCTAAGCGAGCTAAAAAAAATTGTTGAAATATAAATTGTTGAGAATTTTTAGGCGGATCGACTGGTGGCAATTTTGAAACAAAAATTGTTTCTAGTTTAGAAGTTATAGCAAAAAGAAGTTTTGAATTTAAAATATCAAACCTACGTAGCTGGAGACGTGGGATTGCCACACCCAGAGTTCAGCCTAAGTAGAGTTCGGAAAGAGCGCGTCCTCCACCTAGGTTTCCCTCCTCCTGCGTAGCTTGATCCGCGGCAACAGCTTTTGTAGAAACAATTTTTCAGTTGTAAACAACTTTTGACCTAAGCGAGCTAGAAAAAAATTGTTGAAATATATATTGTTGAGAATTTTTAGGCGCATCGACTGGTGGCAATTTTGACTACAAAAATGTTTCTAGTTTAGAAGTTATTGCAAAAAGAAATTTAAAATTTAAAATATCAAACCTACATAGCTGGAGACGTGAGATTGCCACACCCAGAGTTCTGCCTAGGTAGAATTCGAAAATAGCGCGTCCTCCATCCAGGTTGCCCTCCTCCTGCGTAGCTTGCTCCGCGGCAACAGCTTTTGTAGAAACAATTTTTCAGTTGTAAATAACTTTTAAACTAAGCGAGCTAGAAAAAAATTGTTGAAATATAAATTGTTGAGAATTTTTAGGCGCATCGACTGGTGGCAATTTTGAAAAAAAAATTGTTTCTAGTTTAGAAGTTATAGCAAAAAGAAGTTTTGAATTTAAAATATCTAACCTACGTAGCTGGAGACGTGGGATTGCCACACCCAGAGTTCAGCCTAAGTAGAGTTCGGAAAGAGCGCGTCCTCCACCTAGGTTTCCCTCCTCCTGCGTAGCTTGATCCGCGGCAACAGCTTTTGTAGAAACAATTTTTCAGTTGTAAACAACTTTTGACCTAAGCGAGCTAGAAAAAAATTGTTGAAATATATATTGTTGAGAATTTTTAGGCGCATCGACTGGTGGCAATTTTGACTGAAAAAATGTTTCTAGTTTAGAAGTTATAGCAAAAAGAAATTTTGAATTTAAAATATCAAACCTATGTAGCTGGAGACGTGGGATTGCCACACCCAGAGTTCTGCCTAGGTAGAGTTCGGAAAGAGCGCGTCCTCCACCCAGGTTTCCCTCCTCCTGCGTAGCTTGGTCCGCGGCAACAGCTTTTGCAGAAACAATTTTTCAATTTTAAATAACTATTGACCTAAGCGAGCTAAAAAAAATTGTTGAAATATAAATTGTTGAGAATTTTTAGGCGGATCAACTGGTGGCAATTTTGAAAAAAAAATTGTTTCTAGTTTAGAAGTTATAGCAAAAAGAAGTTTTGAATTTAAAATATCAAACCTACATAGCTGGAGACGTCGGATTGCCACACCCAGAGTTCAGCCTAAGTAGAGTTCGGAAAGAGCGCGTCCTCCACCTAGGTTTCCCTCCTCCTCCGTAGCTTGATCCGCGGCAACAGCTTTTGTAGAAACAATTTTTCAATTTTAAATAACTATTGACCTAAACGAGCTAAAAAAAATTGTTGAAATATAAATTGTTGAGAATTTTTAGGCGGATCGACTAGAAGCAATTTTGAAAAAAAAATTGTTTCTAGTTTAGAAGTTATAGCAAAAAGAAGTTTTGAATTTAAAATATCAAACCTACGTAGCTGGAGACGTGGGATTGCCACACCCAGAGTTCAGCCTAATTAGAGTTCGGAAAGAGCGCGTCCTCCACCTAGGTTTCCCTCCTCCTGCGTAGCTTGATCCGCGGCAACAGCTTTTGTAGAAACAATTTTTCAGTTGTAAACAACTTTTGACCTAAGCGAGCTAGAAAAAAATTGTTGAAATATATATTGTTGAGAATTTTTAGGCGCATCGACTGGTGGCAATTTTGACTGAAAAAATGTTTCTAGTTTAGAAGTTATTGCAAAAAGAAATTTAAAATTTAAAATATCAAACCTATGTAGCTGGAGACGTGGGATTGCCACACCCAGAGTTCTGCCTAGGTAGAGTTCGGAAAGAGCGCGTCCTCCACTCAGGTTTCCCTCCTCCTGCGTAGCTTGGTCCGCGGCAACAGCTTTTGCAGAAACAATTTTTCAATTTTAAATAACTATTGACCTAAGCGAGCTAAAAAAAATTGTTGAAATATAAATTGTTGAGAATTTTTAAGCGGATCGACTGGTGGCAATTTTGAAAAAAAAATTGTTTCTAGTTTAGAAGTTATAGCAAAAAGAAGTTTTGAATTTAAAATATCAAACCTACGTAGCTGGAGACGTGGGATTGCCACACCCAGAGTTCAGCCTAAGTAGAGTTCGGAAAGAGCGCGTCCTCCACCTAGGTTTCCCTCCTCCTGCGTAGCTTGATCCGCGGCAACAGCTTTTGTAGAAACAATTTTTCAGTTGTAAACAACTTTTGACCTAAGCGAGCTAGAAAAAAATTGTTGAAATATATATTGTTGAGAATTTTTAGGCGCATCGACTGGTGGCAATTTTGACTGAAAAAATGTTTCTAGTTTAGAAGTTATAGCAAAAAGAAATTTTGAATTTAAAATATCAAACCTATGTAGCTGGAGACGTGGGATTGCCACACCCAGAGTTCTGCCTAGGTAGAGTTCGGAAAGAGCGCGTCCTCCACTCAGGTTTCCCTCCTCCTGCGTAGCTTGGTCCGCGGCAACAGCTTTTGCAGAAACAATTTTTCAATTTTAAATAACTATTGACCTAAGCGAGCTAAAAAAAATTGTTGAAATATAAATTGTTGAGAATTTTTAGGCGGATCGACTGGTGGCAATTTTGAAACAAAAATTGTTTCTAGTTTAGAAGTTATAGCAAAAAGAAGTTTTGAATTTAAAATATCAAACCTACGTAGCTGGAGACGTGGGATTGCCACACCCAGAGTTCAGCCTAAGTAGAGTTCGGAAAGAGCGCGTCCTCCACCTAGGTTTCCCTCCTCCTGCGTAGCTTGATCCGCGGCAACAGCTTTTGTAGAAACAATTTTTCAGTTGTAAACAACTTTTGACCTAAGCGAGCTAGAAAAAAATTGTTGAAATATATATTGTTGAGAATTTTTAGGCGCATCGACTGGTGGCAATTTTGACTGAAAAAATGTTTCTAGTTTAGAAGTTATAGCAAAAAGAAATTTTGAATTTAAAATATCAAACCTATGTAGCTGGAGACGTGGGATTGCCACACCCAGAGTTCTGCCTAGGTAGAGTTCGGAAAGAGCGCGTCCTCCACTCAGGTTTCCCTCCTCCTGCGTAGCTTGGTCCGCGGCAACAGCTTTTGCAGAAACAATTTTTCAATTTTAAATAACTATTGACCTAAGCGAGCTAAAAAAAATTGTTGAAATATAAATTGTTGAGAATTTTTAGGCGGATCGACTGGTGGCAATTTTGAAACAAAAATTGTTTCTAGTTTAGAAGTTATAGCAAAAAGAAGTTTTGAATTTAAAATATCAAACCTACGTAGCTGGAGACGTGGGATTGCCACACCCAGAGTTCAGCCTAAGTAGAGTTCGGAAAGAGCGCGTCCTCCACCTAGGTTTCCCTCCTCCTGCGTAGCTTGATCCGCGGCAACAGCTTTTGTAGAAACAATTTTTCAGTTGTAAACAACTTTTGACCTAAGCGAGCTAGAAAAAAATTGTTGAAATATATATTGTTGAGAATTTTTAGGCGCATCGACTGGTGGCAATTTTGACTACAAAAATGTTTCTAGTTTAGAAGTTATTGCAAAAAGAAATTTAAAATTTAAAATATCAAACCTACATAGCTGGAGACGTGAGATTGCCACACCCAGAGTTCTGCCTAGGTAGAATTCGAAAATAGCGCGTCCTCCATCCAGGTTGCCCTCCTCCTGCGTAGCTTGCTCCGCGGCAACAGCTTTTGTAGAAACAATTTTTCAGTTGTAAATAACTTTTAAACTAAGCGAGCTAGAAAAAAATTGTTGAAATATAAATTGTTGAGAATTTTTAGGCGCATCGACTGGTGGCAATTTTGAAAAAAAAATTGTTTCTAGTTTAGAAGTTATAGCAAAAAGAAGTTTTGAATTTAAAATATCTAACCTACGTAGCTGGAGACGTGGGATTGCCACACCCAGAGTTCAGCCTAAGTAGAGTTCGGAAAGAGCGCGTCCTCCACCTAGGTTTCCCTCCTCCTGCGTAGCTTGATCCGCGGCAACAGCTTTTTTAGAAACAATTTTTCAGTTGTAAACAACTTTTGACCTAAGCGAGCTAGAAAAAAATTGTTGAAATATATATTGTTGAGAATTTTTAGGCGCATCGACTGGTGGCAATTTTGACTGAAAAAATGTTTCTAGTTTAGAAGTTATAGCAAAAAGAAATTTTGAATTTAAAATATCAAACCTATGTAGCTGGAGACGTGGGATTGCCACACCCAGAGTTCTGCCTAGGTAGAGTTCGGAAAGAGCGCGTCCTCCACCCAGGTTTCCCTCCTCCTGCGTAGCTTGGTCCGCGGCAACAGCTTTTGCAGAAACAATTTTTCAATTTTAAATAACTATTGACCTAAGCGAGCTAAAAAAAATTGTTGAAATATAAATTGTTGAGAATTTTTAGGCGGATCGACTGGTGGCAATTTTGAAAAAAAAATTGTTTCTAGTTTAGAAGTTATAGCAAAAAGAAGTTTTGAATTTAAAATATCAAACCTACATAGCTGGAGACGTCGGATTGCCACACCCAGAGTTCAGCCTAAGTAGAGTTCGGAAAGAGCGCGTCCTCCACCTAGGTTTCCCTCCTCCTCCGTAGCTTGATCCGCGGCAACAGCTTTTGTAGAAACAATTTTTCAGTTGTAAACAACTTTTGACCTAAGCGAGCTAGAAAAAAATTGTTGAAATATATATTGTTGAGAATTTTTAGGCGCATCGACTGGTGGCAATTTTGACTGAAAAAATGTTTCTAGTTTAGAAGTTATTGCAAAAAGAAATTTAAAATTTAAAATATCAAACCTACGTAGCTGGAGACGTGAGATTGCCACACCCAGAGTTCTGCCTAGGTAGAGTTCGAAAAGAGCGCGTCCCCCATCCAGGTTGCCCTCCTCCTGCGTAGCTTGCTCCGCGGCAACAGCTTTTGTAGAAACAATTTTTCAGTTGTAAACAACTTTTGACCTAAGCGAGCTAGAAAAAAATTGTTGAAATATATATTGTTGAGAATTTTTAGGCGCATCGACTGGTGGCAATTTTGACTACAAAAATGTTTCTAGTTTAGAAGTTATTGCAAAAAGAAATTTAAAATTTAAAATATCAAACCTACATAGCTGGAGACGTGAGATTGCCACACCCAGAGTTCTGCCTAGGTAGAGTTCGAAAATAGCGCGTCCTCCATCCAGGTTGCCCTCCTCCTGCGTAGCTTGCTCCGCGGCAACAGCTTTTGCAGAAACAATTTTTCAATTTTAAATAACTATTGACCTAAGCGAGCTAAAAAAAATTGTTGAAATATAAATTGTTGAGAATTTTTAGGCGGATCGACTGGTGGCAATTTTGAAACAAAAATTGTTTCTAGTTTAGAAGTTATAGCAAAAAGAAGTTTTGAATTTAAAATATCAAACCTACGTAGCTGGAGACGTGGGATTGCCACACCCAGAGTTCAGCCTAAGTAGAGTTCGGAAAGAGCGCGTCCTCCACCTAGGTTTCCCTCCTCCTGCGTAGCTTGATCCGCGGCAACAGCTTTTGTAGAAACAATTTTTCAGTTGTAAACAACTTTTGACCTAAGCGAGCTAGAAAAAAATTGTTGAAATATATATTGTTGAGAATTTTTAGGCGCATCGACTGGTGGCAATTTTGACTGAAAAAATGTTTCTAGTTTAGAAGTTATAGCAAAAAGAAATTTTGAATTTAAAATATCAAACCTATGTAGCTGGAGACGTGGGATTGCCACACCCAGAGTTCTGCCTAGGTAGAGTTCGGAAAGAGCGCGTCCTCCACTCAGGTTTCCCTCCTCCTGCGTAGCTTGGTCCGCGGCAACAGCTTTTGCAGAAACAATTTTTCAATTTTAAATAACTATTGACCTAAGCGAGCTAAAAAAAATTGTTGAAATATAAATTGTTGAGAATTTTTAGGCGGATCGACTGGTGGCAATTTTGAAACAAAAATTGTTTCTAGTTTAGAAGTTATTGCAAAAAGAAATTTAAAATTTAAAATATCAAACCTACATAGCTGGAGACGTGAGATTGCCACACCCAGAGTTCTGCCTAGGTAGAGTTCGAAAATAGCGCGTCCTCCATCCAGGTTGCCCTCCTCCTGCGTAGCTTGCTCCGCGGCAACAGCTTTTGCAGAAACAATTTTTCAATTTTAAATAACTATTGACCTAAGCGAGCTAAAAAAAATTGTTGAAATATAAATTGTTGAGAATTTTTAGGCGGATCGACTGGTGGCAATTTTGAAACAAAAATTGTTTCTAGTTTAGAAGTTATAGCAAAAAGAAGTTTTGAATTTAAAATATCAAACCTACGTAGCTGGAGACGTGGGATTGCCACACCCAGAGTTCAGCCTAAGTAGAGTTCGGAAAGAGCGCGTCCTCCACCTAGGTTTCCCTCCTCCTGCGTAGCTTGATCCGCGGCAACAGCTTTTGTAGAAACAATTTTTCAGTTGTAAACAACTTTTGACCTAAGCGAGCTAGAAAAAAATTGTTGAAATATATATTGTTGAGAATTTTTAGGCGCATCGACTGGTGGTAATTTTGACTGAAAAAATGTTTCTAGTTTAGAAGTTATAGCAAAAAGAAATTTTGAATTTAAAATATCAAACCTATGTAGCTGGAGACGTGGGATTGCCACACTTAGAGTTCTGCCTAGGTAGAGTTCGGAAAGAGCGCGTCCTCCACTCAGGTTTCCCTCCTCCTGCGTAGCTTGGTCCGCGGCAACAGCTTTTGCAGAAACAATTTTTCAATTTTAAATAACTATTGACCTAAGCGAGCTAAAAAAAATTGTTGAAATATAAATTGTTGAGAATTTTTAGGCGGATCGACTGGTGGCAATTTTGAAACAAAAATTGTTTCTAGTTTAGAAGTTATAGCAAAAAGAAGTTTTGAATTTAAAATATCAAACCTACGTAGCTGGAGACGTGGGATTGCCACACCCAGAGTTCAGCCTAAGTAGAGTTCGGAAAGAGCGCGTCCTCCACCTAGGTTTCCCTCCTCCTGCGTAGCTTGATCCGCGGCAACAGCTTTTGTAGAAACAATTTTTCAGTTGTAAACAACTTTTGACCTAAGCGAGCTAGAAAAAAATTGTTGAAATATATATTGTTGAGAATTTTTAGGCGCATCGACTGGTGGCAATTTTGACTGAAAAAATGTTTCTAGTTTAGAAGTTATAGCAAAAAGAAATTTTGAATTTAAAATATCAAACCTATGTAGCTGGAGACGTGGGATTGCCACACCCAGAGTTCTGCCTAGGTAGAATTCGAAAATAGCGCGTCCTCCATCCAGGTTGCCCTCCTCCTGCGTAGCTTGCTCCGCGGCAACAGCGTTTGCAGAAACAATTTTTCAATTTTAAATAACTATTGACCTAAGCGAGCTAAAAAAAATTGTTGAAATATAAATTGTTGAGAATTTTTAGGCGGATCGACTGGTGGCAATTTTGAAAAAAAAATTGTTTCTAGTTTAGAAGTTATAGCAAAAAGAAGTTTTGAATTTAAAATATCTAACCTACGTAGCTGGAGACGTGGGATTGCCACACCCAGAGTTCAGCCTAAGTAGAGTTCGGAAAGAGCGCGTCCTCCACCTAGGTTTCCCTCCTCCTGCGTAGCTTGATCCGCGGCAACAGCTTTTGTAGAAACAATTTTTCAGTTGTAAACAACTTTTGACCTAAGCGAGCTAGAAAAAAATTGTTGAAATATATATTGTTGAGAATTTTTAGGCGCATCGACTGGTGGCAATTTTGACTGAAAAAATGTTTCTAGTTTAGAAGTTATAGCAAAAAGAAATTTTGAATTTAAAATATCAAACCTATGTAGCTGGAGACGTGGGATTGCCACACCCAGAGTTCTGCCTAGGTAGAGTTCGGAAAGAGCGCGTCCTCCACCCAGGTTTCCCTCCTCCTGCGTAGCTTGGT
Source organism: Pterostichus madidus (assembly GCA_911728475.2). Classification (NCBI taxonomy): domain Eukaryota; kingdom Metazoa; phylum Arthropoda; class Insecta; order Coleoptera; family Carabidae; genus Pterostichus; species Pterostichus madidus. The sequence goes on along the minus strand of OU452305.1, from coordinate 20,493,452 downwards.
CCGCGGCAACAGCTTTTGCAGAAACAATTTTTCAATTTTAAATAACTATTGACCTAAGCGAGCTAAAAAAAATTGTTGAAATATAAATTGTTGAGAATTTTTAGGCGGATCGACTGGTGGCAATTTTGAAAAAAAAATTGTTTCTAGTTTAGAAGTTATAGCAAAAAGAAGTTTTGAATTTAAAATATCAAACCTACATAGCTGGAGACGTGGGATTGCCACACCCAGAGTTCAGCCTAAGTAGAGTTCGGAAAGAGCGCGTCCTCCACCTAGGTTTCCCTCCTCCTCCGTAGTTTGATCCGCGGCAACAGCTTTTGTAGAAACAATTTTTCAGTTGTAAACAACTTTTGACCTAAGCGAGCTAGAAAAAAATTGTTGAAATATATATTGTTGAGAATTTTTAGGCGCATCGACTGGTGGCAATTTTGACTGAAAAAATGTTTCTAGTTTAGAAGTTATTGCAAAAAGAAATTTAAAATTTAAAATATCAAACCTATGTAGCTGGAGACGTGAGATTGCCACACCCAGAGTTCTGCCTAGGTAGAGTTCGAAAAGAGCGCGTCCTCCATCCAGGTTGCCCTCCTCCTGCGTAGCTTGGTCCGCGGCAACAGCTTTTGTAGAAACAATTTTTCAGTTGTAAACAACTTTTGACCTAAGCGAGCTAGAAAAAAATTGTTGAAATATATATTGTTGAGAATTTTTAGGCGCATCGACTGGTGGCAATTTTGACTACAAAAATGTTTCTAGTTTAGAAGTTATTGCAAAAAGAAATTTAAAATTTAAAATATCAAACCTACATAGCTGGAGACGTGAGATTGCCACACCCAGAGTTCTGCCTAGGTAGAGTTCGAAAATAGCGCGTCCTCCATCCAGGTTGCCCTCCTCCTGCGTAGCTTGCTCCGCGGCAACAGCTTTTGCAGAAACAATTTTTCAATTTTAAATAACTATTGACCTAAGCGAGCTAAAAAAAATTGTTGAAATATAAATTGTTGAGAATTTTTAGGCGGATCGACTGGTGGCAATTTTGAAAAAAAATTGTTTCTAGTTTAGAAGTTATAGCAAAAAGAAGTTTTGAATTTAAAATATCAAACCTACGTAGCTGGAGACGTGGGATTGCCACACCCAGAGTTCAGCCTAAGTAGAGTTCGGAAAGAGCGCGTCCTCCACCTAGGTTTCCCTCCTCCTGCGTAGCTTGATCCGCGGCAACAGCTTTTGTAGAAACAATTTTTCAGTTGTAAACAACTTTTGACCTAAGCGAGCTAGAAAAAAATTGTTGAAATATATATTGTTGAGAATTTTTAGGCGCATCGACTGGTGGCAATTTTGACTGAAAAAATGTTTCTAGTTTAGAAGTTATAGCAAAAAGAAATTTTGAATTTAAAATATCAAACCTATGTAGCTGGAGACGTGGGATTGCCACACCCAGAGTTCTGCCTAGGTAGAGTTCGGAAAGAGCGCGTCCTCCACTCAGGTTTCCCTCCTCCTGCGTAGCTTGGTCCGCGGCAACAGCTTTTGCAGAAACAATTTTTCAATTTTAAATAACTATTGACCTAAGCGAGCTACAAAAAATTGTTGAAATATAAATTGTTGAGAATTTTTAGGCGGATCGACTGGTGGCAATTTTGAAACAAAAATTGTTTCTAGTTTAGAAGTTATAGCAAAAAGAAGTTTTGAATTTAAAATATCAAACCTACGTAGCTGGAGACGTGGGATTGCCACACCCAGAGTTCAGCCTAAGTAGAGTTCGGAAAGAGCGCGTCCTCCACCTAGGTTTCCCTCCTCCTGCGTAGCTTGATCCGCGGCAACAGCTTTTGTAGAAACAATTTTTCAGTTGTAAACAACTTTTGACCTAAGCAAGCTAGAAAAAAATTGTTGAAATATATATTGTTGAGAATTTTTAGGCGCATCGACTGGTGGCAATTTTGACTGAAAAAATGTTTCTAGTTTAGAAGTTATAGCAAAAAGAAATTTTGAATTTAAAATATCAAACCTATGTAGCTGGAGACGTGGGATTGCCACACCCAGAGTTCTGCCTAGGTAGAGTTCGGAAAGAGCGCGTCCTCCACTCAGGTTTCCCTCCTCCTGCGTAGCTTGGTCCGCGGCAACAGCTTTTGCAGAAACAATTTTTCAATTTTAAATAACTATTGACCTAAGCGAGCTACAAAAAATTGTTGAAATATAAATTGTTGAGAATTTTTAGGCGGATCGACTGGTGGCAATTTTGAAACAAAAATTGTTTCTAGTTTAGAAGTTATAGCAAAAAGAAGTTTTGAATTTAAAATATCAAACCTACGTAGCTGGAGACGTGGGATTGCCACACCCAGAGTTCAGCCTAAGTAGAGTTCGGAAAGAGCGCGTCCTCCACCTAGGTTTCCCTCCTCCTGCGTAGCTTGATCCGCGGCAACAGCTTTTGTAGAAACAATTTTTCAGTTGTAAACAACTTTTGACCTAAGCGAGCTAGAAAAAAATTGTTGAAATATATATTGTTGAGAATTTTTAGGCGCATCGACTGGTGGCAATTTTGACTACAAAAATGTTTCTAGTTTAGAAGTTATTGCAAAAAGAAATTTAAAATTTAAAATATCAAACCTACATAGCTGGAGACGTGAGATTGCCACACCCAGAGTTCTGCCTAGGTAGAATTCGAAAATAGCGCGTCCTCCATCCAGGTTGCCCTCCTCCTGCGTAGCTTGCTCCGCGGCAACAGCTTTTGTAGAAACAATTTTTCAGTTGTAAATAACTTTTAAACTAAGCGAGCTAGAAAAAAATTGTTGAAATATAAATTGTTGAGAATTTTTAGGCGCATCGACTGGTGGCAATTTTGAAAAAAAAATTGTTTCTAGTTTAGAAGTTATAGCAAAAAGAAGTTTTGAATTTAAAATATCTAACCTACGTAGCTGGAGACGTGGGATTGCCACACCCAGAGTTCAGCCTAAGTAGAGTTCGGAAAGAGCGCGTCCTCCACCTAGGTTTCCCTCCTCCTGCGTAGCTTGATCCGCGGCAACAGCTTTTGTAGAAACAATTTTTCAGTTGTAAACAACTTTTGACCTAAGCGAGCTAGAAAAAAATTGTTGAAATATATATTGTTGAGAATTTTTAGGCGCATCGACTGGTGGCAATTTTGACTGAAAAAATGTTTCTAGTTTAGAAGTTATAGCAAAAAGAAATTTTGAATTTAAAATATCAAACCTATGTAGCTGGAGACGTGGGATTGCCACACTTAGAGTTCTGCCTAGGTAGAGTTCGGAAAGAGCGCGTCCTCCACCCAGGTTTCCCTCCTCCTGCGTAGCTTGGTCCGCGGCAACAGCTTTTGCAGAAACAATTTTTCAATTTTAAATAACTATTGACCTAAGCGAGCTAAAAAAAATTGTTGAAATATAAATTGTTGAGAATTTTTAGGCGGATCGACTGGTGGCAATTTTGAAAAAAAAATTGTTTCTAGTTTAGAAGTTATAGCAAAAAGAAGTTTTGAATTTAAAATATCAAACTTACATAGCTGGAGACGTGGGATTGCCACACCCAGAGTTCAGCCTAAGTAGAGTTCGGAAAGAGCGCGTCCTCCACCTAGGTTTCCCTCCTCCTCCGTAGCTTGATCCGCGGCAACAGCTTTTGTAGAAACAATTTTTCAGTTGTAAACAACTTTTGACCTAAGCGAGCTAGAAAAAAATTGTTGAAATATATATTGTTGAGAATTTTTAGGCGCATCGACTGGTGGCAATTTTAACTGAAAAAATGTTTCTAGTTTAGAAGTTATTGCAAAAAGAAATTTAAAATTTAAAATATCAAACCTATGTAGCTGGAGACGTGAGATTGCCACACCCAGAGTTCTGCCTAGGTAGAGTTCGAAAAGAGCGCGTCCTCCATCCAGGTTGCCCTCCTCCTGCGTAGCTTGCTCCGCGGCAACAGCTTTTGTAGAAACAATTTTTCAGTTGTAAACAACTTTTGACCTAAGCGAGCTAGAAAAAAATTGTTGAAATATATATTGTTGAGAATTTTTAGGCGCATCGACTGGTGGCAATTTTGACTACAAAAATGTTTCTAGTTTAGAAGTTATTGCAAAAAGAAATTTAAAATTTAAAATATCAAACCTACATAGCTGGAGACGTGAGATTGCCACACCCAGAGTTCTGCCTAGGTAGAGTTCGAAAATAGCGCGTCCTCCATCCAGGTTGCCCTCCTCCTGCGTAGCTTGCTCCGCGGCAACAGCTTTTGCAGAAACAATTTTTCAATTTTAAATAACTATTGACCTAAGCGAGCTAAAAAAAATTGTTGAAATATAAATTGTTGAGAATTTTTAGGCGGATCGACTGGTGGCAATTTTGAAACAAAAATTGTTTCTAGTTTAGAAGTTATAGCAAAAAGAAGTTTTGAATTTAAAATATCAAACCTACGTAGCTGGAGACGTGGGATTGCCACACCCAGAGTTCAGCCTAAGTAGAGTTCGGAAAGAGCGCGTCCTCCACCCAGGTTGCCCTCCTCCTGCGTAGCTTGATCCGCGGCAACAGCTTTTGTAGAAACAATTTTTCAGTTGTAAACAACTTTTGACCTAAGCGAGCTAGAAAAAAATTGTTGAAATATATATTGTTGAGAATTTTTAGGCGCATCGACTGGTGGCAATTTTGACTGAAAAAATGTTTCTAGTTTAGAAGTTATTGCAAAAAGAAATTTAAAATTTAAAATATCAAACCTACGTAGCTGGAGACGTGAGATTGCCACACCCAGAGTTCTGCCTAGGTAGAGTTCGAAAAGAGCGCGTCCTCCATCCAGGTTGCCCTCCTCCTGCGTAGCTTGCTCCGCGGCAACAGCTTTTGTAGAAACAATTTTTCAGTTGTAAACAACTTTTGACCTAAGCGAGCTAGAAAAAAATTGTTGAAATATATATTGTTGAGAATTTTTAGGCGCATCGACTGGTGGCAATTTTGACTACAAAAATGTTTCTAGTTTAGAAGTTATTGCAAAAAGAAATTTAAAATTTAAAATATAAAACCTACATAGCTGGAGACGTGAGATTGCCACACCCAGAGTTCTGCCTAGGTAGAGTTCGAAAATAGCGCGTCCTCCATCCAGGTTGCCCTCCTCCTGCGTAGCTTGCTCCGCGGCAACAGCTTTTGCAGAAACAATTTTTCAATTTTAAATAACTATTGACCTAAGCGAGCTAAAAAAAATTGTTGAAATATAAATTGTTGAGAATTTTTAGGCGGATCGACTGGTGGCAATTTTGAAACAAAAATTGTTTCTAGTTTAGAAGTTATAGCAAAAAGAAGTTTTGAATTTAAAATATCAAACCTACGTAGCTGGAGACGTGGGATTGCCACACCCAGAGTTCAGCCTAAGTAGAGTTCGGAAAGAGCGCGTCCTCCACCTAGGTTTCCCTCCTCCTGCGTAGCTTGATCCGCGGCAACAGCTTTTGTAGAAACAATTTTTCAGTTGTAAACAACTTTTGACCTAAGCGAGCTAGAAAAAAATTGTTGAAATATATATTGTTGAGAATTTTTAGGCGCATCGACTGGTGGCATTTTTGACTGAAAAAATGTTTCTAGTTTAGAAGTTATAGCAAAAAGAAATTTTGAATTTAAAATATCAAACCTATGTAGCTGGAGACGTGGGATTGCCACACCCAGAGTTCTGCCTAGGTAGAGTTCGGAAAGAGCGCGTCCTCCACCCAGGTTTCCCTCCTCCTGCGTAGCTTGGTCCGCGGCAACAGCTTTTGCAGAAACAATTTTTCAATTTTAAATAACTATTGACCTAAGCGAGCTAAAAAAAATTGTTGAAATATAAATTGTTGAGAATTTTTAGGCGGATCGACTGGTGGCAATTTTGAAAAAAAAATTGTTTCTAGTTTAGAAGTTATAGCAAAAAGAAGTTTTGAATTTAAAATATCAAACCTACATAGCTGGAGACGTGGGATTGCCACACCCAGAGTTCAGCCTAAGTAGAGTTTGGAAAGAGCGCGTCCTCCACCTAGGTTTCCCTCCTCCTCCGTAGCTTGATCCGCGGCAACAGCTTTTGTAGAAACAATTTTTCAGTTGTAAACAACTTTTGACCTAAGCGAGCTAGAAAAAATTGTTGAAATATATATTGTTGAGAATTTTTAGGCGCATCGACTGGTGGCAATTTTGACTGAAAAAATGTTTCTAGTTTAGAAGTTATAGCAAAAAGAAATTTTGAATTTAAAATATCAAACCTATGTAGCTGGAGACGTGGGATTGCCACACCCAGAGTTCTGCCTAGGTAGAGTTCGGAAAGAGCGCGTCCTCCACTCAGGTTTCCCTCCTCCTGCGTAGCTTGGTCCGCGGCAACAGCTTTTGCAGAAACAATTTTTCAATTTTAAATAACTATTGACCTAAGCGAGCTACAAAAAATTGTTGAAATATAAATTGTTGAGAATTTTTAGGCGGATCGACTGGTGGCAATTTTGAAACAAAAATTGTTTCTAGTTTAGAAGTTATAGCAAAAAGAAGTTTTGAATTTAAAATATCAAACCTACGTAGCTGAAGACGTGGGATTGCCACACCCAGAGTTCAGCCTAAGTAGAGTTCGGAAAGAGCGCGTCCTCCACCTAGGTTTCCCTCCTCCTGCGTAGCTTGATCCGCGGCAACAGCTTTTGTAGAAACAATTTTTCAGTTGTAAACAACTTTTGACCTAAGCGAGCTAGAAAAAAATTGTTGAAATATATATTGTTGAGAATTTTTAGGCGCATCGACTGGTGGCAATTTTGACTGAAAAAATGTTTCTAGTTTAGAAGTTATAGCAAAAAGAAATTTTGAATTTAAAATATCAAACCTATGTAGCTGGAGACGTGGGATTGCCACACCCAGAGTTCTGCCTAGGTAGAGTTCGGAAAGAGCGCGTCCTCCACCCAGGTTTCCCTCCTCCTGCGTAGCTTGGTCCGCGGCAACAGCTTTTGCAGAAACAATTTTTCAATTTTAAATAACTATTGACCTAAGCGAGCTAAAAAAAATTGTTGAAATATAAATTGTTGAGAATTTTTAGGCGGATCGACTGGTGGCAATTTTGAAAAAAAAATTGTTTCTAGTTTAGAAGTTATAGCAAAAAGAAGTTTTGAATTTAAAATATCAAACCTACATAGCTGGAGACGTGGGATTGCCACACCCAGAGTTCAGCCTAAGTAGAGTTCGGAAAGAGCGCGTCCTCCACCTAGGTTTCCCTCCTCCTCCGTAGCTTGATCCGCGGCAACAACTTTTGTAGAAACAATTTTTCAGTTGTAAACAACTTTTGACCTAAGCGAGCTAGAAAAAAATTGTTGAAATATATATTGTTGAGAATTTTTAGGCGCATCGACTGGTGGCAATTTTGACTGAAAAAATTTTTCTAGTTTAGAAGTTATTGCAAAAAGAAATTTAAAATTTAAAATATCAAACCTACGTAGCTGGAGACGTGAGATTGCCACACCCAGAGTTCTGCCTAGGTAGAGTTCGAAAAGAGCGCGTCCTCCATCCAGGTTGCCCTCCTCCTGCGTAGCTTGCTCCGCGGCAACAGCTTTTGTAGAAACAATTTTTCAGTTGTAAACAACTTTTGACCTAAGCGAGCTAGAAAAAAATTGTTGAAATATATATTGTTGAGAATTTTTAGGCGCATCGACTGGTGGCAATTTTGACTACAAAAATGTTTCTAGTTTAGAAGTTATTGCAAAAAGAAATTTAAAATTTAAAATATCAAACCTACATAGCTGGAGACGTGAGATTGCCACACCCAGAGTTCTGCCTAGGTAGAGTTCGAAAATAGCGCGTCCTCCATCCAGGTTGCCCTCCTCCTGCGTAGCTTGCTCCGCGGCAACAGCTTTTGCAGAAACAATTTTTCAATTTTAAATAACTATTGACCTAAGCGAGCTAAAAAAAATTGTTGAAATATAAATTGTTGAGAATTTTTAGGCGGATCGACTGGTGGCAATTTTGAAACAAAAATTGTTTCTAGTTTAGAAGTTATAGCAAAAAGAAGTTTTGAATTTAAAATATCAAACCTACGTAGCTGGAGACGTGGGATTGCCACACCCAGAGTTCAGCCTAAGTAGAGTTCGGAAAGAGCGCGTCCTCCACCTAGGTTTCCCTCCTCCTGCGTAGCTTGATCCGCGGCAACAGCTTTTGTAGAAACAATTTTTCAGTTGTAAACAACTTTTGACCTAAGCGAGCTAGAAAAAAATTGTTGAAATATATATTGTTGAGAATTTTTAGGCGCATCGACTGGTGGCAATTTTGACTGAAAAAATGTTTCTAGTTTAGAAGTTATAGCAAAAAGAAATTTTGAATTTAAAATATCAAACCTATGTAGCTGGAGACGTGGGATTGCCACACCCAGAGTTCTGCCTAGGTAGAGTTCGGAAAGAGCGCGTCCTCCACTCAGGTTTCCCTCCTCCTGCGTAGCTTGGTCCGCGGCAACAGCTTTTGCAGAAACAATTTTTCAATTTTAAATAACCATTGACCTAAGCGAGCTAAAAAAAATTGTTGAAATATAAATTGTTGAGAATTTTTAGGCGGATCGACTGGTGGCAATTTTGAAACAAAAATTGTTTCTAGTTTAGAAGTTATAGCAAAAAGAAGTTTTGAATTTAAAATATCAAACCTACGTAGCTGGAGACGTGGGATTGCCACACCCAGAGTTCAGCCTAAGTAGAGTTCGGAAAGAGCGCGTCCTCCACCTAGGTTTCCCTCCTCCTGCGTAGCTTGATCCGCGGCAACAGCTTTTGTAGAAACAATTTTTCAGTTGTAAACAACTTTTGACCTAAGCGAGCTAGAAAAAAATTGTTGAAATATATATTGTTGAGAATTTTTAGGCGCATCGACTGGTGGCAATTTTGACTGAAAAAATGTTTCTAGTTTAGAAGTTATAGCAAAAAGAAATTTTGAATTTAAAATATCAAACCTATGTAGCTGGAGACGTGGGATTGCCACACCCAGAGTTCTGCCTAGGTAGAGTTCGGAAAGAGCGCGTCCTCCACTCAGGTTTCCCTCCTCCTGCGTAGCTTGGTCCGCGGCAACAGCTTTTGCAGAAACAATTTTTCAATTTTAAATAACTATTGACCTAAGCGAGCTACAAAAAATTGTTGAAATATAAATTGTTGAGAATTTTTAGGCGGATCGACTGGTGGCAATTTTGAAACAAAAATTGTTTCTAGTTTAGAAGTTATAGCAAAAAGAAGTTTTGAATTTAAAATATCAAACCTACGTAGCTGGAGACGTGGGATTGCCACACCCAGAGTTCAGCCTAAGTAGAGTTCGGAAAGAGCGCGTCCTCCACCTAGGTTTCCCTCCTCCTGCGTAGCTTGATCCGCGGCAACAGCTTTTGTAGAAACAATTTTTCAGTTGTAAACAACTTTTGACCTAAGCGAGCTAGAAAAAAATTGTTGAAATATATATTGTTGAGAATTTTTAGGCGCATCGACTGGTGGCAATTTTGACTACAAAAATGTTTCTAGTTTAGAAGTTATTGCAAAAAGAAATTTAAAATTTAAAATATCAAACCTACATAGCTGGAGACGTGAGATTGCCACACCCAGAGTTCTGCCTAGGTAGAATTCGAAAATAGCGCGTCCTCCATCCAGGTTGCCCTCCTCCTGCGTAGCTTGCTCCGCGACAACAGCTTTTGTAGAAACAATTTTTCAGTTGTAAATAACTTTTAAACTAAGCGAGCTAGAAAAAAATTGTTGAAATATAAATTGTTGAGAATTTTTAGGCGCATCGACTGGTGGCAATTTTGAAAAAAAAATTGTTTCTAGTTTAGAAGTTATAGCAAAAAGAAGTTTTGAATTTAAAATATCTAACCTACGTAGCTGGAGACGTGGGATTGCCACACCCAGAGTTCAGCCTAAGTAGAGTTCGGAAAGAGCGCGTCCTCCACCTAGGTTTCCCTCCTCCTGCGTAGCTTGATCCGCGGCAACAGCTTTTGTAGAAACAATTTTTCAGTTGTAAACAACTTTTGACCTAAGCGAGCTAGAAAAAAATTGTTGAAATATATATTGTTGAGAATTTTTAGGCGCATCGACTGGTGGCAATTTTGACTGAAAAAATGTTTCTAGTTTAGAAGTTATAGCAAAAAGAAATTTTGAATTTAAAATATCAAACCTATGTAGCTGGAGACGTGGGATTGCCACACCCAGAGTTCTGCCTAGGTAGAGTTCGGAAAGAGCGCGTCCTCCACTCAGGTTTCCCTCCTCCTGCGTAGCTTGGTCCGCGGCAACAGCTTTTGCAGAAACAATTTTTCAATTTTAAATAACTATTGACCTAAGCGAGCTAAAAAAAATTGTTGAAATATAAATTGTTGAGAATTTTTAGGCGGATCGACTGGTGGCAATTTTGAAACAAAAATTGTTTCTAGTTTAGAAGTTATAGCAAAAAGAAGTTTTGAATTTAAAATATCAAACCTACGTAGCTGGAGACGTGGGATTGCCACACCCAGAGTTCAGCCTAAGTAGAGTTCGGAAAGAGCGCGTCCTCCACCTAGGTTTCCCTCCTCCTGCGTAGCTTGATCCGCGGCAACAGCTTTTGTAGAAACAATTTTTCAGTTGTAAACAACTTTTGACCTAAGCGAGCTAGAAAAAAATTGTTGAAATATATATTGTTGAGAATTTTTAGGCGCATCGACTGGTGGCAATTTTGACTGAAAAAATGTTTCTAGTTTAGAAGTTATAGCAAAAAGAAATTTTGAATTTAAAATATCAAACCTATGTAGCTGGAGACGTGGGATTGCCACACCCAGAGTTCTGCCTAGGTAGAGTTCGGAAAGAGCGCGTCCTCCACTCAGGTTTCCCTCCTCCTGCGTAGCTTGGTCCGCGGCAACAGCTTTTGCAGAAACAATTTTTCAATTTTAAATAACTATTGACCTAAGCGAGCTACAAAAAATTGTTGAAATATAAATTGTTGAGAATTTTTAGGCGGATCGACTGGTGGCAATTTTGAAACAAAAATTGTTTCTAGTTTAGAAGTTATAGCAAAAAGAAGTTTTGAATTTAAAATATCAAACCTACGTAGCTGGAGACGTGGGATTGCCACACCCAGAGTTCAGCCTAAGTAGAGTTCGGAAAGAGCGCGTCCTCCACCTAGGTTTCCCTCCTCCTGCGTAGCTTGATCCGCGGCAACAGCTTTTGTAGAAACAATTTTTCAGTTGTAAACAACTTTTGACCTAAGCGAGCTAGAAAAAAATTGTTGAAATATATATTGTTGAGAATTTTTAGGCGCATCGACTGGTGGCAATTTTGACTACAAAAATGTTTCTAGTTTAGAAGTTATTGCAAAAAGAAATTTAAAATTTAAAATATCAAACCTACATAGCTGGAGACGTGAGATTGCCACACCCAGAGTTCTGCCTAGGTAAAATTCGAAAATAGCGCGTCCTCCATCCAGGTTGCCCTCCTCCTGCGTAGCTTGCTCCGCGGCAACAGCTTTTGTAGAAACAATTTTTCAGTTGTAAATAACTTTTAAACTAAGCGAGCTAGAAAAAAATTGTTGAAATATAAATTGTTGAGAATTTTTAGGCGCATCGACTGGTGGCAATTTTGAAAAAAAAATTGTTTCTAGTTTAGAAGTTATAGCAAAAAGAAGTTTTGAATTTAAAATATCTAACCTACGTAGCTGGAGACGTGGGATTGCCACACCCAGAGTTCAGCCTAAGTAGAGTTCGGAAAGAGCGCGTCCTCCACCTAGGTTTCCCTCCTCCTGCGTAGCTTGATCCGCGGCAACAGCTTTTGTAGAAACAATTTTTCAGTTGTAAACAACTTTTGACCTAAGCGAGCTAGAAAAAAATTGTTGAAATATATATTGTTGAGAATTTTTAGGCGCATCGACTGGTGGCAATTTTGACTGAAAAAATGTTTCTAGTTTAGAAGTTATAGCAAAAAGAAATTTTGAATTTAAAATATCAAACCTATGTAGCTGGAGACGTGGGATTGCCACACCCAGAGTTCTGCCTAGGTAGAGTTCGGAAAGAGCGCGTCCTCCACCCAGGTTTCCCTCCTCCTGCGTAGCTTGGTCCGCGGCAACAGCTTTTGCAGAAACAATTTTTCAATTTTAAATAACTATTGACCTAAGCGAGCTAAAAAAAATTGTTGAAATATAAATTGTTGAGAATTTTTAGGCGGATCGACTGGTGGCAATTTTGACTGAAAAAATGTTTCTAGTTTAGAAGTTATTGCAAAAAGAAATTTAAAATTTAAAATATCAAACCTACGTAGCTGGAGACGTGAGATTGCCACACCCAGAGTTCTGCCTAGGTAGAGTTCGAAAAGAGCGCGTCCTCCATCCAGGTTGCCCTCCTCCTGCGTAGCTTGCTCCGCGGCAACAGCTTTTGTAGAAACAATTTTTCAGTTGTAAACAACTTTTGACCTAAGCGAGCTAGAAAAAAATTGTTGAAATATATATTGTTGAGAATTTTTAGGCGCATCGACTGGTGGCAATTTTGACTACAAAAATGTTTCTAGTTTAGAAGTTATTGCAAAAAGAAATTTAAAATTTAAAATATCAAACCTACATAGCTGGAGACGTGAGATTGCCACACCCAGAGTTCTGCCTAGGTAGAGTTCGAAAATAGCGCGTCCTCCATCCAGGTTGCCCTCCTCCTGCGTAGCTTGCTCCGCGGCAACAGCTTTTGCAGAAACAATTTTTCAATTTTAAATAACTATTGACCTAAGCGAGCTAAAAAAAATTGTTGAAATATAAATTGTTGAGAATTTTTAGGCGGATCGACTGGTGGCAATTTTGAAACAAAAATTGTTTCTAGTTTAGAAGTTATAGCAAAAAGAAGTTTTGAATTTAAAATATCAAACCTACGTAGCTGGAGACGTGGGATTGCCACACCCAGAGTTCAGCCTAAGTAGAGTTCGGAAAGAGCGCGTCCTCCACCTAGGTTTCCCTCCTCCTGCGTAGCTTGATCCGCGGCAACAGCTTTTGTAGAAACAATTTTTCAGTTGTAAACAACTTTTGACCTAAGCGAGCTAGAAAAAAATTGTTGAAATATATATTGTTGAGAATTTTTAGGCGCATCGACTGGTGGCAATTTTGACTACAAAAATGTTTCTAGTTTAGAAGTTATTGCAAAAAGAAATTTAAAATTTAAAATATCAAACCTACATAGCTGGAGACGTGAGATTGCCACACCCAGAGTTCTGCCTAGGTAGAATTCGAAAATAGCGCGTCCTCCATCCAGGTTGCCCTCCTCCTGCGTAGCTTGCTCCGCGGCAACAGCTTTTGTTGGAACAATTTTTCAGTTGTAAATAACTTTTAAACTAAGGGAGCTAGAAAAAAATTGTTGAAATATAAATTGTTGAGAATTTTTAGGCGCATCGACTGGTGGCAATTTTGAAAAAAAAATTGTTTCTAGTTTAGAAGTTATAGCAAAAAGAAGTTTTGAATTTAAAATATCTAACCTACGTAGCTGGAGACGTGGGATTGCCACACCCAGAGTTCAGCCTAAGTAGAGTTCGGAAAGAGCGCGTCCTCCACCTAGGTTTCCCTCCTCCTCCGTAGCTTGATCCGCGGCAACAGCTTTTGTAGAAACAATTTTTCAGTTGTAAACAACTTTTGACCTAAGCGAGCTAGAAAAAAATTGTTGAAATATATATTGTTGAGAATTTTTAGGCGCATCGACTGGTGGCAATTTTGACTGAAAAAATGTTTCTAGTTTAGAAGTTATTGCAAAAAGAAATTTAAAATTTAAAATATCAAACCTACGTAGCTGGAGACGTGAGATTGCCACACCCAGAGTTCTGCCTAGGTAGAGTTCGAAAAGAGCGCGTCCTCCATCCAGGTTGCCCTCCTCCTGCGTAGCTTGCTCCGCGGCAACAGCTTTTGTAGAAACAATTTTTCAGTTGTAAACAACTTTTGACCTAAGCGAGCTAGAAAAAAATTGTTGAAATATATATTGTTGAGAATTTTTAGGCGCATCGACTGGTGGCAATTTTGACTGAAAAAATGTTTCTAGTTTAGAAGTTATAGCAAAAAGAAATTTTGAATTTAAAATATCAAACCTATGTAGCTGGAGACGTGGGATTGCCACACCCAGAGTTCTGCCTAGGTAGAGTTCGGAAAGAGCGCGTCCTCCACTCAGGTTTCCCTCCTCCTGCGTAGCTTGGTCCGCGGCAACAGCTTTTGCAGAAACAATTTTTCAATTTTAAATAACTATTGACCTAAGCGAGCTAAAAAAAATTGTTGAAATATAAATTGTTGAGAATTTTTAGGCGGATCGACTGGTGGCAATTTTGAAACAAAAATTGTTTCTAGTTTAGAAGTTATAGCAAAAAGAAGTTTTGAATTTAAAATATCAAACCTACGTAGCTGGAGACGTGGGATTGCCACACCCAGAGTTCAGCCTAAGTAGAGTTCGGAAAGAGCGCGTCCTCCACCTAGGTTTCCCTCCTCCTGCGTAGCTTGATCCGCGGCAACAGCTTTTGTAGAAACAATTTTTCAGTTGTAAGCAACTTTTGACCTAAGCGAGCTAGAAAAAAATTGTTGAAATATATATTGTTGAGAATTTTTAGGCGCATCGACTGGTGGCAATTTTGACTGAAAAAATGTTTCTAGTTTAGAAGTTATAGCAAAAAGAAATTTTGAATTTAAAATATCAAACCTATGTAGCTGGAGACATGGGATTGCCACACCCAGAGTTCTGCCTAGGTAGAGTTCGGAAAGAGCGCGTCCTCCACTCAGGTTTCCCTCCTCCTGCGTAGCTTGGTCCGCGGCAACAGCTTTTGCAGAAACAATTTTTCAATTTTAAATAACTATTGACCTAAGCGAGCTAAAAAAAATTGTTGAAATATAAATTGTTGAGAATTTTTAGGCGGATCGACAGGTGGCAATTTTGAAACAAAAATTGTTTCTAGTTTAGAAGTTATAGCAAAAAGAAGTTTTGAATTTAAAATATCAAACCTACGTAGCTGGAGACGTGGGATTGCCACACCCAGAGTTCAGCCTAAGTAGAGTTCGGAAAGAGCGCGTCCTCCACCTAGGTTTCCCTCCTCCTGCGTAGCTTGATCCGCGGCAACAGCTTTTGTAGAAACAATTTTTCAGTTGTAAACAACTTTTGACCTAAGCGAGCTAGAAAAAAATTGTTGAAATATATATTGTTGAGAATTTTTAGGCGCATCGACTGGTGGCAATTTTGACTACAAAAATGTTTCTAGTTTAGAAGTTATTGCAAAAAGAAATTTAAAATTTAAAATATCAAACCTACATAGCTGGAGACGTGAGATTGCCACACCCAGAGTTCTGCCTAGGTAGAATTCGAAAATAGCGCGTCCTCCATCCAGGTTGCCCTCCTCCTGCGTAGCTTGCTCCGCGGCAACAGCTTTTGTAGAAACAATTTTTCAGTTGTAAATAACTTTTAAACTAAGCGAGCTAGAAAAAAATTGTTGAAATATAAATTGTTGAGAATTTTTAGGCGCATCGACTGGTGGCAATTTTGAAAAAAAAATTGTTTCTAGTTTAGAAGTTATAGCAAAAAGAAGTTTTGAATTTAAAATATCTAACCTACGTAGCTGGAGACGTGGGATTGCCACACCCAGAGTTCAGCCTAAGTAGAGTTCGGAAAGAGCGCGTCCTCCACCTAGGTTTCCCTCCTCCTGCGTAGCTTGATCCGCGGCAACAGCTTTTGTAGAAACAATTTTTCAGTTGTAAACATCTTTTGACCTAAGCGAGCTAGAAAAAAATTGTTGAAATATATATTGTTGAGAATTTTTAGGCGCATCGACTGGTGGCAATTTTGACTGAAAAAATGTTTCTAGTTTAGAAGTTATAGCAAAAAGAAATTTTGAATTTAAAATATCAAACCTATGTAGCTGGAGACGTGGGATTGCCACACCCAGAGTTCTGCCTAGGTAGAATTCGAAAATAGCGCGTCCTCCACCCAGGTTGCCCTCCTCCTGCGTAGCTTGCTCCGCGGCAACAGCTTTTGCAGAAACAATTTTTCAATTTTAAATAACTATTGACCTAAGCGAGCTAAAAAAAATTGTTGAAATATAAATTGTTGAGAATTTTTAGGCGGATCGACTGGTGGCAATTTTGAAAAAAAAATTGTTTCTAGTTTAGAAGTTATAGCAAAAAGAAGTTTTGAATTTAAAATATCAAACCTACATAGCTGGAGACGTGGGATTGCCACACCCAGAGTTCAGCCTAAGTAGAGTTCGGAAAGAGCGCGTCCTCCACCTAGGTTTCCCTCCTCCTCCGTAGCTTGATCCGCGGCAACAGCTTTTGCAGAAACAATTTTTCAGTTGTAAACAACTTTTGACCTAAGCGAGCTAGAAAAAAATTGTTGAAATATATATTGTTGAGAATTTTTAGGCGCATCGACTGGTGGCAATTTTGACTGAAAAAATGTTTCTAGTTTAGAAGTTATTGCAAAAAGAAATTTAAAATTTAAAATATCAAACCTACGTAGCTGGAGACGTGAGATTGCCACACCCAGAGTTCTGCCTAGGTAGAGTTCGAAAAGAGCGCGTCCTCCATCCAGGTTGCCCTCCTCCTGCGTAGCTTGCTCCGCGGCAACAGCTTTTGTAGAAACAATTTTTCAGTTGTAAACAACTTTTGACCTAAGCGAGCTAGAAAAAAATTGTTGAAATATATATATTGTTGAGAATTTTTAGGCGCATCGACTGGTGGCAATTTTGACTGAAAAAATGTTTCTAGTTTAGAAGTTGTAGCAAAAAGAAATTTTGAATTTAAAATATCAAACCTATGTAGCTGGAGACGTGGGATTGCCACACCCAGAGTTCTGCCTAGGTAGAGTTCGGAAAGAGCGCGTCCTCCACCCAGGTTTCCCTCCTCCTGCGTAGCTTGGTCCGCGGCAACAGCTTTTGCAGAAACAATTTTTCAGTTTTAAATAACTTTTAAACTAAGCAAGCTAGAAAAAAATTGTTGAAATATAAAATGTTGAGAATTTTTAGGCGCATCGAATGGTGGCAATTTTGAAAAAAAAATTGTTTCTAGTTTAGAAGTTATAGCAAAAAGAAATTTTGAATTTAAAATATCTAACCTACGTAGCTGGAGACGTGGGATTGCCACACCCAGAGTTCAGCCTAAGTAAAGTTCGGAAAGAGCGCGTTCTCCACCTAGGTTTCCCTCCTCCTGCGTAGCTTGATCCGCGGCAACAGCTTTTGTAGAAACAATTTTTCAGTTGTAAACAACTTTTGACCTAAGCGAGCTAGAAAAAAATTGTTGAAATATATATATTGTTGAGAATTTTTAGGCGCATCGACTGGTGGCAATTTTGACTGAAAAAATGTTTCTAGTTTAGAAGTTATAGCAAAAAGAAATTTTGAATTTAAAATATCAAACCTATGTAGCTGGAGACGTGGGATTGCCACACCCAGAGTTCTGCCTAGGTAGAGTTCGGAAAGAGCGCGTCCTCCACCCAGGTTTCCCTCCTCCTGCGTAGCTTGGTCCGCGGCAACAGCTTTTGCAGAAACAATTTTTCAATTTTAAATAACTTTTAAACTAAGCAAGCTAGAAAAAAATTGTTGAAATATAAAATGTTGAGAATTTTTAGGCGCATCGAATGGTGGCAATTTTGAAAAAAAAATTGTTTCTAGTTTAGAAGTTATAGCAAAAAGAAATTTTGAATTTAAAATATCTAACCTACGTAGCTGGAGACGTGGGATTGCCACACCCAGAGTTCAGCCTAAGTAAAGTTCGGAAAGAGCGCGTTCTCCACCTAGGTTTCCCTCCTCCTGCGTAGCTTGATCCGCGGCAACAGCTTTTGTAGAAACAATTTTTCAGTTGTAAACAACTTTTGACCTAAGCGAGCTAGAAAAAAATTGTTGAAATATATATTGTTGAGAATTTTTAGGCGCATCGACTGGTGGCAATTTTGACTGAAAAAATGTTTCTAGTTTAGAAGTTATAGCAAAAAGAAATTTTGAATTTAAAATATCAAACCTATGTAGCTGGAGACGTGGGATTGCCACACCCAGAGTTCTGCCTAGGTAGAGTTCGGAAAGAGCGCGTCCTCCACCCAGGTTTCCCTCCTCCTGCGTAGCTTGGTCCGCGGCAACAGCTTTTGCAGAAACAATTTTTCAATTTTAAATAACTATTGACCTATGCGAGCTAAAAAAAATTGTTGAAATATAAATTGTTGAGAATTTTTAGGCGGATCGACTGGTGGCAATTTTGAAAAAAAAATTGTTTCTAGTTTAGAAGTTATAGCAAAAAGAAGTTTTGAATTTAAAATATCTAACCTACGTAGCTGGAGACGTGGGATTGCCACACCCAGAGTTCAGCCTAAGTAAAGTTCGGAAAGAGCGCGTTCTCCACCTAGGTTTCCCTCCTCCTGCGTAGCTTGATCCGCGGCAACAGCTTTTGTAGAAACAATTTTTCAGTTGTAAACAACTTTTGACCTAAGCGAGCTAGAAAAAAATTGTTGAAATATATATATTGTTGAGAATTTTTAGGCGCATCGACTGGTGGCAATTTTGACTGAAAAAATGTTTCTAGTTTAGAAGTTATAGCAAAAAGAAATTTTGAATTTAAAATATCAAACCTATGTAGCTGGAGACGTGGGATTGCCACACCCAGAGTTCTGCCTAGGTAGAGTTCGGAAAGAGCGCGTCCTCCACCCAGGTTTCCCTCCTCCTGCGTAGCTTGGTCCGCGGCAACAGCTTTTGCAGAAACAATTTTTCAATTTTAAATAACTTTTAAACTAAGCAAGCTAGAAAAAAATTGTTGAAATATAAAATGTTGAGAATTTTTAGGCGGATCGACTGGTGGCAATTTTGAAAAAAAAATTGTTTCTAGTTTAGAAGTTATAGCAAAAAGAAGTTTTGAATTTAAAATATCTAACCTACGTAGCTGGAGACGTGGGATTGCCACACCCAGAGTTCAGCCTAAGTAGAGTTCGGAAAGAGCGCGTCCTCCACCTAGGTTTCCCTCCTCCTGCGTAGCTTGATCCGCGGCAACAGCTTTTGTAGAAACAATTTTTCAGTTGTAAACAACTTTTGACCTAAGCGAGCTAGAAAAAAATTGTTGAAATATATATTGTTGAGAATTTTTAGGCGCATCGACTGGTGGCAATTTTGACTGAAAAAATGTTTCTAGTTTAGAAGTTATAGCAAAAAGAAATTTTGAATTTAAAATATCAAACCTATGTAGCTGGAGACGTGGGATTGCCACACCCAGAGTTCTGCCTAGGTAGAGTTCGGAAAGAGCGCGTCCTCCACTCAGGTTTCCCTCCTCCTGCGTAGCTTGGTCCGCGGCAACAGCTTTTGCAGAAACAATTTTTCAATTTTAAATAACTATTGACCTAAGCGAGCTAAAAAAAATTGTTGAAATATAAATTGTTGAGAATTTTTAGGCGGATCGACTGGTGGCAATTTTGAAACAAAAATTGTTTCTAGTTTAGAAGTTATAGCAAAAAGAAGTTTTGAATTTAAAATATCAAACCTACGTAGCTGGAGACGTGGGATTGCCACACCCAGAGTTCAGCCTAAGTAGAGTTCGGAAAGAGCGCGTCCTCCACCTAGGTTTCCCTCCTCCTGCGTAGCTTGATCCGCGGCAACAGCTTTTGTAGAAACAATTTTTCAGTTGTAAACAACTTTTGACCTAAGCGAGCTAGAAAAAAATTGTTGAAATATATATTGTTGAGAATTTTTAGGCGCATCGACTGGTGGCAATTTTGACTACAAAAATGTTTCTAGTTTAGAAGTTATTGGAAAAAGAAATTTAAAATTTAAAATATCAAACCTACATAGCTGGAGACGTGAGATTGCCACACCCAGAGTTCTGCCTAGGTAGAATTCGAAAATAGCGCGTCCTCCATCCAGGTTGCCCTCCTCCTGCGTAGCTTGCTCCGCGGCAACAGCTTTTGTAGAAACAATTTTTCAGTTGTAAATAACTTTTAAACTAAGCGAGCTAGAAAAAAATTGTTGAAATATAAATTGTTGAGAATTTTTAGGCGCATCGACTGGTGGCAATTTTGAAAAAAAAATTGTTTCTAGTTTAGAAGTTATAGCAAAAAGAAGTTTTGAATTTAAAATATCTAACCTACGTAGCTGGAGACGTGGGATTGCCACACCCAGAGTTCAGCCTAAGTAGAGTTCGGAAAGAGCGCGTCCTCCACCTAGGTTTCCCTCCTCCTGCGTAGCTTGATCCGCGGCAACAGCTTTTGTAGAAACAATTTTTCAGTTGTAAACAACTTTTGACCTAAGCGAGCTAGAAAAAAATTGTTGAAATATATATTGTTGAGAATTTTTAGGCGCATCGACTGGTGGCAATTTTGACTGAAAAAATGTTTCTAGTTTAGAAGTTATTGCAAAAAGAAATTTAAAATTTAAAATATCAAACCTACGTAGCTGGAGACGTGAGATTGCCACACCCAGAGTTCTGCCTAGGTAGAATTCGAAAATAGCGCGTCCTCCATCCAGGTTGCCCTCCTCCTGCGTAGCTTGCTCCGCGGCAACAGCTTTTGTAGAAACAATTTTTCAGTTGTAAACAACTTTTGACCTAAGCGAGCTAGAAAAAAATTGTTGAAATATATATTGTTGAGAATTTTTAGGCGCATCGACTGGTGGCAATTTTGACTGAAAAATTGTTTCTAGTTTAGAAGTTATAGCAAAAAGAAATTTTGAATTTAAAATATCAAACCTATGTAGCTGGAGACGTGGGATTGCCACACCCAGAGTTCTGCCTAGGTAGAGTTCGGAAAGAGCGCGTCCTCCACCCAGGTTTCCCTCCTCCTGCGTAGCTTGGTCCGCGGCAACAGCTTTTGCAGAAACAATTTTTCAATTTTAAATAACTTTTAAACTAAGCAAGCTAGAAAAAAATTGTTGAAATATAAAATGTTGAGAATTTTTAGGCGCATCGACTGGTGGCAATTTTGAAAAAAAAATTGTTTCTAGTTTAGAAGTTATAGCAAAAAGAAATTTTGAATTTAAAATATCTAACCTACGTAGCTGGAGACGTGGGATTGCCACACCCAGAGTTCAGCCTAAGTAAAGTTCGGAAAGAGCGCGTTCTCCACCTAGGTTTCCCTCCTCCTGCGTAGCTTGATCCGCGGCAACAGCTTTTGTAGAAACAATTTTTCAATTTTAAATAACTATTGACCTATGCGAGCTAAAAAAAATTGTTGAAATATAAATTGTTGAGAATTTTTAGGCGGATCGACTGGTGGCAATTTTTAAAAAAAAATTGTTTCTAGTTTAGAAGTTATAGCAAAAAGAAGTTTTGAATTTAAAATATCTAACCTACGTAGCTGGAGACGTGGGATTGCCATACCCAGAGTTCAGCCTAAGTAGAGTTCGGAAAGAGCGCGTCCTCCACCTAGGTTTCCCTCCTCCTGCGTAGCTTGATCCGCGGCAACAGCTTTTGTAGAAACAATTTTTCAGTTGTAAACAACTTTTGACCTAAGCGAGCTAGAAAAAAATTGTTGAAATATATATTGTTGAGAATTTTTAGGCGCATCGACTGGTGGCAATTTTGACTGAAAAAATGTTTCTAGTTTAGAAGTTATAGCAAAAAGAAATTTTGAATTTAAAATATCAAACCTATGTAGCTGGAGACGTGGGATTGCCACACCCAGAGTTCTGCCTAGGTAGAGTTCGGAAAGAGCGCGTCCTCCACTCAGGTTTCCCTCCTCCTGCGTAGCTTGGTCCGCGGCAACAGCTTTTGCAGAAACAATTTTTCAATTTTAAATAACTTTTAAACTAAGCGAGCTAGAAAAAAATTGTTGAAATATAAATTGTTGAGAATTTTTAGGCGCATCGACTGGTGGCAATTTTGAAAAAAAAATTGTTTCTAGTTTAGAAGTTATAGCAAAAAGAAGTTTTGAATTTAAAATATCAAACCTACATAGCTGGAGACGTGGGATTGCCACACCCAGAGTTCAGCCTAAGTAGAGTTCGGAAAGAGCGCGTCCTCCACCTAGGTTTCCCTCCTCCTGCGTAGCTTGATCCGCGGCAACAGCTTTTGTAGAAACAATTTTTCAGTTGTAAACAACTTTTGACCTAAGCGAGCTAGAAAAAAATTGTTGAAATATATATTGTTGAGAATTTTTAGGCGCATCGACTGGTGGCAATTTTGACTACAAAAATGTTTCTAGTTTAGAAGTTATTGCAAAAAGAAATTTAAAATTTAAAATATCAAACCTACATAGCTGGAGACGTGAGATTGCCACACCCAGAGTTCTGCCTAGGTAGAATTCGAAAATAGCGCGTCCTCCATCCAGGTTGCCCTCCTCCTGCGTAGCTTGCTCCGCGGCAACAGCTTTTGTAGAAACAATTTTTCAGTTGTAAATAACTTTTAAACTAAGCGAGCTAGAAAAAAATTGTTGAAATATAAATTGTTGAGAATTTTTAGGCGCATCGAATGGTGGCAATTTTGAAAAAAAAATTGTTTCTAGTTTAGAAGTTATAGCAAAAAGAAGTTTTGAATTTAAAATATCTAACCTACGTAGCTGGAGACGTGGGATTGCCACACCCAGAGTTCAGCCTAAGTAGAGTTCGGAAAGAGCGCGTCCTCCACCTAGGTTTCCCTCCTCCTGCGTAGCTTGATCCGCGGCAACAGCTTTTGTAGAAACAATTTTTCAGTTGTAAACAACTTTTGACCTAAGCGAGCTAGAAAAAAATTGTTGAAATATATATTGTTGAGAATTTTTAGGCGCATCGACTGGTGGCAATTTTGACTGAAAAAATGTTTCTAGTTTAGAAGTTATAGCAAAAAGAAATTTTGAATTTAAAATATCAAACCTATGTAGCTGGAGACGTGGGATTGCCACACCCAGAGTTCTGCCTAGGTAGAGTTCGGAAAGAGCGCGTCCTCCACCCAGGTTTCCCTCCTCCTGCGTAGCTTGGTCCGCGGCAACAGCTTTTGCAGAAACAATTTTTCAATTTTAAATAACTATTGACCTAAGCGAGCTAAAAAAAATTGTTGAAATATAAATTGTTGAGAATTTTTAGGCGGATCGACTGGTGGCAATTTTGAAAAAAAAATTGTTTCTAGTTTAGAAGTTATAGCAAAAAGAAGTTTTGAATTTAAAATATCAAACCTACATAGCTGGAGACGTGGGATTGCCACACCCAGAGTTCAGCCTAAGTAGAGTTCGGAAAGAGCGCGTCCTCCACCTAGGTTTCCCTCCTCCTCCGTAGCTTGATCCGCGGCAACAGCTTTTGTAGAAACAATTTTTCAGTTGTAAACAACTTTTGACCTAAGCGAGCTAGAAAAAAATTGTTGAAATATATATTGTTGAGAATTTTTAGGCGCATCGACTGGTGGCAATTTTGACTGAAAAAGTGTTTCTAGTTTAGAAGTTATTGCAAAAAGAAATTTAAAATTTAAAATATCAAACCTACGTAGCTGGAGACGTGAGATTGCCACACCCAGAGTTCTGCCTAGGTAGAGTTCGAAAAGAGCGCGTCCTCCATCCAGGTTGCCCTCCTCCTGCGTAGCTTGCTCCGCGGCAACAGCTTTTGTAGAAACAATTTTTCAGTTGTAAACAACTTTTGACCTAAGCGAGCTAGAAAAAAATTGTTGAAATATATATTGTTGAGAATTTTTAGGCGCATCGACTGGTGGCAATTTTGACTACAAAAATGTTTCTAGTTTAGAAGTTATTGCAAAAAGAAATTTAAAATTTAAAATATCAAACCTACATAGCTGGAGACGTGAGATTGCCACACCCAGAGTTCTGCCTAGGTAGAGTTCGAAAATAGCGCGTCCTCCATCCAGGTTGCCCTCCTCCTGCGTAGCTTGCTCCGCGGCAACAGCTTTTGCAGAAACAATTTTTCAATTTTAAATAACTATTGACCTAAGCGAGGTAAAAAAAATTGTTGAAATATAAATTGTTGAGAATTTTTAGGCGGATCGACTGGTGGCAATTTTGAAACAAAAATTGTTTCTAGTTTAGAAGTTATAGCAAAAAGAAGTTTTGAATTTAAAATATCAAACCTACGTAGCTGGAGACGTGGGATTGCCACACCCAGAGTTCAGCCTAAGTAGAGTTCGGAAAGAGCGCGTCCTCCACCTAGGTTTCCCTCCTCCTGCGTAGCTTGATCCGCGGCAACAGCTTTTGTAGAAACAATTTTTCAGTTGTAAACAACTTTTGACCTAAGCGAGCTAGAAAAAAATTGTTGAAATATATATTGTTGAGAATTTTTAGGCGCATCGACTGGTGGCAATTTTGACTACAAAAATGTTTCTAGTTTAGAAGTTATTGCAAAAAGAAATTTAAAATTTAAAATATCAAACCTACATAGCTGGAGACGTGAGATTGCCACACCCAGAGTTCTGCCTAGGTAGAATTCGAAAATAGCGCGTCCTCCATCCAGGTTGCCCTCCTCCTGCGTAGCTTGCTCCGCGGCAACAGCTTTTGTTGGAACAATTTTTCAGTTGTAAATAACTTTTAAACTAAGGGAGCTAGAAAAAAATTGTTGAAATATAAATTGTTGAGAATTTTTAGGCGCATCGACTGGTGGCAATTTTGAAAAAAAAATTGTTTCTAGTTTAGAAGTTATAGCAAAAAGAAGTTTTGAATTTAAAATATCTAACCTACGTAGCTGGAGACGTGGGATTGCCACACCCAGAGTTCAGCCTAAGTAGAGTTCGGAAAGAGCGCGTCCTCCACCTAGGTTTCCCTCCTCCTGCGTAGCTTGATCCGCGGCAACAGCTTTTGTAGAAACAATTTTTCAGTTGTAAACAACTTTTGACCTAAGCGAGCTAGAAAAAAATTGTTGAAATATATATTGTTGAGAATTTTTAGGCGCATCGACTGGTGGCAATTTTGACTGAAAAATTGTTTCTAGTTTAGAAGTTATAGCAAAAAGAAATTTTGAATTTAAAATATCAAACCTATGTAGCTGGAGACGTGGGATTGCCACACCCAGAGTTCTGCCTAGGTAGAGTTCGGAAAGAGCGCGTCCTCCACCCAGGTTTCCCTCCTCCTGCGTAGCTTGGTCCGCGGCAACAGCTTTTGCAGAAACAATTTTTCAATTTTAAATAACTATTGACCTAAGCGAGCTAAAAAAAATTGTTGAAATATAAATTGTTGAGAATTTTTAGGCGGATCGACTGGTGGCAATTTTGAAAAAAAAATTGTTTCTAGTTTAGAAGTTATAGCAAAAAGAAGTTTTGAATTTAAAATATCAAACCTACATAGCTGGAGACGTGGGATTGCCACACCCAGAGTTCAGCCTAAGTAGAGTTCGGAAAGAGCGCGTCCTCCACCTAGGTTTCCCTCCTCCTCCGTAGCTTGATCCGCGGCAACAGCTTTTGTAGAAACAATTTTTCAGTTGTAAACAACTTTTGACCTAAGCGAGCTAGAAAAAAATTGTTGAAATATATATTGTTGAGAATTTTTAGGCGCATCGACTGGTGGCAATTTTGACTGAAAAAATGTTTCTAGTTTAGAAGTTATTGCAAAAAGAAATTTAAAATTTAAAATATCAAACCTACGTAGCTGGAGACGTGAGATTGCCACACCCAGAGTTCTGCCTAGGTAGAGTTCGAAAAGAGCGCGTCCTCCATCCAGGTTGCCCTCCTCCTGCGTAGCTTGCTCCGCGGCAACAGCTTTTGTAGAAACAATTTTTCAGTTGTAAACAACTTTTGACCTAAGCGAGCTAGAAAAAAATTGTTGAAATATATATTGTTGAGAATTTTTAGGCGCATCGACTGGTGGCAATTTTGACTGAAAAAATGTTTCTAGTTTAGAAGTTATAGCAAAAAGAAATTTTGAATTTAAAATATCAAACCTATGTAGCTGGAGACGTGGGATTGCCACACCCAGAGTTCTGCCTAGGTAGAGTTCGGAAAGAGCGCGTCCTCCACTCAGGTTTCCCTCCTCCTGCGTAGCTTGGTCCGCGGCAACAGCTTTTGCAGAAACAATTTTTCAATTTTAAATAACTATTGACCTAAGCGAGCTAAAAAAAATTGTTGAAATATAAATTGTTGAGAATTTTTAGGCGGATCGACTGGTGGCAATTTTGAAACAAAAATTGTTTCTAGTTTAGAAGTTATAGCAAAAAGAAGTTTTGAATTTAAAATATCAAACCTACGTAGTTGGAGACGTGGGATTGCCACACCCAGAGTTCAGCCTAAGTAGAGTTCGGAAAGAGCGCGTCCTCCACCTAGGTTTCCCTCCTCCTGCGTAGCTTGATCCGCGGCAACAGCTTTTGTAGAAACAATTTTTCAGTTGTAAACAACTTTTGACCTAAGCGAGCTAGAAAAAAATTGTTGAAATATATATTGTTGAGAATTTTTAGGCGCATCGACTGGTGGCAATTTTGACTGAAAAAATGTTTCTAGTTTAGAAGTTATAGCAAAAAGAAATTTTGAATTTAAAATATCAAACCTATGTAGCTGGAGACGTGGGATTGCCACACCCAGAGTTCTGCCTAGGTAGAGTTCGGAAAGAGCGCGTCCTCCACTCAGGTTTCCCTCCTCCTGCGTAGCTTGGTCCGCGGCAACAGCTTTTGCAGAAACAATTTTTCAATTTTAAATAACTATTGACCTAAGCGAGCTAAAAAAAATTGTTGAAATATAAATTGTTGAGAATTTTTAGGCGGATCGACTGGTGGCAATTTTGAAACAAAAATTGTTTCTAGTTTAGAAGTTATAGCAAAAAGAAGTTTTGAATTTAAAATATCAAACCTACGTAGCTGGAGACGTGGGATTGCCACACCCAGAGTTCAGCCTAAGTAGAGTTCGGAAAGAGCGCGTCCTCCACCTAGGTTTCCCTCCTCCTGCGTAGCTTGATCCGCGGCAACAGCTTTTGTAGAAACAATTTTTCAGTTGTAAACAACTTTTGACCTAAGCGAGCTAGAAAAAAATTGTTGAAATATATATTGTTGAGAATTTTTAGGCGCATCGACTGGTGGCAATTTTGACTACAAAAATGTTTCTAGTTTAGAAGTTATTGCAAAAAGAAATTTAAAATTTAAAATATCAAACCTACATAGCTGGAGACGTGAGATTGCCACACCCAGAGTTCTGCCTAGGTAGAATTCGAAAATAGCGCGTCCTCCATCCAGGTTGCCCTCCTCCTGCGTAGCTTGCTCCGCGGCAACAGCTTTTGTAGAAACAATTTTTCAGTTGTAAATAACTTTTAAACTAAGCGAGCTAGAAAAAAATTGTTGAAATATAAATTGTTGAGAATTTTTAGGCGCATCGACTGGTGGCAATTTTGAAAAAAAAATAGTTTCTAGTTTAGAAGTTATAGCAAAAAGAAGTTTTGAATTTAAAATATCTAACCTACGTAGCTGGAGACGTGGGATTGCCACACCCAGAGTTCAGCCTAAGTAGAGTTCGGAAAGAGCGCGTCCTCCACCTAGGTTTCCCTCCTCCTGCGTAGCTTGATCCGCGGCAACAGCTTTTGTAGAAACAATTTTTCAGTTGTAAACAACTTTTGACCTAAGCGAGCTAGAAAAAAATTGTTGAAATATATATTGTTGAGAATTTTTAGGCGCATCGACTGGTGGCAATTTTGACTGAAAAAATGTTTCTAGTTTAGAAGTTATAGCAAAAAGAAATTTTGAATTTAAAATATCGAACCTATGTAGCTGGAGACGTGGGATTGCCACACCCAGAGTTCTGCCTAGGTAGAGTTCGGAAAGAGCGCGTCCTCCACCCAGGTTTCCCTCCTCCTGCGTAGCTTGGTCCGCGGCAACAGCTTTTGCAGAAACAATTTTTCAATTTTAAATAACTATTGACCTAAGCGAGCTAAAAAAAATTGTTGAAATATAAATTGTTCAGAATTTTTAGGCGGATCGACTGGTGGCAATTTTGAAAAAAAAATTGTTTCTAGTTTAGAAGTTATAGCAAAAAGAAGTTTTGAATTTAAAATATCAAACCTACATAGCTGGAGACGTGGGATTGCCACACCCAGAGTTCAGCCTAAGTAGAGTTCGGAAAGAGCGCGTCCTCCACCTAGGTTTCCCTCCTCCTCCGTAGCTTGATCCGCGGCAACAGCTTTTGTAGAAACAATTTTTCAGTTGTAAACAACTTTTGACCTAAGCGAGCTAGAAAAAAATTGTTGAAATATATATTGTTGAGAATTTTTAGGCGCATCGACTGGTGGCAATTTTGACTGAAAAAATGTTTCTAGTTTAGAAGTTATTGCAAAAAGAAATTTAAAATTTAAAATATCAAACCTACGTAGCTGGAGACGTGAGATTGCCACACCCAGAGTTCTGCCTAGGTAGAGTTCGAAAAGAGCGCGTCCTCCATCCAGGTTGCCCTCCTCCTGCGTAGCTTGCTCCGCGGCAACAGCTTTTGTAGAAACAATTTTTCAGTTGTAAACAACTTTTGACCTAAGCGAGCTAGAAAAAAATTGTTGAAATATATATATTGTTGAGAATTTTTAGGCGCATCGACTGGTGGCAATTTTGACTGAAAAAATGTTTCTAGTTTAGAAGTTATAGCAAAAAGAAATTTTGAATTTAAAATATCAAACCTATGTAGCTGGAGACGTGGGATTGCCACACCCAGAGTTCTGCCTAGGTAGAGTTCGGAAAGAGCGCGTCCTCCACTCAGGTTTCCCTCCTCCTGCGTAGCTTGGTCCGCGGCAACAGCTTTTGCAGAAACAATTTTTCAATTTTAAATAACTATTGACCTAAGCGAGCTAAAAAAAATTGTTGAAATATAAATTGTTGAGAATTTTTAGGCGGATCGACTGGTGGCAATTTTGAAACAAAAATTGTTTCTAGTTTAGAAGTTATAGCAAAAAGAAGTTTTGAATTTAAAATATCAAACCTACGTAGCTGGAGACGTGGGATTGCCACACCCAGAGTTCAGCCTAAGTAGAGTTCGGAAAGAGCGCGTCCTCCACCTAGGTTTCCCTCCTCCTGCGTAGCTTGATCCGCGGCAACAGCTTTTGTAGAAACAATTTTTCAGTTGTAAACAACTTTTGACCTAAGCGAGCTAGAAAAAAATTGTTAAAATATATATTGTTGAGAATTTTTAGGCGCATCGACTGGTGGCAATTTTGACTACAAAAATGTTTCTAGTTTAGAAGTTATTGCAAAAAGAAATTTAAAATTTAAAATATCAAACCTACATAGCTGGAGACGTGAGATTGCCACACCCAGAGTTCTGCCTAGGTAGAATTCGAAAATAGCGCGTCCTCCATCCAGGTTGCCCTCCTCCTGCGTAGCTTGCTCCGCGGCAACAGCTTTTGTAGAAACAATTTTTCAGTTGTAAATAACTTTTAAACTAAGCGAGCTAGAAAAAAATTGTTGAAATATAAATTGTTGAGAATTTTTAGGCGCATCGACTGGTGGCAATTTTGAAAAAAAAATAGTTTCTAGTTTAGAAGTTATAGCAAAAAGAAGTTTTGAATTTAAAATATCTAACCTACGTAGCTGGAGACGTGGGATTGCCACACCCAGAGTTCAGCCTAAGTAGAGTTCGGAAAGAGCGCGTCCTCCACCTAGGTTTCCCTCCTCCTGCGTAGCTTGATCCGCGGCAACAGCTTTTGTAGAAACAATTTTTCAGTTGTAAACAACTTTTGACCTAAGCGAGCTAGAAAAAAATTGTTGAAATATATATTGTTGAGAATTTTTAGGCGCATCGACTGGTGGCAATTTTGACTCAAAAAATGTTTCTAGTTTAGAAGTTATAGCAAAAAGAAATTTTGAATTTAAAATATCAAACCTATGTAGCTGGAGACGTGGGATTGCCACACCCAGAGTTCTGCCTAGGTAGAGTTCGGAAAGAGCGCGTCCTCCACCCAGGTTTCCCTCCTCCTGCGTAGCTTGGTCCGCGGCAACAGCTTTTGCAGAAACAATTTTTCAATTTTAAATAACTATTGACCTAAGCGAGCTAAAAAAAATTGTTGAAATATAAATTGTTGAGAATTTTTAGGCGCATCGACTGGTGGCAATTTTGAAAAAAAAATAGTTTCTAGTTTAGAAGTTATAGCAAAAAGAAGTTTTGAATTTAAAATATCTAACCTACGTAGCTGGAGACGTGGGATTGCCACACCCAGAGTTCAGCCTAAGTAGAGTTCGGAAAGAGCGCGTCCTCCACCTAGGTTTCCCTCCTCCTGCGTAGCTTGATCCGCGGCAACAGCTTTTGTAGAAACAATTTTTCAGTTGTAAACAACTTTTGACCTAAGCGAGCTAGAAAAAAATTGTTGAAATATATATTGTTGAGAATTTTTAGGCGCATCGACTGGTGGCAATTTTGACTCAAAAAATGTTTCTAGTTTAGAAGTTATAGCAAAAAGAAATTTTGAATTTAAAATATCAAACCTATGTAGCTGGAGACGTGGGATTGCCACACCCAGAGTTCAGCCTAAGTAGAGTTCGGAAAGAGCGCGTCCTCCACCTAGGTTTCCCTCCTCCTGCGTAGCTTGATCCGCGGCAACAGCTTTTGTAGAAACAATTTTTCAGTTGTAAACAACTTTTGACCTAAGCGAGCTAGAAAAAAATTGTTGAAATATATATTGTTGAGAATTTTTAGGCGCATCGACTGGTGGCAATTTTGACTGAAAAAATGTTTCTAGTTTAGAAGTTATTGCAAAAAGAAATTTAAAATTTAAAATATCAAACCTACGTAGCTGGAGACGTGAGATTGCCACACCCAGAGTTCTGCCTAGGTAGAGTTCGAAAAGAGCGCGTCCTCCATCCAGGTTGCCCTCCTCCTGCGTAGCTTGCTCCGCGGCAACAGCTTTTGTAGAAACAATTTTTCAGTTGTAAACAACTTTTGACCTAAGCGAGCTAGAAAAAAATTGTTGAAATATATATATTGTTGAGAATTTTTAGGCGCATCGACTGGTGGCAATTTTGACTCAAAAAATGTTTCTAGTTTAGAAGTTATAGCAAAAAGAAATTTTGAATTTAAAATATCAAACCTATGTAGCTGGAGACGTGGGATTGCCACACCCAGAGTTCTGCCTAGGTAGAGTTCGGAAAGAGCGCGTCCTCCACCCAGGTTTCCCTCCTCCTGCGTAGCTTGGTCCGCGGCAACAGCTTTTGCAGAAACAATTTTTCAATTTTAAATAACTATTGACCTAAGCGAGCTAAAAAAAATTGTTGAAATATAAATTGTTCAGAATTTTTAGGCGGATCGACTGGTGGCAATTTTGAAAAAAAAATTGTTTCTAGTTTAGAAGTTATAGCAAAAAGAAGTTTTGAATTTAAAATATCAAACCTACATAGCTGGAGACGTGGGATTGCCACACCCAGAGTTCAGCCTAAGTAGAGTTCAAAAAGAGCGCGTCCTCCACCTAGGTTTCCCTCCTCCTCCGTAGCTTGATCCGCGGCAACAGCTTTTGTAGAAACAATTTTTCAGTTGTAAACAACTTTTGACCTAAGCGAGCTAGAAAAAAATTGTTGAAATATATATTGTTGAGAATTTTTAGGCGCATCGACTGGTGGCAATTTTGACTGAAAAAATGTTTCTAGTTTAGAAGTTATTGCAAAAAGAAATTTAAAATTTAAAATATCAAACCTACGTAGCTGGAGACGTGAGATTGCCACACCCAGAGTTCTGCCTAGGTAGAGTTCGAAAAGAGCGCGTCCTCCATCCAGGTTGCCCTCCTCCTGCGTAGCTTGCTCCGCGGCAACAGCTTTTGTAGAAACAATTTTTCAGTTGTAAACAACTTTTGACCTAAGCGAGCTAGAAAAAAATTGTTGAAATATATATATTGTTGAGAATTTTTAGGCGCATCGACTGGTGGCAATTTTGACTGAAAAAATGTTTCTAGTTTAGAAGTTATAGCAAAAAGAAATTTTGAATTTAAAATATCAAACCTATGTAGCTGGAGACGTGGGATTGCCACACCCAGAGTTCTGCCTAGGTAGAGTTCGGAAAGAGCGCGTCCTCCACCCAGGTTTCCCTCCTCCTGCGTAGCTTGGTCCGCGGCAACAGCTTTTGCAGAAACAATTTTTCAATTTTAAATAACTTTTAAACTAAGCAAGCTAGAAAAAAATTGTTGAAATATAAAATGTTGAGAATTTTTAGGCGCATCGAATGGTGGCAATTTTGAAAAAAAAATTGTTTCTAGTTTAGAAGTTATAGCAAAAAGAAATTTTGAATTTAAAATATCTAACCTACGTAGCTGGAGACGTGGGATTGCCACACCCAGAGTTCAGCCTAAGTAAAGTTCGGAAAGAGCGCGTTCTCCACCTAGGTTTCCCTCCTCCTGCGTAGCTTGATCCGCGGCAACAGCTTTTGTAGAAACAATTTTTCAGTTGTAAACAACTTTTGACCTAAGCGAGCTAGAAAAAAATTGTTGAAATATATATTGTTGAGAATTTTTAGGCGCATCGACTGGTGGCAATTTTGACTGAAAAAATGTTTCTAGTTTAGAAGTTATAGCAAAAAGAAATTTTGAATTTAAAATATCAAACCTATGTAGCTGGAGACGTGGGATTGCCACACCCAGAGTTCTGCCTAGATAGAGTTCAGAAAGAGCGCGTCCTCCACCCAGGTTTCCCTCCTCCTGCGTAGCTTGGTCCGCGGCAACAGCTTTTGCAGAAACAATTTTTCAATTTTAAATAACTATTGACCTATGCGAGCTAAAAAAAATTGTTGAAATATAAATTGTTGAGAATTTTTAGGCGGATCGACTGGTGGCAATTTTGAAAAAAAAATTGTTTCTAGTTTAGAAGTTATAGCAAAAAGAAGTTTTGAATTTAAAATATCTAACCTACGTAGCTGGAGACGTGGGATTGCCACACCCAGAGTTCAGCCTAAGTAGAGTTCGGAAAGAGCGCGTCCTCCACCTAGGTTTCCCTCCTCCTGCGTAGCTTGATCCGCGGCAACAGCTTTTGTAGAAACAATTTTTCAGTTGTAAACAACTTTTGACCTAAGCGAGCTAGAAAAAAATTGTTGAAATATATATTGTTGAGAATTTTTAGGCGCATCGACTGGTGGCAATTTTGACTGAAAAAATGTTTCTAGTTTAGAAGTTATAGCAAAAAGAAGTTTTGAATTTAAAATATCAAACCTATGTAGCTGGAGACGTGGGATTGCCACACCCAGAGTTCTGCCTAGGTAGAGTTCGGAAAGAGCGCGTCCTCCACTCAGGTTTCCCTCCTCCTGCGTAGCTTGGTCCGCGGCAACAGCTTTTGCAGAAACAATTTTTCAATTTTAAATAACTATTGACCTAAGCGAGCTAAAAAAAATTGTTGAAATATAAATTGTTGAGAATTTTTAGGCGGATCGACTGGTGGCAATTTTGAAACAAAAATTGTTTCTAGTTTAGAAGTTATAGCAAAAAGAAGTTTTGAATTTAAAATATCAAACCTACGTAGCTGGAGACGTGGGATTGCCACACCCAGAGTTCAGCCTAAGTAGAGTTCGGAAAGAGCGCGTCCTCCACCTAGGTTTCCCTCCTCCTGCGTAGCTTGATCCGCGGCAACAGCTTTTGTAGAAACAATTTTTCAGTTGTAAACAACTTTTGACCTAAGCGAGCTAGAAAAAAATTGTTGAAATATATATTGTTGAGAATTTTTAGGCGCATCGACTGGTGGCAATTTTGACTACAAAAATGTTTCTAGTTTAGAAGTTATTGCAAAAAGAAATTTAAAATTTAAAATATCAAACCTACATAGCTGGAGACGTGAGATTGCCACACCCAGAGTTCTGCCTAGGTAGAATTCGAAAATAGCGCGTCCTCCATCCAGGTTGCCCTCCTCCTGCGTAGCTTGCTCCGCGGCAACAGCTTTTGTAGAAACAATTTTTCAGTTGTAAATAACTTTTAAACTAAGCGAGCTAGAAAAAAATTGTTGAAATATAAATTGTTGAGAATTTTTAGGCGCATCGACTGGTGGCAATTTTGAAAAAAAAATTGTTTCTAGTTTAGAAGTTATAGCAAAAAGAAGTTTTGAATTTAAAATATCTAACCTACGTAGCTGGAGACGTGGGATTGCCACACCCAGAGTTCAGCCTAAGTAGAGTTCGGAAAGAGCGCGTCCTCCACCTAGGTTTCCCTCCTCCTGCGTAGCTTGATCCGCGGCAACAGCTTTTGTAGAAACAATTTTTCAGTTGTAAACAACTTTTGACCTAAGCGAGCTAGAAAAAAATTGTTGAAATATATATTGTTGAGAATTTTTAGGCGCATCGACTGGTGGCAATTTTGACTGAAAAAATGTTTCTAGTTTAGAAGTTATAGCAAAAAGAAATTTTGAATTTAAAATATCAAACCTATGTAGCTGGAGACGTGGGATTGCCACACCCAGAGTTCTGCCTAGGTAGAGTTCGGAAAGAGCGCGTCCTCCACCCAGGTTTCCCTCCTCCTGCGTAGCTTGGTCCGCGGCAACAGCTTTTGCAGAAACAATTTTTCAATTTTAAATAACTATTGACCTAAGCGAGCTAAAAAAAATTGTTGAAATATAAATTGTTGAGAATTTTTAGGCGGATCGACTGGTGGCAATTTTGAAAAAAAAATTGTTTCTAGTTTAGAAGTTATAGCAAAAAGAAGTTTTGAATTTAAAATATCAAACCTACATAGCTGGAGACGTGGGATTGCCACACCCAGAGTTCAGCCTAAGTAGAGTTCGGAAAGAGCGCGTCCTCCACCTAGGTTTCCCTCCTCCTCCGTAGCTTGATCCGCGGCAACAGCTTTTGTAGAAACAATTTTTCAGTTGTAAACAACTTTTGACCTAAGCGAGCTAAAAAAAAATTGTTGAAATATATATTGTTGAGAATTTTTAGGCGCATCGACTGGTGGCAATTTTGACTGAAAAAATGTTTCTAGTTTAGAAGTTATTGCAAAAAGAAATTTAAAATTTAAAATATCAAACCTACGTAGCTGGAGACGTGAGATTGCCACACCCAGAGTTCTGCCTAGGTAGAATTCGAAAATAGCGCGTCCTCCATCCAGGTTGCCCTCCTCCTGCGTAGCTTGCTCCGCGGCAACAGCTTTTGTAGAAACAATTTTTCAGTTGTAAACAACTTTTGACCTAAGCGAGCTAGAAAAAAATTGTTGAAATATATATTGTTGAGAATTTTTAGGCGCATCGACTGGTGGCAATTTTGACTGAAAAATTGTTTCTAGTTTAGAAGTTATAGCAAAAAGAAATTTTGAATTTAAAATATCAAACCTATGTAGCTGGAGACGTGGGATTGCCACACCCAGAGTTCTGCCTAGGTAGAGTTCGGAAAGAGCGCGTCCTCCACCTAGGTTTCCCTCCTCCTGCGTAGCTTGGTCCGCGGCAACAGCTTTGGCAGAAACAATTTTTCAATTTTAAATAACTTTTAAACTAAGCAAGCTAGAAAAAAATTGTTGAAATATAAAATGTTGAGAATTTTTAGGCGCATCGACTGGTGGCAATTTTGAAAAAAAAATTGTTTCTAGTTTAGAAGTTATAGCAAAAAGAAATTTTGAATTTAAAATATCTAACCTACGTAGCTGGAGACGTGGGATTGCCACACCCAGAGTTCAGCCTAAGTAGAGTTCGGAAAGAGCGCGTCCTCCACCTAGGTTTCCCTCCTCCTGCGTAGCTTGATCCGCGGCAACAGCTTTTGTAGAAACAATTTTTCAGTTGTAAATAACTTTTAAACTAAGCGAGCTAGAAAAAAATTGTTGAAATATAAATTGTTGAGAATTTTTAGGCGCATCGACTGGTGGCAATTTTGAAAAAAAAATTGTTTCTAGTTTAGAAGTTATAGCAAAAAGAAATTTTGAATTTAAAATATCTAACCTACGTAGCTGGAGACGTGGGATTGCCACACCCAGAGTTCAGCCTAAGTAAAGTTCGGAAAGAGCGCGTTCTCCACCTAGGTTTCCCACCTCCTGCGTAGCTTGATCCGCGGCAACAGCTTTTGTAGAAACAATTTTTCAGTTGTAAACAACTTTTGACCTAAGCGAGCTAGAAAAAAATTGTTGAAATATATATTGTTGAGAATTTTTAGGCGCATCGACTGGTGGCAATTTTGACTGAAAAAATGTTTCTAGTTTAGATGTTATAGCAAAAAGAAATTTTGAATTTAAAATATCAAACCTATGTAGCTGGAGACGTGGGATTGCCACACCCAGAGTTCTGCCTAGGTAGAGTTCGGAGAGAGCGCGTCCTCCACCCAGGTTTCCCTCCTCCTGCGTAGCTTGGTCCGCGGCAACAGCTTTTGCAGAAACAATTTTTCAATTTTAAATAACTATTGACCTATGCGAGCTAAAAAAAATTGTTGAAATATAAATTGTTGAGAATTTTTAGGCGGATCGACTGGTGGCAATTTTAAAAAAAAAATTGTTTCTAGTTTAGAAGTTATAGCAAAAAGAAGTTTTGAATTTAAAATATCTAACCTACGTAGCTGGAGACGTGGGATTGCCACACCCAGAGTTCAGCCTAAGTAGAGTTCGGAAAGAGCGCGTCCTCCACCTAGGTTTCCCTCCTCCTGCGTAGCTTGATCCGCGGCAACAGCTTTTGTAGAAACAATTTTTCAGTTGTAAACAACTTTTGACCTAAGCGAGCTAGAAAAAAATTGTTGAAATATATATTGTTGAGAATTTCTAGGCGCATCGACTGGTGGCAATTTTGACTGGAAAAATGTTTCTAGTTTAGAAGTTATAGCAAAAAGAAATTTAAAATTTAAAATATCAAAACCTATGTAGCTGGAGACGTGGGATTGCCACACCCAGAGTTCTGCCTAGGTAGAGTTCGGAAAGAGCGCGTCCTTTACCCAGGTTTCCCTCCTCCTGCGTAGCTTGGTCCGCGGCAACAGCTTTTGCAGAAACAATTTTTCAATTTTAAATAACTATTGACCTAAGCGAGCTAAAAAAAATTGTTGAAATATAAATTGTTGAGAATTTTTAGGCGCATCGACTGGTGGAAATTTTGAAAAAAAAATTGTTTCTAGTTTAGAAGTTATAGCAAAAAGAAGTTTTGAATTTAAAATATCAAACCTACGTAGCTGGAGACGTGGGATTGCCACACCCAGAGTTCAGCCTAAGTAGAGTTCGGAAAGAGCGCGTCCTCCACCTAGGTTTCCCTCCTCCTGCGTAGCTTGATCCGCGGCAACAGCTTTTGTACAAACAATTTTTCAGTTGTAAACAACTTTTGACCTAAGCGAGCTAGAAAAAAATTGTTGAAATATATATTGTTGAGAATTTTTAGGCGCATCGACTGGTGGCAATTTTGACTGAAAAAATGTTTCTAGTTTAGAAGTTATAGCAAAAAGAAATTTTGAATTTAAAATATCAAACCTATGTAGCTGGAGACGTGGGATTGCCACACCCAGAGTTCTGCCTAGGTAGAGTTCGGAAAGAGCGCGTCCTCCACCCAGGTTTCCCTCCTCCTGCGTAGCTTGGTCCGCGGCAACAGCTTTTGCAGAAACAATTTTTCAATTTTAAATAACTATTGACCTAAGCGAGCTAAAAAAAATTGTTGAAATATAAATTGTTGAGAATTTTTAGGCGGATCGACTGGTGGCAATTTTGAAAAAAAAATTGTTTCTAGTTTAGAAGTTATAGCAAAAAGAAGTTTTGAATTTAAAATATCAAACCTACGTAGCTGGAGACGTGGGATTGCCACACCCAGAGTTCAGCCTAAGTAGAGTTCGGAAAGAGCGCGTCCTCCACCTAGGTTTCCCTCCTCCTGCGTAGCTTGATCCGCGGCAACAGCTTTTGTACAAACAATTTTTCAGTTGTAAACAACTTTTGACCTAAGCGAGCTAGAAAAAAATTGTTGAAACATATATTGTTGAGAATTTTTAGGCGCATCGACTGGTGGCAATTTTGACTGAAAACATGTTTCTAGTTTAGAAGTTATAGCAAAAAGAAATTTTGAATTTAAAATATCAAACCTATGTAGCTGGAGACGTGGGATTGCCACACCCAGAGTTCGGCCTAGGTAGAGTTCGGAAAGAGCGCGTCCTCCACCCAGGTTTCCCTCCTCCTGCGTAGCTTGGTCCGCGGCAACAGCTTTTGTAGAAACAATTTTTCAATTTTAAATAACTATTGACCTAAGCGAGCTAAAAAAAATTGTTGCAATATAAATTGTTGAAAATTTTTAGGCGCATCGACTGGTGGCAATTTTGACTGATAAAATGTTTCTAGTTTAGAAGTTATAGCAAATAGTAGTTTTGAATTTAAAATATCTAACCTACGTAGCTGGAAACGTGAGATTGCCACACCCAGAGTTCTGCCTAGGTAGAGTTCGGAAAGAGCGCGTCCTCCACCCAGGTTTCCCTCCTCCTGCGTAGCTTGGTCCGCAGCAACAGCTTTTGCAGAAACAATTATTCAATTTTAAATAACTATTGACCTAAGCGAGCTAAAAAAAATTGTTGAAATATAAATTGTTGAGAATTTTTAGGCGGATCGACTGGTGGCAATTTTGAAAAAAAATTGTTTCTAGTTTAGAAGTTATAGCAAAAAGAAGTTTTGAATTTAAAATATCAAACCTACGTAGCTGGAGACGTGGGATTGCCACACCCAGAGTTCAGCCTAAGTAGAGTTCGGAAAGAGCGCGTCCTCCACCTAGGTTTCCCTCCTCCTGCGTAGCTTGATCCGCGGCAACAGCTTTTGTAGAAACAATTTTTCAGTTGTAAACAACTTTTGACCTAAGCGAGCTAGAAAAAAATTGTTGAAATATATATTGTTGAGAATTTTTAGGCGCATCGACTGGTGGAAATTTTGAATGAAAAAATGTTTCTAGTTTAGAAGTTATAGCAAAAAGAAATTTTGAATTTAAAATATCAAACCTATGTAGCTGGAGACGTGGGATTGCCACACCCAGAGTTCTGCCTAGGTAGAGTTCGGAAAGAGCGCGTCCTCCACCCAGGTTTCCCTCCTCCTGCGTAGCTTGGTCCGCAGCAACAGCTTTTGCAGAAACAATTTTTCAATTTTAAATAACTATTGACCTAAGCGAGCTAAAAAAAATTGTTGAAATATAAATTGTTGAGAATTTTTAGGCGCATCGACTGGTGGCAATTTTGACTGATAAAATGTTTCTAGTTTAGAAGTTATAGCAAATAGAAGTTTTGAATTTAAAATATCAAACCTACGTAGCTGGAGACGTGGGATTGCCACACCCAGAGTTCAGCCTAAGTAGAGTTCGGAAAGAGCGCGTCCTTCACCTAGCTTTCCCTCCTCCTGCGTAGCTTGATCCGCGGCAACAGCTTTTGTAGAAACAATTTTTCAGTTGTAAATAACTTTTGACCTAAGCGAGCTAGAAAAGAATTGTTGAAATATAAATTGTTGAGAATGTTTAGGCGCAACGACTGGTGGCAATTTTAACTCAAAAAATTTTTCTAGTTTAGAAGTTATAGAAAAAAGAAGTTTTGAATTTAAAATATCTAACCTACGTAGCTGGAGACGTGGGATTGCCACACCCAGAATTCTGCCTAGGTAGAGTTCGGAAAGAGCGCGTCCTCCACCCAGGTTTCCCTCCTCCTGCGTAGCTTGGTCCGCGGCAACAGCTTTTGTAGAAACAATTTTTCAGTTGTAAATACCTTTTGACCTAAGCGAGCTAGAAAAAATTGTTCAAATATAAATTGTTGAGAATTTTTAGGCGCATCGACTGGTGCCAATTTTGACTGAAAAAATGTTTCTAGTTTAGAAGTTATAGCAAAAAGATGTTTTGAATTTAAAATATCAAACCAACGTAGCTGGAGATGTGGGATTGCCACACTTAGAGTTCAGCCTAAGTAGAGTTCGGAAAGAGCGCGTCCTCCACCTAGGTTTCCCTCCTCCTGCGTAGCTTGGTCCGCGGCAACAGCTTTTGTAGGAACAATTTTTCAGTTGTAAATAACTTTTGACCTAAGCGAGCTAGAAAAAAATTGTTGACATATATATTGTTGAGAATGTTTAGGTGCATCCACTGGTGGCAATTTTGACTGAAAAAATGTTTCTAGTTTAGAAGTTATAGCAAAAAGAAATTTTGAATTTAAAATATCTAACCTACGTAGCTGGAGACGTGGGATTGCCACACTCAGAGTTCTGCCTAGGTAGAGTTCGAAAAGAGCGCGTCCTCCACCCAGGTTTCCCTCCTCCTGCGTAGCTTGGTCCGCGGCAACAGCTTTTGCAGAAACAATTTTTCAATTTTAAATAACTTTTGACCTAAGCGAGCTAGAAAAAAATTGTTGAAATATAAATTGTTGAGAATTTTTAGGCGCATCGACTGCTGGCAATTTTGAAAGAAGAATTGTTTCTAGTTTAGAAATTATAGCAAATAGAAGTTTTGAATTTAAAATATCTAACCTACGTAGCTGGA
Source organism: Pterostichus madidus (assembly GCA_911728475.2). NCBI lineage: Eukaryota > Metazoa > Arthropoda > Insecta > Coleoptera > Carabidae > Pterostichus > Pterostichus madidus. The sequence goes on along the minus strand of OU452305.1, from coordinate 20,453,377 downwards.
GACGTGGGATTGCCACACCCACAGTTCTGCCTAGGTAGAGTTCGAAAAGAGCGCGTCCTCCACCTAGGTTTCCCTCCTCCTGCGTAGCTTGGTCCGCGGCAACAGCTTTTGTAGAAACAATTTTTCAGTTGTAAATAACTTTTGACCTAAGCTAGCTAGAAAAAAATTGTTGAAATATATATTGTTGAGAATGTTTAGGTGCATCGACTGGTGGCAATTTTGACTTAGAAAATGTTTCTAGTTTAGAAGTTATAGCAAAAAGAAATTTTGAATTTAAAATATCTAACCTACGTAGCTGGAGACGTGGGATTGCCACATCCAGAGTTCTGCCTAGGTAGAGTTCGGAAAGAGCGCGTCCTCCACCCAGGTTTCCCTCCTCCTGCGTAGCTTGGTCCGCGGCAACAGCTTTTGCAGAAACAATTTTTCAATTTTAAATAACTTTTGACGTAAGCGAGCTAGAAAAAAATTTTTGAAATATAAATTGTTGAGAATTTTTAGGCGCATCGACTGGTGGCAATTTCGAAAGAAAAATTGTTTCTAGTTTAGAAGTTATAGCAAATAGAAGTTTTGAATTTAAAATATCTAACCTACGTAGCTGGAGACGTGGGATTGCCACACCCACAGTTCAGCCTAGGTAGAGTTCGAAAAGAGCACGTCCTCCATCCAGGTTTCCCTCCTCCTGCGTAGCTTGGTCCGCGGCAACAGCTTTTGTAGAAACAATTTTTCAGTTGTAAATAACTTTTGAACTAAGCGAGCTAGAAAAAAATTGTTGAAATATCAATTTATATTTCAACAATTTTAGGCGCATCGACTGGTGGCTGAAAAAATGTTTCTAGTTTAGAAGTTATAGCAAAAAGAAATTTTTAATTTAAAATACCTAACCTACGTAGCGACAGCCTATGAAGCTAACGCGTCGCTTATTTTGGTATAGGGTGAATACGTCATCCTCACTATAGGTTGTGAGTTCGATCCCAGACTATAGGAAATAATAGTTTTTAAAAAAAATTTAATACTAAATTACATGATTTACTTAACTTTCTTCTCAAAATAATATAAAAATGACTTATAACAGTGACTTACAACAATTAGTTTGACCTACTTAATTCACTTAATTTATTTTCTCACATGCCTTTGACTTTTTTCCAAACACTAATACAATAATGACTTATAAGTAATAACTTCAATGACACTTAATTTATTATCTAATTAAATAGACTACACAGTTAACTTACTTCACTATTTATTTACTCTCTATGTCATTATATGACATTAATATGATATACATGACATTACATGACATTATATGACATTAATATGATATACATGACATTACAAGACATTATATGACATTAATATGATATACATGACATTACATGACATTATATGACATTAATATGATATACATGACATTACATGACAATATATGACATTATATGATATTATATGATATGACATGACATCATATGAGATGATATTGAGAATTGAATCAATTTTAACAAGCTTATGCCACTAAACTGAAACGATTTTAGCCATTTTTAATATATATATATATATCCTTAAGCTTGAGCTAATAATTAACAATTTAATAAATTTGACTAATTTTAAACAATAAATTGGAACGATTTTAGCCGTTCCTTAACCTTGACATACTTCTAAATATTGACAAATTAATCAATTTTACAATTTTTTGCCACTTAATTTCAACTATTTTAGCCATTTTATTTTATTCTTAACCTAAATATTGACAATTTAATCAATTTCTACAAGTTTTAGAAAATACTGTTTATGATTGTTGTTTGTTAACTACTGTTTTATTCTTGCAATTTTCTTGTTTTTTATTTTAAGACAAGATTTTCTTACACACTTCCACAGATTTACTTGAAATACATAGTATATATCTGTTGTCATGTGCAAAACAACTGCTCGCATCTCTAAAAATATGGCCGCACCGTTTTACTAAGCAACTTACAAATATGGTTCTACAGTTTTCTACAAACTTGCGAACAAATACTTTACAACGAATTTAGACATTTTCATCATTTACTTGTCTTTGACCTAATTATTCACAATTTAATCAATTTCTACAAGTTTTAGAAAATAAATTACCACGATTTTAGACATTTTCATCATTTACTTTGACAACTTAAGCCATTTTTACTAGTTTTAGAAAATAAGTTACCACGATTTTAGCCATTTTCAGCGTATCATTGACCTAATTAATGACAATCTTATTAATTACAATTTAGTAAATTTTACAAGTTTTTTATAAAATAAAATATAACGAATTTAGCCATTTTCAGTGTATCATTGACCTAATTAATGACATTTTAATAAATTTTACAAGATTTTTAGGAAACAAAATGCCACGATTTTAGCCATTTTTAGCGTATCAGTGGCCATGACCTAATTAATTACAATTTAGTAAATTTTACAAATTTTTCACAAAATAAAATATAACGATTTTAGCCATTATCAGCGTATCAGTGGCCTTGACATAATTATTTACAATTTAATCAAATTTACAGTTTCTTCTTATAATTTCGACAAACTTTGGGGAAAATTTAGCTAATTAGCTCTGCAATTGCAGAGTCCAACTTCAGTTTTTATCATTTATTTAACAAATATTTTTTGATTTTGAACAATTTTTGTTTAAAATTTAACTAATTCACGTATTAATAAATTAATTAGTATGCATATTTTCACAAACTTGTTGAATTTTTACTAGATTTGAAAATAAAATTATTTAATTAATTAATTAATATGGACATTTTTCACAAATTCGTTGAATCTTTACAATATGTGTTAAACAAAATTGCAATTTTCTGTCTTTTTTTTGCAAAAAAAATCTTATATTTTTGACAAACTTTGGGGAACATTTAGCTAATTAGCTCTGCAATTGCAGATTCCATCTTCAGTTTTTATCAAGTTTTAACAAATTCATTGATTTTTTTTTTTAATAAATTGTGAAGAAAATTTAGCTAATTAGCAAAGTAACAAAATAATTGGTATTGGTAACATATTTTTGGATTTTGATAATTTTTAGGAATAATTTGAGCTAATTAGCTCTGCAATTGCAGATTCCAGCTTCAGTTTTTATCAAGTTTTAACAAATTCATTGATTTTGTTTTTTTAATAAATTGTGAAGAAACAAAATTGCAATTTTCTGGGTTTTTTTTTTGTAAAATATTCTTAGATTTTCGACAAACTTTGGAGAAAATTAGTTCTGCAATTGCAGATTCCAGCTTCAATTTTTATTATTTTTATTTACAAAATTCTTTGATTTAAAAAAAAATTGTGGAAAATTGAGCTAATTAGCGAATTAAGTCATTAATTAGTATGGATGTTTTGTCAAATTTGTTGAAATTTTACTAGATTTTGAAACCAGATTGCAAATTGAAAAATGACGATTTGGGAGACATTTTATTTGAAAAATGACTGTCTTAGAGACGATTTGGGAGACATTTTGGAAAACATTTGATTTGAATATTACTGTTTTAGAGACAATTTGGAACACTTATTGAGAATTTAAAAGCGAACGCTAAGACCGTGTGAACGCAATACCGGCAGGAGCGGTGGAAAGCGGGGTATGTTTGTTTAAAGCGCGAGCGAAGCGAGCCTCGCCAAAAACATGATTAATATTCAACGAATTTCATTGGAAAGTGACTGTTTTACAGACACATTTTATAGAAAAATTACTGTTTTAGAGATGATTTAGAAGACATTTTGGAAAATACTTTATTTGTTAAAATTACTGTTTTAGAGACGATTTAAGAGACATTTTGGAAAATATATTATTTTTTAAAATTACTGTTTTAGAGACGATTTAAAAGACATTTTGGAAAATATTTTATTTGTTAAAATTACTGTTTTACAGACGATTTAAGAGACATTTTGGAAAATATTTTATTTGTTAAAATTACTGTTTTAGAGACGATTTAAGAGACATTTTGGAAAACATTTGATTTGAAAATTACTGTTTTAGAGACGATTTAAAAGACATTTTGGAAAATATTTTATTTGTTAAAGTTACTGTTTTAGAGACGATTTAAGAGACATTTTGGAAAACATTTGATTTTAAAATTACTGTTTTAGACACAATTTGGAACATTTATTGAGAATTTAAAAGCGAACGCTAAGACCGTGTGAAGGCAATACCGGCAGGAGCGCTGGAAAGCGGGGTATGTTTGTTTAAAGCGCGAGCGAAGCGAGCTTCGCCAAAAACATGATTTATATTTAACGAATTTTATTGGAAAGTGACTGTTTTACAGACACATTTTATAGAAAAATGACTGTTTTAGAGATGATTTAGGAGACATTTTGGAAAATATTTTATTTGTTAAAATAACAGTTTTAGAGACGATTTAAGAGACATTTTGGAAAATACTTTATTTGTTAAAATTACTGTTTTAGAGACGATTTAAGAGAATTTTGGAAAATATATTATTTTTAAAAATTACTGTTTTAGAGACGATTTAAAAGACATTTTGGAAAATATTTTATTTGTTAAAAGTACTGTTTTATAGAAGATATAAGAGACATTTTGGAAAATATTTTATTTGTTAAAATTATTGTTTTAGAGACGATTTAAAAGACATTTTGGAAAATATTTTATTTGTTAAAATTACTGTTCTAGAGACGATTTAAAAAACATTTTGGAAAATATTATATTTGTTAGAATTACTGTTTTAAAGATGATTTAAGAGACATTTTGGAAAATATTTTATTTGTTAAAATTACTGTTTTAGAGACGATTTAAGAGACATTTTGGAAAACATTTGATTTGAAAATTACTGTTTTAGAGACGATTTAAAAGACATTTTGTAAAATATTTTATTTGTTAAAGTTACTGTTTTACAGACGTTTTAAGAGACATTTTGGAAAATATTTTATTTGTTAAAATTACTGTTTTAGAGACGATTTAAAAGACATTTTAGAAAATATTTTATTTGTTAAAGTTACTGTTTTAGAGACGATTTAAGAGACATTTTGGAAAACATTTGATTTTAAAATTACTGTTTTAGACACAATTTGGAACACTTATTGAGAATTTAAAAGCGAACGCTAAGACCGTGTGAAGGCAATACCGGCAGGAGCGGTGGAAAGCGGGGTATGTTTGTTTAAAGCGCGAGCGAAGTGAGCCTCGCCAAAAACATGATTAATATTAAACGAATTTCATTGGAAAGTGACTGTTTTACAGACATATTTTATAGGATAATGGACTGTTTTAGAGACGATTTAAGAGACAATTTGGAAAACATTTGATTTTAAAATTACTGTTTTAGACACAATTTGGAACACTTATTGAGAATTTAAAAGCGAACGCTAAGACCGTGTGAAGGCAATACCGGCAGGAGCGGTGGAAAGCAGGGTATGTTTGTTTAAAGCGCGAGCGAAGCGAGCCTCGCCAAAAACATGATTAATATTCAACGAATTTCATTGGAAAGTGACCGTTTTACAGACATATTTTATAGGATAATGGACTGTTTTAGAGACGATTTAAGAGACAATTTGGAAAACATTTGATTTTAAAATTACTGTTTTAGACACAATTTGGAACACTTATTGAGAATTTAAAAGCGAACGCTAAGACCGTGTGAAGGCAATACCGGCAGGAGCGGTGGAAAGCGGGGTATGTTTGTTTAAAGCGCGAGCGAAGCGAGCCTCGCCAAAAACATGATTAATATTCAACGAATTTCATTGGAAAGTGACTGTTTTACAGACACATTTTATAGGATAATGGACTGTTTTAGAGACGATTTGGGAGACATTTTGGAAGACATTTTATTTGAAAAAGACTGTGTTAGAGACAATTTGTGAAACAATTTGTGAGGTAACTATTTTATAGATGATTTGGGTGTTGCAGATTGGAAATTAAATTATTCAATAATTTTATTTTTTTATAACAATTAAAAATTACAAGAATTGGAAAGATTGTGATTTCAACAATCAATAATTTGAAGAGATTTGTGAGACATTTTTGGGAAGATGACTGTCTTACGAGTCGATTTGGGAGACAGATATTGATAGTAGACCCGTGGAATTGTGCAACAAAATAATGTACAGATTTATAACATATTACCGGAGTCTAGAAAATTTAATTTTGAATGAATGTGAAATTTATTTTTCAGTGACAATTAAAGTTTTTGTCGTTATACCATTACCTATCGAAAATTGTGAACTATTTACATCAAGAAAAGTTACAAACTAACCTGGTCTTGACGTGATTAACATATCATTCATTTGTCTTTGGGAGACTGTGATTTGACTACTGGCAACCGTACTTGATGCACCTAAATATATCCACTTACCGAGATCTGCTACGGCAACAGATTGCCACCACATTCGTTAATAGGATACGGGCACTCACGTGACACTGTGACATGTTTGTGCCGTAAAAACAGCTGTTCTGGGAAAGATCACTGTGCCACCTACAAAAATAAACTATTTTTTTAGGACGAGATTTGAAAAGAACCGGTTCTTTTCAAATCTTGTCCCAAAGAAATAGTTCATTTTTGTAGGTGGCGCAGTGATCTTTCCCGAAACAGCTGTTTTTACGGCACAAACACGTCACAGTGTCACGTGAGTGCCCGCATCCTATAGGTGGCTTCACTGAAACTTAATCTATTTGCCAATAAATCATCAGCCAACAGCGCTAGAGTCTTTCATATAGAGTGCTGCTTATATTTACACTTATTTATAAATGATTGATTTATTGTGGTCCCTCGGGATGATACAAGTGATTATCCTGGATTAAAACAAAGATTTACGGCTTCTTAACAATGAGTTGGAAGATTACTGTTATTTAAAATAATAATTATTATATAAATATACAGTCTCAGTGAAAATATTTGGCCACCGCACCATGTACGATTTATTCAAATATATTAATGATATATTTATTTATTATTAATCTACTATATAATTATTATTCTCGTTGTTTTATTTCACAAATTTAAATACAACTTTGTCACTGAATGTACAGACGATAGTAACGACTTCCGAAGATATTCCTCTCACGGTTTTATTTTCATTTGTCGAGCTCTAAATGGTTTCCGAACGATTTTGAGATACTCGTATGTAAAACTAGCAATCTCGGACGGAGGCGCAAAAAAGTATAATAGTAATTTGAGTACACTAGTCATTGTCAAATATTATTTCATCTTTATTTATATCATATTTAAATATAATTATAAGTATACTCACATTGATAGATGCAGTTAAAGGCGGATCTAGGAATGCTACTAATTTTGTCGTAGGAAAAGAAGGATAATTGAAATATATTTTACTATTTTATTTATTTAAAACTTGTAATTTACTGTATAGAAAATTACACAGCAACTGTGGAGAAGACAGCAAAAAAACCTAATATACAAAATACAATAGAGAGAGAGAGAGATCAGTCAAATAACTTAAAATGATTCTGAACATATACACAACATGTTTCCATTTAATCATGGAAGACTTACCAGTGCTTTTCCAATTTTTCGTGCAACAAGGAACAAGTAACAAACTGTAACAGATTTTCTACAGCAAAATAAATATTTCAAAATTAAAAGTTTCTCAAAAATATTGCAAAATAAGAGATCTCGTTATATTTAACTTACAAAGTATTTGTATATTTTCGCTGATATATTCCTAAACTATTTTACACAAAAAAAATTGTTTTTAAATAATTTCGTAATGTATAAATCGGAAAATATAGAATGTCTATGTGTGAGGGCCAAAATTACGATTTTGGAAACTCTAAGAGCTACAATTCAAAAAGCTGCCATTTTTGTAGATCAGTTTTCCAAACAAAATATAGGTTAGTAAAAATGTGGAAACATTAAATTCTACTATAAAACTCTGATTTTTAACCAGGAGGAGTAAATGCACAAGTCAGATTTACACTATAGAAAGTTTCCAAAGAAAGTTACTAGATTTTTGTTGGCGCGAAATACAAAAATTTCGTACACATCTGCACTGATTAAATCTCATGGAATTTATTTTAAAATAAAAATGACATAAACTCTAATTTGACAAAACATCCATACTAATTAATAAATTAATTCGCTAATTAGCTCAATTTTCCACAATTTTTTTTTAAATCAAAGAATTTTGTAGATAAAAAATAATAAAAATTGAAGCTGGAATCTGCAATTGCAGAACTAATTTTCTCCAAAGTTTGTCGAAAATCTAAGAATATGTTACAAAAAAAAAACACAGAAAATTGCAATTTTGTTTCACAAATCTTGTAAAGATTCAACGAATTTGTCAAAAATGTCCATACTAATTAATTGATTAAATAATTAATTAATTAATTAATTTTATTTTAAAATCTAGTAAAAAATCATCAAATTTGTCAAAATATTCATACTAATTAATTTATTAATACGTTAATTAGTTAAATTTTAAACAAAATTTGTTCATAATCAAAAAATATTTGTTAAAAACATGATAAAAACTGAAGCTGGAATCTGCAATTGCAGAGCTAATTAGCTGAAATTATTCCTCAAAATTATTAAAATCCAAAAATATGTTACCAATACCAATTATTTTGTTACTTTGCTAATTAGCTAAATTTTCTTGAAAATTTATTTTAAAAAAATCTACGAATTTGTTAAAAATTGATAAAAACTGAAGCTGGAATCTGCAATTGCAGAGCTAATTAGCTGAATTTTCCCCAAAGTTTGTCAAAAATATAAGAATTTTTTACAAAAAAAAGACAGAAAATTACAATTTTGTTTCACGAATCTCGTACAGATTCAACGAATTTGTCAAAAATGTCCATACTAATGAATGAATTAATTAATTAATTAATATTTAATTTTATTTTAAAATCTGGTAAAAATTCAACAAATTTGTCAATATATTCATACTAATTAATTTATTAATACGCAAATTAGTTAAATTTTAAACACAATTGGTTCAAAATCAAAAAAATTGTTAAAAACTGAAGCTGGAATCTACAATTGCAGAGCTAATTAGCTGAAATTATTCCTCAAATTTATTAAAATCTAAAAATATGTTACCAATACCAATTATTTTGTTACTTTGCTAATTAGCGAAATTTTCCTCAAAATTTATTTAAAAAATCTACGTATTTGTTAAAAATTAATAAAAACTGAAGCTGGAATCTGCAATTGCAGAGCTAATTAGCTGAATTTTCCCCAAAGTTTGTCGAAAATATAAGAATTTTTTCAAAAAAAAAGACAGAAAATTGCAATTTTGTTTCACGAATCTTGTAAAGATTCAACGAATTTGTCAAAAATGTCCATACTAATTAATTAATTGATTAATTAATTCATTAAATAATTTTATTTTCAAATCTAGTAATAATTCAACAAGTTTGTGAAAATATTCATACTAATTAATTTATTAATACATGAATTAGTTAAATTTTTAACAAAATTTGTTCAAAATCAAAAAATATTTGTTAAATAAATGATAAAAACTGAAGCTGGAATCTGCAATTGCAGAGCTAATTAGCTCAAATTATTCCTAAAAATTATCAAAATCCAAAAATATGTTACCAATACCAATTATTTTGTTACTTTGCTAATTAGCTAAATTTTCTTCACAATTTATTAAAAAAAAAATCAATGAATTTGTTAAAACTTGATAAAAACTGAAGCTGGAATCTGCAATTGCAGAGCTAATTAGCTAAATGTTCCCCAAAGTTTGTCGAAAAAATAAGAATTTTTTTGCAAAAAAAAGACAGAAAATTGCAATTTTGTTTAACACATCTTGTAAAGATTCAACGAATTTGTGAAAAATGTCCATATTAATTAATTAATTGATTAATTAATTAATTAAATAATTTTATTTTCAAATCTAGTAAAAATTCAACAAGTTTGTGAAAATATGCATACTAATTAATTTATTAATACGTGAATTAGTTAAATTTTAAACAAAAATTGTTCAAAAACAAAAAATATTTGTTAAATAAATGATAAAAACTGAAGTTGGACTCTGCAATTGCAGAGCTAATTAGCTAAATTTTCCCCAAAGTTTGTCGAAATTATAAGAAGAAACTGAAAATTTGATTAAATTGTAAATAATTATGTCAAGGCCACTGATACGCTGATAATGGCTAAAATCGTTATATTTTATTTTCTGAAAAATTTGTAAAATTTACTAAATTGCAATTAAGTAGGTCATGGCCACTGATACGCTGAAAATAGCTAAAATCGTGGCATTTTATTGTCTAAAAATCTTGTGAAATTGATTAAATTGTCAATAATTAGGTCAATGATACGCTAAAATTGACTAAAATCGTTATATTTTATTTTCTAAAAAACTTGTAAAATGTACTAAATTGTAATTAATTAGGTCATGGCCACTGATACGCTCAAAATGGCTAAAATCGTGGCATTTTGTTGTCTAAAAATCTTGTGAAATTTATTAGTGTCCATAATTAGGTCAATGACAAGCTGAAAATGGCTAAATTCGTTATATTTTATTTTCTAAAAAACTTGTAAAATGTACTAAATTGTAAATAATTAGGTCATGGCCACTGATACGCTAAAAATAGCTAAAATCGTGGCATTTTGTTGCCTAAAAATCTTGTAAAATTTATTAAAATGTCATTAATTAGGTCAATGATACACTGAAAATGGCTAAATTCGTTATATTTTATTTTATAAAAAACTTGTAAAATTTACTAAATTGTAATTAATAAGATTGTCATTAATTAGGTCAATGATACGCTGAAAATGGCTAAAATCGTGGTAACTTATTTTCTAAAACTAGTAAAAATGGCTTAAATTGTCAAAGTAAATGATGAAAATGTCTAAAATCGTGGTAATTTATTTTCTAAAACTTGTAGAAATTGATTAAATTGTGAATAATTAGGTCAAAGACAAGTAAATGATGAAAATGTCTAAATTCGTTGTAAAGTATTTATTCGCAAGTTTGTAGAAAACTGTAGAACCATATTTGTAAGTTGCTTAGTAAAACGGTGCGGCCATATTTTTAGAGATGCGAGCAGTTGTTTTGCACATGACAACAGATATATACTATGTATTTCAAGTAAATCTGTGGAAGTGTTTAAGAAAATCTTGTCTTAAAACAAAAAACAAGAAAATTGCAAGAATAAAACAGTAGTTAACAAACAACAATCATAAACAGTATTTTCTAAAACTTGTAGAAATTGATTAAATTGTCAATATTTAGATTAAGAATAAAATAAAATGGCTAAAATAGTTGAAATTAAGTGGCAAAAAATTGTAAAATTGATTAATTTGTCAATATTTAGAAGTATGTCAAGGTTAAGGAACGGCTAAAATCGTTCCAATTTATTGTTTAAAATTAGTCAAATTTATTAAATTGTTAATTATTAGCTCAAGCTTAAGGATATATATATATATATATATATATATATATATTAAAAATGGCTCAAATCGTTTCAGTTTAGTGGCATAAGCTTGTTAAAATTGATTCAATTCTCAATATCATCTCATATGGTGTCATGTCATATCATATAATATCATATAATGTCATATATTGTCATGTAATGTCATGTATATCATATTAATGTCATATAATGTCATGTAATGCCATGTATATCATATTAATGTCATATAATGTCATGTATATCATATTAATGTCATATAATGTCATGTAATGTCATGTATATCATATTAATGTCATGTAATGTCATAGAGAGTAAATAAATAGTGAAGTAAGTTAACTGTGTAGTCTATTTAATTAGATAATAAATTAAGTGTCATTGAAGTTATTACTTATAAGTCATTATTGTATTAGTGTTTGGAAAAAAGTCAAAGGCATGTGAGAAAATAAATTAAGTGAATTAAGTAGGTCAAACTAATTGTTGTAAGTCACTGTTATAAGTCATTATTATATTATTTTGTAAAGAAAGTTAAGTAAATCATGTAGTTTTGTATTAAATTTTTTTAAAAAACTATTAATTCCTATAGCCTGGGACCGAACTCACAACCTATAGTGAGGATGACGTATTCACTCTATACCAAAATAAGCGACGCGTTAGCTTCATAGGCTGCCTAGGTAGAGTTCGAAAAGAGCGCGTCCTCCACCCAAGTGTCCCTCCTCCTACGTAGCTTGGTCCGCGGCAACAGCTTCTGCAGAAGCAAGCCGGGGTTTTAGTTCCAGTGCCCCTGCTTATGGCTGTTACTTGCCATGTCTAGCTAGAAACATGGTCACTCCCCTATCCGCCACCTGAGGACGCGCCCGGTAGATAGCCCAAACCCCGGGAACTAAACCTAACTTACCCAAACATAACCTAACATACGAAGCTGGAGACGAGGAATTGCCACACCCAGAGTTCTGCCTAGGTTGAGTTCGCAAAAAGCGCGTCCTTCACCCAAGTGTCCCTCCTCCTGCGTAGCTTGGTCCGCGGCAACAGCTTTTGCAGGAACAAGCCGGGGTTTTATTTCCAGTGCCCCTGCTTATGGCTGCTACTTGCCATGTCTCGATAGAAACATGGTCACTCCCCTATCCCCTGTTTATGGCTGCTACTGGCCATGTCTCGCTAGAAACATGGTCACTCCTCTATCCGCCACCTGAGGACGCGCCCGGTAATTAGCCCAAACCCCGGGAACTATACCTAACTTAACCAAACATAACCTAAGCTACGTAGCTGGAGACGTGGGATTGCCACACCCAGAGTTCTGCCTAGGTTGAGTTCGAGAAGAGCGCGTCCTCCACCCAAGTGTCCCTCCTCCTGCGTAGCTTGGTCCGCGGCAAAAGCTTCTGCAGAAGCAAGCCGGGGTTTTAGTTCCAGTGCCCCTGCTTATGGCTGTTACTTGCCATGTCTGGCTAGAAACATGGTCACTCCCCTATCCGCCACCTGAGGACGCGCCTGGTAGATAGCCCAAACCCCGGGAACTAAACCTAACTTACCCAAAAATAACCTAACATACGAAGCTGGAGACGAGGAATTGCCACACCCAGAGTTCTGCCTAGGAAGAGTTCGAAAAGAGCGCGTCCTCCACCCAAGTGTCCCTCCTCCTGCGTAGCTTGGTCCTCGGCAACAGCTTTTGCAGGAACAAGCCGGGGGTTTTAGTTCCAATGCCCCTGCTTATGGCTGCTACTGGCCTTGTCTCGCTAGAAACATGGTCACTCCCCTATCCGCCACCTGAGGACGCGCCCGGTAGATAGCCCAAACCCCGGGAACTAAACCTAACTTACCCAAAAATAACCTAACATACGAAGCTGGAGACGAGGAATTGCCACACCCAGAGTTCTGCCTAGGAAGAGTTCGAAAAGAGCGCGTCCTCCACCCAAGTGTCCCTCCTCCTGCGTAGCTTGGTCCTCGGCAACAGCTTTTGCAGGAACAAGCCGGGGGTTTTAGTTCCAGTGCCCCTGCTTATGGCTGCTACTGGCCTTGTCTCGCTAGAAACATGGTCACTCCCCTATCCGCCACCTGAGGGCGCTCCCGGTAATTAGCCCAAACCCCGGGAACTATACCTAACTTAACCAAACATAACCTAACCTACATAGCTGGAGACGTGGGATTGCCACACCCAGAGTTCTGCCTAGGTTGAGTTCGAAAATAGCGCGTCCTCCACCCAAGTGTCCCTCCTCCTACGTAGCTTGGTCCGCGGCAACAGCTTCTGCAGAAGCAAGCCGAAGTTTTAGTTCCAGTGCCCCTGCTTATGGCTGCTACTTGCCATGTCTCGCTAGAAACATGGTCACTCCCCTATCCGCCACCTGAGAACGCGCCCGGTAGATAGCCCAAACCCCGGGAACTACACCTAACTTAACCAAACATAACCTAACCTACGTAGCTGGAGACGAGGAATTGCCACACCCAGAGTTCTGCCTAGGTTGAGTTCGAAAAGAGCGCGTCCTCCACCCAAGTGCCCCTCCTCCTACGTAGCTTCGTCCGCGGCACAAGCTTCTGCAGAAGCAAGCCGGGGTTTTAGTTGCAGTGCCCTGCTTATGGCTGCTACTTGCCATGTCTCGATAGAAACATGGTCACTCCCCTATCCCCTGTTTATGGCTGCTACTGGCCATGTCTCGCTAGAAACATGGTCACTCCTCTATCCGCCACCTGAGGACGCGCCCGGTAATTAGCCCAAACCCCGGGAACTATACCTAACTTAACCAAACATAACCTAAGCTACGTAGCTGGAGACGTGGGATTGCCACACCCAGAGTTCTGCCTAGGTTTAGTTCGAGAAGAGCGCGTCCTCCACCCAAGTGTCCCTCCTCCTGCGTAGCTTGGTCCGCGGCAACAGCTTTTGCAGAAACAATTTTTCAATTGTAAATAACTTTTGAACTAAGCGAGCTAGAAAAAAATTGTTGAAATATAAATTGTTGAGAATTTTAAGGCGCATCGACCGGTGACACAAAAATGTTTCTAGTTTAGAAGTTATAGCAAAAAGAAGTTTTGAATTTAAAATATCTAACCTACGTAGCTGCAGACGTGGAATTTCCATACCCAGAGTTCTGCCTAGGTAGAGTTCGAAAAAAGCGCGTTCTCCATCCAAGTGTTCCTCCTCCTACGTAGCTTGGTCCGCGGCAACAGCTTCTGCAGAAGCAAGCCGGGGTTTTAGTTCCAGTGCCCCTGCTTATGGCTGTTACTTGCCATGTCTGGCTAGAAACATGGTCACTCCCATATCCGCCACCTGAGGACGCGTCCGGTAGATAGCCCAAACCCCGGGACCTAAACCTAACTTACCCAAACATAACCTAACCTACGTAGCTGGAGACGTGGGATTACCACACCCATAGTTCTGCCTAGGTAGAGTTCGAAAAGAGCGCGTCCTCCACCCAGGTGTCCCTCCTCCTGCGTAGCTTGGTCCGCGGCAATAGCTTTTGCAGAAACAAGCCGGGGTTTAAGTTCCAGTGCCCCTGCTTATGGCTGCTACTGGCCATGTCTCGCTAGAAACATGGTCACTCCACTATCCGCCACCTGGGGACGCGTCCAGTAGTTAGCCCAAACCCCGGGAACTAAACCTAACCTAACCAAACTTAACATAACCTAACCTACGTAGCTGGAGACGTGGGATTGCCACACCTAGAGTTCTGGCTAGGTAGATTTCGCAAAGAGCGCGTCCTCCAGCCAGGTGTCCCTCTTCCTGCGTAGCTCGGGAACGTGAGATCGCTACTTCTTAAACAGTTCGATACCACCAGCGGCCGCACATAGCGTCGTACAAGAGTATAAAATTTTTATCATATCTCTTCATTTCTAAAATAACGAAGATAGTTTTTAATAATAGGTTATTATCTTATTGTCATTTCAATAACCTTTTATGAAATTTTAATTTCTTAACATTAGGTTTAAAAAGAATAAACGTATACCTTGTTCACAGATTAGAACACGTCCTTTTGGCTACTATATTTGCAATCTCGTAAGAAAAGATTATTTCATCAACCAGCTTACCTTACAATCAGTCATAAATTCAATGAAATTTCATCTAATACTCAGAAAGCGGGTAATTGCAAATGATATGAGAACTGAGCACTCACTACATTCTTCTATGTGGACATTTACAAAACGAAATGTTTCATTACTATCGTTACGAAATAATTTCAATTAATTATGAGTTGTCATAGTGATACTCATTGTTATTACTAATATGTGTGCTGGTTGGTCAATAACTACTAAACCAAGTAAACTAGCAAAAAAATTGTTCAAATAAGAGTTATAGGGTATATATGGGACCACAAAATGTTTACGGTTTAGAAGTTATAACGAAATTAAATTTTGAATTAAAAATATCTTCGAAACTAAAAAAGATATTAAAGTGCGGTTTAGTCGAGTGAATTTCTCGTCTTTCAATTAACATGTAGTGAATTTTTGAAAATAAAAAAAAATAAAAAAGTGTAATTTTTCAATTGTAAATAACTTTTGAACTAAGCGAGCTAGAAAAAAATTGTTGAAACATAAATTGTTGAAAATTTTTAGGCGCATCGATTGGTAGTAAATTTTTCTAGTTTAGAAGTTATAGCAAAAATAAATTTTGAATTTAAAATATCTGTAAAACCGATTTAGATAGAGAAAGTTTGTTCAAATACCGATTATAGGGAATTTAATGGGAAATAACTTATATTTGAAAGTTTTTTTTATATCTTTATTTGTTTAGAAGATATTGAATATTATATAGATTGTTAGCAGTCCGCATCCCAATATTGACAAGAAAATTTTGTCAAATACATTTAAATAGTAATTTTTGTATTATATATGGATGTAGTTGATTGTTCTTGATTGTTTATTAATAAAATAACAATGAATGCAACCATAAATTAGATTACAACAATGGAAAGACAACAATATAAAAATAGAAATGTTATGTAAAATATATATAATTGGTTATTCGTATGTATTTTGAAGTAATATTTTGTGCCTTTACACAAGTACCAAAAAAGAGAGATGACACGGGTCGGACTCTGGTAGACCTGGAGAAATACACAAACGTTACGACTGGGACGCCTACGATTGCTCGCTTGGGCGTGGCAGAAGTAATATTTTGTGGTGACACGGGTCGAACTCTTGTGTAAGCTGTTTTAGGTTTTAAAAGTATAATTAATTATAACAATAATTATATTGATAAGTTAAATATTACACGTCTACTGTTGCCAATGCATGAACATAGAATACGTATCTAACTTAAGATAAGCGCAGTTAGCGGAGCCTGGACTCCAACTATTTCTTACAATCGGCCATCCTGACTCAGACTCAGACCCGCTCACCGATAAGCCTAATCACAGAAAAAGAAATGTTCGTTACATATTTTTAAAAATTATCTTTTGATACCACTTTCGAAAATACTCCTCATAGGTAGTAATGCTTCATTCTTTGAAACATCATGACTCTTGTGTGTATACACCCGTTAGTGTTACACTATAGTGATCCATTACTTTCTTCAATTGGTAATATTTGAATCCTTTGTGTATACACCAGTTGGTGTAACACCACATCGATTGCTTTCTTCTGTCAGTTGGAAATTTTATGAATCCTGTGTGTATACACCCATCAGTGCCACACCAAAGCGATTCCGTACTTCTGCCCGTTGGCAACGTTATGAATCCTGCGTGTATACACCCGTTGGTGTCACACCACAGCGATTCCGAATTTTTGCCCGTTGGCAACGTTATGAATCCTGCGTGTATACACCCGTTGGTGTCACACCACAGCGATTCCGTATTTTTGCCCGTTGGTAACGTTATGAATCCTGCGTGTATACACCCTTTGGTGTCACACCACAGCGATTCCGTATTTTTTCCCGTTGGCAACGTTATGAATCCTGCGTGTATACACCCTTTGGTGTCACGCCACAGCGATTCCGTATTTTTGCCCGTTGGCAACGTTATGAATCCTGCGTGTATACACCCTTTGGTGTCACACCACAGCGATTTCGTATTTTTTCTGGATACAAAAAAAAACAAAATAAATGCCTACTTACATTTTCTTAAATTGTTGGTACCCATGGTAACACCTTGTCCGATGCCATGGTCGTCTTATTCTTTCGTCCTCGTTCCCTCATATCTTCAACTTAATACCGGTCGTTACCCAAAACGCTGATGACTACATGCTAGTTCCAGTTGCCAGTTCATTCGTCACTCGCAAAAGAACCACATCGCCAACACTATATTTTTTAGATTCTTTTCTAGCCTTGTTATACCTCGCCTGCTGTTTTGCTTGATCATCAGTTATGTGTTTTGAATTTCTTTTTCTCAAAACACCAAAATCTAATCTTTCCATCTCGCATTTTATATCCGCTAAAAATTTCGCATCAGCTGTGTGTCTCATGGCACACCCCAAAAGTGCCATCATCGGTGTCATACCAATGCCTTTATTGTGCTTGGTATTTAAAGAAATTTGAATAGATTTAACGAATTTATCCCAATCTCTCACCTCGGCTTTTCCCAAGGAAACTGCCAATGACTGCACTATGGTTTTATTGTACCTCTCACATTGACCATTTTCCTGTGGAGTTGCAACCGCATTAAGAACATGCTTTATTCCGTACTCCTCACAAAATATTTTAAATGACTCAGAAGTGAATGCCGTTCCTCGATCACTAATAATTCGTGCCGGCACTCCAAATAAATGAATGAGATTAAGTAAAATTTTAATTGCTGGTTTTGATTTGGTTGATCTTGTTGGTTCAATTATAGTAAATTTAGTAAATCTATCAACAATAACCAATAAAAATTTATTACGATCTTTGTTAGTTTCAAAAGGACCAACATGATCTATATGAATAGTATGAAATGGTTTAGGAGTTTTTCCATTGAATGTAACTTACCAAATTTTTTTCTTTGAATTTTGCTTGTAATATGCGCATTGTAAACATGCCATAACATATTTCTTTACAAATTTGGTCATTTTTGCAAACCAATAATTATTACGGATTCGCGCTAACGTTTTCTCAAAACCAAAATGTCCTGAATCATCGTGATTCAGTCTACAAATTTGCATACGTGCTGCACGGGGTACTACCCAAGCTCGTTTCCCATCTTTTAACTTTCGATAAACTTTATTTCGTTTATATTCATACAGATCAAAATATTGTTTAGTTTCATTATTTTTGGTTTCACTAATTAAAATATTTCTAATTTTATTTATTTGTTCATCTTGCAACTGAGCTGCAAGAATCCAATCCCCATCCGTAACATCTATTTTTAATACTTCTACCGTCGGTATTGGATTTCTGCTTAATGCATCTACGTAACTCATTCTTGTACCCGGTCTGTATTCTATAGCGAAATCGAAATCTTGAACCTCTAACCACCATATTCCTACTCTAGGAATTAAATCTTTTTTTGTAAATGTCGTTCGTAAAGCATTACAATCTGTGACCACTATAAACTTAATTCCTAAAAGGTATGTCCTAAAATATCTAAAATCCAAAACTACTGCCATTGTTTCCAACTCATATGAATGGTAGTGACGCTGATCTATCGTTGTCTGCCTAGAAAAATACGCTACAATTTTCTGTTCACCGCCTTTTGTCTGCAATAGCATAGCACCAACTCCAAGAGAACTCGCATCCGTATGTAATTCTGTTTTTAATTTTGGATTAAAAATAGCTAAAATGGGCTCGTTACTTAATACGTCTTTAATTTTCCTAAAAGCCATCTCTTGGGGTTCGTCCCAATGCCAAGGACAGTCTTGTTTTGTTAACAAGGTGATTGGTGCCACTACTGATGCAAAATTTCTGATAAATTTGCGAAAATAACTCGCCAAACCTATGAATTGTCGGACTTGTTTTACCGAACATGGTGCTGTTAGGTTAAGGACAGCTTCCACTTTACGTTTTCCAGGCTTTACCCCTTCCATACTAATCTCTCTACCTAAATATTCAATTTTAGTTTTGAAAAATGCACACTTTCCTAAATTTAAAGTGAGATTATGTTCTCGTAATTTTTCCAATACTGCTTGTAAACGTTCTAATCCCTCCTTAATTGTAAATGAAGGAATAATAATATCGTCAATATATGGGAAGGCAATAGAATTTTTGAGGGGGCCTAAAACTGTATTCATAAGTCGCTGAAAAACAGCAGGGGCATTTGTAAGTCCGAAAGGCATCCTCAAAAACTCGTGATGACCATCAGGAGTTACAAACGCGGTTTTATTACCAGATTGCTTTTCGACCGGTACTTGGTAATAACCTGACGCTAAATCTAATGCCGTAAAAAACTTATTTCCTACTAATTTATCAATTTGTTCTTCAATTAAAGGTAACGGATATCTATCTTTGATTGTAATGGCATTTAGACGTCGGAAGTCTACACACATTCGATACTCGCCAGATTTCTTTTTAACCATAATAATAGGGCTAGCATATGCAGAATTCGATTCCCTAATTATATTGTTTTGTAATAAGTTCGATATCATTTCCCGTAATATTACCTTCTGTTGTTCAGATAATCTATATGGATGATACGTAACAGGGGTGTCAGCTGTACATTTAATTTCTAACTCTGCTGTATTTGTTTTACCTAAATTACTCAAGCTCATTGAAATTCTATCTGAATAATCCTTTAATAACCTTACAGCAGTTCGTTTATTGTCGACACTTATATCGCCGAAGTTTATATTTTCAATAACAATAGACGGCGTCATTGAAATGATATCTATTGAGTTTATGTTGTCAACATTTAATGGAAGTAGGGATTCAACAATAACGTTATTGTGTCGTTTGATCAAGGTTATGTAAGGTTTATTTAATAAATCACGTCCTACAATAAGATCGTACGTTAATTGTCTATCTTCAACAACAATTGCTTGTATTGACGCAGTTGCACCCATAACCCTTAATTTTATCTCAGTATCTCCAATTGATATAATTTTCGCGCCTGTAAAGCTAATCAATGTTTTTTTTATTAAATTTATTTACACACAAATTAAATTTTTTAACCATTGAACATTTGATAAGTGTACCAGAACTGCCGGTATCTAATAAACACACCACTTTATTATTGTTTACATAGGCTGTTTTGATATATGGGTTGTTATCAACACAACTGTCATCAACGCGCGATTCGTTTATCGATGTTGCTTGCCTGAAAGGACAGCGGTCTCGCCGATGACCTAATTGTTTACATTTATTACATTCCTTGCGAGGTTTTTGACAATCTCTTGCGACATGACCCAATATCCCGCAATTATAACAGGTCGGCAAATTGGGTTTTGAATAATTTTTACCGTATGTTGGTAGTTTAGAATCGTGAGTATGTTTAACATCTCTTTGATGAACAGCAGTAATCATGGTCGGCATAGACCCCATAGCACTTAAACAAGCGTAAAGAGCGTTCGTGTTCGTATATTGAGCTGAACGAACAGTACGCGCAATATTTTCATAAGTTATACCTCCAATAACAGCATCGATAAGGCACTCATCGGGTATAACTAGATTTAAAGCTCTTAATTTGGTTAATTTTCTAAAACAAAAATCCTCTAATTTTTGCCCCGGTTTAGTGGTATAATTTGCGGCATCTTTTAACAAATTAGCGAATGGAACTGACTTAAGGAACTGATGAGCTAGGTGTGTTTTCATTTCTGACCAGGATGAATCGTGTCGTTGTTGCTCTTCATACCATTGGCGAGCATGTCCTCTAGTCGTCCCGAAATTAATCGGACAACCGTATCATCATTCCAACCGTAGCGGACGCTACCCAAAACTACTGCCAAAGCATCCACCCGGTTGACCCATTCGTCAATAGACGCATCGTCTTGAGCAGGATCGAACACGGGAATAACCTGTTCATCCTGTTGATTATGAGTGCTCGTTGAGGGTCGATTCTTCAATATTTGTAATTCTTGATGCAATCTTTTCAACTCTACTTTCAAACTTGTGGCATCTGTTGAAGATTGCGATGAAGACGGGGAACGAGACCGACGTCGTTTACTTTTAGATTTTTTCTTTGATGAGCGACTATGTCGCTCTTGATGACTGTTTTCCATCCAAAAAATTTATCAGACCAACTATTACAATAGTCACTCTCACAGTCTCACTATGATATTTTAAACGTTATGTAAAATCACTATTACTAAATGATTTTTGAACACGTGATACTTTATCCCACTTCTGATTTGTAAGCTGTTTTAGGTTTTAAAAGTATAATTAATTATAACAATGATTATATTGATAAGTTACATATTACACGTCTACTGTTGCCAATGCATGAACATAGAATACGTATCTAACTTAAGATAAGCGAAGTCAGCGGGGTACATCAGCGGGAATGCTGATTCAGTCCTCTCGCAGTTCTGCGAGCAGGAACGTCAGCGGGGTACATCAGCGGGAATGCTGACTCAGCCCTCTCACAGTTCGGCGAGCAGGAACGTTGCTTCTGCTATCCCTGAGCCTGGACTCCAACTACTTACACTTGTAACTAGTTTAAACCATTTTAAATTATTTAAGAGTCTTTTTAATTGTTCTATAAGGTAGTTGAGTGCTCTAAGACGATGGCTAGAGGAGTCCAACTATTTTAAATCCTTTAGAATCATTTTAAAGTCTTTTAAATTTTCACACAAGCAAGCTGAGTGCTCTAAGACGATGACTAGAGGTTAAACCATTTAAAAGTCAATAATTTCAGTATTTGCGAAGAAGATCACAAGTTTTTTTCTTCGCTGTGTACTTTACCGTTGTTTTTAATAGTAAATACCGATAATTTATTTTTTATTCTTATATCAAAGTGTGCTATTTTTTGCGGGTAATATTATAGTTTTCTTCATTTAAAGCTAAGTGTAACAACTAGTGCAATTTTTGTGTTTTTGGTATATTTATTGATACGATAAGTCAATCGCACAAGTAAACAAATTCCTACAAGTTTTCGACTCCGCTAAAAGGTCAGTAACCTACAGTTGTCCAGTTCAATAAATAAAACTTATAAACAAGTGCCTTATCATCATGGTTCAAACGTGCGATACCTGCAATCACAAGGTGAGCAGACAAGATAAATTTGTGACATCTAAAAACCTAGTATGGATGTGTGCTAACAGCAAAATACTACCATCTGTATCCCGACCTACCCCATCATCATCATCTAACTACACACTCGATGACGTCATGGCTTCAGTGATGGAATTGAAAAAGTTCGCCGAGTTTTGTTGCCATAAGCTTGACGAATTTGACAACAAAATTAAATTATGGTCTAATAAAATAAATCTAATTGAACCGTAAAAAAATTAATGCATGTTGTTACAAAATAAATTTAATGATCTAGAGCAGCGGTCTCGTTTCAACAATTTGGAAATTGTGGGAGTACCTGAAAAAACTAATGAAAATTTATTAAATGTGATAACTAAATTAGGTACTGCCATACAATGTCCGGTTAATGAATCAGATATGGATGCCATACACAGAGTTTCTCATTTCAATAACAGTAACAAACCAAAAAATATTATTATTAGATTTGTGTCGCGACTTAGAAGAGACAATTTCATTGCTAATGCACGACAACACAAAAATATATTAAGCAACGACATCGGCTTCTCGGAAAATAATAGAATTTTTATTAATGATCACTTAAGCCCTTCAAATAAATTATTATTAAAAAAAACCAAGGACATAACTCGTGATAAAGGTTTTAAATTTGCGTGGGTTAAAAATTGTAAAATTTTCGTCAGGAAAAATGAAAATTCTCCTATAATAATAATAAATAATGAGAAAGACTTAAACAAAATAAATTAATTATGAATTGTTAAACTGAATATCGTTTACGTTTTAAATGATTAGTTTTTACTATCAAAACGTTCGTGGGATGAAAACAAAATTGATAAACATTTATAACGAAATATGTGCATCTAATTATGACATCATTTGTTTTACGGAAACTTGGCTAAACGATACTGTTAACGACTGCGATATTTGTGATACAAATAATTACTCGATCTACAGACGCGATCGTAGTGATCCTAACAAAAAACAAGGTGGTGGTGTCCTAATTCTAGTATCAAAAAAATTCTACTCGCAACATCATCCAACCTGGTCATCTTCCGCCGAGGACATCTGGGTTTCCATTTCCAGCCGTGACCACCAAAAACTTTACGTTTGCTGCGTGTACATCCCGCCTCTAAGTGACGCCAACATTTATAGTGATCACTTTAATAAAATCAGTGATGTGTCCCTACAAATTACTAATAACAAGATAATAATCATGGGTGATTATAATCTACCAAACCTGTAGTGGTCACGTGCTGCCAATAACCCTCATACACCGATCGTCCATCGAAGAACTGACACGCATACCGCCTTACTTAATACAATGTCCTTTTGTAACTTAACCCAACAAAATAACATTCTTAATCATCAGGGCATTATGTTGGATTTAATTTTCTGTACTTTTAATATTAACGTTTCTAAATGTAATGAACCTATCAGCAAATTAGAGCCTTTTCACCCCGCTTTAGAAATTAACTGTGATTTTTTATGTTTTAAACCGCTTCTGCGTAACAATATTTCACGATATAATTTTAATAAATGTGATCATGAAAGTCTTATTTATAAATTATCCGCTGTCGATTGGGATTCTAAACTCATACATAAAAATGTTAATGATAATGTTAAAGTATTTTATAACATTATTTATGGCTTTCTAGATTCTTATTATCCCACATACAATTGTAAAAACAAAAAATATCCGCAATGGTTTTCCAACTCTCTCATAAAAATTATTAAAGAAAAAGATAAACATCACAAGAAATGGAAAATTTATGGCAACTTTCATGACTACAACACCTTTTCAATACTCCGCAAAAGAATGAAAACCATAATATATCAAGACCACCGTAACTATCTCAAATTTATTGAAAATAATATTAAAAATAACGTTACATACTTCTGGCAGCACACAAAAATTCAACGGAAGGATACTGGCCTACCCAATTCAATGTTTCTTAATAATGATACAGCTCTATCCGGAAATGAAATATGTGATCTCTTCGCAACATATTTCGAATCAGTGTACACAACTCAACAAAATAATACTGACACGCCTCACATCTCTACAAATTTTTATATAGGGCACATAACAATTCAAGAAGAAGATATTTTACAATGTCTAACCACAATAAACATTAAAAAAGGATGCGAACCTGACAAAATACACCCTATCTTTATAAGAACATGTGCGTATTATCTGTCCTATCCATTATTTTTATTATTTAACAAATCGCTTCAGACGGGTATATTTCCCGAAATTTGGAAATTATCCCATATCACGCCTATTTATAAATCCGGCGATAAAAGAAATATATCCAATTACAGGAATATCTCCATATTGTCTGTTTTTGGTAAAATTTTGGAACACCTAATCATAAATAAAATTAAACCGGATTTTAATACAATAATAACTCCTAAACAAACAGGATTTTGTAGTAAAAAATCTATTCTAAACAATCTCATTCCGTTTAGTGAGTACATAGGAAAGTGTTTAGACAAAAAAAAAACAAGTTGACGTTGTGTACACTGATTTCAGCAAAGCTTTTGATAGGGTTAATCACGTCCTACTTATAAGAAAGCTGGAATCCTACGGTGTTCATGGTTATCTTTTGCGGTGGATTGATTCATACATAAAAAATTGTTCTCAGTTAGTGTATGTTAATGGCTTCAAATCTCGAATTATAAACGTCACTTCTGGTGTACCTCAAGGGTCACATTTAGGGCCATTATATATATATATATATAAATTAGCTCTCCAGGCCGTTGAGGCCCATGGCTTCTCTCGCAATGTCTCTCCATAGCTCTCTATTTAATGCCTTTTGCTTCCAATTGTCCACTTTAAGTTCTTGTAGGTCTTTTTTAATAGCACTTAACCACTTTTCTTTAGGTCGTCCACGCCTCTTCTTGGCCACCACTCCACCATTAAACACTGCTTTCGTCAGTCTACTGTCTTGCATTCGCATCACGTGTCTCAACCATCTAAGTCTTTGTGATTTTATAACTCCCACTATCCCTGATTCACTGTATAAGTTCATTAAATCTAAGTTTGTTCTTCTCATCCACATTTCACCTTCTTTTTTCCCTCCAAATATTTTCCTTAAGATTTTTCTCTCCCACACTTCCATCTTCTTCTGACTACTTTTGTTCAGCACCCATAACTCACTCCCGTATGTTACTGTTGGCCTTATAACGGTCTTGTACAGTCTTATCTTGGTTTGTCTCGATACATTTCTTGATTTTAGCACGCCATGTAAAGCGCCAAAGCACTTGCTTCCCTTTACCAATCTAGCTTCAATCTCTATATCTTCTTTGATAGCATTTGACAGAATTACTCCAAGGTATGTGAATTGGTCTACTTCTTGATAATTGTGTTCAGTTTCATATTCTAGTTTTATGCGCAGTCCATTGGTATGTATTTCGGTTTTGCTCTTAATGTGCATATATTTGGTTTTTTCTTTGTTAATTTGTAAACCTACTTTATCTGCCGTGGGATTTAATCTTCTCATTATTTGAATTATGTCTTTTTTGGATCTAGTTATTATCACAATATCGTCTGCATAAGCCAAAACTTGGTGTCTATGATGATATATAGTTCTTGTTGTCTGTATATTACTTTCCCGTATTATCCATTCCAAAACCAAATTGAATAAAACAGGTGAGAGAGTGTCTCCTTGTCTCAAGCCTTTAGATACTGAGAAACTTTCAGATTTTTTCCCGTCTATAGAAACTCTACATGTTGTATTTTTCTGCGTCATGTTAATTAATCTAATTAGTTTGTCATCTATATTGAAGCTTTTTAGTATATTGTACAGCTTTTCTTGCTTAATTGTATCATACGCTTGTTTATAGTCGATAAAGAGCATATGTAGAGGTAGGTCATGTTCGTAGCTATTTCCCATAATTTCTTTTAGTGTGAAAATTTGGTCTGTCGTTGACCTGTTAGGTCTGAAGCCAGCTTGGTAGTCACCTAATATTCCTTCAGCATCTTTATTTATCCTATTTCTAATAGCTGTTGTTGTTATTTTATATACTGTGTTAAGCAGCGCTATGCCTCTATAGTTTTCGCAGGCAGTTCTATCACCTTTTTTATGTATAGGGTGAATTATAGCCTCGTCCCATCTTTTTGGCATTTTTTCAGTATCCCATACTTCTTTGATGATAGCATATATTTGGCTCATAATCCTTACCATCCAGTTTATATAGCTCCGCAGGTATCCCATTTCCTCCTGGACTTTTATGGTTATTTAAATTTTTAATTATGTTAGTAATTTCTTCTTTATTTGGCACGCCAATTTCTTGTGATTGTCCCTCAGAGCCATCTATTAGGGTTTCAGTTATTGTTTCTTCATCTTCAGTTTCGTTGTTAGTGTTTCCGTTTAATGTTTCTCTAAAGTATTCGGCCCACCGTTTTACTCTATCGGTGCCTGTTACTAGATTCCCCTGCTTGTCTCTACAGTATATTGTTCTTTGTTTGTATCCTTCTTTTTGTTTCTTCACTTCTTGGTACAAATTCCGGATATGTTTATTTTTATAGTTCATTTCTATCCTATCAATAGCCTTTTCTGTTTCTTCTCTTTTTTTCCGTCTGCACAGCTGCTTTGTATTTTTCCTTGCTTGTTCATACCTTGCTTTGTTACTTTCGCTAGTGTTTTGGAGATATTGTAGTCTAGCCCTATTCTTTTCTTCTACCATTCTTTGACATTCTTGATCGTACCAGCTTTTTTTATTTTGTGTCAAAGATTTCCCCAACACCTTATGTGCCGTGTCATCTATTAAGTCTTCTAATTCTGTCCATTTTTCATCTAAATTCTCTGACTTCTTATGTCATTACTTTTCAATATATATATTAACACTATATCGAATCACTTTCATGACTGCGAATTTCTACTGTATGCAGATGACTTAAAGATTTATAAATGTATAGAGGTCCTTTAATGATTGTGATTTGTTACAGAAACATACATACATACATACATATCTTCACGCTATATCCCAACAAATGGGGTAGCACGAACCCTAAAATCACTCATAAAACATTCACTCATCACACCCATCAAACAACCAGTCATCGTCAAACACCCTCATTCAAACACACCACCCTCACTTCAACCACTTTCATAGATCACTCCATATAAACTCATTCATTTATTACACTCGAAATTATTATCACACAACAAACCTTCAATCACATCATTCCTTTACACTTACCATTCATTTTCTTTCTTCAACGTACATAACGAATGCATAAAAAAAATCTCAAATTACTCACGTTTACTCCTAACTACGAATCTAATAACGAAACTAACAACGAATCTACAAGATTAGAAAAGATGAAAGCGATAGTCTGCACTTATATATGAAAGAAAAGACCACACAATGCAGTATCTGAAAATGAAACAAAAAGATAAGAAAGGGAGGGAGCGTCGCCCTGCGCTTGTTTTTGAAAGTGAATTTCACACAATTGCAGTTAAACACTACGTAATAACTGAAAACGAATTAAAATATAAGAAAGGAAGGGAGTGTCGCTCTACGCTTGTTTTTGGAAGTAAATTCCACACAATTGCAGTTAAACACTCAATGTAAGATCAGAAAAGAATAAAAAAGATAAGAAACGAAGGGAGTGTCGTCCCTGCGCTTGTTTTTGAAAGTGAATTTCACACAATTACAGGTAAACACTCTAATGAAATTACTAAACAACGAAACTAAAATCTAAAACTCTGCGCTTTTCTGAAATCATCAGATTCATTCCGCAATTAATCTTCGCCAAACGTTCCTATCCTGACACACCACTTTTGCTTCATCCACATTCATAATTCCTTTCATACAAGCACGTTTGTTCCTCGTACTCGGAAACTTTCGTTCACGCAACAATCCTTCTATCATATTCATCCATTTATTCATAGGTCGCCCACGCAATCTTTCACCCTCAATTTCACCAACATATACCTGTTTCACTAATCTCTCATTCGACATACGTTCAACATGCCCAAACCATCTCAACTGACTTATACCTACTTTTCTAACTACATTCTTCTCAATTTCACACTCACCATACACCAATGTATTCCGGACACGATCTCTTCTAGTATAACCACACACACCCCGCAAATACCTCATTTCCACAGTAGTTATACGACGTTCATGTTTCTTCATCCACACCCAACATTCACTACCATACATCAATGTAGGCACTATAACACCATTATACACACTTAATCGAGCATCTCTTGATACATTCACATTTCGAGCAAAGGTTCCCAGAGCACCCAATACCTTGCGTCCCGCAGATACTCTTCTTTCAATCTCACAATCAATACGTCCATCCCTTGAAAACATACTACCCAAATATAAAAACTCATTCACTTGACCCAATCTCACACCATTCACCGAAACATTACAATCAGTCACCAAATCGCTCTTTTCAAACACTAACACTTTACATTTATCGACATTTAATAATAAATTTAAATCTTTTCCTACTTCATTTATATTTAGAATCATTCGTCTCAATTGCTCTTCAGATTCACCCATAACAACCACATCATCCGCATACGCTAACGCAGGCACAACACTACCACCAATATGTACACCATCCACCCCATTCAACGCCGTTCGTAACAATACATCCATGTACAAATTAAAGAGCCACGGAGACATCCCACAACCTTGTTTCACGCCAATGTCTATACAAAACCAATCACTCAATCTACCATTAACTCTCACCGCAGCCTCACTACCTTCATACAGCGCACGAATTGCCCCCAACAAATTACCATTTATACCGTACTGTAACAGTACATTCCATAATGTCTCACGATGAACACTATCATATGCTTTTTTAAGATCGAGAAAGCCACAGAACACCTTCTTGTTCTTAGCAAGTGACTTTTCAACAATCATACGAAGAGAAAACAATTGATCCACACATCCTCTCTCAGGCAAAAAACCACCTTGCATATCGCTTAACTTGGAGATTGTTAAGGTTCGTACCTTATGAATAAGAATCTTCCCGTACAACTTCCCTACCACACTCAGCAAACTTATCGCACGAAAATTAGTACATTCACTCGAACTACCTTTACCTTTAAATAAAGGACAAATGATAGCACATTTCCAATCATCAGGAGCCACACACCGTTTTAAACAAAATCTAAACAAATAAACTAACCAGTCAAATAACCTCTCACCTCCATACTTCAACATCTCATTCGATATACCATCCAAACCAGGAGCCTTACCATTCTTCAGACGCATCAATGCGAAACTAACATCACTCTCATCTATATCCCATTCATCACCACTAACATTTTCGCTAACATTTTCACTACAACCATTCGGTCTATTAATGCTACCATATAAAGTCCTGTTACAGAAACAACTTAATAAATTGGAACTATACTGTACTGAGAACAATTTAGCTCTTAATATTTCTAAATGTTACATTGTAAGTTATACTAGAAATAAAAATGTTACTCATTTTAATTATACGTTGCAAAATAATACTCTACAGCGTAAAACCACCATTACAGATCTTGGTATTCTTTTCGATTGTAAATTATTATTGAATGAACATATTGATTTTACTGTTAATAGAGCATATAAAATATTAGGATTTGTCTTCAGATCATGTAAAAATTTCACTACAATTGAACCATTTTTATTATTGTACAAATCTTTAGTACGTCCTATTATTGAATATGCTTCTCAGATATGGAATCCTACTTACACTAAAAATACCACTCTTCTGGAATCTGTAAAAAAAAATTTGTAAATATGTTAAAATATAAATTCTTCACTACGAATGAAGATTACAAAACCATATTAAAAGAATTAAATTTGCAGTCTCTTGAACAGAGAAGACTAACAGCTGACATGCTCCTATTATTTAAAATTGTAAACAATCATATAGACGGTCTTAATATTTAAAACAACTTTAATTTTCATGTTCCACAAACAAATACAAGGAATAAAAATATGTTTAATGTTGCAAAATGCAATACTAATAATTACAAAAACTTGACAGTTAACAGGATTATGGAAACATATAATAGGAACTATCAGCAGTTAGTTCTCTTCTTTTTGACTATATCACAATTTAAAACAGCTTTAAACCGCTCTGATTCTAATTCAAACTTATAATTTTCTTGTTTATTCTTATTGTAAATGAATTATCGTCTTTATTATTATATGTTGTAAAATTCTTATGTTGTGGAAGCCTATTATTGGGTTTTTCTGTTGGCTTCCCAAATATAAATAAATAAATAAATAAATATATAAAAGTCTTTTAAATTGTCCTGTAAGGTAGTTGGGTGGTCTAAGTCGATGGATAGAGGATCCCAACTATTTTAAACCCTTTAGAATCAATTAGGTTGTCCTTTTTTCAAAGAAATGGTTATACTTCGATTAAAGTTTTTTTTTTATGCGAGAGCAAAATGCATAAATGTCAAATAGAGGTAACAGAATAAATTATTTAGGTCACAAACTAACTAACATCTTTGGGGGCCGTGATTTGACAACTGGTAACCGCACTTTACGCGCAAAATATATCACTTACCGAGATCCCAGGTGTCCCTCCTCCTGCGTAGCTCGGGAACGTGAGATCGCCACTTCTCTAACATCTCGACCCCACCAGTGCCCGCACATAGCGTCCGACGGAGATGTCTCACTGCTCCATACGTAGCTGGAAACGTGGGATTGCCACACCCAGAGTTCTGCCTAGGTAGAGTTCGAAAAGAGAGCGTCCTCCACCCAGGTGTCCGTCATCCTGCGTAGCTTGGTCCGCGGCAACAGCTTTTGCAGAAACAAGCCGGGGTTTTAGTTCCAGTGCCACTGCTTATGGCTGCTACTGGCCATGTCTCGCTAGAAACATGGTCACTCCCCTATCCGCCACCTGGGGACGCGCCCGGTAGTTAGCCCAAACCCCGGGAACTAAACCTAACTTAACCAAGCATAACCTAACCTACGTAGCTGGAGACGTGGGATTGCCACACCCAGAGTTCTGCCTAGGTAGAGTTAGAAAAGAGCGCGTCCTCCACCCTGGTGTCCCTCCTCCTGCGTAGCTTGGTCCGCGGCAACAGCTTTTGCAGAAACAAGCCAAGGTTTTAGTTCCAGTGCCCCTGCTTATGGCTGCTACTGGCCATGTCTCGCTAGAAACATGGTCACTCCCCTATCCGCCACCTGGGGACGCGCCCGGTAGTTAGCCCAAACCCCGGAAACTAAACCTAACTTAACCAAACATAACCTAACCTACGTATCTGGAGACGTGGGATTGCCACACCCAGAGTTCTGCCTAGGTAGAGTTCGAAAAGAGCGCGTCCTCCACCCAAGTATCCCTCCTCCTGCGTAGCTTGGTCCGCGGCAACAGCTTTTGCAGAAGCAACCGGGGTTTTAGTTCCAGTGCCCCTGCTTATGGCTGCTACTGGCCATGTCTCGCTAAAAACATGGTCACTCCCCTATCCGCCACCTGGGGACGCGCTCGGTAGTTACTCCAAACCCCGGGAACTAAACCTAACCTAACCAAACTTAACATAACCTAGCCTACGTAGCTGGAGACGTGGGATTGCCACACCCAGAGTTCTGGCTAGGTAGATTTCGCAAAGAGCGCGTCCTCCAGCCAGGTGTCCCTCCTCCTGCGTAGCTCGGGAACGTGAGATCGCTACTTCTCAAATAGTTCGACACCACCAGCGGCCGCACATAGCGTCGTACAGGAGTATTAAATTTTTATCATATCTCTTCATTTCTAAAATAACGAAGACAGTTTTTAATAATAGATCGTTTCAATAACATTTTATGAAATTTTAATTTCTTAACATTAGGTTTAAAAAGAATAATCGTACACCTTGTTCACAGAATAGAGCACGTCCTTTTGGCCACTATATTTGCATAAAAAGATTATGCCTCTGTATAAACCTCCTTTTTAAATATTTCAACAGTTCAAGTGTTCACGTTTTCGAAATTTAGTTTACAAAATATTACGTTGAAAATATTTAGAAACATTGTTGTATCAATGCATACTTGACGTTAAATATATCGCATATCATATCTGATTTTCCAGTTATAAAATGAAGGTATTTTAAAAACAAGTTTTCAAATAAATATGATTACTGCAAATACTACCTACAAATATTTTCTTCAGAAATTTTAGTTCATGTTTTTGTGGTTACCCTTAATAATCAACATTGCAACAAAAATAGAAAATAACTAGTGTTAAGTAATTATCTATTCTATGGGATGGCTAGCTCAGTGGTATGAAGTCGGCCTGTGGATCCTGAAGTCCCTGATTCGATTCCCACAGGCAACAAATTTTCATAATTTGAAAAAGCTATCCCTGTGATTCCACCACAACTAACATGTTTGGGGGCCGTGATTTGACGACTGGTAAGCGCACTTCACGCGCAAAATATATTTTATTTATTTGATGACAACGTTCCTTTAGACAAATTATACTGTTTTACGAGATATAGCACAATAATGTCTATATTTCCTGCATCTAAAACTCTACTCAAGTTTAAAATAAAAAAATACTTATACGATGTATATATATATATATATACATATACTTTCTTACATAAGTAGACAAAACAAAGTCCCATACGTCAAGCTATTTATATTTTATATTTATAATATTAATTTGACATATACATCATTTTATTTTAGACAATTTTAAATTCATAATCTTTTCTAAAATAATTTGAATGACAGGTCTTTGAACAAATAACTAATTCAATTCACCCGAAAGCAGTACAAGTCAGTTTATTTATTATAGTGAGTTATTTTACGTTTTGTTTTTAAGAAGTATGAAAACAATTCACCTTAATATCTAACACAATCCTATATTTTTGTACCTTCACAGAAATATCTATTTGCTAGTAACTCAAACAATAATTGTTGCTACACAAATTACATGCAATATAATCTTTTTCTAGAAAACTTTCAGAATATTTTGCAAACATTTAAAAATTTACTGATTACCACTTATTACTATGTGCTTCAATTGTAGCTTTATTTTATTTCTGTAATTTCAAATTTAGAGACAGATATTAAAGTAAAACTATTAAATGAATATGTATTTTTACCTATAAAATGTAAATCATATTTCGCTTAATTTATATGATGAATAATTTAGAATTATCAAATAAATCATAATTTATTCTGTGTTTATACTTCTCTAACAAACCGCAACGCTTTTAATTATACTTAAAATCGCTGAAATTTAACAATATCTTTAATGAAATATAATTGTAAAACCAACAACGAATACTTTTTCATTAGATTTGTTTATTTCTTAAATTATATTTACTTTTCACGTTGCTAGGACAATTAAAAGGATATATGAGCATTATTTTTATATTTTATAATAAAATCTTATATCTTTTTGAAGATTCATTTGGTTGATAGTAGTAATCAGCGCCATCTATTACATTTTTTCTGTACTAATTGACACTTTGAACGGCAACGCAAAGGAAACTTATATGGGACATTATTTATACGCTATGGTTTTTGTGGTGAGAGGTGTTGTCGATATTGTGGGTTTTAGACCGCCCGGTTTTTCGACGCTATGGCATTTAGACGGCACGGTTTTATACGGCGCTGTATGCTTCGATCAAAAGTAGTCAATTTAAAAATATGTGGGGAAAAATCTAAGTCGTTCTTCATACGTCATGCACGAACTATTAAAGGACTATCGTTGCCTACTCAAATTATTGACATGAAAGATTTGTTAGAAAATTATTCTTACCTTGACGTTCCACAAATATCAAAATCAAAATTTATTGGAAAACCTACAATATTAATTGGACAAGACAATTGGCCTTTACTAATTAATCGAAAAACCATATATGGACCTTGGAATGGACCTGCACTTAGTAAAACACTTTTAGGATGGGTTGTACTCGGCGAAACTAGTAATCGGAATCAACCAGCTCATAAAAAGTACACCTGCCATATTTACCATCAAGAAAAAGACGACTTAGATATAATTTATGATATGGTAAAAGAGCAATGGAAAATAGAAAATCTTTCTATTTATATGTTCGCCCTAAAGAGTCCGATAGTCGACTGAGTCGACTATCGGACTCTTTAGGGCGAACATATAAATTTAAATTCATGTTTTTTGACAATGTAGGTTCGTACTCATTTTTCCATTTTTGTTATATGTTCGCCCTAAATAAGTACTTGTAACTCAACCTTTGTTTGTTGTTATTCGTTTTATTTGTTGACCTGAAGATGTCCATAACCTTGGCCGAAACGTCGTTGTAATTCTTCAATAAATTTATATACAACTTTAAGCCTTTTGTCCATTACTACCTTACATTATCAGGATCTATTACTGAGGAGAAGTATGTTATGACTACGCCGCCAGTTACAGATGTCATGACTATGTTGACAATTACTATGTTTTGTTCGTAAAAAAAGTTGTTGATAAATATTTTTGAATTTAAAATAAATAAATTTTTTTGACTGTTCTAATTTTTAATAAAAACTTAATCTTAAATTTGGTCTTTCGAGCCAGGATATATTTTATAATAATAATTGACGTTATAGGTAACATGACACCAATTGTTAATGTAGTTTCCTCTTTTGCAAATTTTCCTTCACCCGCTGCTTCTGTTTCCAGTACCCCAGGATATGAATTCGCTGATGGAATTGCATTGAAGAATTTGTCTTCTAATTGTTCTATCCTTATTAGATATTCGTCTTTTAATTTATTTAAATCCTCTTGTACCTTCTGTACATATTTTTCTTCTAATATTCTAGAACTTCTTTCTGATTTTCTAGAATTCTCTTCTAACTTCTGTTCCAAAGTTCTAGAATTTTCTGCCAAATCTTCTTTTTGAATTCTGGAACTTTCTTTTAATTTTATAGAATACTGTTTTAACCTCTGTTCCAGAGTTGTACAATTTTCTTCTGATTTTCTATAATTTTCTTCTAACATCTGTTCAAAATTTCTAGAATTCTCTTCTAACATCTGTTCAAAAGTTCTAAAATTCTCTTCTAATTTTTGTTGCACAGATCCTATTAACTCTTCTTTTAGAATTCTGGAACTTCCATATAACTTTTGTTCCAAAGATCTAGAATTCTCGTCTAATTTTTGTTGTAAAATTGTAGAATTCTCTTCCATTGTCACCAACATTTTAAGATTGTTACTTGAATTAATTTCAAATACAAATTTCTCAGAATCCTGGTTAGCCGCCTCTAAGGCCTCTCGTAGACGCGGTTGTAACGCTGCTTTTAATCCTGATTAGTCTAAACCCCACTCCTCCAACTCTGTCTTGAGATCCATAATTTTCAATTCACATAGTTTTAAACCGAACGACGTCATTTTATTTATTTTTCCTACACACTTCACTATGGGGTGGCTAGCTCAGTGGTATGAAGTCGGCCTCTGGATCATGAGAACCCTGGTTCGATTCCCAGAGGCGACAAACAATTTTCATAATTTCAAAAACTACCCCTGTGGCTCCTTCACCACTAACACCTTTGAGGGCCGTGATTCGATGACTGGTAAGCGCACTTCACGCGCAAAATTTATCACTTACCGAGATCTGCTTCGGCAGAATGCCACACCCAGTAATGGGTAGAAGGCGTGATGATATATTTATATTTATTTATCTATTTACTTAACTATTTAGTAACCCCACACCTGACACTGATTGTAACGGTTTTTGTGTTCTCTAGAAGTGTGTAGGTTTTAAAGTTTGTAAAAATAACTCGCAACTATTTATATTAAACGAAAATAAAAGTATTTATTTATTAAATGAAAAAATAACAACTTATTGAAACTACGAGCCCTAACAACCATATAGCGGATCGCAAACCAACGCGGTGGTAATAGCGGTACCGGTGGCGGTGGCGATCAAATGGTGCCTATATAAGACAATGCAAGTGCGCACCCAAACAGCGATCAGGCTACCGTGCCTGCGTTTTGTGCAGCGTTCATCCACGGCGGTCATTCCGCTACGCGGGCAAACGCAACCTGCAGTATTTGCCCGCTGACCGCGTAGAATAGCAACATGAGTGAAACAGAAAAATTGTTGAATTATTTTTATTGTGATCATATATTATTATTATTATTGTGATCACATGATATTTTATGCACAACTGGGCCGAAATTAATGTGTTTTAGTCATAAAAAGCGGGCGAAAAAAAAATTACAATTTTTATTTATTGTGAATACTTGATTTTGCAAAATGTCATTTTCACATATAAATATACCTGTTTAATATTTTGAATATAAAATTAAATGTTCTTTGTATCACTGGTGAAATTAGCGTTTTTTGCTAATAATACGCTCAGGGTCAGAAACGCTAATTTCATCAGTGGTACATACGGTATTCACCCTTAAAACATAAATAAATATTATATGATTTAGCAAATCCAAATTACAATAGTGTGAAAAAAAAGTAAACTAAAATAAATAAATAAATATATCATCACGCTTTCTACCCATTACTGGGTGTGGCACTCTGCCGAAGCAGATCTCGGTAAGTGATATATTTTGCGCGTGAAGTGCGGTTACCAGTCGTCAAATCACGGCCCCCAAAGATGGTAGTGGTGGGGGAGCCACAGGGGTAGTTTTTGAAATTATGAAAATTGTTTGTCGCCTGTGGGAATCGAACCAAGGCTCTTAGGATCCACAGGCCGACGTCATACCACTGAGCTAGCCACCCTATTAAAAAAGGTAAAGTGTGGTACTAATGGCCAGTTTTTCAATAGGCTGTTATTGTTACTGTTACAATTATCCTCCTTTTAAGTATAAATATAATCTGTTTATCATTGTCTTGTTAAGTTACCAGGCACACAAATATCGAGTAAACAACAGGTTAAATTAACAGATACTATTTTTGGCTGGTAAGATGCAAACAAACAAATTAATTACAAAAGTACACTTTTTTCAATTGTTTTGAAAATCGCGAATTATAATGTCAATGCATTTTCGGATTCTGATGAAGAAGCAGAAATAAGAAATGTTTTAAATATAGTGTAACGAATTTAAAGCCAGACAGTCGAGAACATTCCAGAAACCTTCTCGAGAAACAAGTGCGTAGCAGCGTGACCTCACTTGAGTTCGCTCGCATGTCTGAACGTGTGGTTTGACGGAATATTCTAGGAAATTCTTCGAACGTGTAATATAAATGTGGTGAAATAAATAACAGCTCAAGTGTACCTAATATAAATAATAGTGTTAGTGGCCGTTATATAAATAATATTAGTGTTTAAATATTTATTAGTAGTGTTTAAGATTTATTGTAGTGTTAATTAGTTTTAAATAAGTTTCTGTTATTTTTATATTCATTCATTAAATAAATACTTTTATTTTCGTTTAACATAAATAGTTGTGAGTCATTTCTGTGCCTTAAACAATCTACACACTTCCAGAAAGACGAAAAACGTTACAATAGTATACAGACGACCCTACACTATAAGACAACGACCAGATCATATGAATTATTGGGACGACCTAGATTTCATTGTAAGATTTCGGCTAAGTAAAAATAGTGTTCAAAATTTATTGCTACAAATAGAAGATACGATTAAATTTCCGACAGAAAGGTTGGTATTTATACATTATATATGTTGTTATAATATTCATATACTTAAAATTATATTTACTTTTTTTTAGAAATCATGCTGTAAGTCCGTTACAACAATTACTTATAACATTGCGGTTCTATGCAACTGGCAACATGTTAGTCACAGTTGGAGATTTTGGTGGTATACATAAGTCAACAACTAGCGCTATAATTAAACGTGTAACTGAGCAAATATGTACTTTAAAAGCTCAGTATATTAGCATGCCAATGAATGACGAACAAATAATTATACAACAGGGATTTTACAGAATTGCACGCTTTCCACGCGTATTATTAGCTCTAGATTGTACTTATATACGAATCCAGTCGCCAGGAGGACCAAATGCAGAAAATTTTCGGAATCGAAAAGGCTATTTTTCACTAAATGTACAAGCTGCATGTGACTATCAGTTAAAGATCAGAAGTATCGTAGCTCGTTGGCCTGGTGCAAGTCACGATAGTACAATTTTCAATAATTCCTTTTTAAAAGCTCGTTTTGAAGGAGGAATGAATAATTGTCTTATTCTGGGTGACGGAGGTTATCCAGTAATGAGATACTTATTAACTCCTCTACAAAATCCGCAAACAGAAGCAGATCGTCTATATAACGAATCACAAATTCGTACCAGAAACGTAATAGAACGAACATTTGGTGTTTGGAAAAGATGATTTCCAGTTCTTGCATTAGGAATGCGATTGAAGATAACTATAGTTCAAGATGTAGTAGTGGCAACAGCTATCTTACAAAATATTGCCATTGAGGCCTGTACTATGCTACCTGAAGTAAATGAAAATATTTTTCGGCATATAAATGAAGTTGTACCGCAAAATAATTATCAAAATCCAGATGAAAATTAAACACTTCGAAGACAATTAATTAATGATTACTTTTCTCGTTTGTTGTAGTTTTATAATGCAAAGTATTGAATTGGATAAAAAAAATATATTAGGTACTTCACTTTCATGTTATACATTACATTCAAGTTTGCAAATATATAAATATCGTATTTTATTTTATATTTAATATTTATCTCTATTATAGAAACAATATAACATTTGTTTATGGAATAAATTATGCAAACTCCTTATACGTAATTAAAAATTTATAACTACTAAGCAGAAATTACATTAAATGCAAATTTTATTCTTATTGAATGAAAACAAAAATATATTAAACTTTGAATACAGAATCTGACCAATATTCTGACACCTTTTTTAACTATATTAATCGGTAAATTAATTATTCATTAAGCCAAAAAAATATGAATGTCTTTTAAATATTTTCCAAATAAAAAAAATACATTTTAATTAAACTGTTCAAAGTAATTTGTTTAATCTCTTTTTCCTTTTTTAAATTATCAATTTCTAATTCTTTTTTACTAATTTCCGTGTCAATACATTTTATTTTCTGGTTGAGATAATATATTTTCAATCTTTTCTCTTGCATATTTAACTTTACATCTTCTTTTTGTAACTCAATTAGTTCTAATTTTGTTTTTGTTATGGCACTGACGTTTTCCAGCGTGTTTTCTCTTAATTGTTTACTTTTCCGTCTATGCCAAGGTGCTTCTGAAAATAATATAAAATTTATAATATTTTTCATATACAAAATATTTGTTAGATTATTTTACTTGTTACTGCTGGAGTGGGTTCTGATTCTGAATAAATATTTTCATTAACAGGCATAGTTACAGCATTTTGAATGTCTTCTGTGTGCAAGGGTAGTATTACAACATCTTCTAAAACTTCTAAAACTTGTGCAGATTCGGATGTGACGCAATCTTCTATCTAAAAGCAACAATTATTATGATATAATTGTATTTTGTATGTGTAATATACATAAACATACAACAAATAATGCGTGCATAGGTAAAATACAACACGTGCCGTTTATATAATAATTATAATTACATATCGTATATTATAACCATATTTATTTATATAACCATATTTATTTTCTTACCTTATCGTCATCATTTCGAGCCATTAGTCCTTCAGTAGAAAGAGATATTATGGAAAGTAATTTTTCTTCTAAAGGTGTGAAGACAATTTTTTTAAATTCCCTTCCGGCCGTTTTGTACAACTGTTGATTTTCATTAGATTTCTTTTTACGTAACATTTTTTTCAAATATTCGTACTTCGTTTTCAATGTTTTACATGTTCGTGGACATTGACCATTTAAGCTGTTAAATTCTTCTGTGAGTGTGTCCCAAGCTGCTTCTTTTTCCGTCCATGATTTATGATCGAACAATGAAATAGATCTCCTAATCAATTTCATTGTTCGATATGTTTGCGGAACGTTGCTTCTTCTTATTACCTTCATCCATTTCAAAAGGACTTTAATTAATGATTATTTTTTTGATAAATACTTTTGACTATTTTTGACACTTCTGAACAATATAATCTCACTTTACAACATACAGGGTAGCCAACGTTCACTCAGAAAGTGAAAAACACAGGCACATTTAACAGTCACTTTACCAGTTACATTACAGTTATGTTTTGGTAAACAACAGTAACAATAACAGCTGAATGAAAAACTGGGCATAAATCTCTTAAATCTCTTAAACCTCTTCAGTTTTCTCTCGTCTTCGTCGAATGTATAATAGCATCTCTTCTTTTTCCATTTCCCGTCCAACATCCATTGCAGTGCAAATATATTAGCAGAATACAACAGGCGATCACCTCAAACAAACCGCATCAGTGTGCGTCGATGTGTTCGCCACCGTGGCCGCCACTGCCACCGCTACCGCCACCGCCATCGACACCGCGTTGGTTTGCGATCCGCTTATTATATTGGGACAAAATTAAATACATATATAATTAAGATATTTGAGAGTTTATTTTTTTTCTAATATTTTTTTTAAATTTAATATTATTTATTTTCTTAATTAAGAACATTTGAGACCAATCAGCAACACAACAACAAAATACTTATTCTGTTAACTGTAATTAACAAGAAAAATTTTCATTTTGTGTGACAACTAAATATTGGGACAATACAAATTAACTGTTAAATATGAAACAAGATAAGATAAGTAATTTGTGAAAACAATGCAACGAAACGTCGGATTAATCGGCAGTTGCTTTCTTATTGCTTTGAATGAATCGCTGCGTTTATTTAACATAATACTATGTGATATCTCCACAAGTTCAAAAATTCGTGAGTTAGTGTGCAAAAATTATTGTCGCACTAAAACAATATGTGGAGTGGCAGCTGAACTTAATATTTCTAAAACTACAGTGTGGAATATTATTAAGCATTATGGAGAAATCGGAAGTATTCTAGATAAAAAAGGTAAAAATCCGGATCGCCCAAAATTAGTTTCTGATAGACATAAGAGAATATTAGTAAAACTATGCAAAAAAAGGCCGAAGAAATACTTTAAGGCAAATTACGACTGAATGGAATTACGGAATCAGATTAAATCTGTCAAGGGAGTGGTGGATTCATAAATGTCGAGTAAAGTTTTATATGGTTGAAATTACAAGAAACAATTTCAAAAGTATATTTCACAAAAAAAAATCTTCTAGACCAAGGAAAAGCCACTATTAACGTAAAAACAAAAGAAAACAAGGCTCAAATGTACAAAATCTAAACTATCTTGGTCGGTAGAAGATTGACATAGAGTAATTTTAGCGACGAATCAAAATTCGACGTATGTGTTGGTGATGACAGCAAACGCGTGATTGCCTAAAACGTACAATAAAATTTCCTAAAGGAGTGATGATTTGGGGCAGCATGACAGCTTCAGGTTTAGGGTGCTTTTAATTTATTGATGGTACCATGAATGCTTAGAAATATCAACAAATAGTGCAAAACAGTCTGTTATCAAGTATGGCGAAGTTATATGTTGGTGAAAATTATATTTTTCAGCAGGATGGGGCGGCCTGTCATACGGCCAAAACCACAAGAAAGTGGTTTGACGACGTAAATGTTCTTTCTTGATCTTCTAACCAATCCTGATCTCAATATCATTGAAACAGTGTGACATAAAATGAAACAAACATGGAGGAACAATCCACAACGAACATTACTAGAACTTAAAGCCAAAATAGAGCAAATTTGGAATTGATTTAGGTACTTCTGAAACGTACAGATCCATAGTTGAGTCCATGCCCAATCGAATTCGAGTGGTCATAAAATATAAGGGCGATGTTGCTCCATTTTAGAAATAAAAATTCGTATTATGTCCCAATATTTAGTTGCCACATAAAATTAACATTTTATTTGTTAATTACGGATTGTCGGCTCACGAACGACTCCTCCAGGTATAATATAAATGTTCGAAAGTTTCTGATCAGTGGTAAGGTAGCGAAACAGAAATAATGATGCGGACTTCCTA
Source organism: Pterostichus madidus (assembly GCA_911728475.2). Lineage (NCBI taxonomy): Eukaryota > Metazoa > Arthropoda > Insecta > Coleoptera > Carabidae > Pterostichus > Pterostichus madidus. The sequence continues at coordinate 20,411,098 of OU452305.1, read as the reverse complement.
TGTTACAGTCTATTTACACTATGATACACCTACACGCTAAGTTTGATTTACACTATGATACCTCTACACGCTAAGTTTGATTTACACTATGATACACTTACACGCTAAGTTTGATTATTCTAAATACACATATACAATTTACATAATAGCCAGCGGTGACGACCCTCACTTTAGGTGCGGACGGCGTGTCTGCACGTGTAAAGGGGGCATGGATAACCTGTCGCTGAGGGATGGGAGGGCCGGTCGACGAGTCGCGATGATGAAGCGGACGGCGCGTCGTCGTCTTCGGGAGATGTTCGCTGGTGATTGACCCCCACCTCAGGCGCGGACGGCGTTGCCGCGCATATGAAGGGGGGCGAGGTCGATGGGGACAGGAGAGTTGTCTTACCTGGGCGATGAGGGTGCTAACGGCCCAGCGATGTTGCTGGGCGACGGTCCCTGCTGGTGAAACCTCCTCCAGGCGCGGGCAGCGGTGCCGCGCATGTGAAGGAGTGTAGGTTGCTGCGTGGACCGGAGGGTCATCTGGTCCCGGTGATCGTTTGGATGGTGTGTCGGGCGAACTCCACTTTCGCGGCGTCGTGAGGCTTTGTGGGCCGCACGGTGAGTTTGGCCCGGATCCTCGGTGAGCGTCGAGGCATCGGGTGAGGCGACGGCGGCACGTCAGAGCCTCTTCGGCAAGCGTGTTGTCGGCGGCATGGCAGAGCCTCTTCGGCTAAGCGTGGTGTGGTGCACGGCAGAGCCTCTTCGGCTAAGCGTGGTGTGGTGCACAGCAGAGCCTCTTCGGCTAAGCGTGGTGAGTGATGATGTGTGCAGAGCCTCTTCGGCTTGGCGCGGTGAGCGGCGACCATCCACTGACTTCTTCTCTGACTTCAGCCCTTCTTATACCCGCCCGCCCGAGTGGGGGTGAGTCTAAGGAACGCGTGGCTTGCTGTGGTTGGTGGTGCCAAGCCTCGCTCAAGGGTGGCGTGACGTCACCACTGCTGCAGTCAAGAGCGCTTCAGCGGGCGATGGCTGACAGGTTACGCGTCGCAACAGGATGATGGAGTAAGTATTTTGTTTTTCGTGTTGCTGATTGGTTCGAATTATTGTTAATTAACTAAATATATAGTATTAAATTTTTTTAAAATATTGGAAAAGAAAATAAACTCTCAAATATCTGAATTATATATGTTTTTGATTTTGTCCCAGTATATAGTAATTAGGGCTCGTAATTAACACTATAACACTATTTAATATAAATTACACAGACACACAAAAAAAGAAAAATTTCGAGTGAGGGAGTACAGAATAATATATTCTTATGTATTTTGGCGCGCTAAATCCGAATCCAACATCAGAATATAAAATATTGACGAGGGCAAAACTCTACAATGTAATACATTGAAATGTTACTTTTTCATTTGAAGCTGAGTGTGAGCTTGAAACTGGATGAAATAACACAGTGTAGAAGTAAGGGGCATCAAAGTTTTACGCATGTGAACTAATTTAAAGTAAATCGACCCTGGAAATATTATAGTGGCGTAAAGATACCTTCACCAGACGGTAAGTTTTATAAATGAAGTTTTTATAGATTTTTCTTTAAAATGTTCCATATAATAATCAACAATGAAAGGAGATATTAGTGAACCGATAGCTAAACTATCAACCTGCTTAAAAAATTATTGTTGAACACAAAGTAGTTGATGTTAAGCAGTGTCGAAAAATATCCAATGAAAAATTACATTCTAAAAGCTTGAGTGTATCTTGAATGGGAACTTTTGTAAATAGTGTCAGCGATTATGCATCTAAAGGTATTGAATAACTATTATAGTATTAATTTTTTTGACTAGCTTAATTAGGATTAGATCACCACCACCAGTAGACGATTACGTAGGGGTTAGTTAGTCTTTAATTTACTTAATGTGTAATTATTTTTTAGTTTGTTCTTGACCATTCTTTTGAACAATCGTGTTAGGTAGTGATTGTGTAGTGAGTTACGTCGAAGACGAGTCGAGGTGAGTTTCACTGAGCGTGTAAGCGTGTGAGCCTGTGAGTGCAATTGTTTGGTATGTTGATATGATTTGATATTCTAACACCAAATCCTTATTCCTTTATGGCGACGCCATCCTATTAACTTGCTGTGTGCGAGGGGAGGCAACCGAGTTCGCTCAACGACGCGCCAGTTACCGGCCTGGTGCCAACGGTGCCCTGCTTGAGTTCAGGAACCCAGCTTTCACTTGCATCTTGAGTGGTGTGGTGGTGTTTAGAGTTTCAGCTCGGCTTTCAACTCTTTCACCTGAAGCCTTGTGAAGCCGCTCGTGTAAGATGTCAAGTTCTCGATTACTGTGTGTTATCGAGGTCGCGTATCATGCTGTGTGCGTGAAGCGATGTTCTGGGGCCCGTGATATACTGTGTGTTATCCGGTGCCTGTGCCACCCGGTTGTTAATCGTGGTATGCGGCTCTCATACTCTAAGCTGTGTGCGCGGAGTGAGAGGATCTCTTTATTTCGTCCTAGTATGCTCATACTGTGTTGTGTGCATCTGGACGGATAATTGAGAGTTTGACCGAGAGTGTGTAATTTGTTAGCGAGGCTATGTGAAGTGCTTGAGCTCATGGTAGTTTCTTTCTTTTCAGAAGAGCGTTCCGGCTGGACAACCAAGGACCTAATTTTAAGTGTGTGATTGTAATATTTTGGGGTAATTATACTTGTTTACACATCTTTAACAATAGTGGATATTTCATTATCTCATTGAAGTATTTTTGTCTTTGAAGTAAGAAGCTAAATTTCCGATACACGTTCTAAGTAACAATTCATACGTTCTTGAATTTATATAGTTAACACCATGTTAATGTGGTACACTTCTTTCTTGTGAATCTTCGGTATGTATGGATCTTGAAAAGTTAATCTCTTCTAACATCGTAATGTAAAGTTGATTCTTTAATTAGTGTTGAAGTTTGAGACTTGAGACGACTACAAGGATTTTTCGTATCTTCCACATAAGCTAGACCAGCTAATAAGTTTCGTACTTTGTGTATTCGAGAAGGCTATGTATTAAAAAGCATGACTGCCTCTAAAACTCCATTCCCTGTATGAAAACGATGACATCATATGTGGACGAGGTTATCATAGAAACAACGAAATATAGCTATCTTTTTTAATCATATTCGTACCTATGCGAATGACATTAACGTATGTCTTAATAAGTAAAGACACATGTTACATGTTTTTTCACGTTCTATCATATTAATTATTTTAATGAAAACGTATGACAGTTCCTACTAATACGAAAATTTATATTTATTTTGTTCACATTTGTTGAAAAAAATAAAAATAGAGATCTATGGCCATGATTTTGTTATTTTCTCGCATGTCATTTCTAAGTTTGTGACATTTTTGATACATAAATAAAGACTGAGAAATAAGAAATGGCTTATAAAATTTTGGGTAATCAAATTCAGAAATGCGTTTGTCATCTTAATGATTATTTTGCGCTGGACTTAGATAATTGAGGACCTTTCATTAATTTAACTGTAGTACAAGAGGTAATGTGCATTGTATTTTCATATATTATTTATTTATATATAATAATAATACATATAAATATGTATATTCCTTTGAGTTTTATTTTACAAAATTACAAATTTCAATAAGGTAGGTTATATATTTCGTGGGCTAAGATAAATTTATATTTTGTTGTTATTTAATATATGCAGTATTTGGTTTCATTTATAAAGTAATTAAATTTTATACAGTATTATATATTTTAATCAGACATTTAAATTTTAGGTTCTGTTTTAAAAATGTCAATTCAATACCAATGTAAACGTTTTAAGTACAAAATCTTGAATCACATGGATACCGAATGTGACGTAATCGTTTTCATACAGGTAATGGAGTTTAATAACTTAAACCAAAAGTGTATATAATTTAATAATAATATATTTAAAAAATATAATTTCTTTTATTTCCATAAAGAATATAAAGTTAAAAATGAATAAATAAATATATCATCACATCTTCTACCCATTACCGGGTGTGGCACTCTGCTGAAGCAGATCTCGGTAAGTGATAAATTTATGCGCGTGAAGTGCGGTTACTATTCGTTAAATCACGGCCCCGATAGATGTAAGTAGTGAGGGAGCCACAGAGGTAATTTTAATATGTTAAAATGTTTGTCAGCTGTGGGAATCGATCCAGGGTTCTCAGGATCCACAGGCCGACTTGATATCACTGTGTCACCTACCCCATAAAAATATAAAAAGTAATTGATATTTTTAATTATATCATGTAATTTAATTATTTTTTTATGTAATTGAGTTAATTAATTGGTGTGCTTTTGTAACGTAAAGTAATGTAATTGAACGACGCTAATTTAATTAATATTGAGTCTGCAATTTCGAGGCAAATATTGACACAATTTTTAAATTAATTTGCCCATTTGCTATTTATATGCAGTAGCGGATTATCTATAAGGAGCAATAGGCACGCACCCAAAAAGCGCCTATCTTTTTGCCTTAACATATACTCACCCAATTATTTCTTAACAATAATGCATGAACAAAAATGAAACGAATAGATATTCCGACATTTTAATTTTGTTAATTTTTATTTTATCAATAAAGTACATTGTATGAATAGCAATTGTATACAATATTGTATATAGTTGTGATTTTATGCTGTTTATTGTTTCATATAGCTCTAATTGAAAATAATAATTATCGCTTGAACATAATTCTCATTTCGTTCTTTTTAATTTAATTTAAATTTTGTGCATCGAGATAAGATTAGGTAAAATTTAAATTTGTCATACAATAGCTACGTTTAACAATCTCCTTTTGGCAAGAATATACTTTGATAACTCACTGGCAACACTGCGGATTGTGAATTTGAGAATCTGATATTGATTCCCGCAGTAGACAATCTATATACCACATTAAAATTACCATGTTGCATCTCCTCCAGTAAGTGGCCATGATTTTACGGCTGGTAAGCGGACTTCACTCATATAAAATTATAGTCATTAAATATTTTCTTTATTTGCCTATTATATCTTAGAAGTTCTATCGCATTTATTCTTTTATTGAAAACGCATGACAGTTCTTTCTAATCCGAAAATTTATATCGACTTCATTTACATTTGTTTATAAAATAAAAATAAAGATCGATTGTTATTGTATGTGGCGATTTACATGGCTGGGTGGGAGTTAAGGGAAGCATATCTGGGAATGTATTGGGTAAGTTTGGTGATGCGGGAATGAATGAAAACGGTAGGAAAATAGTTTCATTCTGTTTGGAGCGTGATCTCTTTGTTTCCAACTCTGCCTTTAAACATAAATTAGCTCATTTGTATACATGGGAGAATGTGAAAGAGAATAGATGGAATATGATTAATTTTATTTTGTATGATGAACGATTGAGAAGTATAGTTGTAAAACGTGTGTGAAGCGTGGTGCTGAATTGGGTACGAATGGCCATTATTTGGTGGTATCACGTATATGTCTAAATAAATGTTGGAGAATTAGGGTGAAAAATACCGAAAAAATGTTTTCGTGTGAAATCCAGTGCGCTGCAGAATACGGATGTTAGAGTTTGTTTGCTGAGAAAATAAATTAATCTTTGCCTGTATGTAAGCTTAATTTTGAATGCAGCATAAATGATGTTTGATTGAAATTTAAGGATACAATTCTAAAATGTGCAACAGTAGTTTATAGTGAATGTAATTTAGGCTCTTCTCCAAAGAATGCACGGTAGAATGAAGAAAGAAGTAACAGAAGCGATTGTGTTGAACAAGAGAGCATATTTGCGATTTCTAAATGTGAAATATGTGCTTGGAAGTTTACGTGATGAATGTTTGCTGGAATACAAAAGGTTAAATAAATGTGTTAAGAGACCAGTAAGAGAAAGCAAGGCGCGTTTTGATGATTTGATGAGTGAAAGATTGACTAATGTTTTTAGTATGAATAAAAAAATGTTTTGGTTGAGAGTGAAGACATTGAGAGATGGCAATGTAAGGGCATTGAAAGCGATTAAGGCTGCGGATAGTGAGATATTGTGGAATGAATCAGATATTAGGAATAGGTCCTGTAAGTACTTTAGGGCTTTATATGGTAGCATTAATAGACTGAATGATTGCAGTGAAAATGTTAGAGAAAATATTAGTGGTGATGAATGGGATATAGATGAAAGTGATATTAGTTTTACATTGATACATCTGAAGAATGGTAATGCTTCCGGTTTGGATGGTATATCGAATGAGATGTTGAAGTATGGGAGCGAAAGGTTATTTGACTGGTTAGTTTATTTGTTTAGATTCTGTTTAAATCAGTATGTGGCTCCTGATGATTGGAAACGTGCTATCATTTGTTCTTTATTTAAAGGTAAAGGTATTTCGAGTGAATGTGCTAATTTTCGTGTGATAAGTTTGCCTAGTGTGATAGAGAAGTTACGGGAAGATTCTTATTCATAAGGTACGAACCTTAACAATCTCCAATATGCAAGGTGTTTTTTTGCCTGAGAGAGGGTGTGTGGATAAATTGTTTTCTCTTCGTATGATTGTTGAAAAGTCACTTGCTAAGAACAAGAAGGTGTTCTGTGGCTTTCTCGATCTTAAAAAAGCATATGATAGTGTTCATCGTGAGATATTATGGAATGTACTTCTACAGTACGGTACAAATGGTAATTTGTTGGGGGCATTTCGTGCGCTATATGAAGGTAGTGAGGCTGCAGTGAGAGTTAATGGTAGATTGAGTGATTGGTTTTGTATAGATATTGGCGTGAAACAAGGTTATGGGATGTCTCCGTGGCTCTTTAATTTGTACATGGATGTGTTGTTACGAACGGCGTTGAATGAAGTGGATGATGTACATATTGGTGGTAGTGTTGTGGATGATGTTGTTGTTATGGATCAATCTGAAGAGTAATTGAGACGAATGATTCTAAGTATAAATGAAGTGGGAAAAGATTTAAATTTGTTATTAAATAAATGTTGATAAATGTAAAGTGTTAGCGTTTGAAAAGAGCGATTTGGTGACTGACTGCAATGTTTCGGTGAATGGTGTGACATTGGGTCAAGTGAATGATTTTTTATATTTGGGTAGTATGTTTTCGAAGGATGGACGTGTTCACTGTGAGATTGAAAGAAGAGTCTCTGCGAGATGCAAGGTATTGGGTGCTCTGGAAATCTTTGCTCGAAATGTGAATGTATCCAGAGATGCTCGAATGAGTGTGTATAATGGTGTTTTAGTGCTTACATTGATGTATGGTACTGAATATTGGGTGTGGATGAAGAAACATGAATGTCGTATAACTGCTGTGGAAATGAGGTATTTGCGGGGTGTGTCTGGTTATACTAGAAGAGATCGTGTCCGGAATACTTTGGTGTATGATGAGTGTGAAATTGAGAAGAATGTAGTAAGGAAAGTAGGTATAAATCAGTTGAGATGGTTTGGGCATGTAGAACGTATGTCGAATCAGAGATTGGTGAAACAGGTATATGTTGGTGAAATTGAGGGTGAAAAATTGCGTGGGCGACCTATGAATAAATGGGTGAATATGATTGAAAGATTGTTGCGTGAACGAAAATTTTCGAATATGAGGAACAAACGTGCTTGTATGAAAGGAATTATGAATGTGGACGAAGCTAAAGTGGTGTGTCAGGATACGAACGTTTGGCGAAGATTAATTGCGGAATGAATCTGATGATTTAAGAAAAGAGCAGGATTTTTGAGTTTATTTTTGTTTTCTAGTAATTTTATTAGAGTGTTCCCTGAAATTTTTTGAAATTCACTTTCAAAAACAAGCGCATGGACGGTACTCCCTTCGTTTCTTATCTTATTTTTCGTTTTTTGATCTTACATTGAGTGTTTAACTGCAATTGTGTGGAATTCACTTTCAAAAGTAAGCGTAGAGCGACACTCCCTTCCTTTCTTATCTTTTAATTCGTTTTCAGTTCTTACGTAGAGTGTTTAACTACAATTGTGTGGAATTCACTTTCAAAAACAAGCGCAGGGCGACACTATTTTCCTTTTGTAACTTTTTGTTTCATTTTCAGTTACTGCATTGTGTGGACTTTTATCTTTTCTAATCTTTATAGATTCGTTGTTAGATTCGTTATTAGATTCGTTTTTAGGAGTAAGCGTGAGTAATTTGAGAAGTTTTATGCATATGTTATGTCCGTCGAAGGAAGAAGATAAATTATAAGTGAATAGGAATGATGTGATTGAAGTTTTGTTGTGTGATAAATGATTTCGAGTGTAATAAATGAATGTGTTTATATAGAGTGATCTATGAATGAGGGTGGTGTGTTTGGATGATAATGTTTGACGAGGGCTGATTATTTGATGAACATAATGAGTGAAAATTTTATGAGTGATTTTAGGGTTCGAGCTACCCCATTTGTTGAGATATAGCGTGAAGATATGTATATATGTATGTATCTATTGTTATGAGTTTGTTATTTTCTCGCCTGTTATTTCTGAGTTTGTGATTTTTATTCTTGATATACAAATAAAAACTGTGAAATAAAAAATGTCTAGAAAACTTTTGGGTATTCAAATGCAGAAATGCGTTTGTCATTTTCATGATTATTTTATGCGGGAGTTGGAGAATGGAGAATCTTTAATTAATTTATTTTCTATTTACATTAATTATTTATTTATACAGAGTCTGTGTTCTATATTACTGTTGTCAAGTCATCTTATCTAGGCACGAGCGACATGAATGAAATAATTAAAAAAAATATCATAGTAGTTATAAATTATGTTTTATGTAATTCAATTTTGTTAATAAATAAAAATAATCATTGAACTGTCAATAAATAAATATATTAAAAAAATATAAAGCCTGTGGTGTAACTATTAAAATAATTACAAAAGGTTATGGCCCAGGCAATTTTGAATAAAAATAAATATTACGAGTAGAAGGTAACAATTTGATATATTATTTTCAAAAGCAATCGATACGAATAATTATCGAATTGAGCCTCTAAAAAGAGATAATTTTGATAAATAGAAACTACATCAGAAGCTTTACTGACAAGGTCAGGGTTGTGGAATTATGTTTCGGGAAAAATTAAAAAAAACCACAGACGATAAAGTTGAACAAGTAGCAAAATGGGGACAAGAGGATTTAAACGCTAGGTCTGAATTAATTCTCATTATATTCCCATCTGAGCTAAAACAAATTAAAAATTGTAAAACTTCACAGGATTTATAGGATACTCTATGTCAAAATTATCAAAGTAAAGGTCCAGCCATTGCCGTCTATATGTAGAGGCCTGGAACAGCGAAGCGCAAACGGCTGTGACGTCACAGCGTGTGGCCCACGAACGCTTCTATCTTCCATATACTACCATGTTAAAATTCTGATCCTAACGTATAAACTAGCTTCTATCTCGGTAAATATCAATGATATTGAAATTAAGTACATAACATAAAATGTGCTCCTCATAAAGACGAATCAATACGATATTTCTTATTTTCAAAATCTAGTTTGGCTCACGGAGAAACATGACTTGTTTCTTCTTTTGTACTTTCTAACATGTATTTTAAAAACTATATAAGGCTTTACCTTGACGGTTCACTTCATTGTCAAAATGTACGGACTGTCAGAAGTTTCTTGTACACAATCGTGAAATGATAACAGAATGTGGCAGCTCCACAAATGAGTACTTAAAAATAATTGATAGAGGTGAACTTAAATGGCCTAAAGATTTTCTAGTTCATATAGTTTCAAATATATATATCAAATATTTAAAATAATAATTAGCAATAGCGATTATAAAAAAATTTTGTTATCAGTTAAAAATCGGAGGTAATTTTTGAAAGAAATATGTATAGAAAAATTAGGAAAGTATACTTCAATAGAAATTTTTATTTGCAAATGTGGTAAAAGTAATGATAACTTCAGTAATGAAGCAATAGTACCTATGTGCAATATTTTACTAAATAATTATACACAAATAAAAAATAATAATATGGAAAATATTACCAAAATAAACCGTAAGTTAGAATGTCTCAGTCAAAATAAGTGATTGTGTTAATTTTTTTTAAATATACATAATTATTATTAATTAAAAAGTTTATATTTTTTTTTCTTATCTTAAGAGTAACTTTTTATTTTGTACCTGGTTGTGTGCTGTGTAAAATAAATATATCAAATATTTAATTATAGAATACTGCTTGTTTTTATTTCATTATTTTGTACTAATTTATGGATACTATATATATATATATATATATATATATATATATGACTGGTGAAAATTTTCTAGTACGAGTTATATACTTTTAAAAATGTATATTACAAAGTACAAAAGAGGAAACAGTAATGTTTCTCCGCAAGCTAGACTAGATTTTGAAAATTAAAATAGCCATTTAATTCGTCTTTACAAGAAGCACATTTTATGTCATGTACATAATTTCAATATCTTTGATAGTTAACGAGATAGAAGCTAGTTTATATATTACGAACAGTATTTTAACACGAGAGCTAATGGCAGACAGACGCGTTTGTGGGCCTCACGCAGTAACGTCACAGAAACGCTGTTCCAGGCCTCTACATATAGACGGCAATGGTCCAGCTCGTAAAGCTACACTTTTAAAACAATTAATTTTGCAAAAAATGGATGACCATGATGATATTCGAAATCACTGAAATGAGTTTATAGATATTGTAAACAAATTAACTGAAATGGACATTATACTTAATTCCGACCTATTAAGTATTATGATGACATATTCTTTATCCTCTTCCTTCGATAATTTTCCTGTTGCTGAATTGCCATCGCTCGAAAATTTAAAAATAAAAATTATTGAAGAAAGTGAAGCACGAAATAAAAATAGTAATTTTCGGGGAAAAATTTTTAAAATAATTTCAAGCAATATTATAATTTTACGCAAAATAAATATGTTTCTAAACCTAAATGTGAAAAATGTAATACATTTGGACATAATCGTCAAAATTGTTATTCAAAACAAATAAATGCAAAATGTGACATATGTCATCGATACGGTCATAAAAGTCAAGATTTTTATTCAAGAAATTCAAATTACAACCAAATCAAACAACATTTAAAGTAGAACAATGTTTATCATCAAATAATTCAAATTTAAATAAAATGTTTTGGTGTATTGATAGTGGCTGTACATCTCATATGACTGGAATTAAATCTAATTTTGATGAATTAGTTGAAAATAAAGGAATTTTAAAACTTGCATCTAATGATGTAACAGCACATATCGAAGGTTCTGGTTGCATAAAATTACACAAGAAAAATAATACATTAAATCTAAAAGACGCATTATATGTACCAACATTAAACATAAATTTAATATCAGTTAATAAAATAACTGAAAAATTCTACAAAGTTTTATTTAAAAAATACAATGCAGAAATCATTGATAAAAAAGGAAATTTTATAATAAAAGCTTATAAATCCAAAAACGGTTTATATTATTTTAATGCAAATAAATTAAATAAATTTAAAGAATCATCAAATTTTTCATCAGACAATAATAAAATTATAAACTGGCATAAAAAAATTATGGTATTTAAATGATATGAAAATAGCTCTTAAAGAAAAATTATTAAATGGGCTTACATTTAATCCATGAACAAAATTAGAGACATGTGAAATATGTATAAAATGCTAATTTTCTAGATTACCCTTGACAGTTAGAGAAGAACAAAGGAAAATAGATATTCTTCACCGGGAGGTGCTCGTTATTTTGTAACATTAATCGACGAGTATTTAAGATATACAAAGGTATATTAAAAAAAAAAATGAAGTTTTGGATATATTCAAAACATATAAAAATGAAGTAGAAAATCAAACAGGTAAGAGAATTAAATATTTTCAAAGCGATAATGGTACTGAATATTGTAATTCAGAATTCAAAAAATATTTAAAAGATTAGGGAATTCAAATAAAGCTTTCAGCGCCGCAAACACCCCAACAAAATGGGCTAGAGGAAAAAAAATCGTACCATACTTGATAAAGTATTCTATTGGAAGCAAAACTTCCACAAATGTTTTCGGCTGAAGCAATAAACACAGCAAATTATTTAATAAATCGATCACCATCACGATCAATATATAGTGAAACTCCTTTCCAAAGATGAAACAAAAATTTTAATTTTAAATAAAAAACAAAACAAAAGGAAATTTGCATCACGAGCAGATGACGGTCTCTTCATGGGATATTCTGATACACCAAAAGCATTCAGAATTTGGATACCAAAAATAAAGAAAATAATTATTAGTCGCGATATAACATTTTTAAATAAGTTTAATTCTAATTTTTCAGTGAATGGAGAAGATAATTTACATTCAGAAAATGAAGAAAAAACTGACTATTTACAAGAAAATATCATCATACAAAGAAATATAAATGATACTCAACCAAATGAAGAACATATTAGAGAAGTAAAATCAATAGAAAAAAACAACAAGGAATTAATAAATATACCACCACAAGAAGAGAACAACGAAGAATTATTAAATATACGACCACAACGAAACAGAACATCTCAAACGAGGATTCAAGATTTTGAAATATGAAATATATGTTTTAAAGACAATATTAATATTCAAAATGAAGATTTAGAACAATGGCATGAAGCAATTAAAAAGAAATTAAAGATCACTTATAAAACGAAACTTGGATAATAACAAAGAAAAAGGAAAATAAAAAACCTATTGACAATAAATTGATACTGAAAAATAAATTAAATACCGATGGTACAATAGAAAGACAAAATGCACGACTGGTAGCTCAACTCAACAATATAATATTAATTTTCATGAAACCTTTGCACCAGTAGTAAAATTAAATACTTTACGTCTTCTTTTAGCAATGGTAGCAGAAAAAAATTGAAATATCATTCAATCAGATATATTTTTTTTTATAAATTTAAGGTGGATCAACTTCTATGGTCATTACCACCACTGAAAAAAATTGGTTTTATCAATTTACTTTATTCAAATCAAAATTTTTAATCAAACACAATTTATTTGTTGCAGATAATAAAAATAGAAGAAAATAATACACTTATACAATTTGAGTAATTAAACCTGAGTTGTTTATAAATTTTAAAAGTTTTTTGAGCATGTCACTGTCATTCGAAAGAATAATAGACAAATTATCAGCAAGGTGACAATTTTGCCTTTCCTGGGGATATTTCAAACAATTTACAAGAATTTGGTAAACAGACATTCTAACATTACATACGTCACACATAGGTACAGGTTGTCGTAATAATAAATATAAATGTGTTGCTTTAATATGACCTATGCGTAACCTTGTAACAGCGACTTGAGCTCTCCGCTTCATTAAAATTGGATTACACCACTTATCCACTGTGTTTTTAATTTGATGGAGTTTATCTGTACAAGTATTCCAATTTAATTGCCATAACGAATGGCAATACTTTGTTATATTTAATAGCATATCATCAAGTCTAACGGCAAAACCAGTCGTATACACCCGATTAGCTCCCTCACGTGCTGCTTCATCAGCCAATTGATTTTTAATTATACCAACCTGTCCAGGTACCCACATAAAAGTTATATGAACATTTTGTTCATATAGTTGGAAAATAACTTTATGTATTTTTTGTACAAGAGGATCAAAAGTAAAACAATTTGTTATGCTCAAAAAAGCACCAAGAGAGTCAGAACATACAACAAAATTCTTCTTTAGCTCAACTTTTAATAAACAATGTTGTATAGCAAATAGGATTGCATACAATTCTGCACTAAAAACAGAACAAGTTGAGAATAAAGAGAAAATAAATTTTTCATCATTAAAGATGAAAGAACATCCAGTTCCAACATTTGTTTTTGATCCATCGGTATAAATAAAAATAGAGTTAGGGTACTTGTCCATCAAACAATTAAACTCCTGGACATAAAGAGAATGAGGGATGATATCTTTCTTAAACTTGGTTAATCTAAAATCTGTGTTAATATTGTAACAAGTCAAAGTCAGCACATTCTTAGTGAATACAATTAAGTAAAGTAGGGCATGTTGTAATGAGGTCAAGTATTCTAAATATTATTCTTTGACGTAAGTAGCTAACTATTTGCTGACTTAGTACTTTTGTAATTAGATATATAGTAGCGTTAGGTCAGTTATAGTGACAGTAGTCACGAAGTAAGTCACACAGTCAATGTACAGTACAGTAGTCGTTAGAGTTCAGTAGGAACTCAACAACATCAACCATGTAGTAAGGGTGAATAAATCTTTGTTATTTGTTAAACCAAATTGTAAGTACAAACTTATTTACAAAAACCTAGTACTTGTTATTTCTCCGGGCTGGCTTACAAATTGGTACCAGCGGTGGGATATTTTGTCAGATCAGGGTGGCCAATCGTTTTTGGTTCACTCGCGGAAAAGCAAGTATTGGGAATTTCAACAATAACAACAGTTGTCTTCTCTCCGATACAAATGATGGCATCGATTTGCGAATTTTTTTTTCCAAACTACACGAACTAAATGTTTGGTAAATTGAGAAGCATGGATTCAATGACAACAAGCAAGTAAGTGACTCAAGAAAGATGTACGGCCAAAGAAGATCAAATTACAACGAGAGAAGATGCTCTGTACAATGTTACATTTGCAATGGCAACCACTATGCCAGGCAGTGTCAGCAACAGCATCAACATCAGCGTCAACGAGCGAATCACTATCCGAGGGAAGAAAATTACTACCATTCAAGGCAAGAAAATTACAACTACCAGAGGGAAGAAAATTACAATTATCCGAGGGAAGAAAATTACTACCACCAGAGGGAAGAAAATTACTACCACAAGAGAAAAGAAAATTACAATTACCCGAGGGAAGAAAATTACAACTACCAGAGGGAAGAAAATTACAATTATCCGAGGGAAGAAAATTACTACCACCAGAGGGAAGAAAATTACTACCACAAGAGAAAAGAAAATTACAATTACCCGAGGGAAGAAAATTACAACTACCAGAGGGAAGAAAATTACAAATATCCGAGGGAAGAAAATTACTACCACCAGAGGGAAGAAAATTACTACCACAAGAGAAAAGAAAATTACAATTACCCGAGGGAAGAAAATTACAACTACCAGAGGGAAGAAAATTACAATTATCCGAGAGAAGAAAATTACAACTACCAGAGGGAAGAAAATTACAATTATCCGAGGAAAGAAAATTACAATTACCAGAGAGAAGAAAATTACCATTATCAGAGGGAAGAAAATAACCATTATCAGAGGGAAGAAAAATACAATTACCAGGATGAAGAAAACTACAATGATCAGAGAGGCGATTACTACGACTACCAGAGAGAAGATGATGACACTCATTATAGAAGAAACCAAGTTCAGTGTCATAATTGCAATGGCAACCATTACGCCAGGCATTGTCAGCGTGAGCGTCAGCATAAGCGTCAGCATAAGCATCAGCGTCAGCATAAATATCAGCGTCAGCAGTCGAATTTTTATGATAATCAGAAAGAAGAAGACATTGAAAATGATACACAGTATAACAGAAGAGAAGCAGAAACAACAGGCCAAACTAAGAAAAATACAGAAGAGATAGACGCGGAAGAATTAAAAGAGATGGAGGAAATTACGTGGTTCTTCAATATGTTAAGAATGGCGGAAATATCCGGTGACCAAGAGGCAGCTCTTATGATTTATAACCATTTAGATGGCATTCCGATGGATGATGGAGTATTAAGATGTTTTGGATGTAAGATGCCTAAGAAAAAGTACTGTCTTTGTGAACAAATTAAAGAAAGAGAAAGAGAAAATATTGCTGAATTAGACAAGAATGAGGATGATTCCCAACAAGTGAGTTCAGAAGAAGACCGTAGCAGTGAAGAGAGACCTAATGACGCCGTGACCGAGGAAGCTCCGGAAATTTACGAGGTAAATAGGGAGGAAAAAGAAGCATCAGGGGTTAAAAATGATGGCTTAATAGAGGGTACGGATATTGAGGAAATTTCACAAGCGGTTAATGAAGGAAATGACGAAGTTGGACAGATCAGCATTAAGTTCGAAAGCAGCAAACAGTTTCAGAGAAATAAAGAACAAAGAAAACAGTACGATAGGAAGAATCCACATCAATTAAAGAACTCCAGAACAAATGGCCAAAAGAAGAAAAGAAGTACGAGCAAACGAGATTCGATATTTAGACGACATAAGCAGTACTACAAGAAGAAATTCAAACCAAATTCGACATTCACAAATAACCACAAGAAAGAACGAGATACGAGGTATAAACTTCAATTTTATTCTAGTGTTGTGCGTTATAAAATAAACATAAGACGATGGTGGTGTTTATTTGGACTATTTTATGGATGGTACAAGTGATAAAAGTGTTTTTGTGTTTATGTATATTTATTTAAAATTAGTAAAAGTTAAGGTATAAAAAAAGGGTATGTAACAAGGAAATAACAGTTAAAGTATGTTTTGTGTAATATGTAAATTGTGCCCCTTTGCAGGAAGCAAATTGTTTGAAAAAGGGAGGAATGTAACAAGTCAAAGTCAGCACATTCTTAGTGAATACAATTAAGTAAAGTAGAGCATGTTGTAATGAGGTCAAGTATTCTAAATATTATTCTTTGACGTAAGTAGCTAACTATTTGCTGACTTAGTACTTTTGTAATTAGATATATAGTAGCGTTAGGTCAGTTATAGTAACAGTAGTCACGAAGTAAGTCACACAGTCAATGTACAGTACAGTAGTCGTTAGAGTTCAGTAGGAACTCAACAACATCAACCATGTAGTAAGGGTGAATAAATCTTTGTTATTTGTTAAACCAAATTGTAAGTACAAACTTATTTACAACAACCCTAGTACTTGTCCTTTCTCCGGTTAATTCTCCTTTTAAATAAGGGAGGCTTACAATATCAGGGAGACACCAATTTGGCGTTTCTGATATAACCTGCGGCAAAACATCTTCCATTCCCTGGGGCAACTCATAAAATTGAAGTATAAGTTTCACAACCAATGGACAAAGTGAAGTAGTACTATTATAAAACAGATCAGCACTATGATTATCTTGAAAAAGGATATTAAATAAGAAATGCCAAGGTTTCGATTTAATTCGAGCAGTATATTTCATATACTGTCGAGTTCTTCGTATAGAAAGTGCAGGTAAACCAGATTCACAGTATAAACTGTTGACAGGACTTGTACGAAATGCACCTGTTGCCAAACGAATGCCAGCATTATGTACAGCATCCAAACGCTTAAGGTGAGTTTGATTTGCTGTACTAAGTACTACAGAGCCATAGTCAAGTTTTGACATAACTAACGAAACTTAAAGACGAAGAAGGCAATCACGATCAGCTCCCCATTTTGTGCTAGCTAAGCATTTAATTGCATTAATGACTTTGCGACATTCTGCAGCAAGATTTAAAATATTATATTTCCAAGTTAAGTAAGGATCAAGGATTAGACCCAAAAATTTAATTCTGTTTGTATACTGAATAGGAGTACCATATAATAAAAGAGAAGGATTATTATGTGGTGTACGCAAACGACAGAAATCAATGCATTTAGTTTTTTCTACAGAAAATCTAAAACCCCTAGTAGTTGCTAAATCAGAAATAGAATTAATAGCATTTTGAATACGGAACTCACATTCATGAATGCTAGAAGCAGAAGTGAAAATAACCAAATCATCAACATAAAGACAATGATGTACGGCTGGAGGAAGATTTAAAGCAATGCTATTAATAGCAATCATAAATAAAACAACACTAATGGTAGAACCTTGAGGAACTCCATTTTCTAAAGGGTGAGAAGAAGAATAAACATCACCAACACGTACTCTAAAAGTACGATTTTGAAAGAAAGAAGTAAGCAAATTGGGAAGATTCCCACGAAGACCCCAATCATGTAGTTGTTTTAAAATGCCATATCGCCAAGTCATATCAAAAGCTTTTTCTAAATCAAAGAAAACAACAACTAAATGCTGTCGAGCAAGGAAACTACAGTGAATAGCATTAGTAAGATGAACATGAAGATCAGTGGTGGAATGAGATTTTCTAGAACCACATTGAAAAGGATCTAGAAGACGAAGATATTCTAAAAACCAAACAAGTCTATAATTTATCATGCGCTCGTATAATTTTGATAAATGCGAAGTTAAAGAGATAGGCCTGTAATTCGTAGGTTGAGTCGCATCTTTATTTGGTTTAGGAATCGGAACTATAATGTCTTCACGCCAAGCATCTGGGTAATCACCAGAATGCCAAAGGGAATTAAAATAATCAAGTATATGATATTTGATCAGGTCCAACAGAAGTATTTTTAGTTTTACTTAAAGCGAAATTTAATTCATTCATTGAAAATGAACAATTATAAAGTTCACCACCATCAGATGAAAAGTCAAGGGGGACTTCGGAAAAATTTTTAATATTAAGGAAGCGTAAAGAATAATTGTCAGTACTACTGACAGACTGAAAATGAGTAGCTAGGCATTCAACAATATCCTCTCTAATAGTATTCAAAGAATTATCAATGTTAAGAACATTGACAAAAGATGATTTTTTATATCCATGCATATATTTAATTTTATTCCACAATTCATTTGATGGACGCTCTGATGAAATAGATGAGACATAATTCCTCCAAGACAAGGTTTTTGCTTCTACAATAAGACGCCGCACTTGAGCACGAGCCTTTTAAAATAAAATTTGATTATCAATTGTTGGATATTGTTGATACCGTTTAAAAGCACGTTTTTTATTAGTAATAGCCCTAGCCACATGTAAATTCCACCATGGAACTTTTTTCTTGTTAAATTTAGATAAAGACAAAGGGATATTATTTTTTGCTGATTTTAAAATAGAAATATTAATATCAGAAAGTGATTTATTAATATCATTCGAAATAAGTGGAACCGAAATTTCTTTTGAAAAATTTTCCCAGTTAGCCTGATCAAAGCGCCATCTTTGAAGAAAAGAAGGCTCAACAGAAGAAAAAGATGTAGAGATTAATATAGGAAAATGGTCACTGAAATGTGCATCGTCAAGTACTTTCCAAGATAAATGCGCAGGAAGAGAAGGAAAACATATGGATAAATCAATAGCAGAGAAAGAGTTAAAACGTAGATTTAAATAAGTAGCTTCTCCTGTATTCAGAAGAACTACATCATTATTATCCAACAGATTTTCAACAATACGTCCTCGTGTATCTGTTTGAGCTGAACCCCACAAAAGATTGTGAGCATTAAAATCACCAACAAGAAGAAAAGGTGGCTCAAGCTGATTAATAATATATTCAAGATCATGAACATTCCAATTAAATGAGGGTAAATAGATGTTACAAATTGTTATCTTTATATGCAGAAACAATTGCACTGCAACTGCCTGAAGATGAGTTTGAAGAACACATGGAATATAAGGTGTACAGTTATTAACTAAAATTGCAACACCAGCGTGTGCCCGATTATCAGGGATTACATCATGACGGATAATATTATATCCTTTTAAAGAAAATGTTTCATGAGGTTTTAAGTGAGTTTTTTGAATACAAATACAGTTAGGGTTAAGTTCAGCTAACAAAAGTTGAAGTTCAGGAAGGTGATTGACAATACCATTACAATTACATTGTAGTAACATTAAGAATATAAAAATAAAAGAAAGAATAAATGCTAAAAAATTAGCTGAAAAGAAAGAAGAAGCAAAAAAGATTATTTAGGAATTGGAGGATTTAGAAGAGAGTTTTCTACTCCTACCCTTAATCCAACCCCTTTTAGTTTTTCTCTCCGTTTTACAAACATCACTACCTTCTACAGAGATAAAACTATTTGATTCAGATTCATCATTTGAATCTGAAATGGTGTTATTTATGTCTGAGATATTTGTTCCCTGTGTTGAGTTAATAGGAACAACAGATATATTTTTTGCAGATTTTACAGATTCATTTGGTTTCAAATTAGACGAGGCGATTTTTATTATGGGTTCAGAAATTACTTGTTTTGGTAAAATATTAATTACAGGTGTAATAAGTTCTTGAACAATTTTTTTTTAATTCAAGTAATATTATGGAGCAAATTTCAGCTGTATTAATAGCAGGTGTTACTGATTTAGTGGTTACTGTAGCATAAGAAAGAGAAGAAGATAAGGAAGTTGCAAAACCAGGTTTATTTTTTAAGACATATTGTCGGGCTTCCGGAAAGCTGCACTTATTTTGAGTTTTATATTCCAAAATAGCATAATGAAACTTATATTTTGGGCATATTTTCGAAGAAGAAAAATTATCGCCATTGCAGTTCACACATTTAATATTTGAACAGTCCACACCCTCATGTGGGACATTTCCACAAACACAAACTTTATTCTCACTGCATTTTAAAGAAGAATAACAAAATTTTTGACAATTGAAGCATCTTAATGGATTTGGTATATATAACCGTACAGGCAATCGATACATAGCAGCATAAATATAAGTAGGTATATTATTCCTTGAAAAAGATAAAACAATGGAAGGAGTATTTTCATTCTTTTTTTATGTAATTCGACGAGCGTCGATGACACCTTGGTCCCTTCATTCATCTTTAATTTCTTCTACAGAAACATTTAACAAATCTCGACAATAAATAATCCCTTTGCATACATTTAAAGTTTGGTGAGCAAACACAGTTACATCATATTCTCCAAATTTCGTAATATTTTTTAACGTAGAAGCCTGTTTGCTACTTAAAATTTTAACTAACAAACCATCACGAATATTTTTAATACATTTAACTTCACCTACTAAATTTTTAATTAATTTTGAAATTAATAAAGGATTTGTTTTTGAAAAATCATCGCTATTACGCTTTATAACATAAAATTTGGGTTCATTATACTCACTTGTAATAACTGGATTAAATGAAAAATCAGTTTTACGTTTTTTACTATTAAAATCATCAATTGGAGACATAGTTTCCTTAAATATTGAGGGCCGAAACGATTACGTCACATTCGGTATCCATGTGATTCAAGATTTTGTGCTTAAAACGTTTACATTGGTATTGAATTGACATTTTTAAAATATAACCTAAAAATTAAATGTCAGATTAAAATATTTATTACTTTATAAAATTTAATTAGTTTATAAAAGAAACCAAATAAAATTTATTTTAACTCACGAAAAATATTACCTACCTTATTGAAATATGTAATTTTGTAAAATAAAACTGAAAAGATATACATTTTTATATGCATTATTATTATATATAAATAAATAATATATGAAAATACAACATACAATGCACATTACCTCTTGTACTACAGTTAAATTAATTACAGATGCTCGATTCTCTCTAACTCCAGCACAAAATAATCAAGAAGATGACAAACGTATTTCTGCATTTGATTACCCAAAATTTTTCAAGCCATTTCTTATTTCTCAGTCTGTATTTATGTATAAAAAATGTCACAAACTTAGAAATGACAGGCGAGAAAATAACAAAATCATGGCCATAGGTCTCTATTTTTATTTTATAAACAAATATAAACAAAGTAAATATAAATTTTCGTATTTGTAAGAACTGTCATACGTTTTCATTCAAATAATAAATTTGATAGAACGTGAAAAAACATGAAACGTGTGTCTTTACTTATTAAGACATACGTTATGTCATTCGCATAGGTACGAATAATATTATTAAAAAAAGATAGCTATATTTCATCTTATCTATGATAACCTCGTCCACATATGACGTCATCGTTTTGATACAGGGAATGGAGTATACCTGTGAAAAACAACAAATAAACAATACAAATTAAAACACCAAAATCTGAAATAAAAATTACCTGAAAAGAAAATTACAATACATTTACAATTGAAAGACCAGAAACTTAAATTATATTATAAATAACTCGCAAAATTAAACAGAACAAAATAATTAACGGGGCCGAAGCCCCACAATTAAAGCTGTTTTCTTTCGGTAAGCGATCCAATCCAATCTGATTGAACAGATCCGATTGTATGACGTCACAACTGATTGAAACCGTGATTCAAAAGAACTACGTTTTATATGATTGCAATCCATAGAAATTTGACATTTATATCTTAACCTTAATTCAATACCAAAATTAATTTAGAAAATTTGTTATTTATAAAAATATAATCTAGTATATTCTAATTGTTTTATACTATTAATATTTTATTGTATTATGAAGTAACAGGTAATATTTCTCTCTTTCGTATTATTAATATAAATTAATATACACTCTCCTGCTTTGTATTTTCCATCGTGTTTATATTCTTATTTATTTAACTATTAAAACACGAAATTATTAGTGAATGACAAATCGATAAACCACGTGACAGCAATCCGATCGACGTGATTGCTGTTTTGAAGCGATTCGGAAAATCAGATTGCAATCAAGAATATTGTGGTAGGGGTATGTGATTGAAAACCGAAAGAACGTGTACGATCACTTTTGGATACTTCAATCCGATTCAATCAGATTTTTTCTGACCGAAAGAAAGCAGCTTAAAATATACCTGTTAAAAAGAGCGAACTTATAGACTGACAGGAGGAAAAAAACGCAGCTTGTTTGGCGTAAGGCGTAACCAAGAAAAGAAGCTGGTTGCTATGAAGCTTGTTGATGAACTAATAGACAATCTGACAGAAAATTTAACTGTCAAAATGAGAAGAAATAAAGGGAAAAAGACAAGAAAAATTACATTTCAGCGAAACAACTTATTGAAATCGAAGAAACAGCACTTTTAAAACACAATGAACACAAATTCAAATAAAAATTTATAATAATTACCACCAAAAACACAGATTTTATGGGAGCAATATTCAGGATGTCATTAGCTTGTTTTGTAACCAAGGCTAACTGGAAGATATATTTATTTATTTATTTATTTATTTATGTTACTCTGTACAACAGGAATTGATTCCCAATTACAGTACAGGGTCCGAACTCACCGAGCCGCAGAGTGGTAGTAATTATAATTTCTAGCTTATTACAGCATATTTAAATGGAAATTTAGAAGAAGAAATATATATAACAATACCAAATTACCTTGAAAAATATTTAGGGGAAATAATGATTGAAGAAAGTACAAATGAAGATAAAAATTTGTATAAAAAAGCACGAAAAATGTTTAAGAACAGAAAAGGATAGAAAAGTCTGTTTGTTAAAAAAAGCTTTATACAGATTAAAACAATCAGGAAGACACTGGTTCAAAAAACTGAATGGCACTTTAAAAGATCTAGGTTTTCAATCTTCAACAGCAGACCCATGCATTTACAAGATTGAAAAAGGGGGAGATAAAATAATAGTCGCTATATATGTAGATGATATCTTAATAGCTTCATCAAATGAAAAAGAAATAATTAACATCAAAGGAAAATTAATGAACATTTCTAAAATGCGAGACTTAGAAAATTTTAAATATTATCTCGATATTGAATTTATAAAACATAAAAATGGATACAGTATAAATCAACAAAAATATATTGAAGATTTCTTAGAAAAATATAATATGAAAGATTGTAAAACTGCCAGTACACCTATGGAATAACAATAACAATAATTTGCTCTACCAAAATTTAATGCGATCTTTAATGTTTTTATCAGTAGCTACTAGACCAGATATAGCTTTTGCGGTAAGCTACTTGAGCCAATTTATCACTTGTTTTGAACAAGAACATTGGAAAACTGCAATACTTGAAAGGTACAACAGATTTTTGCTTAACTTTTATAAAAACAAGAAAATCTATTATTGGATTAGCTGATGCAAACTGGGCTAGTTGCACAATTGATCGCAGATCATATACTGGTTTTTGTTTTTTGTATGGGACCTATCAATCGGCAAACAAAAAAGCAAAGAACATTGCTTTATCTACTGCCGAAGCTGAATATATGGCTCTTACCGAAGCTGCAACAGAAGCTATTCATCTAAAACAATTAGCAAATGATTTAGGAATTCCACACAAAAAAAATTATATTTTCAATTATAATCAGGCAGCCAAATCCTATTGTGAGTTCGAAATCAAAGCATATACAAATCAAGGAACATTTTATTAGAGAAGCAATTCAAAAAGGCGACGTTGGAATTTTATATCGAAGAAGCGAAAATATGGAAGCCGACATATTTACAAAAGCATTAACTAAATAAAAATATTTAATTTTCAGAGATAAACTTCATCTTCATCAACTTCACGCTCGTGAGGAGGAGTGTTGTCAAGTCATCTCATCCAGGCACGAGCGACATGAATGAAATAATTAAAAAAATATATTCTAGTAGTTATAAATTATGTTTTATGTAATTCAATTTTGTTAATATATATATATATATATATATATATATATATATATATAAATAATCCAGTAATAAAATATAAAGCCTGTGGTGTATCTATTAAAATAATTACAACAATTACACTTAGGATTATGAATCCATTTTATATCAAACTGACGTATTGACGTAAAATTAAATTATTTTGATAACTTTTTTCTTCGTTACTACGATCATCTTATGGCAAATTGACATGTGAAAATTTAACATTGTTTCTCTTATGTGTAATATAAACATAAAGACCCTGTACATAATTATAATTACAATATAAAATATTATCTACATTATTGCAATATAGATCATATTTTTGGTCCGTTAAGATAACAGTTATTTACATAATAAGTCCGCGACAATACATTGCACGCGAGTGCAATTTTAAAGCACTCGCTTCGCTCGTACTTTAATTTGCGCGAATGGTTCAAATGAGGTCTTCGTGCACGAGTTTTGTACAATGCTTTTTGCAACGAGCAATAATTATATAACCGGTAGTGAGAAAAGTTATTAAATTTTAGGCGTTAATTTACATTAACAGTTTAGTATGCCATGAAATGATGTTTGTTATTTGAAAACAAATTGTTTTTTTTTTGTAAAGCATGTTAAAATGTGTCTGATTGATAGCGTTATAAGCTAATGACTCTACTTTTTTTTATAGATTTCTTAAAATGTGTGTACATAAATACAACTAGCGTTTTAATTGTTCAGATTTAGAACCATAAAATGGGTGTTTTTTCAATTATTTTGCGCACTAATGCGTAAAATCAGTTTCCAGGGTAATGAAAATATTATTTTGAATGATGCGAGTAAAAAAAATTATATTTGGTTTTCATTTAATATATTACAGAACTTGGTTCCATTTATAAACTAATAAAATTTTGTAAGGTAATAAATATTTTAATCTGGCATCTAAATTTCAGGTTATGTTTTAAAGATGTCAATTCGATACCAATGTAAACGTTTTAAGTACAAAATCTTGAATCACATAGATACCGAATGTGACGTAATGATTTTCATACAGGGAATGAAATATTGCAACTTGCAACTAATATCAAAAATAATATAAATATTATCAAATTTAGAAGTAATTTGTTAAATCACTTAAATATAGACTGCTACTTTTGGTATTTTATCTAATGTTATTAAATTTCGTTTTCATTGTATTTAAAAATATATATTATAACTATCACTGTTATTTGTTAATATTCGTATGGATCTGGATATCAGTATTAAAATATTACGCCTAGGGACACAAAAGTCTTCATCCGCCACTGCTTATATGAAATTACCGTAAAATGTTATTTTCTTTATGGTCCTGCAATTTTAGAAGAAAGTATAAATTTTTGTTATAAATTATTAGAGGTATAATTCTTGTTACTAAACAATTATTGTACTATAAAAAGAAAGTTCCAGAATTGGGCTCAATATCTGTTACTGATATTGTGAAATATTTATTAGTTGACAGCAAGATACATATTATTATTTTATCTAGGTAACTTGATAGAAAATTGAACGGAAAAAAATATATACACATACGCGCATGTGCAGTAGGAAACAGAAGCAATGGAAAATTCCACAACTCTGTTTACATGACAGTAGATTAGTGTCGGTTGCTATAGAGGATATGAAATTGTTTTATTTTTTTAATATAAAAATATCTACTATATTGAAAATATGTTATGCTTGTATTGCTACAGTGATTAAAACTATATTTTAAGGAAAATAACTTCAAAACATTATACATATAATAGTCAGCGGCGAAGCTAAGGTCCCGCAGACTTCACGGGAAAACCTGAGAAATTTTGGGGTCTATATTGTTATTCTTATAGTATTTAATAGTTTATGGTATGAAAAAGTTAAATTACTAATTTAAGAGTCACTAAACTAATTTAAAATAAAAACCTCTAAACCTGTTTTGCTGAAAAAATGTAGATAGAATTTGCAACACATACCGTGTGTCCCCAAATAAATAGAGATATTGGCATTTAACACTGGAAATCTGTTTTGTGAAAATCAAAAGTATCCCAAGAAACAAAAAAAAAACTATACATGGAAATTCAAGTACAATCCACGCACCTAATTTAGTACAGATGAGGAGCAGAAATTCAAAACGCAGTTTTGATCAAAAGTTCGAAAAAAATTATAGAAGGCAATATATACTTCAAATTCGTTTCGTTCTAGTAATGAAATGTGTTATTTTCAAAACTTAATTTTTGCCGAGTTATAATAAGACTATAATAAGAATATCAAAACGCAGTTTTTACAACCATATATGAAAATCAAAACGTAACTTTTACATATTAAACGTTAACAGGTTTTTATTTCATGACAGTTTGCTGTTAAATCAAATTTATTATTGATTAACAAAATGTAGTTTTAATCTAATTTATGTTTTTTAAAACGAAGTTTTCTTTTAATTTATGTTCAAAACGCATTTTTTAAAAATTTATTAGGGTATAATGGCCTAATGGAATGAACAATATTTATTTTAATTAGACAAGTTTGCGTATATCATGTGATTAATAATAATACAAATTACATATAAAAGTACTCAGTTTACTTAACGAGAAACAGTTTATTGCGTTTTATTCAAAATGTAACTTTAGGTGAAAATTACGTTTTGAATTTCTACTCCTCAGGTTACCTTATTTTAATGCCTCAAATTGAAGACATTAATTAAGACAGTACGATGAAAACACCTACTAATTTCTAATAATTTAGCAGAGAAAGTTGTTAAAAAATGATAGTAGTACATTTTCTTCAAATTAAAAACATTTTCTAATTTTCGGCATTCAAATGGGTAAACTCTAATAAATAAGGTTTTTGGATAGACCTAATATTGCCATATGTATTTGAAATTGGGAAAGTCTTAGAACCAATATTTTATTCTATTTCCCAATTTCCACTCCAATCAACCAACTGTGAGCAATGTTTCATTATTTCATTTTGTCTTTTTCATATTATACTAGATTCTTGCACAATTGTTATTTACAAAAAAAAATAACTTACCTTTATATCTATTTACTTGGAACACAAGGTACATTTAATTAATATTTGGATTGCGCAGGATAATGTTAAAGGATATAGCAAGGGCCCTAAAAAATATTCATGATTGGCAAAATTTGAAGCTACGCTACTGGTAACAGTTAACTTTACGTCTTTAAATCGCATATGACAAATACTCCGCTGGTGAAAATTATTATTAAATTTTTTAATTTTGCTTTAATTTCGCATACGGAGCTAAATTTAAATGTCTTTACATTCTTCATAAATAGACTAAGCATGTTTTCTCCTCATAAATCGAATATAACAATTTTTCATTCAACTGTTATATTTCTGTTATAATTATCTGCCTGTTAAATATAGATGAATACATAGTAATTCGTATTGCTCTTAGTTATCAATCGATTGAGTGTACGTCATTCTGTAAAACAGTTATCAAATCATAAGTTGGAAATTTGTCTAAACCCGTTCAATTAACAGTGTTAATTTTTAATAATTAATACATGTATGACCGGTATTATAAACTACACTTCAATTTACTTTTAAACTAAATAAAATTTATCCATTCAAATGACAGTAATGTTATATACGAGTATGTCGTAAAATAAATAAAATTTATTCGAATTTATTGATTAAATTAAATTTACCATGGAAATTAATTAATTATATTTTTTATAAAAATGGGCATTATAGTTATTTATAAATAAAAACGTAAAATCACATTGATGTGATAATTTTAGCTGAATGCATAATATGTAATTCACAAAATAAAAAGATAAATAATAGTAAACAAAGATTTTGTAAATGTAATCCATCATAACATTAATATTAGCTATAACATAAATAATTATTGTTTTCGAAATATTTGTTCCTCTTAATTGTATTTTGAATTGAACATATTATTACATTGAGTTATTTCGTAAGTGAATACCTGCCAGAACTAACTATTTTTAAAGAGAAGCACTGACGTATAGCGTATGCTAACGATGTGTTACGTCATAAAAAAGATTCCAGATTCGTTTGCAGCAGTTAGTAAGCTTTCAAGGTTGTGTCTATCGCGCCCGTGCGCATTCAGATGCACACACGAGGAAATACTGCGCATACGTTTTGTTGCCAAAACTGTTTTTCGCTTGTATTGATCCTGTTTTCAGGTCGACTCAGAAATAGCCTGTGAACAGTGACGTCGGTTCGTTCTGTATAATGTACATACATACGAACATATTCGCGTATAACGTCGCTCCGCTCACCGAGTTTTGCTACGATTCGTTCAGTACGACGCTAACCATCGCAACTTGACTAGTTGTGAGACCAAGTGCTCAATTTATATTCAATGGTTCGTGACGTTATTGATTACTGTAAATTCCAAGTGCTGTGTAACCTGAAACAATTTAATCATTATCTTTATTTTAACTGTTAACTTTCTATTGATAGTTCTCATATTTTATAGATTTGTTTTATGCATAGAACGCAAGACACGTATTGATCGTTTCGCACAATGTGTCACGGTTAGTGATTGAAGTGTGATTCATGAAATAGATATTTGTGCCATTTTGAATTGGATTCATAGTAATTTAATATTAAAAATACCTTTGTGATATCATTATTGTTGTGTTTTGTTGTATGACAATGCAAAAAGAAACTATCGGTTTTCTCAGTTGTACGAAGTGCTGAAATTATATTGTTCTGTAATATAATGAAAATTTAGATAAAACACAAAAAAATTGGTTAATTTTATTATACGGTTTAAATTGCATAAGAATTAGATAATATAATATTTGAGCTAGTGACAATGTCTAAATCTGAGGTGACTCGTAATGGGCATGAACTAGCACCCCTGAACTCACGCAGTACTGCTGAAGGAAGTGGCCGGCCGGGTGTGACAATCGTGCTACAGGGTGCTCGCGGCTCCATCGTGTCGAGGACCAGCGCAGGAGCTGATGCCGATGGCGGAGATCGGGCCGCGTGGTCTGGGAAGATGCAGTTTTTCTTGTCCATCATTGGCTACTCTGTAGGTCTTGGCAATATATGGAGATTTCCCTACTTGTGTCAACAAAATGGTGGAGGTATGCAAACAAACTAACATTATTTAACTCTATTCAAGTATCCTATGAATTTAATTTTTTCTTCGTTTAAATAAACAATGCATTCATAGGAGCAATAAGGCTTTCTATAATTTTTATTAAAATTCGTTGAGCTATTACTTAGCGAGCGTGTTATGATAGCAATAACTGCCATAACTCGCGAGTTGAATACTAGTCTTCCACAACCATTCAACAGGAACCTGCACTTCTAGCTCGTACGAGTACTTTAAGGAAAATAGTACATTTTTGAGGTTATATGATACGTATATGTATTGATAAATTATTACTTTGCGCACTACATATTTAGTTTGTATTAAAATGCAAATCAAAGGAATATAAACTTGAATAATTCATTTTAAATAGTAATATTTTTTTTTGTTTTTGAACAGTAAATTGAATACATATTTATGCTTGACCCCTTTGGAGGTATAAACTCATACATTGACATAATTATCTAGCCTTTATATATTTATACTAGCTATAATTTTGGTTACTTGAAAGATATTTACGAAGACTGTTACTTGCAGCAATAGTATATTATAATACAAGTGTTGAAGGGTATCATTGGAGAACTAAAGAGAGTGTGTAAAGCCTAGGGACTGAGTTTTTATATTTGGGTAGTATGTTTTCGAGGGACGGACGTATTGACTGTGAGATTGAAAGAAGAGTATCTGCGGAATGCGAAATAACGGTATATATATATATATATATATATATATATATATATATATATATATATATATATATATATATATATATATATATATATATCTATACTAAGTTTATTCTTGAAGGACTAGTATGCATATATATATATATATATATATATATATATATATATATATATATATATATATATATATATATATATATATATATATATATATGCATACTAGTCCTTCAAGAATAAACTTTTTTTTTCGTGACATAGAGTGACTAATATATCACATTTCACACTAGTATAATAAATTTCTATAACTAGAAATAATTTTGCGGTCCTTTAACATTCGAATTATAGAGATTCGACTATATCTACTTAAATTTTTAACAAATATAAAAAGTATGGAGAGGAAGGGTCATCAAAATCAATTATTTGACTGACTAGTACATATAATGTCAATTAATTTTGAACTTTAAAAAATCATATCTCCCATAATATTGAGAATAATAATAATCATGCCATTTCTCCAAATTCTTGTGGTGTTTTCCATAATATCATAATAATTTATATTAATATTTCTTTTCAAATCAGTAATTTAGTTCTCTTAAATTAACCTTCATTTAAAAATATTTAAAAACGCTTTACAGGTTGAGCACTGGCTTGACACCAAAGCTCTGTATTTCACGATTATCTGCTATAGCTCATCATAGGAAACTGATTTTAAAGTAAAGTAAAATAACTACGTTAAGAACAATCATATAAACAATTTATAACAAAAAATAACCAGTTTATTATCATATCAATCTTACCTGTGCCGTAAAAGTCATCTTAAAAGATTAAAATTAATGCAAGTTTGAATGTACCTTAGTCGTAAGTATTTTTTTAAACATGTAAGATTCTACAAAATTAATGATAAATTGATTAATTTATTTTATAAATCATTGTTATTTCTACATAAATAAATAAAAAATGTAAATTATAATAATAAGATACTGTGACTTTATGTAAATACTACATTATGGTATTAAGGAGCTGAAAACATAATTTAATCTTGCAGGTAGAATTAATTTCACGAGCCGCGGGCGAAGGAAATAGCCCCCTGAGTGATTAAATGCACTTGAGTCCTGTGGTACATATACAATTTTTTTTCACTTGCGGCAATACATTTTGAAATTATAATTAATTTTGATATTGACTTAACATATAATTCATAATGACAGTATTATACTTAGGCAAGATAAACAAAGTGAAATATTTTAAGGTTATTGCTAATACTTGTTTATCTGCCAGTTTAATCCCAGCGAGATTATAAGCGAAACTTCAGTTCTCGAAAAGGAAGAATGAAATAAGTAATTTTTTTGACCAGTGGTTCTCATAATACGGGACACACCTTTCTTATTTTAAATGGGAACATCTGTTTTTTTCGGTTATTCGATAAGGTTTTTTTTTTAATTCAATGATATAAACATATCATATTCTAAAATAACATAATAACTGAGAAAAATGCATGTTAAATTTATATGTATTTTATTTATAATTGGCTGAAACAAGAGTGCTTTGGATAGAAAATTATTAAAAAATAAACAAATCAAGCAATGGTGTAACTAAAATAATATTAAAATTAATACATATTAAATCATAAAAATTGTTCAAAATTTCCCCCATTCTGATTAATGCATAATTGAACTGTTTTAAATAAACTATGTCTAACTTTTCTTAATGTTCTCCTGTCGATATTAGTGATGACATTTTCAATATTATTTCTTAAATTTTCAACATCGGGATGTACTGTGGCATAAACGTTGTCTTTTAGATAGCCCCATAAAAGAAATCCAATGAGCTTAAATCAGGGGATCTTGTGGGCCACGCAATTGGACCATTGGTACCAATCCATTGAATTGGGAAATAATTATTTAAATATTCGGCTACTTCTCGATAGTTGTGAGCTGGTGCTCCATCTCGTTGGAAATACACGTCTCGCAATACTAATAAGGGCAGATCATCCAAAATATTGTCTACTAGAGATGCGCATTTCAACCCGAACCCGAAACGACCCGACCCGAACCACCGTCGAGTTTCGGGTCGAACGGGTTCAGTACGGGTTCTCTCAGCTCCGGGTTCGGCTCGGCTTCGTGTCTGGTCGGGTTGGTTCATCACTGTTCATTTCTATAATCGTGCGGAAGGCGGACGGCAGTTCATATGATACAATTCATGCAAGAAGAGATTATAATAAAATTTGATGCCATCCAGGTGATCAAATACGGTGGAAGTGTAATTTGTAATTTTAGTACCAGGTATCCTTCTATGTTCTATCAAAGAATTTTCCCATTCCCAGGTATATTGCCGGAATTGTGAATTATACTTGAAATGATAACGGAATAATGAACGACAACTAGATGTTCAATTTCAAACCTCTCTATAATGGAAAAGTAAAATTAAGAGTTCTTGGAAAAAGAGTATCGATTTAAAATTATAAGGAATATATATTTATTTTTAATTAATTTTATATACATATATCAAAATAGAGGTTATTTATATATATATATATATATATATATATATATATATATATATATATATATATATATATATATATATATATATAAAATTATAAGGAATATATATTTATTTTTAATTAATTTTATATACATATATCAAAATAGAGGTTATTTATATATATATATATATATATATATATATATATATATATATCAAAATAGGGGTTATATATATATATATATATATATATATATCAAAATAGGGGTTATTTATATATATATATATATATATATATATATATATATATATATATATATATATATATATATATATATATATATATATATATATATATATATATGTAAAATAACCCCTATTCTAGCGCGTTTGGAGAAATGCCCAAATTCATTGATTTTCTAATATTAATATATATCTATAAGATTGGAAAAAAAATAGATATAACTTTACTAGGGCGCCGCCCACTTTGTATCTGGACAAAATTTACTTCTCTAGCAATACCTATCAATAGAAAGACCTCACTAAAACTTACCATAATCCCTTTTGAGGCAAGTTTTCTTGGCGATTTGTTTATGTATTTGCTAATAATCAAAATTTATATTTATTTTAATATAAAGTGACTGGCTGATCTTGAAAAAATAATTGGAAGCTGAAACGGTCGATCTCTATCAAATTAAGTCCTTTTGAGAATCCTCTGCAAACAACAATGCGCCACTGGTTCATTTCGGATTGGTTCAGTTCGGATCGGATTAGTTCACTTCGGATTGAATAGGGTTCGTGTCAGGAACCGTTAGGGTCGGACTTGTTCATTTCGTGTCGGGTCGGGTTCGGGTCGGTTTGGAACAAATACCGGTCGGATCGGGTCGGGTTGGGTTGGTTCATTGATGGTTACCGTTCGGGTCGGGTTTCATTTTTACAGAAAATGCGCATCTTTACTACCACGTCCCTGTGAAATTCCAAATATCGAGCGCCAGTAAGGGTACTCACATACATATAATAGTAAACGCTATTGTTTAAAATGGCATATCATACTTGAAGCTAATTTTTTCTTAAAATCCTGTATCTCTTGTTATAACAGGGTTGACGCGACTTCAATAATGTGTATTGTGCCTGTTAAACATTCCATTATTAGAAAAATTGGCTTCGTCGGTCCAAATAATTTTCTTTAAAATTTTATATCCCTCATTTTGTAATAAATGGCAAAATTCTAATATATCAGGATGAAGATGGTGATATTTATATGGTTTATAGTTATGTTTTTTTAAATAGCGATGCACTGTAGCCACCCCTACGTTGCACTTGGCAGCAACCATTCTCATAGAGGCTGTTGCATTTGCTTTAAAATATGCTAAAATGCCTATTGAAATATTATTTCCAACACGCACTTGCTTACTATTGAATGCCTAAGTATTATATATGCATACAATGTTTTATCTTGAACCGTCCTAAATTGTTTTTATATGTCCGTTTATTGTTTGATACTGATAAGACATTTGATATGATATTAATAAAATATAGAAATTACATAGTACCCTTGGAATGGTTATGATACCGTGACTTCTCCGGCAGTACGGTAGTGTGGTTAGCGTTACGGCATTTGAATCCTGGGTTCCCGTGTTCGAATACCACTCAAGCGAAATATATATGAACTACTACACTACGGCTCGCTGAGCTCGGATCCTGTACTGTAATTGGGAACATGCTTATTATGAGTCGGTGTTGGATAAAAAATATAACTACTGAACACATGTTTTAACCCATATTCAGCCAAGCTATGAATTGGTTGAAGAAAGAAACGATTTTTTAAGAATTTTAACTGTTTATAGATTTATTGAGAAATATCAGTTATACATACATACATACATACATATCTTCATGCTATATCCCAACAAATAGGGTAGCACGAACCCTAAAAACACTCATAAAATATTCACTCATAACATTCATCAAACAATCAACCCCCGTCAAACATTATCATCCAAACACACCACCCTCACTTCAACCACATTCATAGATCCCTCCATATAAACTCATTCGTTTATCACACTCGAAATCATTCTTACATAACAAACCCTCATTCACAACCATCCAATCACTCCTATTGACCCATCATTCATCTTCTTTCTTCAACGTACATAACACATGCATAAAACATCTCAAATTACGCGTGCTTACTCTTAACAACGAATCTAATAACGAATCTACAAAGATTAGAAATAAATAAATATCTGTTATAAAAAAGTATATTCCATATAGAAATAAGAGAAACACGACGTTGCGTTTTCATAACATTGGCCGAAAGCATACAATTATTATATATTATGATATATATATTGAAACACGTTGCACGCAAATGAATTTTACATTTGTTGTACATGTAACATATTTTATTCTTGCACTGTTTGCATCTTCGACGAATATTATCATTATTTTTAATTATACCGGCATGGTAGTGTTATGGGAAATCACCCCGTGTGTTCAGAAATATTAATTCTGACACCAGTTTTTATTTGTTACAGAAAATCACTCCGTTTGTTTCCGCTGCTACTGTGGTTGATATAAAATGTACTCTTAATTTTTCATTTATACATATATTTACACACAATAATAATAATAATACATATATACAAAACAAAAATATGAAACAGTACTAGTGATTTAGTGAGTTTGAATTTTGAGCTCGTGATGTAGAGATTTAGAGAGTTTGAGATTATTGTAGATAGTTATGATAACGAATGTAGAGTGTTGTGTAATATTGAATGAGTAATGAATGTAATATTTGTGATTTTCGAGCTAGCAAGTAACTATTGACCAACCCTTAAAAAAGAGGGGTTGTCAAAGATGACCAATAGGATGTAGACTTTGGTGGTTAGAAAGTTAGGAAAGGGAACGAACTAGCTGAGGTCACTAGAGTAATAATATTGGGTTAAAACTCAAGGATTCTTAGAACAAGGGATGTCGGTAAAAAGGTTCAAAGAATCATAAAAATTTAGGGAAGGCTACATGACGAATAGTTGTTTTAGAAATTGCAAACAAAGAGAAAATATAACTATACAAAAGTAGAAAAGTGTCAAGTATCTTTACAAGAGTGTCACTAGCAATTTATGGGCATACTTAAACTAGTAGAACGTAAGAAATAAGTAGAATATTTTGAACAATGATACAAGATAAAATACTTATGAACTTAAAGAAATTATTGTTACTTGATTATTATAAACTTTCTTAATTAAAATAAAACGTTATGGCGCTGTTCCATAATACTTCTCCCTTTAGAGGAAAGCACGCAGGTACGAGTGCTTTCTGGAAATGATGTGCGATGTGTGGAGTTGTGTTGTACCTACGTATCTTCACAGCTGGAACGTTGACTTCTACCTCGGGCTGGTGTTGCGCGAATTGTCCGATGATTTTCATGAATTACAACTTGGATGTCACTTCAAGCACAAACACATTAAAGAGTCTATAAAAGTCCATGAATTAGTTTACACGATAACACATTGATTTAAGATAATGAAATTATGAGCTGTTGTCCAGTAGGTGCCTTGGATTGGACGTAGTGGATCTCTGCATTCTGGTTTCTTCTATCTTGTAGAAGTGAGACATATAATAATCGAATATTTATACAGCAGCGGGAATTTTCGTATTAGGGATAGAATATGTTTTTGATTTTTTACTTGGAAGGTAATAGTTAGTAATAAAATAAAGAAAGTAAATGAAAGTAATAAATTTAAATCAATAAGATAATGATATAAAATAATTATTCTAATCAAAAATTAAATATACGAGTTATATTTACAACTACAATTAGGATATGCGAATAAAATAATAATAATAAAATTGAGGATAAACGAGTTTAAAATAAATAGTAAAATATATAATATAAAATAAAATAATGATAATGAGTGTTTCTTCTTTTTTTGTGTTTAAAAGTAAAATGTGAATTTTTGTTGCATTTGAATTCTGATTAATAAATTTTTTGTAAAGGAGTAATTTTGTGATATTTGTTTCGTTGGGTAGATAAATTCGTTTTGATTTTGTAATAGTAGTTTTGGGGTGTTGTTTTGATTTATTTATAAACTTTTTAAAATTATATGCATTTTGTAGATATTTTAATTTTAATTTTGAGAAGAAATTTTCTGTAGTTCTTTTATAGATAAATATTTTGTTTCTTTGATGGAGTATTTTAGGTTTTAACTAGCGGTCGGCCTGGCTTAGCCGGGCCTTCACGCTATGCTCCGCGGACACTGAAGTAGGATTCATTTCTGTGAGACAGAATATAGATTGAATATTTACCAATCTAAAACTTTTCAATTTGACAAGTCTGTCCTTCTAAAAACCTTTTAATTAATACCAAATACGACAAATTTCAAAAATATTTAAATAAACAGTTGTCGATCGAAAAAAATTTCAATTCCGCACGCGAATCTTTCGAGTGACCTTTCATTTGAAATCAAACACGATAATTTTTGATGAACTTTCATTAAAACAATCGCCGATCTAAAAAACATCAATTTTTCACGCGAGTTCTTCAAAAGACCATTCATTTGATACGAAACACGATAGGTTTTCAAGCATTTTTATTAAAACAATTGCCGATCGAAAAAATTCCAATTGTGTACGCGAGCTCTTCAAAAGACCTTTCATTTAAAATCAAGCATTGTTTGTTTTGAGGCACTTTTATTAAAACAATTCATAATCGAAAAGTTTTTTTAATTTTATGCGCGAGTCTTTCAAAAGATCTTTCATTTGATACCAAACACCATAGGTTTTGAAGCACACTCACAAAAACAATTACTGATTAAAAAAAAATCTCAATTCTTCACGCATGACCGTCAAAAGAACTTTCATATTAAACCAAATACAATTGAAGCACTTTCAATAAAACAATTGTCGATAAAAAATGTAGAAATGCCAAAATTTATTCTAATTCTAGTTATATGTTTTTTAAAATGTACATTGCCGTGAAACAAATTTGCATAGTTTTACTATATATTATTACCAAGGACAAATTTGGTTGGATTTACCTGTATACTATATAAAACTTTCAATTAGACGTTTTGTATTCAAACCAATTTCATAGTGGACTGTCAAAAATTTACATTTAAAATATACATATTTGAAATGTGTAATTATAATAAAAAAAATCACCTCATTTCCCAATATGCGTAAAATATTTGAAGATGTCCAAATTTCAGTAGATTTTCTTATTAAATCTACAAAGACAATTTCACTAAAACAATTGGCTGTCTAAAATTTTGAAATTCTGCACGCGGGCTCTTCAAATGACTTTTTATTTGATACCAAATCTATATGTAGGTTTTGAAATATATAAAATTAAAACAAATGCCAATCGAAAAAATAAATATTCTGCACGCCGGCTCTTCTAAAGCCCTTTCATGTGATATGAAACACGATATAATTCGGAACACTTTAAGTTTAAAACATTTGACGATCGTAAAATATACATGTTTTTTATTTCATTCGAAATTTTTTCGAAAGCCCTTTAATATGATATCAAATACGATATAATTCGGAGCACTTTAAGTGTAAAACAATTGACGATCGTAAAATATATATATATATATATATATATATATATATATATATATATATATATCATCACGCCTTCTACCCATTACTGGGTGTGGCACTCTGCTGAAACAGATCTCGGTATGTGATATATTTTTGCGCGTGAAGTGCGGTTACCAGTCGTCAAATCACGGCCCCCAAACATGTTAGTGGTGGAGGAGCCACAGGGATAGCTTTTTCAAATTATGAAAATTTGTCGCCTGTGGGAATCGAACCAGGGACTTCAGGATCCACAGGCCGACTTCATACCACTGAGCTAGCCATCCCATATATATATATATATATATATATATATATATATATATTTTATTTTATCTGAAAGTTCTTCTAAAGCCCTTTAATATGATATCAAACACGATATAATTCGGAAAATTTTAAGTTTAAAACAATTAACGATCGTAAAATATATTCTTTATTATTTCATCTGAAAGTTCTTCTAAAGCTCTTTCATATGATATCAAACACGATATAATTCGGAACACTTAAAGTTTAAAACAATTGACGATCGTAAAATATATTTTTATTATTTCATCGGAAAGTTCTTCTAAAGCCCTTTCATATGATATTAAACACGATATAATTCGGAACACTTTAAGTTTAAAACAATTGACGATCGTAAAATATATTTTTTATTATATATCATCTGAAAGTTCTTTTAAAGCCCTTTCATATGATATCAAACACGATATAATTCGGAACACTTTAAGTTTAAAATAATTGACTATCGTTAATATATTTTTTATTATTTCATCTGAAAGTTCTTCTAAAGCCCTTTCATATGATATCAAACACGATATAATTCGGAATACTTTAACTTTAAAACAATTGACGATCGTAAAATTTCAATCAAATACATGTTTTAGTTCCGAAAACATTTCGCGAAACTGTTAAGAATCCTTTGAACGTCATTTCGGACAGTTCCATATTTATATTTTTTAAAGATCAGCATTTAAAACACCTTTTCTTTTTTTTCAAATCTATGAATTTCAAAATTTGGATCTAGTATATGAGAGGTAATATTGTTCCTTAATTATAGATTTGTCAAATTGAAGTTTTCTGTTAAAAAACTTTTATACAAACATGAAATCAATTGAAAACAGATCAAAACATATTTCCTCACTCCTGTAATACTTTAATATATTTACAAAAATGCTCTAACTTGTCTCGAAATTAATATAATTGTATTACAAAGTTTCATGCGTAATGTCAATGAATTTTTCTGCTTACGGTCAAATCGTCCGTAGATGTTCTTCTTAAAAAATCCAAAGCCACCACAATCTTAGTTAAAAAGGCTTGTTTTTTCACGATTTCTCGCACATCATGCGTAATAAAATTATGAATTTATAAAAACAACGTAGTCCAAGTTGAACTCTATCAAACAAAAAAAGTTTGAAATTAATCACAAACCGTCTAGGTGAGCAATTGACCGTGATGAATCTATACAAACATATTTATATACAAATATACCCTACTCTAATAGTATATGGACTAACGGTCGGCTTGGCTTTGCCAGGCCTTCACGCTATGCTCCTCAAACACAGAAGTAGGATTCATTTCTGTAAGACAATTGACAGAATATAGATTGAATTTTTACCAATCTAAAACTTTTCAAACACGATAGATTTTGAAGTATTTTTATTCAAACAATAGCCGGTCGAAAAAATTCCAATGCTGTACGCGAGCTCGTCAAAATACCTTTCATTTGAAATCAAGCATTGTTCGTGTTGAAGCACTTTTACTAAAACAATTCATAATCGAAAAGTATTTCATTTTATGCGCGAGTCCTTCAAAAGATCTTTCATTTGATACCAAACACAATAGGTTTTGAAGCACTTTCACAAAAACAGT
Organism: Pterostichus madidus; assembly: GCA_911728475.2. Lineage (NCBI taxonomy): Eukaryota > Metazoa > Arthropoda > Insecta > Coleoptera > Carabidae > Pterostichus > Pterostichus madidus. Next base: position 20,371,132 of record OU452305.1, on the reverse strand, counting down.
TGCTGATTAAAAAAAATCTTAATTCTTCATCCATGACCGACAAAAGAACTTTCATATTATACCAAATAGAATAGGTTTTGAAGCACTTTCAATAAAACAATTGTCGATAAAAAATGTAGAAGTGCCAAAATTGATTCTAATTCGAAATAAATAAAAATAAATATTTCATCACGCCTTCTACCCATTACTGGGTGTGGCACTCTGCTGAAGCAGATCTCGGTAAGTGATATATTTTGCGCGTGATGTGCGGTTACCAGTCGTCAAATCACGGCCCCCAAACATGTTGGTGGTGGAGGAGCCACAGGGATAGCTTTTTCAAATTATGAAAATTTGTCGCCTGTGGGAATCGAACCAGGGACCTCAGGATCCACAGTCCGACTTCATACCACTGAGCTAGCCATTCTAATTATATATATATATATATATATATATATATATATATATATATATATATATATATATATATATATATATATATATATATATAAGTTAGGAAACGATGTTCCCACACAAACCGCTGACTCTCCAAGAATATGATCCAGGATCATATAACATCATATGTAGAATCTTGTAAGACGGAAGTCAGTCAGATTCTGAACCCTGTGTGATAAGCACATACAAATGTACACTATCTGTATCTTAACTTAGACTTTTGAACTATAACATTTTTATTTGTTGTAATAGCACTAAATAAAATTTTTTAAAAACATTAATTGAAAATCAATTAATTTAACTGGCGCAGTCGTAACGGATTTCGTAAACGAAACTCAAAATTTCGGTTCGTTTCAACGATTTATTGCGAAGAACCAACATAAAATCAGTGCAAAAAATTCTACACGTTTTCAACGAGTGCATCGCGTCACACGAAGAGAACAACGAAGCCCTGCTGAACACAGAGCCTAGCAGTAGAAGTTCATCCTGTTCCGTTCCTCCATCGTGGAAGAAACCGCAACAGAGCCGATGAAGAACACACTGATTTTCCTGTAAGTAGTGCACATATGACATCTAGAGATAATCGAGCGTATATCGAAATAGATTCAGACAATAGCTCAGATACAAATTCAGTACATTCCCCTGACTCACAAAATTACATTTCAAACACTCTCCCTATCGATCAATCCCTTATCGAACAAATAAATAACCTAAACCTTGACGAAATGGCTGTCCCAGATCTCAAACGTGAATATCTTGATATGATCCCCGAATTTCGAGGTGATACTAAATTATTAAGTAGATTCATAGAAGTCTGTGAAAAAATCGTAACTAAATTTTATGATGCAACAGACGTAAATAATTTCCAGAATGAGTACTTGATGAGTAGTATTTTGGCAAAAATAAAAGGAGAAGCCGCCGTCAACATTGCGAGTGTTACATTACTAAATGGCTAGATTTAAAAACAGCTCTATTAAATACCTATGCGGATAAACGCGACATATACACGCTAAATTTTGAAATGTCCGAATTAAAGCAAAATCAAAATGAATCTCCATTTGATTATTACAATCGAGTAATACAATTATTGAATTTATCAACTTCCTATATCACTTTACATATACAAAGGGAAGAGCAAGCTGTTTTAATTGGATATTTTAGAAATTACGCATTAAGAGTTCTTTTGAGAGGTCTTAAAGAGCCTCTAGGTACTTTAATGAGAACTAAAAACCCTGAAGATTTAACAACTGCTTTAAATATGATGACAAATGATTTCCAAATTGACTCTGTTAATAAACAACATTACAAAACCATTACTAAACCGAAACAAAACTTTCCTGTACAAAATAACAAACCATTTCAACAAAGAAATATCCCTCAACTAACGTACAGACCAAATCCACAACAACAATATACCCCACGAACACATTACACCCCTCAACACAATTACCAACAAAATAAGACAAATACTTCAAATGTCTTTAAATCCGATCCCAATAAAAAATTCTCGAAACCGACGCCAATGAGTGTCAGTACTAGACAAACATTCACACCAAGACCCGGTCCAAGTAATTACCGTCCCCAACAATTCCAGCCACAACAACGCGCACACGATTTTATTGCGGAAGAATTGTTTAACACAGAAACCGTGGAATTACCAAATAACGAAATTGATGAACAATATACTGACGAAAATGCAGAATACTATGTCACTGACCCAAATACTGATAACGAAGACAATAATGATCAAGACGCTTTTTTTCAATAAAAAGCCTCGGAAATGAATTTGAAATTATGAACCTAACTCATAATTATAGTGAATTACCATTCATAATATATCCCGAACACAACTTAAAAGTCTTGATAGATACCGGAAGCACCCGCTCATTCATAAATCCAAATATCGCGCGGAAATATTTTAGAAATAATATACAAAATGATCAATTTAAAATTACAACCGCTCACGGTACTTCAATTGAAAATTCTAGTATTGTTATCCCTGCTTCAAAATTATTTAATAACCCCGATAAACTATTAAAATATTATTTATTTGATTTCCATAACAACTTTGATATTTTGCTTGGAATAGATAATTTAAAAAGTTTAGAAACAAGTATAGACTTGAGTAATAATAAAATTATAACACCTACTCAAAATATAAAAATTCATTTTCATAAAATAATTCCAAAATCTAATATTATAAAAATTCCGCCAAAGTCTGAAAAAATTACAAAATTATATGTCAATAATATTGAAACCGGCGAAGCATTTATAACTGAAACAAAAATAAACAATATAATTATTCCAGAAGGAATAGCAAAAATTGAAAATTATGAATTATTCTACCCTGTTATTAATACAAGCGACGAAGATCAAATTTTAGATACTGTGAACTGTATACAATTAGAAACGTTAAATCATTTTGAAATTAACAATATAAATTTTCAAAAATCTTGTTCTAAAAATAATCTCGACATGAACAAAATTAGAATCGATCATATGAATCCCGAAGAAAAATCCGAAATTATAAAATTATTAAAAGAATTCTCTCCTATTTTACATGGCGATAATAAACATTTAACATTTACAAACGAAATTAAACATTTTATTCGGACCAAAGACGAAATACCTGTTTATTCAAAAACTTATCGATACCCCGAAGTACACAGAAGCGAAGTTCAAAAACATATCGCAAAGATGCTCGATGATAAAATCATTCGCCCCTCTCACTCCCCTTGGTCATCCCCTGTGTGGATTGTACCAAAGAAAATCGACGCATCCGGCAAAAGAAAATGGAGAATAGTAATAGACTACAGAAAATTGAACGAGAAATCAATCGATGATAAATATCCGATACCGAATATAAACACCTTACTAGACAAGCTTGGTAGATGCAATTATTTTTCGACCTTAGATCTCGCGTCCGGATTCCACCAAATCGAAATGAATCAAGCAGATATTCAAAAAACTGCTTTTAACACCGAAAATGGACATTACGAATTTTTAAGAATGCCATTTGGTTTGAAAAATGCTCCGGCAACTTTCCAACGTGTCATGGACAACGTACTCAGAAATTTAGTTAACGAAATTTGCTTAGTATATTTGGATGACGTCATAATTTTTAGTACAAGCCTTCAAGAGCATATTCAAAATTTAAGAACAGTTTTTGACCGTTTAAAGAAAGCAAACTTAAAAATACAGCTTGATAAGTCTGAATTCTTACGTAAAGAGGTAGCATATCTCGGACATGTCGTGACCCCTAGCGGAGTTAAACCAAATCCAGATAAAATTCATGCGATCAAAAACTACCCTCTACCGAAAACACCGAAACAAATTAAAGCATTCCTAGGTCTATTAGGCTATTATCGGAAATTTATAAAAAATTTCGCCCAGTTAACAAAACCCTTAACTAAATGTCTAAAGAAAGACGCGGAAATTAAACTTAACGATCCAGAGTATACGAATTGTTTCAATACTTGTAAAAATCTTCTAATTAACGATCCCATACTACAATACCCGGACTTTAATAAACCTTTCAACTTAACGACAGACGCTAGCAATTACGCTATAGGTGCTATCTTGTCCCAAGGTCCCATTGGTTCCGATCTTCCCATCGCCTACGCAAGTCGAACCCTAAACGACTCCGAACAAAATTACAGTACGATCGAGAAAGAGTTACTCGCAGTTATATGGGCTACGAAATATTTTAGACCATACTTGTTTGGCAGAAAATTTAAAATTATCACCGACCATAAACCCTTGCAATATTTACACTCACTAAAAGAACCAAATTCTAAATTAATGCGGTGGAGACTCAAACTAGAAGAGTATGATTATGAAGTAATTCATAAAAAAGGAACATTAAATAAAAACGCTGACGCTCTATCACGAATATAATTAAACGTCAACACTGTAGACCCCGGTACTCAAAATCTTTTTGAATACGTAGAAAATTTTAATGAAAACTTCAATCCCGATAACGATACTCAATCCATGATTGTTAACCCTGACGAAGACGTCAATAACGATATCGATTCAGACCAAACAATACATTCAAATTTAGAAAATCCTATCATAGGAATCACTATCTCAGAAACAGCTGTTAACTATGGTAAAAACCAAATTTTTATATCTCAAGTTAAACATTCACCAAGTGTACCAAAAATACAAAAATTACACACCGATAAGATGAGAATTTTAGTTCAATTATCCGAATCAAATTTTGAAAAAGACACCGTCAAATTCATCAAGGAATTCGTTGTACCTAAGGTAAAATATTACCTGTATTTCGAACAACCGGTATACGAACTGTTTAGTACCATACTCCAAAAATATTTCAAAAATTCAGAAATCAAATTCATTAAGTGTAATATTAAATTGATAGATGTAGAAGCCCAAGATGCAATTTTAGACACAATAAAAAACAATCACGAAGGTAAAACGAATCACCGAGGTATCAATGAAGTTTATAATCAAATTAAAAAGAGATATTACTGGCCTAACCAACATAAAACCATCACAGACTATATCAACCAGTGTGAAATATGTCTGGCAGCTAAGTATGAAAGAAACCCTGTAAAACCCAAACTAAATTTAACTCCGACACCCAACAAACCGTTAGATATCATTCACATAGATACACTAAGTCTCGAAAATTCAAAATTCCTAACTATAATTGACGCATTTTCCAGGTATGCGCAAGCATACAAAGTAACATCAATAAACGCAATCGAAATAACAAACAAATTAACTAAATTCTTTTCCCATCACGGTATTCCAAAATTAATCATATCGGATAACGGATTAGAGTTTAAAAACAATGTCGTCAAAGAACTGCTATCCTTGCATAAAATTGAAATACACTTTACTTGCTCACAAAATCCAAATTCGAATGGTTTAGTTGAACGTTTCCATTCAACTTTAATAGAACATATTCGTTTATTTAATATGCAAGATAATTTCAAGAACGAACTGATAAAAGACAAAGTATCATATGCAGTCTTAGCGTATAACAACACAAACCATAGCGCGACAAATCTAAAACCAATTGAAATTATTAATGGTCATTTAGATGTAAATTCGCCTCTAGATATCGAGCTGGATAAGCAAGTTACCCAAGATTATATACAAAAACACAAGGATAAAACTAAATTAATATATCGAAATATTAATCAAAAATTACAAGATGACAAATCTAAATTAATAACTAAAATAAATGAAACAAGGGAAGAACTTCCAAACATCCCTGAAACAATTTATGTTCAAAACAAGCAGAAGGTAAATAAAACTAAACAGCCTAAATTTAGGAAAGAAAAAATTAAAAGCTTAAATAAACCCCTAAAAACAGCCCAAATAGAAATTAAACCCAACGACAAAAAACAATCTAAAATACACCTTTCCAACATAAAAAGACCCCGAAAAATTACTAACACAAATTCGGATATTCCAGGTCCCTCTACCTCTCATACTCCTATGGACTAAGTATGAAAGACATAACGAATAACCCAGGACTACTGACAATAAATCTCGGAACTGCAAAGCTCCAAAAATCTACTCACACATTCGTACATTATTATGACTTACAACCACTATGGACACAATACGAAAATCTAAATAAACAATACGAAAACCTTAAACAAATCCTTAACAACGACAAGACAATTTCTCCCGAATTTGACAATAATAAAAATATAATTAATTACATTCAAAATTCCATAAACGAAAAAATTAATCATTTAACAAAACGCACGAAAAACGAGCGAGCTAAAAGAGGTCTCATAAACGGCTTGGGAACAATCATTAAATCTATATCAGGAAATTTAGACGCAGACGACGAGAAACGTTATACACAAATTTTAAATCACCTAAAAGATAATCAAAATAATTTAAATCACCAAATCAAACATCAATATTCTGTCAATCAACAAATGATAGAGTATTTTAATAGGACTGTGGATACAATAAGAGAAAACGAAAATTTATTAAAATCAAAAATCGAACAACTACTCCACATTGTTGTCGGTGGAACTAAAGATAATGATAAACTCTTTATAAAAGATATTTTCAATCAATTAAACACTTTATACACATTAACTTTCAATATTCTCCAAGATATTGAAAACTCTTTAACATTCTGCAAGTTGCATACGTTGCACCCAAGTATTATAAAATCACACGATCTTTTCACAGAATTAAATAAAATTTCAAAATTTTATAATAATCAGTTACCGATTAATGTAAATTCAGAAAACATTTTGGAATTAGAAAAAATACTTTTCGTAAATTGTAAATTAACATCTAACAAAACTACGTATTTTATTGAAATTCCGATAAATTACGAAACACAATTCGAATTAATCCATCTTATTCCAATCCCTACCAAACACAATACTGAATATGTAACTGTAGTCCCTAATCACGAATATTTCTTAAAATCAAATGATGGACAAATTAAATCTCTATATGACATATGTACCTACAACAAGGAGAACACATACCAGTGTCCTAACAAGATCAACGAACTAAGCGAAAACTCTTGCGAGAAGAATTTCTTTTCACGAAACAACATTGAAAATTGCCAATTCCTGAAATTAAATATTAAACAAAATCATATTGAATATTTAAAGGATATAAATCAACATCTCATAATATTTCCTGATCCAGAAAATATTAAGATCAAATGCGAACAAGGCGACACTATAAAAACGCTCCAAGGAATATTCCTGGTGAAAGAAGATGATTGTCAATTGGAATACAAGAACCAAAATCTACTATTCAAACACGGAAGCTTTGGCAAACCAGTCGTAATCGAAAACTACAAATTCGACTTCAATAAATCACAAATTCCAAAGATGTCAATTGAACTCAACACCATCAACGAATTGAAACCAATGAACAAGATTGAAGAATCCATTGATGACTACTACTTCGATCAATACGACATCAATCGCATTATAAATTATCCAACATTAATACTTTACATAATTCTGATTACAGGTGCTATCATCCTGTTTGTACTCTTTTTAAAGAAAAAACTCCACAGACGTTTGCAGCCAAATCCAACATCCAGAGAAGGCATTGAACTTCAACCAAGAATTTCAACCCCTAGAAAGGTCCAGCAACTCCCCGATGAAGCTCAATTCTAGCGAAGGAGGAGTTAGGAAACGATGTTCCCACACAAACCGCTGACTCTCCAAGAATATGATTCCAGGATCATATAACATCATATGTAGAATCTTGTAAGACGGAAGTCAGTCAGATTCTGAACCCTGTGTGATAAGCACATACAAATGTACACTATCTGTATCTTAACTTAGACTTTTGAACTATAACATTTTTATTTGTTGTAATAGCACTAAATAAAATTTTTTAAAAACATTAATTGAAAATCAATTAATTTAACTTATATATATGTTTTTTTTTAATGAACATTGCCGTGAAACAAATTTGCTCAGTTTTACTATATATTATTAGCAAGGAAAAATTTGGTTGGGTTTACCTGTATAACTTACAAAACTTGTCAATTTGACGTTTTGAATTAAAACCAATAGTAAACTGTCAAAAATTTACATTTGAAATATATGTACATATTAGAAATGTGTAGTTATAATAAAAAAATTCCCCTCATTCCCCCAGTATGCGTAAAATATTTGACATTTAAATAATAAATAAATAAAAATGCGACATGTTTATAGAAAAATGTCAAAATTGCAGTAGATTTTCTTATTAAAAACTTCAAAGACAATTTCACTAAAACTATTGGCTGTCTAAAATTTTGCAATTCTGCACGCGAGCTTTTCCACCTACTTTTCATTTGATACCAAATCTGATATGTAGGTTTTGAAAAATATAAAATTGCCAATCGAAAAAATGAATATTCTGCACGCCAGCTCTTCTAAAGCCCTTTCATATGATATCAAACACGATATAATTCGGAACACTTTAAGATTAAAATATTTGACGATCGTAAAAGGTATATATTTTTTATTGCATCTGAAATTTCTTCTAAAGCCCTTTAACATGATATCAAACACTATATAATTCGGAATACTTTAAGTTTAAAACAATTGGCGATTGGAAAATATATTTTTATATTATTTCATCTAAAAGATCTTCTAAAGCCCTTTCATATGAGATCAAACATGATATAATTCGGAGTACTTTAAGTTTAAAACAATTGACGATCGTAAAATATATTTTTATTATTTCATCTGAAAGTTCTTTTAAAGCCCTTTCATATAATATCAAACACGATATAATTCGGAACACTTTAAGTTTAAAACTACTGACGATCTTAAAATATATTTTCTTATTATTTCATCTGAAAGTTCTTCTAAAGCCCTTTCATATGCTATCAAACGATATAATTCGGAATACTTTAAGTTTAAAACAATTGACGATCGTAAAATATATTTTTTTATTATTGCATCTGAAAGTTTTTCTAAACCCCTTTCATATGATATCAAATATGATATAATTCGGAAGACTTTAAGTTTAAAACAATTGACGATCGTAAAATTTCAATGAAATACACGTTTTATATCCGAAAATATTTCGCTAAACTGTTAAGAATCCTTTGTACGTCATTTCGAACAGTTCCATATTTATATTTTTTAAGCACTTAAAACACCTTTTCTTGTTTTTCTCAAATCTATGAATTTCAAATCTTGGATCTAGTATATAAGAGGTAATATTGTGCCTTAGTCATAGATTTATCAAATTGGAGTTTTGTGTTAAAAAACTTTTATATAAACATGAAATCAATTGAAAACAGATCGAAACACATATCCTCAATCCTATAATACCTTAATATATTTACAAAATTGGTCTGACTTGTTCGAAATTAATATAATTGTATTAAAAAGTTTCATGATTAACGACAATGAATTTTTCTGCGTACGGACAAATCGTCCGTAGATGTTCTTCTTAAAAAATCCAAAGCCACCACAATCTTAGTTAAAAATGCGTGTTTTTTCACGATTTCTCGCACATCTTGCGTAATAATATTATGAATTTATAAAAAGTACATGGTCCCAATTGGACACTATCAAACAAAAAAGTTTCAAATTAATCGGACAAACCGTCAAGGCTGTAGAGATGAGCAATTGACCGTGATGAATCCATACAAACATATTTATATACAAATATACCCTACTCTTATACATAGTATATGAATTCGTTGATTTTTTGTTTGTTTTAAGTTTAGGACGACTTTTTGTTTGAGATGCGTATTTGTTCATAAATATTTTAGATTTATTTTTTGATGGAATTTTTGTTTAGTTTTATTGAATTTTGTCATGTATATATTATTTAGAAAATTTGTAGATGCGTAATCTTGTAAAAATGTATTTTTTTGATGAGTACAATGATATTTACATTTATATATAAGTTTGTTGAATTTGGATATTTTTATGTTATTTGATAGGTTTTTAGATGTCTTATTATGCAAAAATGATTTAGATATAGGTTTTAATGGAGTTAGATTACTATTTGGTTTAGATTTTTCTTTAATATTATTGACTTTAGTTACTTTTATATTGAATTTGGATACTTTAATATTATTTAATAATTTCTTGGAGGACGTGTAATTATATAGAACTGATTTAGATATACTTTTTGATAGTGTTTAAATATAATTAGATTTAGTTTTTTCTTTAATTTTGTTGATTTTAGATACTTTTACATATATTATTTGTTTGTAAATTTGTATTTTAAATTTTAAGTTCGCTGATGTTAGAAATAGAGTTATTATCATCATTTAAATTTTTAATTTCATTAGTTTCTTGTTCTAATTTTGGAGAATATATTTGATTTTGATAAGACATAACTGGTGAAATAATTTTATTTTCTAGACTTTGTGGAACTATTTCGATTAAGTTCAAAATATCAACTGAAATTGTTTGTGAATTTGAATTTTCATTTTGAAGTTTGTTGACATTAGAATTCGAATTATTTTCATTGTTTAATTTTTTAATTTGATTTGTTTTATGTTCTAATTTTTTATGATATTTAAAAAATAAAATGAGATGCTATTTTTTTAAACATAAAATTGAAGAAATTTCCGAAATTCCTCATAATTTTCGAAATTAATGTTTTGATCGGCGAATTCTGCACTGTAATCTAACTGGCATAGGATATATGAAAAAAGTACTGGTGCTTGATCCGTTGTTGCTAAATTCATAGCATGGTCACAATTGTGTAGAAACGCGCATAAATTATTTTCAGCTATCTCAATAAAAGAGAATAAATAATCGAATGATAAATTAGCTACAAAATTTAAATTTCCTTTAAATTTATTTTAATTTAGTTAAATTTAGATTGTTAGGATTAATATTATTTTGTATTTTAATATAATGTATAATTTAGGCGGAGTAAAATTTGATAATGACGGTTGAAATAATTTATATTAGATAATTTTATGAAATTAGGTAATTTTAAATTATAATTGAATAAATTATAATTTTCAAAGTTGTATTAGAACTTTTATAATTTAATTTTAATATATATTTTATAACAATGCGAATGATTATGTATACTCATAGTAGAATTTCTAATTTGATTTTTAGAATGAAATTTAGAGTTTGGTAGAATTATAAATTTTGATAGTTATAGTGAATTTTGAATTAAATTTAAAATTATTTGATATGGTTTTTGAACTTCGAATAAGATTTTAGGAAAAGTTTCTTATTTTAGAATTTAATACGATATTATTACTCGTAGATTTCGATTTTCATTAAAACTTTGATAAGAGATTGTTGATATTGAATTTGATACAAGATTGATATTCGTAGATTTCGATTTTGATTTAGATTTTGGTTTGTCAAATTGTTTTGATTTGAGTTAGATTTTGATAATTGTAAGAGATTGTTTGATCTTGATGTTGAGATAGTTTTTGATTTTGATTAAGAGCTTGATTTTTGATTTAGAGTTAGTTTTTAGTTGAGTTTGGAATTTTTGTTTGTTTGTTTATAATTTAGGAATTTGGATTTCTTTTAGATTTCGTTGCGATATTGATTTATATTTTGGATTTGGAATATGAGTTTGGATTTGATTTTCAATAAGAAATTGTTTTTTATTCGTAGTATTTGGATTTATATTTCAATGATTTAGATTTCGTTGCGATTTTGATTTAGATTTTTGGCTGATTAGGATTTTAATTGAAGATTTGGATTTAGTTTCGATTTTGTTGGGATTTAGATTTAGATGTTGGATTTGTTTGGATTTTGATTGACATATTGGATTTAGTTTCGATTTCGTTGCGATTTAGATTTGGATTTTGGATTTTGATTGTGAGCTTGGTTTTGATTTTGTGAAGATTTGTAGTTACAATTGGAAATGAGTGGTTGCTGTATTAAATAAACGATTAAAATAAGTACTCACAATAGCGTACAGGAAACATTTAGATCATCTCTGTTGTCCAGTTCATCAGCCGACTGGTACAACGTTGGACTGGAGATCTTCGGATTTCTTCTGAAGTTAAGAGTTGGAACTCAACTCTTGCCGTCGCCCAAATCTTCAGCAATCTCACTTCTGACACCAAAATTTTTGTTATGGGAAATCACCCCGTTTGTTTCCGCTGCTACTGTGGTTGATATAAAATGTAATCGTAATTGCTCATTTATACATATATTTACACACAATAATAATACATATATACCAAATAAAAATATGAAATAGTACTAGTGATTTAGTGAGTTTGAATTTTGAGCTCGTGATGTAGAAGATTTAAAGAGTTTGAGATAATGGATAATATGTTATGATAACGAATGTAGAGTGTTGTGTAATATTGAATGAGTAATGAATGTAATCTTCGTGGTTTTAGAGCTAGCAAGTAACTATGGACCAACCTTTAAAGTGGAGGGGTTGTCAAAGTTGACCAATAGGATGTAGACTTTGATGGCTAGAAAGTTAGAAAAGGGAACGAACTAGTTGAGGTTACAAGAGTAATAATATTGGGTTAAAACTCAAGGATTCTTAGAACAAGGGATGTCGGTAAAAAGGTTCAAAGGGTCCTACAAATTTAGGGAAGGCTACATGACGGGTAGTCGTCTTAGAAATTGCAAACAAAGAGAAAATATAACTATACAAAAGTAGAAAAGTGTCAAGTATCTTTACAAGAGTGTCACTAGCAATTTATGGGCATACTTAAGCTAGTAGAATATAAGAAATAACTAGAATATTTTGAACAATGATACAAGATAAAAATACTTATGAACTAAAAGAAATTATTGTTACTTGATTATTATAAACTAACTTAATTAAAATAAAACGTTATGGGGTTGTTCCATAACAGTAGCATGGCCTCTGTTATCCTTTCGTACTGTTTCCGGATTTGGATCTCTTACTGGACATCCCAAGTCAGTGTTTCTCACATTTCTATTTTCATCAAATTTCAACAATCTAAAAGGGAAAAAGATTTTGAAATCCAAAATTGACATATTTGGGTTGGCGTCTATAAATTTTCCATGCATTGATAGCAACGTTGGCTACCATGTTCAAAAATAATGGCCACTACAATTTTGCACCTAAAATTCTAATTCTATAATTTGCTACAGCGTTATCATGCATATTAACTCTTCCTGCATATTTATTGTATTGTGAAATAACATCCGGTTGTTGAGTGCTAACTTTCATTATATCTTTCCGATTAAATCTTTTTACATTCCTTAGAAGATCTACGTTGAAAATGTTACTTATTACTGAAACTACAAAATTATCGTTCCATCGTACGAACGATATATTTATATACTTGCCAAATAAAGCATTATATATTCCTCTCTCTTTCTTTGGCATTATTTTCACTGATTCTAAAGGACATTTGTTAGTGCGGTTTTCCCGTATTGTTCCCGTTGCATAGAATGCTTTTTGACTGCCCACAATATCTTTATGTAATTTTTTTTAGTGCTACATGCGTTGATACAAATTTAATTATTATCTATAGTTTCTTTGTCTGTTAGTACATCCACGCCCGGTGGGACATATAGAACATCAACTTATTCTATAAATAAATATGTATGGTTTACATATCTAAATTACATCAAAATTTTACATTACTTTCATTATCAAGTTCGTCCATTCTCATTTAAATATATATTAAAATTAGACATTTAAAAAAAAAACACAATAAATATTTACTAACCAACAAACACATTTATAGTTCAGAGTACACTAAGATGAATCCTACACAGTTTCACTGCTATCAATTTTATTCATGCTATCGGCCAGTGTTACGAAAACGTAACGTTAATTTTAAACGTTGATTTAATAACGTATTTTAAACAAATTTTTCAATTAATGGCAATATGTTTAAAACGCATAGCTTTAATTTATGGTTAGAGTATTATGGTATATGCCATTAAAAAGTTATTATTATTTTGATTGTGCATTATAAAAATGTCAAAAATTACCTTACTTTAAACAATCATATTAACTTAATTATTAACATTAAAATGAAGTTCACTGAACAATTTATTAAATAAATATGTTTTTTATCAGAACATGTATGTAGGAGGTGTAACTTTATTATAGAACCGTAGAAAAAAATTATATAAACTAGTCTTTACGCAACATTGGCCGAAAATGGATTTTAATAGATAATTCTAAAACATTCTAAAATATGGCGGTGATATTTTACCAACACTGTACACTGTGTACCAGACATTTACTCTGTACTAACAAAAAATCAGTACAAAGGTAGATCTTGTTACTCGTCAGGGATTCCCAAAAAACTACGCAGATTGTACGAGTAGATTGCAAACAATGTGCGCAGTGAAACAGAACTCAACGAATCTTGGCGACCGTACATGAAGTAACGTTTAAATATTGTGCCGAAAGAGTTCATTTTTACCGCGAAAATTAGACTTATGGAGAATATTGTGGTATTGGGACGCGTTATTGGTTTTGAATTACAGAGATTTTGGAGTTGCGGAAATTCGAGTTAGGGAGATAAAAATACATGGCAATTTGTAGGAAACAATGGTCAACTTCGACTTAAGGAGAATTTCGAGTTGTGGAGGTTCGAGTTATAGAGGTTCGACTGTATTATACTTGTGGCGGTATGAAAATATTCAAAATATGTATAGATGACGTTACCACATTTTTAAACATTAATAATTCAATACTAAATGAATACTTCTTAATTATTATTTTTTTACCAATAGTAATTTTTTAAATAAATAGTGTTCAGAGAAGATGGCACCACTGAACGGTCGTCCGCTAACCCGAGGCTAAGCGAGGTGTGCCGAGCAGTTCTGAAACAACAACGATAACAGAAGAGTCTTGACAGAAGCACATGTTATTGTTTTGCATAATATTTGTCATTGTAAAATAGTGTTATACTCGTATTATAATTAGCAAGATTGTTAATAAAGTAAAATAAATCAAATATACAGTCCACATCGCTCAAACAACCCAACAAATAGATTAAATTTTTTATACAAATTTACTATACGAGGCTGGTCCGATAAATACTTAGCCTACAAAAGAATAACAAAATTTTTGAAAAAGTGACGATTTATGTTTCAACATAATCTCCTTTGAGTTCGATACACTTGATCCAGCGATGCTCCAACTTCTTTAACCCGTCTGAAAAATACGTTTTCAGGAGGTCTGTAAAGTAGGCCTCCGTGGCGGCGATAACTGCCTCATTCGACTCAAATTTCTGCCCGGCGAGAGACTTTTTCAAATTTGGAAACCAAAAATAGTCGCACGGGGCCAAATCCGGATAATACGGTGGATGGGGCAGCAGTTCGTAGCTTAATTCTATCTATTTGGCCGTGGCGACGGCGGAGGTGTGTGCATGATGAAAGAGCACTCTTTTCTTCGCCAAATGGGGCCGTTTTTTTCTGCAATTCGGCGTCGAATAGGCCCAATAATTCGGCATGGTAGAACCCTGTGATCGATTTGCCCTTCTCCAGGTAGTCGATGTAGATCACACCTTTTGAATCCCAGAAACGGTGGCCATCACCTTTCCGGCCAATCGTTCTTTGATTTCGCTGCGCGATTTCCCTTCCAAAAACAAGAATCGAATCACCGACCGATATTGTTCTTTTTCCATTTTTCTCAAATCTGCGGACACGCTCGCTTCCACACGCGGTCAAAACAAAACTACACGTCCGATTCGGCTGAAAATTTAACAGTAGCTGTCTACGAGAATGTTCTAATCGATACAAAATTGCTCTTGCGATAGTGGTGCTATCTGGCGGTGAGGCTAAGTACTTATCGGACCGTATAATGATAGACGATGAGCCCATTTTCGTATTAGATTATAGGAAACAGGCTGTTCTCTGTACGAAACTTAAATTAAAGAAAAGATTCCATATTGACAGCTGATGTTAGTGATGTTCAGTGTTGAGTTATCTAGATAAAATTATATAACGATTATATTATCTGTTAGAAAAACCAAAATAAGTACTAAATAACTTATCTTTCTTTTTTTTCTTTAAATAGATAAAAGACAATTTGACTGTATGTTTGATAGAAATATGACCTTTATGTATTTTGCTATGATGAACTAGACTTGTAAGAAACCCTAAGACCTAAGGGATGTATTTTAAATTTTATTTGAATTTTTGTGATACAATATGTTACATATTTAAATCGTACTTAAAAAATATAATAGATACATTCAGAATCGTCCGAGTTTAAATTTATTAGTATTTGATGATTTTCCCTACACATATCACTTAAATATTCTAATTCAATTTTTTTCACATGATTCACACAGTTCTTTCACGTGTTCGCATCATTGTTTTCCATTTCAGTTTTTAATAAATTAACAACATTTTCACTAAGTGAAGATGACGAATTATGTTTTCGGAGAGAATTTTTTCAAATTGCCCTAAATTAATTCAGTCGGTTTGAATACTCAATAATAAGGAGGTAATCTTAAAATTGTGTGCCCTGACATTGTTGTAATATTATAAACTGTATATTCTTTTGCAAAATTGTTTTCTTTGATTTATCTATGTAAGATATCTTTTGTAACTTTTGTGGGATCTTTCTTTTGTAGAAAATAAAGAATAACGTATTTCTTTTTGTAGATTTGTTTGGAATTTTTTCGTCTTGTCTTGCATTGCATTGTCCATAAGGATGATTTAATTTGGTAGTAATTGCGGCATCAATTTTCTTTTTAACTATTCTGCGAATAGGAAAGAACATATATCTACATGAAAATCAACATTACAGTTCTTAATATTTTTTGCTGATATCATTGAACAATCGTTCCCTTATCCATTTTTATTGCCGGTATAAAATTTATTAATTCTTTTTTCTGGATTTAAAGGTGCGTTTAAATCACACGATTTTTTTGTTTAAAATCTTTTATTTGAGTTTCATATAATTTAATAAAACTTTGTATCGACGTATTAAAAATTATGTGAAAATGTTATTTTATACTTCAAGTTCAATTTATTTTCTTTTGCACTGAATACAATCCTTATACTAGACAATATTTACTGGTGATAGCTTCTTGTTCGACAAAGATTCAAATAAGTAGTTTATGAATATAAGAAAATCAAACACACACTTGGTTTGTCCACTAAAATATTTATTTAAAACTTGTTACGTACGTTTCGTCCTTTCGGATATCATCAGACACTTAAAATTCAATTACAAACATAGTCCTTATATAGTACACAAATTTAAGAGGGGAGAGTTAGATACATCTACCTGTTCGTTAACGATTCAATTTCCATAATTGACTGCTTTCCTAATTTCTAAATTTTCTAAACAGTTCATCCGTAATCCCTTTTCGCAGAATTTAAAAGTTGCCGTTATAATTATGTTTGGAATCAAAACAATGGTCAGAAAACCCCGTGCGATTTGTTTGTTTATGAATAGAGTTTAAATGTTCTTTCATAAGATGTTTAAAATTACTACCGCTCTGTCCTATGTAAATAGCGGTACAGTCATTTAATTGAATTTGATATACACCTGATAGTTCAGATTTATCGGGTTTTTCCTTATTATTTGAAAGTAATTTACCAATATTATTTTTGTTTACACTTATTGTTTTTATATCAAATTTTCTTAAATTCTGTATTTACTGCCAAAGTTTGGCCAAGATGAATGGCAAAAAATTAAAATTCTACCGGATATTCTCTGTTTTAAATCTAACTACGGAATTAAAAATTCAACAGATTTTGTTAATTCAGTAAAAAATGTTGAAATACATTCAGGCTCTAAATTTGTATATTTTTTACCTCAATTCCGACTGAAGAGCTGCACTCGATTATATTAAACTTGTTGGATAAAAATTTAGACATATTAGAAACCCAAAAAATTTAAATTATGACAGTGATAGATTTGTGCTTAAAACAGAACTACTTTAAATACGACAACAAGTTTTATAAGTTGAATTCAGGCCTTATTTGCAGATATTTACATTGATTACATAGAGAAAATAATTGTTAAAAATTCTAAATTTAGTGATTCAATAACATTTTGGCGTAGGTACGTAGACGATATCTTCTGTATATGGAAGGGGACACAAAGACAACTCAATAAATTTCTTAATTTCATTAACAACATAAATAATAAAATCTAATTTACCGTAGAAATAGAACAAAACAATTCACTTAATTTTTTAGATATTACAGTAAACAAATCCAATAATGAACAAACCTTTAATATTTACAGAAAATCTACATACACAGATGCAATTGTTCCAAAACAATCGAACCAATCTCTATGTATTAAAATGTCCACCTTTCATAGTTTAGTACATAGACTACTAACAATTCCACTAAATTCAATAAATACAGAACACAGAACTAAATACAATTAAAAATATAGCTGCAAATAATGGTTACAATACAAACATGATAGATAAAATTATAATTAAGAAAAAGAAACATTTAATATTAAAACAAATATATTGTGAATCTCAAGAGTTCATCCATAATCCCCGATGGTATTATATTAACTATATTCCAAATTTACGAGACAAAATTATGCAGAATTTAAGAAAATTTAATATAAAAACAATAAGTATAAACAAAAATAATATTGATAAATTACTTTCAAATAAGAAGGATAAACCCGATAAATCTGAACTATCAGGTGTATATCAAATACAATGTAATGACTGTACCGCTATTTATATAGGACAGAGCGGTAGGAATTTTAAACATCGTATGAAAGAACATTTAAACTCTATTCATAAACAAACAAATCGCACGGGGTTTTCTGATCATTGTTTTGATTCCGAACATAAGTATAACGGCAACTTTGAAATCCTACATATAGCCGAAAAGGGATAAGGACCATGTTTGTAATTTAATTTTAAGTGTCTGATAATGTCCGAAAGGACGAAACGTACGTAACAAGTTTTAAATAAATATTTTAGTAGACAAACCAAGTGTGTGTTTGATTTTCTTATATTCATTATGTTCCACCAAGTACCGACTACAAATTCTCTTTTAATTATTAAGTAGTTTATGATTTGAGAGGTAAAAAAAAAACTTGCGTTACACTTCCTTAAAGATCAATTCGTTGAACCTTTTATAAAATTAAGTCACAATTTGGAACTATCAAATTATATCAGTATTTTTTTATTGTGATACTTTATTCGACGGAAATTTAATAACAAAATTAAATTGCTTCGAGTGGTGGTTAGCAATTAATAAAATAAAAGAGTGTATAACAGACGCAGAAATACAAATAATTGGTATTTTGATAAGTGCTACAGCTCCTTTAGCAATATAGAGCCCGTTTTCTCAACCTTCAATTTAATTGATTCTAAATTAAGGAAGCAACTAGGCACAGCAAAGGCAGCAAATCTAGATTTTCTATTCAAAATACTAAATTATTAATCTATGTTTGTTGTGAACATTTAATTTGCTTTATCTGTTACATATATTATGTCAAAATTATATTTCGCTGTATCTTTTCAATATTATTATAATTTAATCAATAAAATATTTAAGATGAAATACCCATTTCTGTAAAAGATATCATTTTCTACATTTTCACTGTTTTAAATTTTAAAAAAATTTAATAATAATATTTCTTGTAGGTACTAACAAATAAGTAGTGGAATTATTGAATTATTATTACCTGAAGTACACACTAAGTAGCAGGTAGGTAACTTAAATAATTGACTATGATCAAATAACATTAAAAAAATATATTTTATTCATACCCTGGTCTCACTTTGTTTTTCATCATATACATAACCTTTCGATACAGTTATCATGCGTATCGAACCAAGTTTCGGCCAAGTAAACTATATGATAATTTTAGATACTAAATTTTGTTATTAAATTTAAATATTCCACGCGAAAGCGTACTAATCTATGAATTTTCATAATATGTCTACGGTTCAAATTTTTAAAACGGAAACCAATTCTCTTTAAAAATTGTCGCACTAATTTTGGGGAGCACTCAAAATATCATTAATTTTTTAAACCATTATCAATGATTCTAATGTATTTATAACATTTTAATTGTAGTCTTCATATATTCTACTTTTTAAAAATTCTTTCGTGAAACTATCAACTTTTCTTGATCTGGAATTACAGCTAGTTTTTCTGTTCTTTACAGATGATCCTCGCTGAATGACAGATTTAATTGTGCTAACGGACACCTAAAAAATAATTATAATAATGTAATCATAAATATGTGTGGAAGAATATAGATTTGACGTTGAGAAAATGTATTAGAATTCAATAAAATAGACATAAATAGGTTTTGAATATTTATTATTAATCGAAATGACTACCTTAATATTACCTAAATTAATATGTTGTTATATTTATAAACGAAAAGTTCTGTATATGGCAAATGAAGACTCTCACGTTCAGACAATAATGTGTTATAACAGTTTAAAACCATTATTTGTTCATGTTCTTGCAAAAATGGTTTAAAACGAAAAGATAGTCATTTCCCTTCGTTTGATTTAGGACAGTCATGTTCTTTTTCTTTACGGTCACTTGACACCTACGGTTATCACATTCTGATATTAATAATATTTTACAAAAAATACACATATATTTGTCACATGTTATCACTTTGGCGAAAACTTAGGATATGATAATTATATTTCATTCGTTTAGCTTTTAACTATATTTGATAGCAGCTCAAAAAATATTGTTTATTATTAAGTAGGTTCTTAACGGTATGTATATTTTAAATACATCACTGTGTTTAACTGCAATTGTGTCGAATTCACTTTCAAAAACAAGCGCAAGGCGATACTCCCATCCTTTCTTATCTTTTTGTTTTATTTTCAGTTACTATATTGTGTAGAATTTTCTTTCATATGCAAGTGCAGGCTATCGCTTTAATCTTTTCTAATCTTTGTAGATTCGTTGTTAGATTCGTTATTAGATTCGTTGTTAGAAGTAAGCGTGAGTAATTTGAGATGATTTGCGCATATGTTATGTTCGTCAAAGAAAGAAGAGGAATGATAGTGAATAGAAGTGATTGAATATTTGTTGTGTGATAAATGATTTCGAGTGTAATAAATAAATGAGTTTATATGGAACGATCTATGAATGTGGTTAAGTGAGGGTGGTGTGTTTAGAAGAGAATGTTTGACGAGGACTGATTATTTGATGTAATTAACGAGTGAATGTTTTATGAATGATTTTAGGGTTCGTGCTACCCCATTTTATGGGATATAGCATGATGATATGTATGTATGTATATATGCATGTAGTTATTCAATGACATAACTGTACGGCAGTGAACCATCTATTTAAAACCAGATATGTTAATGTTTTTCTGAAATTTTCAAATGAAATATTTGAGTGGGTACCTGGAAACAGCTCCTTGGTTCCTATGAAAAGAAACCAAAACCATTTAATAATTTAAATGCCAAGTGGGACTATAAAATTTTTTGTTTTGATATTTACTCTATTTAATAGTAAGATATATTTATTTTTACAATAAAGGTCTTCAATGTGATTGTGACGTGATTGATGTGATGATATTACGAGGGTCGATCAATATGTATCCGTGTTTGAAAACAGGTGGCGTTGCTGAAGGAAGTTGGCATTACCGTCGTGTTCTGCCATCTGTCAAACGACACCATACTAAATTTCAGACTGATACATAGGTTAGTTTTTATTTGGCAGTTACTTATATCACACGTGTTTGTCGATAAAATGGAAAAGGAGCAATACTCGTATAGATCCGTAATTAGCTTTTAATTTTTAGATGGCAATTCATATGAAAAGCGAAGTTGGATGTCTATGGGGACTCTTCACAATCTATGAAAACCGCGAGATATTGATTTTGATGAGGAACTGCCAGGCCGCCCGGCAGACGTGTTACCGCGGAAATCATTGGAAAGGTTTACGACATGATTCTTTCTGATCGGCGAATTAAAGTGCGCGAAGTAGCAGAGGCAGTAGGTGTGTCTTACGGAACGGCAATCAATATTTTACATAAGTTAATTATGAAAAAGGTGTAGGCCCGATGGGTACCGCGATTGTTCACGGTGGACAACATGCGGATACGGCTATCAATGTCCAAGCAATGTTTTGACCGTTGATGAAATCTGGATACATTATTATACGCCAGAGACCAAGCGACAGTCAAAACAATGGATTTTTCCGGGTGAATCTGATCTGAAGAAGGTAAAGATGTCCCATCGGTCGGAAAGGTCATGGCCACGATTTTTAGTGATTTGAAGGGAATAATCTTCATGGACTTTTTGCAGAAATATACTTTAAAAAATACGAATAAAAAAATTAAACATATTCTTTACAGTTCGTAAAGAATTACTTTTCATAAAACATTCGTTAAAATAACTTTTACTAATTAATGCTTGATAAATACATCGTATCCAGAGATACAAAAAAAAGTCAACAGTTTCATGCGAATGTCTAACCAACAAAAGTCATAATTTATTTTGAAATTATTTTTGAAAAGATTTTTAATGATCATATAAAAAAGCAACACTTGTGTTTAGGTGAAACATACGGGCTGAAGTTAGTATCAGAACGATGATCTGCCTTGATCTCTTTGAAACGAAATATCAAGTCGTTCGGTAGACACGACGACGGCAAGAGTCAAAATAGCAAGAGTCAAAATATCTGTCTGACCGAACTACTTAGACCTAACCTGAATCGTCAAACCGAAAGTATTACTTGCGTTCGGTTTTCAAGTGTGTTCCCCGTATTTTCAAGTCGTTTTGATACACACATAACATATGAGCCAGGCCACGATGCGAGTCCGGTTGTTTTTATACGTTTTTTCAATGATTTTCGTGGGCGCGGAACCGTTTTTGTCAAATTCGCTTGTCTTCAGATTTTGTCCGTCACCAAAAGTCGCCGCGGAGGGCAGCACCTGACGGGTCTTTTAATTGTCACGAGTGAGTTTAGCGTAACTACTGCTTAAATTTTATTTTCGTTGCACAGATTAATTTTAGGTCATTGCTAGTTAATACTAGGATATTAGAACTAATTATTTTATGACTAAAAAAAATTCATGTGAATTCTAGTGACATTTAGTAGACTATAGTGATTTTCACTGTCAGTCGCGGATTTTACTTGTAGGTTATTTACATAATAGCTGTCAGAACCGTAAGTTTCATCATATTTTCTTGTTATGTTATTTAAGTTATAAATTAGAAATATTTTGATAATGGTAAGTCAAAAATAACTATAATGTAAAATATATGTTTTATTAATTTAGATATTTTTATAGATGGCTAAAAAAAGATCAAGCCAACCAAATTATACCAATGATGAAAAAATTACATTTTAAACATTATTGAATCATACAAATCCATAATTTTTAATAAAAAAACTGATCATACCACATGGAAATATATAAAGAGACAGTGTGGGAAAATATTGAGAAAAATTTCAATGCAATATCTCCTACTGGTTAATATAACAATTTTTAATTAATACCAAACAATTTTAAAATATCGATTTGTTTTAAGATCTATATCGATCTGCAGATCAACTAAAAACTTATTTTAATATTAAAAAAAAAACTAAAAAGAATGCTGTAGATAAAGAAAAAACAGGATCTGGTCCTCTAGAAAGCACAGTGGAAGTTTTGGACCCAGCATTTGATTTAACATTATCCTTGTTGAATGAAAAAATCGGTTACGGATTGCAAAATCAATTTGATTCTGACAATGCTGCGAATTATATGGACCAACATATAAATAATGAAGAACCACATAATAATACTTTGACTGGAAATATGATGCAAGAAACAAGTAGCAACATTCTGCAACAGGAATTACTAAAGATGCTTCAGAAAATATTAAAGAATGGACAAAAGCAACTAAACCTACCTAACAATATTGAATTTGGATACATGTTATTTTCAAAATTTCTTAATATACTGTCATTAAAAATTGTGGAATCGTGTATTGAGCCTGACCAACGTGCTACTGAATTAATTATTTCGTAATTAACGTTCCCTACTTTCTGCACGTTAATAGAAAAATAGCCTTTCCTATCACGGTATATTTCAGCATCATTTTTACCAGGTGAAAATAAAATAATCGTTACTTACATATATTAATGGGGTACGTGGCTCAGTGGTATCGAATTGGTCTGTGGATTTTTTATGTAACAAACCTATTACACCTACAACTCTGGAAAATGAAGCAATGGCATAGAAATAATTATGAGTGTCTTTTATTTGATCGGGAGTTGATGGAAATAGTATGTATTCCGGCGCTAACTCAGCAACAGCTACGGATGATACTTGATACTGTTGTCTAACAAATTGAAATTCAACATTTTTTACTTCAACCTTACGGTTGTAAAATATTATATTATCATGTAAATTTAAACTTATAACAAGGCTTGATAATGACACTAATCAGTGTCGAAACGTCGTCGTTTAAATAAAGATTTACTCATATATTGAAAAGCCTAGTAATCCACTATTACAATAAATCATTATCCTTTCAGCTAATTAAAAAAATCTATCATTGTCACTGTACTTCAAAGTCATTCATATGACAAAAATTGAAATTTAATTTTAATTTAATTAATAAATATTGGATAGAAGCAAATGATTTTACAATTCCCAAAAAAAGTTGGCCGAGAAATTCCAAAAATATCTACTTACTAATATTGGACAACACTACACTATAAATATTTTTTGTATCAACAAAAATAAATGATATCTAAACTCAAAACACAACCACATTGTAAAGAGTTACGGCAAGAGTTTTAATTATAACTTAAAACATTTCCCAAATAAAAATGAATGATATCATTTGTAAGCAAGAAATAAATTTTGATAAATCAAAACGTCACGAACGTAATAAATAAAAATAAAATCGGACAAAATACTAAATTAAATATATTTTTTTAAACTATCATGATTAAGTTATTGTTTCAGTAATATCTATCCCATCAAACCGTTACCATCTCAAATTGCATTGGTTGACAAGGTATCAAACGTGCACAACTTGAAATTAGTTAGTTTTGTTAAATACAGAAATAAAGGGTATGATACAATAAAAAGCCTAAACAAATTTTAATAAAACAAAATTGTCGTGTCCATTTTTTACAGAACATTTAGAATAAAATGTATGTAATAGTGACACCGAGTCCTCTTATCTAACGTATTATTACCTAACATTAGTGGCCTGATTATGTTCGAAATATGAAGAAAAGATTTGTTAATTAAAAATGGACACGCCATTTTTATCAAAATTTATTTCTTGCTTACAAATGATATCTCTCATTTTTATTTGGGAAATGTTTTAAGTTATAATTAAAACGCTGCTGCGGAACTCTTTACAATGTAGTTGTGTTTTGAGTTTAGATTATTCTTATTATAAATGAAAATTATTAAGTATTGTATACAATTTTGAAGCCAAAACTTCAAAGTATTGTAATAAATTAGATACCATTAATGTTATGTACAAATATTGAAAGAAATTTCACTCCAAATTTGAATTTATTTCTCAAAAATGCTTCCTACGATTTTAATTAAAAAATTCTCTATGCTTTAGAATATCGTCTTCTATAATATAGTTAATTTTTATTCAATTTGACTTTACAGTTTTTGAGAAAAAAAAATATGCCAAAAAACACTCAAAACAAGACTTTTTCGGGTATTGTTTGTTTTATCTTCAATACTGTAAATTCAAATTGGATAAAAATTTACTGTGTTATATTCTTAAATATACCATTTTTTTAAAACAAAATCGTAGGTAGGATTTTTGAGAAAATCAGGCCTAACATTTTGATATCATGATCTTCTACACTTCAATTCCAATTTATTTGTATTATAAAGATTAAACATTCTTGTTGCTACACATATTAAAAAGATTAATGTTCAGAGATTATGTAGTATTACTTGTTTCTTAATTTGGATGAGATTAAATATGAAATATTTTTTTGAAATTTGAATTTCTTATTGCTACTTCCCGAAATTCTCATTTTTTATATGTGATGTGTGCTTTGCGCTAAAATGATCTGAAATAATAACTGCTGTCATAGTCATGTTTCAAGATGTTGCATTACATGAAAATGAGTGAGTATTTCAGAATTCGTGTTTTGAAAGATGTCTTTTTATGTTTTTCGTGTTATATTACATTATAATATTCAAAGTTATGGGTACTTTTTTATAATAAAATATTTAATCAGTTTTAGGTGAACATACTAGTGGAACAGGACAATTTTAAATATTGGAATGTATTATTTATCTCTCAATAAACGATATTTTCAACATAAAAGTTTTTAATTGTGCGATTATAGAAAGTAATTAATTTCTAACCGCAAATATTTTATCAAAATAAAATTCATAACGGGACGAAAGGAATGTGATTTCTTGATTTGGACACCTCAGAATATAGAAGTAGAGACAGTAAAAATTGATGTGGAGTTTGTTCAATGGATGCTTCCAATATTAAAGAAATTTTATGTAAAGGAACTTGCTCCAGAAATAGTTGACTCATGAAAAGAAAGAAGTATGTCGATCGGGACTATGCAACAGAAACGTGGAAAACAAGAAATTTAAAAAGTATTCGAACAACCTTATTACTTTAGTGGGGCACAAAATAGGGTTTTCTGGTGCATTTATGGACAATGGTAAATATTTTTATGCATATAAATGAAACCTCTAATTCGTAGAATGTATTGATATATAAGTTGCATAAACTGGCATAAAAGGTGATAGCGAAAAGTTGTATATAAAAAGCTCTACCATATCAGAACTATAGAAATACTTATAGTTCGATTTTTCTGTCAAAGAATTTCTTAAGTTTGCCTGTGGCAGAAAATTTCTTCCTGCTGCTTACGAATGTTAGAGAAATTATATGACATAATGGGTAAATATTCCGGTGTTTGAAGAAAAAATAGCATATATTATGTGGAGTGAAAATGACGTTTTGTGCCTCATTTGTAGTTGACTGACGAGCTTACAAAAAGTATCACTTTAGGTCTTTATAAAATAATATACAATTATATATGATTATGTATAACTGTAATAAAATTGTAAGTAAATTTTTTTATCTTTATATTATTATATCAAATAAAACACTATATTTTATTAAATTTTAGTTTTTATTATGTTGACATCACATAGCAATATTCCTTGCGATTTAAAATTTTTTCTTGAAAATCTTCACGTTTATGTAGTTTTTAAACTCGCGCCAATACCCCTTCCACTATTCTATACAGATCCACACATCCAGTTAGGACCACAAGAAAAACTACTTACTCGATAACAAATTGTTGGTTACCGAACTTCAGCCTGTATGTTTCACCTTAAGGTGAAGCATTCGATCTGAAGTTCGTTAACCAACAATTTGTTATCGCGTAAGTAGGGTTTCTTGTGGTCATATATAATAGTATATTATTTTATAAGGATCTAAAGTGATACTTTTTGTGTACTCGTCCGTCAACTACAAATGAGGCACAAAACGTCATTTTCACTCCACATAAAATATGCAATTTTTTTCTTCAAACGCCGGAATATTTACTCATTATGTCATATAATTTCTCTGCCACTCGTGAGCGGCAGAAAGACATTTTATGGTGTAGGTAAACTAAAGAAATTCCTTGATTTTAACGAGCGTCAGGAAAAGTATTTGACAGAAAATCAAACTTAAACTGTTTCTATAGATTCTGATATGGTATAGCTCTTTATATACAACTTTTCGCTATCACCATTTATGCCAGTTTATGCCACTTATATACCTATATATTCTACAGTTATAACAAATTAGAGGTTTTATTTATATGCGTAAAAATATTTACTATTGTTCATAAATGCACTAGAAAACCCTATTTTGTATCGTACTGGATTAATCAGGTTGTTTGAACACTTTTAAACTTTCTAATTTTTCACGTTTCTGTGGCATATTCCTGATCGAGATACTTTTATGTTGAAAATATCGTTTATTGAAAGATAAATAATACATTTCAATATTACACATAATCCTGTTCCACTAGTATGCTCTCCTAAAACTGATAAAATATTTTATTATAAAAAAGTACCCATGACTTTGAATATTATAATATAACACGAAAAACTAAATTAGACATATTTCAAACAACAAATTATAAAATATTTAAATATTTTCATGTATATCTCTATGTAGTACATCTTGACACACATAATTATAACAGCTGTCATTCTTCCAGATCATTTTAGCGCTGAGTGTATGTAAAAGCCCGCACCACTTAGGGAAAATGAGAATTTTGCGAAGTAGCAATAACAAATTCAAATTTCAAAAAAATATTTCATATATTTAATCTTATCTAAAATAAGAAACAAGTAGTACCACATAATCTTTGAACATTCAGCTTTTTGATAAAGGTATTAAAAAGAATGTTTAATCTTTGTAATATAAATAAATTGGAATTGAAGTGTAAGAGATCATGATATCAAAATTTTAAGTCTGATTTTGTCAAAAATGTGTCGTTCAATTTGAATTTACAAATTCTCTATATTTAAAACTCAGGCCTTCTATAATACAAAATTTTTTTATTCAATTTGATCGTGGGACTTTTGAGAAAAAACTAAAAATACACGAAAAAGTCCTGTTTTGAGCGTTTTTTCGCATATTTTATTTTTTTTCTCCAAAGTTCCACAATCAAATTGAATAAAAATTTACTATATTATAAACAATCAGATACTTAAATATAGAGAATTTTTTAATTAAAATTGTTCGGCACATTTTTGAGAAATAAATTCAAATTTTGAGTGTAATTTCTTTCAATATTTGTAAATAACATTAATGGTATCTAGTTTATTACCATACTTTGAGGTTTTGGCTTCAAAATAATATACAATACTTCATAAGTTTCATTCATAATAAGAATAATATTTCGCTTCAAAGAGATCAAGGCAAATCATCGTTCTGATACTAATTTCAGACCGAATGCTTCACCTTAAGGCCCGGTTGTACAAACATTGGTTCATATTGAGTTTAACTGAACTACGGTTTTATAGAACCCGAGTTCAAATTGGCTGTGCGTTGTACAAAACAAATTGAATGCAAGTTCAGCTGAACCTCAGCTGAACTATAAAACTAATAAAAATTACTTCAGTTGGTAATGCGTAATGTCAAATGTCATAATTTTTCTTGTCATTTTCAATTTTAAAATTGGTTATTTTATGTCAGTTTGAATTGAATATAATAAGGTAAGGCAAATTAACGTTAAATATTTCGCATCAAATACATTATATACTTCAATGATTTGATGGATTCAATTTTTCATAGTTTTGCTACATTATTTATTTCATTATTATGATGCGATCAGCAAATTTAACAAATTCAGAAGAGACAAAATGATACTGTTGATAAAAAAATATGTATGTATCGGTAATCGAATGTTAGATATGCGATATAAACATGAATAAAATGAAAACAGAATGCTGGATGGAAATTAAAAAAGAATTTAATACAAATAATGAGATATATTCTTCTGTTGCAGACATTTTAATATAAGTATTATGCTATCTATCAATTGATTTGGATACTTTATGAATGATTGTACTAGTAGTAGATTTATCAAATCCACTAA
This sequence comes from Pterostichus madidus, assembly GCA_911728475.2. Classification (NCBI taxonomy): domain Eukaryota; kingdom Metazoa; phylum Arthropoda; class Insecta; order Coleoptera; family Carabidae; genus Pterostichus; species Pterostichus madidus. The sequence continues at coordinate 20,341,736 of OU452305.1, read as the reverse complement.
AATCTCCTGTCACTAGCACCTTATTTTCCGGCAATACGATGTTGTTTCTTAAATAAATTATATATTTTGTACAGAAAATGTAAATGCTAATCTGCAAGTATAGCTGTTACTTATCTCTATGTGGAAGAACAAATTGCATCTTTAATTTTTTCTATTATATATTTTACAGCAGCTTTCGACAAACAGAATCTTGCACTAAATTCTTTATCATTTCATTTTTTAAAATGATCTTCGCATTTTCTACATTTTTTTTCAGCTCTACGCCGTTTTAATATATTTATTAATTCAAATATATCTTCATTGTCACTTGAAATATATGTATTAATTCATTCATAATTTTAAAATAATAACTGTCACATTAATCAAATTGACACATGATGTTATTTTGTTCACTGAACTGTGGTTGAACTGCAGAATTCGGCCGCTCAGCTGAACCGCACTTTGAACCAAGCTCATTATTTGAACCAGGTTTGTACAACGCAATCTGTCATCTTACTGTAAGTTCAAGACTGAACTCACACTGAACCTATATTGTACAACCGGGCCTAAGTGTCTGTGGTTCGGGCAGGAAACATTCTACTCGCTTCAAAAAGAGTCACTTTACACACTTGTTACGTAAATAACTATTACAAAAGTGTTTGTAAAGGTATTTATATATAGGTTTTGCTAGATAGCACTGTCAATTTTGTCTCTAAAGAAAACGGGTGCAATACAGTGGGTTGTGTTAAAGTCTGTATTGACTAAAACATTGTTTTAGTTAATGTGGAGAATGTGGTAACAATGCTTAAAATCGTCTAATACAATTCACTGAATTGCATTTAATGATACTATTATAGTAAATATTTTATTTGACATTTCATTATTTATTCCAAGTGTTGTCATGAAAACATATAATTGGTATACATATATTAATATTTTGGTTGTAGAAAAAAAATTGTATGCAAAACGTGTTAAAAAGGTATTTTTATCTCGTACTAACATTTTCAAAACTTTACATTTATTAAAAACATCTTTAAAAACTAGTTACATAAATAATTATTTAGAAACTTCTCCGAAGTTATCTTAAATAAAATTATAAATTATAATATTCTTTTAACGAAATATTATTATACATATCTCACAGGCCGGCGATTTAAATTATTTATAGAGTCTTCTTTTATAATTAATATGTCGGGGTAATAAATATTGAGCATTCTATAGTTTGGATTTTTTCAAGGATAAATTAGATCGCAAAGGTAAATTTTAAATACGACACAATATATTGGCGTACTAACAAATTAAGTCATGCGGCCATATATGCTATATTCGTTTCTTTCCCAGTATAATGATGGTGGTTGTATTATAGTCGAAATATTAGAGTTATAATGTAAGTAATTTATTTAACCATTGTTCAAATTCCAATAACTCTCAAATTGAAATATCACGTAAAGTGCCGTGGTATGTTTAAGCAATCCACCGCCGAGACCGAAAATGTCTAGACTATCTGGCCATGGTAAGTTAATGTCGCCCTTCCCCCCCAGTCCGGAATGGGTAACATTTATCCATCAGAACCTGTACTAATCATACGCAGTTGCATTCAGAGATGTTTTTGCAACATTTTTTTGCTATTGGCTGCTATGGTGGGTGGGTCAATGTAACCCAGCAGGAGCTGAATATAAAGTAGTGACTAAATATTGTAAATATTAGACGTGTATTGTAAAACAGTTTTATTTATTACTTAAAATCATATAAACGTGTCTTATTTTTTTTAAATTTGCTTCATGAAGTTCAAAGAAACATTCGATACATAAATATTTAGCGGCAACTAGGAAACTAACCTAATAAATAGAGCAAACCAACTGAACAATCTGATTGAATAGGAATTAGGTGGGGGGTTGCGTATACCGACCACGGCCACTATGAACGAACCATGTACTAATGGTCCTGGGGGGTCAATGTGATCCGCCAAAAAAAAAAGAGTTATTTTGGGCTCTTGAAAGTGACTAAAATTGTCTAAAAACAATCGATAGCTATGAAATTGAAACAAAATTATTATAAATAAAATAAGGCTTCAGAGATCCAATAAATTATTTATATATTTTAAAATTGGACGTTTCGAGTTTCAACGAAACTCATCATCAGCTAACAAATATAAATAAACAAAATAATATTCAAATAAGTACTATAAAATACCATTAACAATACAAAATAACAGGAATTAAAATATAAAATGTTGAAATGTGTCATAAATAATAAATAAATCAAAATTAAAACAAAATGGCGTCAAAAGTAAAAACAAGTAGATATTTTTGAAATTATACAAAAAATTTAAAGCATATTTTAAATTGCCAAAAGCATCAGTTTGATAATTTAAACAAGAATTTCGATATAAATTTATGTACAGAGTTTCATGAATTAGACGATGATGTAAATGATTGACAGTACTTATAACTTCAGTTTCTGAAAATTTAAAAACATGTCCAGTTTCTTGATGATGTCGTGTTAGTGCACTATGGTGACAGTGTTATTTTCCGCATCATATCTTCACAATTTTTTTTTGTTTATATTGCTTACATTGAAAATATCTTGATGCCAAAAATATTTATAAGAATAGAACTTTTCTTTTTTAAATATTTATGACTGGTGGATGAATGTAAATTTAAATTATTTGCTACTGCACACTATTATTAATATTTGCTATTACACTTCACAAAACATTTAACTTGTTATCAGTTTGTTCAGTATTATTATAATTTTCTTCATTATTTTGTTTACACTTCTACCCAATTTAACAACACTTTTCGTTTCATTTAATTACTTCAATAATCTGTGTATTGACATTATACTGGATAAAAAAGCTATACAAATCTTTTACTTAATTCAAGGATTTTCCACAAAAATGCCATTTTAAACAGTAAACAGTAAATTTAAAGGCTAATAACCGAACAGCGATATTAATAATACTAATATATCTACTGTCAAATAAAACAAAAACAAACGATATATCGCCAGTTACATGGCATTTTTAAATAATACTATAAATTACTTTCTTTTTCACGTATTCTTTAAACTAAAAATGAAATGCGATTGATTTAAAACTGATTTTGTGAAGTTTTTAATTCAGAACATGTTTGTAATTTAAAACTTTCGTGTAAAATAAACAAGTAAGTAATTGCAGCAAAATATATAAAATAACATTGTTTTCGGTATACAACATATTCGAAATAGACACCCGTATACGAGTATATACCCAATTTAGTCAGAGTATGTGATAACCACAAACAATATTGATCCGGCTATTTCTTATTAGCTTTTAGTTAACATAAAACAAATTCACCTTGATTAAATCTGATATGCGCAAACGAGACCCTTTCTTTCACTAAACAGGGTACAACAGTTGAATAATATCTCAACACATGTTTTTTTTTTTTTTTTTTATTTATTAGTAAACGTTACATCGTTACAACGTTTGGCACATTAAAACTGGTCTTATCAGACCAACCATTAATTTTAAACTCTTAAATCTTAACCTAGGTACTTAGTGTTAATGTTCACCCAGTGGTGTCCAGTAATTTGTTTCGTTTTATGTCACTAACTCAAGGGTTTCTTCCTCTTGAGCCTTCTTGTTAGTTCTTCATTGTTGAGAAGCTGGATTGCTTCCTCATTGATGTGTTGGTGTAGTCGAGATTCGTGTTTGGTTGCGAATCTTTTAATCTCGCTCGCTCAACACATGTGAATAGATAAAATGTATGGAAGTACAGAAATGAGAAGAGAGCTCAAAATAATTTCAATTGAATTACTTCGCTTGAATTATTTAATTGTTAAATAACGACGACGTTTTGGTCATTATCATGTCATACTGTTTGTATCTTTGGATTTAATTAACCTTGACTCTTAGAAGTGTATTTACACGTCCTAAAAGTTTACACATCATGTAAATTTAGATTCTTGTAGAAAATACTCCATTTTTTTCTTCATCTTAAATTATGACTTTAAAGTCTGTTTTAAATTTTAAAAATTGACTTGATAAAGACTCAAACCAATGATAGAAATGCCTTCGTTAATTAATAATTATATAATTCAAGCCAACTAATCTAGGTAAAATTTTTTCAATCGATATTCGACTTATTTTAATTTAAAAGGTACTCGTATGTATAAAAAAGAAGATAAAACATATCACAATACTAATTATGAAATCATGTCTACACTTTATACATAAGTAGCACATTAATCTAATTGTAATTTTTAGTGCAATATCAAATACATATATATTTAAAGGAAACTCTAAAACGACCGCAATTTTCATTCACAGACTATGTTATATGCTCACTTTACAAGTCCAAGAGGTTAGTGCGCATTTATATTATTATTTTTTATATAATAATTAAAACATATAAATTGCACAATATGTTTGTGGTGTTTGTATATGATACACACTACAGGTTAATGTAATTGGGTTTATATAAATGAAATAATAATATTACAGTGCGTGTTCTTTCCCAAAGCTGCAATACAACAAGGGAAAAAACACTACTCTTACGAGGAGTACATGTATACTATTTTTTCACTATTAGCACTTAAATCCTATTTAACGATTTTTAAATTTTGAAGGCATTATTTGCCAAATCGATTACCCCATGGTATCCTTTTTTGTTTTCTTGAAATAAAATAACGTGTGGAGGTTCAAAATGTTCCTCAAAATGTCATCAATATAAAGTAAAACCAATTAAGTGAAGTTTAAATCTGATTGTGGATTTATATGTGTATGAAATATGAAAATAAAAATTTACAGAGCTCACCACAGTACTCTTCCGACTATAATTTTAAAATGTTCAATTTATGACGGTGAGTAGAAAGAAGTGCAGACTTCAGGATTGTATATTACACATAAATATATGACTAAAAAACCCAGAAGCTACAATCCGATTTTTATTTTTTTCGAGATACAGCGGTTTGAATGTTTAAGGTTTTTATCGAGTAAGTCTTTTAAATGGAACTTTTCCAAGACGTTATATTGGTCACTGTGATCCTATGTCCAGACCTCACAACATAAGAAAAATGATGTGTGTAAAACGAAAGGAAACAATCGAGATGCACTAATTGGTCGTATTTTGTATGCTACTGCAACGTTTCGCTATCAATTATGCCATAATCAGGGCTATAAAAACTATACAGACAATAGATGGGGAAAATAACAATATGTAAAAAACTTACAGTTAACAAAAAGGTAGTGTGGTAAAATATAAAAAGGTAAACATGGCATTCATATTATGTTATAACGTTATAAGAGGTAAGTTTAAGCGGGCGAGCACCAAGGCTGCGAGTGCCTTAATACCGCGAGTTAAACTTACATTTAAACCGCGAGTGTAATACAACTGTTTATTCAATTTTTCCCTAATAAACTTCTCCAATTTGTGTGTTAGATTTTTATAAATGAAGTCAGGAGCTTGAAATGTCAATAATCGCTTACTGTTATATAGTCCATGAATGTGAGATTGTTTCATGTGTTGCCATGGGTTGACTTGTTTACAGGAAACAAATTAGAACGCAAATAGAGAATGACATTTGTCAATTCTCTAAAATAAAATTTTTACCGTGTATTAGTGTGTAGAAAGTGAAAATGGAAGACGAAGATATTCTAATTGATGATGCATTTACATGAAGTCGTGAACAACGAATTAGTTAGTGCTACGAAAAGCATTTTTTTCTTCATAAGCGAATCTTTGTAACACCTAACTTTGTTAATGAGAAAGTGAAATGCGTAGTTAAATTTGTTTTAGAATTTTTCAATACTTTATAATGTATGTATAATAAACTTTTAATTTATTCTGATTGGTATATATTTGACATTTTTAAACTAGGTACTAGTGAAATAAAATTTTTAAGCGATTGTTTATAAAACAACTTTAAGTTTATAAAGCAAAATTGAATAAAAATGTAAAATAATAACAATATAAACAAATAAACGAATAAAGTTTTATAAATGATTGTTCTACCGAATAATTTGACAATCTATATTCTACTAACGGTCGACAATCTTATTTTTCCAAACAAAAGGTTTAAAGGACCACTTGATAGACCCTCGGGGCGCCCGGGGGTCCATGAACTACAGTTTGTGAAATGCTGTAATAAATTATAGCTTTACTGGTAAACATATTTTTTAATTTGGCAATATTGGAATGTTTCAAAAAGCAAATAGTTCCAATATATTTATTGAAAACGGTAATGTATTGTATTTGAATTCACAAAACTTTCAATTTTATAATTATCATTTTGTTCATTCAATTCCGAACTACAATTGATAAAAACATAAAAATCCAATCAATAAAGATTTTCACAAAATTGGGCCCTACGTTTTTAATAAAAAATATGTATATTTAAAATTAAGATAGTCTGTGACACAAAAAAAAACAAGCCAAATTAAACACAACACTTTTGAGAAAAAAAGAAAAACTCCGTTTGTCATGGTATTTTAGCATATTTTATTTTTTTGCTAAAAAGTGTTGTGTTTAATTTGGCTGAAAATTTCAGGCTAATGCTGGGTTGCATGAAAGTTTTATCGGTTCATTAGCAACTAACGGTTCAATAAATTTCAGAAAAGCGCTATTGATACTGTTGCTAGATAACCAATTCTTTAATTAAAGAGCTCTCTATTTTTTTCTTGCAATCCAGCATAGGCCTGTCATATTTATAATTTGAGATCCTAGGGCCCATTTTTAAATAAATTTAAATTATATTTGGAATAATATATAATTTCTTTTCTTTTATGTTATGAAAGATATTTCAAATTTGTATTATTATTATAAAACTTCGAACCTTTGACTACAAGAATATGTACAATAAATAATATGTTTCATTTATAATAAAAAATATATTTTATTTAAAAGAGACAGATCATCGTTCCACCATTGTTTTTTGTTAACTTCAGATCTTATGATTCACCTTAAATAGAGAAACAGTATCACTTAAATTATGCATAAGTCAGTGGCGGATCCAGCGAGGGGCAAAGAGGACAATTGTCCCATCTGAGAATTTTTGTTTTTTAATATAATTTTTTTTTCCATCTTGAATTCACTCAACAGTTGTTTTCTAATCCGCTCTTTATATTTATAATAATATATAAATAAATAAATCAAGTAGAAATTTGTTTTAAATTTGTACAATTGCCAGTTTTCATAATGAGTAGTGGGCAAACCCATCAGAGTGGGATGTTTTGCTCTGGTACATCAAGGTGAAATTATGAAGAAAATTATGAGAGAATTTAGATATTAATAGTACATTCAGATCGCATGCTTCAAAAAATTCAAATATAAAGTTTCAATGAAAAATTTTAACACATTTTTAAGTTATGGTGCTTAAAAATAAATCGACTTTTTTGGAATTTTGTATTCAATAAGGTCTACAACGTGAAGATTAATTAAAATCTCGAAACAAATTACCATTATAATACAGCTGAGCGCGAGTTAGATGAGTGAGCTTTACAGCAGCGAGGTCAGCTATAAGAGCGAGGCTTGAATGAGCATCCGGAGAGGTGTGTATACTATTTTATTCAGAATCAGTTAGCAATCTGTATGTCTTAAATATTAACTTTACTTATACTTTCTTCTGACAGATTTAATATTATTTGTTTAGTTTGCTTTCACATATATATTCATTTTAGAGTTGCTACGTATAAAATATAAAATAAATAAATATATCATCACGCCTTCTACCCATTACTGAGTGTGGCACTCTGCTGAAGCAGATCTCGGTAAGTGATATATTTTGCGCGTGAAGTGCGGTTACCAGTCGTCAAATCACGGTCCCCAAACATGTTAGTGGTGGAGGAGCCACAGGGATAGCTTTTTTTCAAATTATGAACATTTGTCGCCTGTGGGAATCGAACTAGGGACCTCAGGATCCACAGGCCGACTTCATACCACTGAGCTAGCTACGTAACTTGATAAAATGTTTATTGAATCTGTCAGTTGAAAAATCTCAACTGTTTTGAAGATTTACCAGTTTTCCTCTATCTTATTAGTATATTTTTTATAAATATGTCTGATAGTGAGTTAGAATTTATCCCACCAGAACTATGAGAAAGAGCGAAAAAAGCGATTGAAAGTTTGCTATCGGAGGAAAGCAAACAAAGATATGAAAAGGTATATGAAGCATATTGCAATTGGTGTCTGGGTAAAGGTATTAAAATTACCGACCTAAAAACGGGCCTTCTTCCATACTTTGGAGAATGCGCCCAAAAAGGAAAGCTTCTACCGTGTGGTCTACATATTCAATGTTGCGAACAACATTGAATATTAATCATAATGTAATCTAAAAATACTTGCTACAATGATAGCATTAGAAAATAAAAATTAAAAATAGGTTACAAGTCCAAAAAATGAAGCGTTTAGCCCAAGAAGATATAGAGAAATTTAAAAAAAATGCACTAATAGAATATTTTCCACAAAAGATAAAATTATTATTCTGGGGTCCTAAGTGATGATATCTCAAAACTATGGTAATGTTACATATGAGTTAAATTCTGCACTTGCACATAACGAGCCTTTTTCGGCACTTGTTATAAAAATAACTATTAATACACCTCATTCCCTGTATGAAAACTATTACGTCACATTCGGTATCCATGTGATTCAAGCTTTTATACTTAAAACGTTTACATTGGTATTGGATTGACATCTTTAAAACGTAACCTTAAATTTATGTCAGATTAAATTATTATTACTTTTCAAAATTTAATTAGTTTATAAATAAAACCAAGTTCTGCAATATATTAAATGAAAACCAAATATAAATTTATCTTAACGGATCAAAAATATTATCTACATTAATGAAATATGTAAATATTTTTCTAAAATAAAACTCAAAGGAATATATATTTTTATACGACAAACAAGATAAATAAAATTATGTTAATCACAAGATATCTGAGTCAGTATCTGAATCAGAGTCTAAAGTATCTTCGAGAGATATTATAACTGGTGGGTTATCTTCTAAATCGAACTGCACACCACGGTTCCACCATGTTAAAATTTCATTTTCAGTGTGTTTGATGTAATTACATCATTCTTCTTTGCCAACTGTCAAGTGCAGTTTTCTAGGCTTCAAGTACTTTATCGTGCCCGTATCCATCTGTGCCAATATGGGAGTTATAATATCGTTTGCATTTTGGCCAAACCATTTCAGTTGCTTTGAACTGGCAATTATAAGGTGGAAGACGAAGCACTTGATAACCGTGAGAATTTAATATGGTATGTATGTATATATATGCATACTAGTCCTTCAAGAATAAACTTTTTTTTTTAGTATATATATATATATATATATATATATATATATATATATATATATATATATATATATACTAGCTATAACCCGTGACTTCGTTCGCGTGGTCTACAATTTAATGCGAATACCCGGCAACTCAAAGAAAGTGTTTAGTCCTCGTACTCGTAGCGATGCGAATCGTACCGGAAACTGAAAACGTCTGAATTCGAATAGCATAGGACTGAAGCTTTATTATACCTATATGTTAAGATTGGTTCTCGTCTATGCCTGTACCAAATTTGAATCGTATCAGTGCAGTATTTTTCAAGATAGCTAGCGGCCGTTTTGTTTCAAGATGGCGGATTGGACTTGTGCTAAGTCAGAAACCTTCGCGGGCGTGTACACAACAACTTAGCACAGTTTCATCGCAATCGGATGAATAATATAGGAACACATATATATATTTTTTTTTTTTGGGTCAATTCGAGTGCTGTATGAAGGTAAGTGAGGCTGCGGTGAGAGATAATGGTAGATTGAGTGAATGGTTTTGTATAAATATTGGCGTGAAACAAGGTTGCGACATGTTTCCGTGGCTCTTTAGTTTGTACATGGATGTGTTGTTACGAACGGCGTTGAATGAGGTGGATGGTATACATATTGGTAGTAGTGTTTTGTCTGCATTAGCATATGCGGATCATGTTGTTGTTATGGGTGAATCTGAAGAGCAATTGAGACGAATGATTCTTTGTATAAATGAAGTAAGAAAAAATTTAAATCTGTTATTAAATGTTGATAAATGTAAAGTGTTAGTGTTTGAAATAGCGATTTGGTGACTGACTGCAATGTTTCGATGAATGGTGTAACATTGGATCCCGTGAATGAGTTTTTATATTTTGGTAGTATGTTTTCGAGGGACGGACGTATTGACTGTGAGATTGAAAGAAGAGTATCTGCGGATGCAAGGTATTGGGTGCTCTGGAAACCTTTGCTCGAAATGTGAATGTATCCACAGATGCTCGATTGAGTGTGTATAATGGTGTTTTAGTGCCTACATTAATGTATGGTAGTGAATTTTGGGTGTGGATGAATAAACATGAACGTCGTATAACTACTGTGGAAATGAGGTATCGTGTCCGGAATACATTGGTGTATAATGAGATTGTAACAAGTCAAAGTCAGCACATTCTTAGTGAATACAATTAAGTAAAGTAGAGCATGTTGTAATGAGGTCAAGTATTCTAAATAATATTCTTTGACGTAAGTAGCTAACTATTTGCTGACTTAGTACTTTTGTAATTAGATATATAGTAGCGTTAGGTCAGTCAGATGTAGTTAATACGATAGTCAATGCAGTCAATACGAGAGAGTGATGAAGAGTCATTCAGAGTGATGACGAGTGATTCAGAGTACAGTAGTCGTTAGAGTTCAGTAGGAACTCGACATCAAAAACCATGTAGTAAGTGTGAATAAATCTTTGAACCAAATTGTAAGTACAAACTTATTTACAACAACCCTAGTACTTGTCCTTTCTCCGGTCTGACAAGAACCCATATAAGTTATTTGTTAAGTCTCCTTTAAATAAGGGAGGGTTAGGCACGTAGAACGTATGTCGAATGAGAGATTGGTGAAACAGGTATATGTTGGTAAAATAGAGGGTGAAAATTGCGTGGGCGACCTATGAATAAATGGATATATATATATATATATATATATAACTAATCAGCATAATATAATACCTTAAGATAAACAATATACTACTAAGCATTATTATAGGGGAGCTACGGCAAGATAACTTATATATATATATATAAGGTGATGTTCATTTCTCAACGATCTAGAGTGAATATTTGAGCGATGAACTAATTTTTATTTTAAATATTTTGGTTCACCAGTAATTCAGGTTTTGTGTATGAAATAGATGTAATGCAGTTCTCTCCTCCTAGACATAAGAATTTAGTATTTTGTTTTTACGAAAAGAATCAGTAACGTGGTCATAATAATTAAGATTGTAAGCAAAGCGAACACAAGAATTTTGAATTCGTTGAATCTTAATTACATCTCTTTGTATTAAATAATTTCCGTACACAATATCACAGTAATCAAATGAACTTAGCACTAAAGAATCGCAAAGTGATAATTTTACAGATTTAGGAATAACGTCCTTGAGTTTATAAAGTGACCTTAATTTAATAAAACTCTTTTTACATAGGTTGTCTATATGCTGTGTGAAACGAGTCATTTTATCAATGAACAATCCTAAATTTTTCACTGATTCTTTTTGTGGGATCATGTTATTATTCAAAGTGATTTTCACTGAATTTCAATTAAATCCATTATTTCTCGTTAAAATTAGTGAAGTGGATTTATCTGCATTTAATTTGAGAGAATGATCTTCACACCAAGTAAATATTCTCAATAAATCCATTTCAATTAATTCTAATGCATGTTGTACATCATTTTGCGCAAATGAGTTGTATAATTGCATATCATCTGCATAGTTATGCATTTTACAATATTCTACAAATGTGTGTAAGTCTACTAAGTACAAGTTAAATAAAAGTGACCCAAGAACAGACCCTTGAGGAACGCCACAATGTACTTTTTCTAAACTAGATGCTTCTTGGCCTGTTGCAGTTCTTAATTTGACCATTTGTTTGCGCTCAGATAAGTAGCTCTGCAAAAGTTCTATTGCTGAGGTTTCTAAGCCGATATAATTCAGTTTTTCCAGTAACAAATCATGTTGAACTGTATCAAAAGCTTTTGATAAATCTAATGAGATCAATGTGGTAATTAAAGATTTGTCCATAGCTGACGTGATATCATCCATTACGTTTATTAGAGCTGTTGCAGTGCTGTGATTGGATCTAAAACCTGACTGTGAAATCGGTAATAAATTGTATGCATTTAAATGAGTACTTAACTGTTCACACATAATTTTTTCTAATACTTTTGACAATATAGCAAGAATACTGATTGGTCTAAAGTCAGATACAGATTTAGGATCTTGTATCTTTGGTATGGGTTGAATAATACTTATTTTTCAGTTAGCAGGAAATATACACTGTCGAATTGATGTATTAATAATGTCAACTAATATATCCAAACACTGAGGCATACAAAGATCGAACATAAATTTATTTATACAATCATGACCGATAGCGTTTGTTTTAATGCTATTGTATACATTTAATACTTTTTCTTTGGTGACTTCTTGGAATTCAAAAGGAACATGAGAACCCATTTTATTGTTGCTATAATATTGAATTGTATCAGAATTAGTCGTACAATGTTGATTTGACACAATATTAGCAAAAAAAATATTTAAAGTAGAAGCATTGATAACACTAGAAGAGTTAATTTCATTTGTAGTTTTTGATGTCAAGTTCAATTTTTTAATATTGTCCCAAAATTTGGATGGATTTTTATAATTTTTCGTAAGTACAAAATTAAAATAAGCTGATTTTTCTTTTCTAATAGCTAAAGTTAGGTAGTTTTTTAGTTCTACATAATATTGCCAATGCTGCTCTTTCTTAGTTCGCCTAAATTTAATTAAAGCACGTTTCTTTAATTTAATCATTTGCTTAATTGTGTCAGTTATCGAAGGCTCATGTTTCTTCTTTACAATAGTGGATTTAAAGGGGGCATGTATATCAAATAGTGTTAAAATACAATTGGTAAACAAGTTAACTTTGTCATTAACATTATTTAATGTAGAGATTTGGTCTAATTTAATTAAATCTAAATCACATTTAAAAATTTCATAGTGAAAATGTTTGTAATCTCTATAAAAAATCATTTTAGGTTGTTTATTATCCTTGCTTAAGTTTATATTTATGATGAAAAAAAATAATTTGTGACACTGAGTTGTTGTCCTTTCTCATTTATAATACGAGCTGTATTTAAAACACCAGATTCTAATATAATATTTGTATTATTAATGTAACAATGATCTATAAGGCTACAGGAATTGTTTTTTATTCTAGTTGGCTCTTTGATAATTTGGTTTGAATTGTAAATTTTTAAGTTATTTAAGAATTTTTTTGTTCTACGTTATTTAAATCTAAAACATTTAAATTGAAATCACCAATTAAAATAATATTATCTCCGATAGTACAAATTCCAGAAATCATATTGACAAAATGTTCTAACATATCACTGGTAGTGTTTGGTGGTCTATATATAATTCCTATTATAAAAAATTTTTTTGGTTTATGGAATATTTTTTGAAATAAATATTCTAACAACCCTGTATCAGCATCCAATTGTTGAATTATTTCATGTTTAAATGTGTCTTTGATGTAGGCCGCTACCCCTCCATCGCGCTAATTAGTTCTATCTTTGCGTACAAGGTTGTAGCCGTCGACACTCAGAGTAGCACTTGCGCACGTAGGTGTTAACCAAGTTTCGCACATGCAGAAAATATCGTAGTTTAAGTCATTTAACAGATTTTTTAGTGCACTAAAACACGACTGAAGTGACCGTACATTAAGCGCACTTATTGAAAAATTATGTACGAGGATATTAGCACTAACACTCGCGTTATTTACTGAATTAATTGCTACGGAACTTTCATTGATGGTGTAGTTAGTACTAAAAAATTATTTTTGTTGTTAGAAGACGATTTTTCTTTAAATGATTTATCAGTTTTGAAGCTGTATCTGGCGAAACTAACTCCAGATGGCCAAAAATTTTCTTGGTACAGTGTGTCTGTAAGTGAAAAATCAGCACCTACTTTAAAACTTTTATAGAAAGAGTTTTCACGGGCAGGTTTAATTTCCTCAACGATAAAGGCACGTTCACCATTACCTACTTTAGTTTCCATATAGGCTTTGATGTCATTTTCGGTAGCGTTTTTTCCTACTCTGGAGAGAAAAATCCACACCTTCTGCATCCCTATGAAATGTTGTGAATTTGATATTACTCTGTTTCCAGTGAATTTTTTAGATGCATTTCTTCGTTTTTTTACTGTTAAATAACCCTCATCATCAACAATATTATCTGCTGTAGTTGTTGTAGCAGAATTAGAATTACTTAATATTTCGGGGATGGCTAGCACAGTGGTATGAAGTCGGCCTGTAGATCCTAAGGTCCCTGGTTCGATTCCCACACGCGACAAATTTTCATAATTTGAAAAAGCTATCCCTGTGGCTCCTCCACCACTAACATGTTTGGGGGCCGTGATTTGACGACTGGTAACCGCACTTCACGCGCAAAATATATCACTTACCGAGATCTGCTTTAGCAGAGTGCCACACCCAGTAATGGGTAGAAGGCGTGATGATATATTTATTTATTTATTTATTTAATATTTCGGGTTTATTTAAAATGATTTCATTATTCTCTTTAGATGTAGTATTTGTTTTAATTCTTTTAGAACTTATTGAGTTAGATCTTAATTTAGTAGCATACAGTGATTGACCTTGACTTAAGACAGTTGTTTGTGTTGAGATGTTTGATTCGGCAGGTTCTGAGGTGTTAGTTTCGTTTTTATTAGAAGTAATTTTATTTACAACGATTTTTTGTCCGACAGGTGCTGCCTTTTGACCATGGTGTGCTTCATTTGAAATAATTGTTGGAGAAACATTTATTTTATTTACTAATTTATTTATTAGTTTTGTTTCATCATCGATCTTTTTGTCTTATTTATTGATCAAATCGATACATTGATCAATTTTAAGATAAAGATTTTGAATCTCATTCTCTAGCCTATTAGTAGTTTTTTGCTTCTCATCTGTTTGCTTGCATCCGTTACAATAATATTTAATGTACTCACATTTTTCAATGAATCTAAGTTCATTTGGTTTAAATTGTGTACATGATTGGTGTATTATTCCAGTGCACGTGCCACTACACTTTATATATGTATATATATATATATATATATATATATATATATATATATATATATATATATATATATATATATATATATATATATATATATGTACATATATATGTATATATATATATATATATATATATATATATATATATATATATATATATATATATATATATATATATATATATTTCTTTGACAAGTTATTTCCTAGATTTGCATCTCCGCTATTATTTATTATTAATATTGTAACGCGGCAGTTATTTAATTATTTAATAATCTAATTGAAATTAATAAATTAATAATATAATAAGCTTTGTGATCGTCAATTACATTCCTACGTTGTGTTTTATTGAATTAAAGGAACTACCTTTTCTCAGGATTCGTAATTTGAAGTCGTCATTTAGGATGTGTTAAGGTTGTCATGAAATAACATCGCCAAACGAGTGTTAATTATTTATTAAACAGTCAAAAATATTCGAAACGAGCTGGTTTAACTCAGACGAACAGTCGGTCGCTGAAACACAGTGCGCATCCACCATTTGCTCGCGGCACGCATCAATGTAATACAAGTGCCGTCACTGCTATTTGGTTAATGACAGGTATGCTAGATCAGTGGTTGGTGGTGCTATTAGATAGCCGTAACTCGCCCTCTCGTCGGCTCTGAGCGGGACTATTTAACTACACCGGATCCTCAGCCGAGCGGGACTATTGAACTACTCCGGACCTCGGTGCCGAACGAGTTGAAATTAATAATGTTAGGTTTGGGCTATGGCGCTACGTTCACTTCACCACATGATCAGCTAGTGTGTAGGAACTGCAGAAGTTTAGCAAACGTAATACACTGACACGGTCCTCAATCAAACCGCGGACACAACACTCGCGCTCCAACAACCAAATCGACGTAAGAATTAAACCAGTATTAAACAAAAAGTAAACAAATAATAATGAAATTAAAAGACATTACAATATTATGCGGTCTCTGTACAAAAGAGGAATGAACAATTGGAAGGCTTCCCGGGGGGTCCTCGTACAGCCTAGCGGTCAGCGGCGGGCTGGTTCAGGTACTGGACCCACACTCGGCGCGGTCGGTCACAGCAAACTGAAATCACACAGTGCGGCCACAAACGGCCGTCTTAAAAAGCTGTTTGTTATAAATAAATTACGAACGATACAATACCACGGATTTTGATGTCCTCCTTGACGCAAGTCAATGATGATTTTCACGGTCAGGAATTCTCGGGGAGAATCACACGACACACACACATTAACTATTATAATATAGTTTCCAGCGTAAGCCAGAAATAGTTTGGGTATTACCAACAAATTCGTAATAATGAATTAGTTGGATTTAATATTACCGAAAACCGAAGTTCTCTATTACAACACTTGGGCTAGATAATACGATTCCGACGTTAGTCAGAACTAGCTTCTGTGTCACCAATGAAATCGAAATAATGAAACTGTGCTAAGTTGTTGTGTACACGCCCGCGAAGGTTTCTGACTTAGCACAAGTCCAATCCGCCATCTTGAAACAAAACGGCCGCTAGCTATCTTGAAAAATACTGCACTGATACGATTCAAATTTGGTACAGGCATAGACGAGAACCAATCTTAACATATAGGTATAATAAAGCTTCAGTCCTATGCTATTCGAATTCAGACGTTTTCAGTTTCCGGTACGATTCGCATCGCTACGAGTACGAGGACTAAACACTTTCTTTGAGTTGCCGGGTATTCGCATTAAATTGTAGACCACGCGAACGAAGTCACGGGTTATAGCTAGTATATATATATATATATATATATATATATATATATATATATATATATATATATATATATATATATATATATATATATATATATAAAATATATATATATATATATATATATATATATATACTAGCTATAACCCGTGACTTCGTTCGCGTGGTCTACAATTTAATGCGAATACCCGGCAACTCAAAGAAAGTGTTTAGTCCTCGTACTCGTAGCGATGCGAATCGTACCGGAAACTGAAAACGTCTGAATTCGAATAGCATAGGACTGAAGCTTTATTATACCTATATGTTAAGATTGGTTCTCGTCTATGCCTGTACCAAATTTGAATCGTATCAGTGCAGTATTTTTCAAGATAGCTAGCGGCCGTTTTGTTTCAAGATGGCGGATTGGACTTGTGCTAAGTCAGAAACCTTCGCGGGCGTGTACACAACAACTTAGCACAGTTTCATCGCAATCGGATGAATAATATAGGAACACATATATATATTTTTTTTTTTTGGGTCAATTCGAGTGCTGTATGAAGGTAAGTGAGGCTGCGGTGAGAGATAATGGTAGATTGAGTGAATGGTTTTGTATAAATATTGGCGTGAAACAAGGTTGCGACATGTTTCCGTGGCTCTTTAGTTTGTACATGGATGTGTTGTTACGAACGGCGTTGAATGAGGTGGATGGTATACATATTGGTAGTAGTGTTTTGTCTGCATTAGCATATGCGGATCATGTTGTTGTTATGGGTGAATCTGAAGAGCAATTGAGACGAATGATTCTTTGTATAAATGAAGTAAGAAAAAATTTAAATCTGTTATTAAATGTTGATAAATGTAAAGTGTTAGTGTTTGAAATAGCGATTTGGTGACTGACTGCAATGTTTCGATGAATGGTGTAACATTGGATCCCGTGAATGAGTTTTTATATTTTGGTAGTATGTTTTCGAGGGACGGACGTATTGACTGTGAGATTGAAAGAAGAGTATCTGCGGATGCAAGGTATTGGGTGCTCTGGAAACCTTTGCTCGAAATGTGAATGTATCCACAGATGCTCGATTGAGTGTGTATAATGGTGTTTTAGTGCCTACATTAATGTATGGTAGTGAATTTTGGGTGTGGATGAATAAACATGAACGTCGTATAACTACTGTGGAAATGAGGTATCGTGTCCGGAATACATTGGTGTATAATGAGATTGTAACAAGTCAAAGTCAGCACATTCTTAGTGAATACAATTAAGTAAAGTAGAGCATGTTGTAATGAGGTCAAGTATTCTAAATAATATTCTTTGACGTAAGTAGCTAACTATTTGCTGACTTAGTACTTTTGTAATTAGATATATAGTAGCGTTAGGTCAGTCAGATGTAGTTAATACGATAGTCAATGCAGTCAATACGAGAGAGTGATGAAGAGTCATTCAGAGTGATGACGAGTGATTCAGAGTACAGTAGTCGTTAGAGTTCAGTAGGAACTCGACATCAAAAACCATGTAGTAAGTGTGAATAAATCTTTGAACCAAATTGTAAGTACAAACTTATTTACAACAACCCTAGTACTTGTCCTTTCTCCGGTCTGACAAGAACCCATATAAGTTATTTGTTAAGTCTCCTTTAAATAAGGGAGGGTTAGGCACGTAGAACGTATGTCGAATGAGAGATTGGTGAAACAGGTATATGTTGGTAAAATAGAGGGTGAAAATTGCGTGGGCGACCTATGAATAAATGGATATATATATATATATATATATATATATATAACTAATCAGCATAATATAATACCTTAAGATAAACAATATACTACTAAGCATTATTATAGGGGAGCTACGGCAAGATAACTTATATATATATATATATAAGGTGATGTTCATTTCTCAACGATCTAGAGTGAATATTTGAGCGATGAACTAATTTTTATTTTAAATATTTTGGTTCACCAGTAATTCAGGTTTTGTGTATGAAATAGATGTAATGCAGTTCTCTCCTCCTAGACATAAGAATTTAGTATTTTGTTTTTACGAAAAGAATCAGTAACGTGGTCATAATAATTAAGATTGTAAGCAAAGCGAACACAAGAATTTTGAATTCGTTGAATCTTAATTACATCTCTTTGTATTAAATAATTTCCGTACACAATATCACAGTAATCAAATGAACTTAGCACTAAAGAATCGCAAAGTGATAATTTTACAGATTTAGGAATAACGTCCTTGAGTTTATAAAGTGACCTTAATTTAATAAAACTCTTTTTACATAGGTTGTCTATATGCTGTGTGAAACGAGTCATTTTATCAATGAACAATCCTAAATTTTTCACTGATTCTTTTTGTGGGATCATGTTATTATTCAAAGTGATTTTCACTGAATTTCAATTAAATCCATTATTTCTCGTTAAAATTAGTGAAGTGGATTTATCTGCATTTAATTTGAGAGAATGATCTTCACACCAAGTAAATATTCTCAATAAATCCATTTCAATTAATTCTAATGCATGTTGTACATCATTTTGCGCAAATGAGTTGTATAATTGCATATCATCTGCATAGTTATGCATTTTACAATATTCTACAAATGTGTGTAAGTCTACTAAGTACAAGTTAAATAAAAGTGACCCAAGAACAGACCCTTGAGGAACGCCACAATGTACTTTTTCTAAACTAGATGCTTCTTGGCCTGTTGCAGTTCTTAATTTGACCATTTGTTTGCGCTCAGATAAGTAGCTCTGCAAAAGTTCTATTGCTGAGGTTTCTAAGCCGATATAATTCAGTTTTTCCAGTAACAAATCATGTTGAACTGTATCAAAAGCTTTTGATAAATCTAATGAGATCAATGTGGTAATTAAAGATTTGTCCATAGCTGACGTGATATCATCCATTACGTTTATTAGAGCTGTTGCAGTGCTGTGATTGGATCTAAAACCTGACTGTGAAATCGGTAATAAATTGTATGCATTTAAATGAGTACTTAACTGTTCACACATAATTTTTTCTAATACTTTTGACAATATAGCAAGAATACTGATTGGTCTAAAGTCAGATACAGATTTAGGATCTTGTATCTTTGGTATGGGTTGAATAATACTTATTTTTCAGTTAGCAGGAAATATACACTGTCGAATTGATGTATTAATAATGTCAACTAATATATCCAAACACTGAGGCATACAAAGATCGAACATAAATTTATTTATACAATCATGACCGATAGCGTTTGTTTTAATGCTATTGTATACATTTAATACTTTTTCTTTGGTGACTTCTTGGAATTCAAAAGGAACATGAGAACCCATTTTATTGTTGCTATAATATTGAATTGTATCAGAATTAGTCGTACAATGTTGATTTGACACAATATTAGCAAAAAAAATATTTAAAGTAGAAGCATTGATAACACTAGAAGAGTTAATTTCATTTGTAGTTTTTGATGTCAAGTTCAATTTTTTAATATTGTCCCAAAATTTGGATGGATTTTTATAATTTTTCGTAAGTACAAAATTAAAATAAGCTGATTTTTCTTTTCTAATAGCTAAAGTTAGGTAGTTTTTTAGTTCTACATAATATTGCCAATGCTGCTCTTTCTTAGTTCGCCTAAATTTAATTAAAGCACGTTTCTTTAATTTAATCATTTGCTTAATTGTGTCAGTTATCGAAGGCTCATGTTTCTTCTTTACAATAGTGGATTTAAAGGGGGCATGTATATCAAATAGTGTTAAAATACAATTGGTAAACAAGTTAACTTTGTCATTAACATTATTTAATGTAGAGATTTGGTCTAATTTAATTAAATCTAAATCACATTTAAAAATTTCATAGTGAAAATGTTTGTAATCTCTATAAAAAATCATTTTAGGTTGTTTATTATCCTTGCTTAAGTTTATATTTATGATGAAAAAAAATAATTTGTGACACTGAGTTGTTGTCCTTTCTCATTTATAATACGAGCTGTATTTAAAACACCAGATTCTAATATAATATTTGTATTATTAATGTAACAATGATCTATAAGGCTACAGGAATTGTTTTTTATTCTAGTTGGCTCTTTGATAATTTGGTTTGAATTGTAAATTTTTAAGTTATTTAAGAATTTTTTTGTTCTACGTTATTTAAATCTAAAACATTTAAATTGAAATCACCAATTAAAATAATATTATCTCCGATAGTACAAATTCCAGAAATCATATTGACAAAATGTTCTAACATATCACTGGTAGTGTTTGGTGGTCTATATATAATTCCTATTATAAAAAATTTTTTTGGTTTATGGAATATTTTTTGAAATAAATATTCTAACAACCCTGTATCAGCATCCAATTGTTGAATTATTTCATGTTTAAATGTGTCTTTGATGTAGGCCGCTACCCCTCCATCGCGCTAATTAGTTCTATCTTTGCGTACAAGGTTGTAGCCGTCGACACTCAGAGTAGCACTTGCGCACGTAGGTGTTAACCAAGTTTCGCACATGCAGAAAATATCGTAGTTTAAGTCATTTAACAGATTTTTTAGTGCACTAAAACACGACTGAAGTGACCGTACATTAAGCGCACTTATTGAAAAATTATGTACGAGGATATTAGCACTAACACTCGCGTTATTTACTGAATTAATTGCTACGGAACTTTCATTGATGGTGTAGTTAGTACTAAAAAATTATTTTTGTTGTTAGAAGACGATTTTTCTTTAAATGATTTATCAGTTTTGAAGCTGTATCTGGCGAAACTAACTCCAGATGGCCAAAAATTTTCTTGGTACAGTGTGTCTGTAAGTGAAAAATCAGCACCTACTTTAAAACTTTTATAGAAAGAGTTTTCACGGGCAGGTTTAATTTCCTCAACGATAAAGGCACGTTCACCATTACCTACTTTAGTTTCCATATAGGCTTTGATGTCATTTTCGGTAGCGTTTTTTCCTACTCTGGAGAGAAAAATCCACACCTTCTGCATCCCTATGAAATGTTGTGAATTTGATATTACTCTGTTTCCAGTGAATTTTTTAGATGCATTTCTTCGTTTTTTTACTGTTAAATAACCCTCATCATCAACAATATTATCTGCTGTAGTTGTTGTAGCAGAATTAGAATTACTTAATATTTCGGGGATGGCTAGCACAGTGGTATGAAGTCGGCCTGTAGATCCTAAGGTCCCTGGTTCGATTCCCACACGCGACAAATTTTCATAATTTGAAAAAGCTATCCCTGTGGCTCCTCCACCACTAACATGTTTGGGGGCCGTGATTTGACGACTGGTAACCGCACTTCACGCGCAAAATATATCACTTACCGAGATCTGCTTTAGCAGAGTGCCACACCCAGTAATGGGTAGAAGGCGTGATGATATATTTATTTATTTATTTATTTAATATTTCGGGTTTATTTAAAATGATTTCATTATTCTCTTTAGATGTAGTATTTGTTTTAATTCTTTTAGAACTTATTGAGTTAGATCTTAATTTAGTAGCATACAGTGATTGACCTTGACTTAAGACAGTTGTTTGTGTTGAGATGTTTGATTCGGCAGGTTCTGAGGTGTTAGTTTCGTTTTTATTAGAAGTAATTTTATTTACAACGATTTTTTGTCCGACAGGTGCTGCCTTTTGACCATGGTGTGCTTCATTTGAAATAATTGTTGGAGAAACATTTATTTTATTTACTAATTTATTTATTAGTTTTGTTTCATCATCGATCTTTTTGTCTTATTTATTGATCAAATCGATACATTGATCAATTTTAAGATAAAGATTTTGAATCTCATTCTCTAGCCTATTAGTAGTTTTTTGCTTCTCATCTGTTTGCTTGCATCCGTTACAATAATATTTAATGTACTCACATTTTTCAATGAATCTAAGTTCATTTGGTTTAAATTGTGTACATGATTGGTGTATTATTCCAGTGCACGTGCCACTACACTTTATATATGTATATATATATATATATATATATATATATATATATATATATATATATATATATATATATATATATATATATATATATATATATATATATATATATATATATGTACATATATATGTATATATATATATATATATATATATATATATATATATATATTTCTTTGACAAGTTATTTCCTAGATTTGCATCTCCGCTATTATTTATTATTAATATTGTAACGCGGCAGTTATTTAATTATTTAATAATCTAATTGAAATTAATAAATTAATAATATAATAAGCTTTGTGATCGTCAATTACATTCCTACGTTGTGTTTTATTGAATTAAAGGAACTACCTTTTCTCAGGATTCGTAATTTGAAGTCGTCATTTAGGATGTGTTAAGGTTGTCATGAAATAACATCGCCAAACGAGTGTTAATTATTTATTAAACAGTCAAAAATATTCGAAACGAGCTGGTTTAACTCAGACGAACAGTCGGTCGCTGAAACACAGTGCGCATCCACCATTTGCTCGCGGCACGCATCAATGTAATACAAGTGCCGTCACTGCTATTTGGTTAATGACAGGTATGCTAGATCAGTGGTTGGTGGTGCTATTAGATAGCCGTAACTCGCCCTCTCGTCGGCTCTGAGCGGGACTATTTAACTACACCGGATCCTCAGCCGAGCGGGACTATTGAACTACTCCGGACCTCGGTGCCGAACGAGTTGAAATTAATAATGTTAGGTTTGGGCTATGGCGCTACGTTCACTTCACCACATGATCAGCTAGTGTGTAGGAACTGCAGAAGTTTAGCAAACGTAATACACTGACACGGTCCTCAATCAAACCGCGGACACAACACTCGCGCTCCAACAACCAAATCGACGTAAGAATTAAACCAGTATTAAACAAAAAGTAAACAAATAATAATGAAATTAAAAGACATTACAATATTATGCGGTCTCTGTACAAAAGAGGAATGAACAATTGGAAGGCTTCCCGGGGGGTCCTCGTACAGCCTAGCGGTCAGCGGCGGGCTGGTTCAGGTACTGGACCCACACTCGGCGCGGTCGGTCACAGCAAACTGAAATCACACAGTGCGGCCACAAACGGCCGTCTTAAAAAGCTGTTTGTTATAAATAAATTACGAACGATACAATACCACGGATTTTGATGTCCTCCTTGACGCAAGTCAATGATGATTTTCACGGTCAGGAATTCTCGGGGAGAATCACACGACACACACACATTAACTATTATAATACAGTTTCCAGCGTAAGCCAGAAATAGTTTGGGTATTACCAACAAATTCGTAATAATGAATTAGTTGGATTTAATATTACCGAAAACCGAAGTTCTCTATTACAACACTTGGGCTAGATAATACGATTCCGACGTTAGTCAGAACTAGCTTCTGTGTCACCAATGAAATCGAAATAATGAATTCGTTGGATTTTATATTGCGGAGAACCGAAGTTCTCTATTACAACACTTTAGCTAGATAATACAATTCTGATGTCAGTCAGAAATAGCTTCCGTGTCACCAGCGAAATCGAAATAATGAATTCGTTGGATTTTAAATATAACAATAATTGGCACTTGTTGTACAGGCTCTAACGGAGTCGGCGGGCGCCTCGCCGGTCGCGATCAGACGATACAACAAAATTATGTAACCAATTACCTTCCCACAACAGCTCATATAACCAACTTCAGCACAAGGCAGAAGACAGCTGATGTGTTTAATAATACAGTGCGAATGCGAGTTACTCTGATTTCTTTCTAATGTAGGCTTCAACGGGGTCGGCGTGGCCGATCGCGATCACACACAATAAAAATAGTCAGAGACCAACACTCGGCAGGTGTTCAGACTCAAAGTCAGAACGTAATACAAAATATCTGAGTAGGCTCAACGGTGCCAGAATAAACTGGTCGCGAACACATACCCCAGGACGAAATGTTTGGAATCAAAGTTCTGCGAATAATACTTAAAGTAGGCTTCAACGGGGTCGGCGTAGCCGATCGCGATCACACACTTTTCGACAGAGCAAAGATAGCCAAACGGAACGAGATCGGAATCAAGTTCCTCGATTTGCTCTCAAACATGCATATTTAACCTAATTACCCCACCGATGTTCCTACCCTCTCCAAATTAAAACTACCACCTCTACTAAAACCAACACCCCTAACGGAATCAACAAATCGCGTATCTGTAACTAAACCAAAAGTGTGACGCTGTTACGTCATAGCCACCCACATCGTTCTTTCCTGAATATGCTTAGCGCAGATTTGTCAGACCCCGAGCGCCCCAATCGCCGGTCAGTCTCAGTTAGAGTGAGAGCGCGCGAGCCTTCCTACCCTTAGCTAGACGGAGATAGCCAACCAACCCTCAATACTTTGCTACCTTTTTGAATTCGATTCTTTCTTGTATTAATTTATGTATTTACTCTAACTTGAATTTATCATCACTTTATAAACGTATGCGTATTTGTGGAACTTCACTCAGTAGACTTTTGTGAAACATCGTTCGTTCATTTGTGGTCTTTTCATCACCGCGTAATTATTTTTAGTACAGGAATCAATTTTCAATGATTTTACTTTAATCATACTACAATTAATCGGGATCTAAGTAATTAGAAGTTGTATCGATTTATTGATCGATTAAACACACAAATTGTTACACTACTTGGACATGAAGAATTTAGAAGAACAATGCAGCTCATTTCATATTCTTTTCCTAGAAACATGTGTTCGGTTTCTCTGTTTCCCTCATTGCTCTGATCTGTTTGCATTCTCTAGTGACGTTTTATACAAAGATTTCATAATTTACAACCTTCTAGACTGCGAATTTACTTACAACGGTTTCAAATGTCTTCCTACAGATGGTAACGATAAATATCTCACTTGACAATTTTTCCAGAATCGGTGCCCGACTCAAGTGTTTCTTCTACAAAAATGACCCTAAAATTTCTAAAGATAGCCGGTGGCTGACGTATTGTCTCACATCCGAGTACCTGCTCCGCGTAACTTCTGACTCTAGTTTCGGAACGATATTTCCGTGAAATCTCACAATATTCTTGCATTTTCTTCTTTACAATTATGTATTTGAAATAGAATTAATTTATTTACAAAAATAAAATTTAAATATAATTTCGTCCCGTTACAATATATAGATCAGAGTTGTATGAAGATAAATGTGTATAAGCAACACAATATTATTTTCTTCAAAAGGGAAGTTTTATTATACTAAATGTACATTTTGACTGCCATGCTGTCATCGTCAGTAGTACACTAACAAATTAAAAACTGGTACAAGTATTTATACTATTGCAGGTAATCAAGTAACAGGAATACTTAATAATAATACAAGAAGAAATTTTACTGTAACCGTATAGGTGCAGCGGCTTAATCTTAAAATTATTTGTATGTGTTATTTAACAAATTTCAATACCGTATTATCCAAAGGTGACAGGTCAAAATTTAATCATATATGTTTGTTCTTTTTGATGTAAATGGATTCCAACATATTTAAATTTTGCTTAGCAGTACAATATTTTAGTAGTTGGAGATTATTTATTGAAAAACTATGTCCTATATCATGTGTATGAGATGCCAACGCTGATTTAAATATGTTTTTACATTTTACATGCCTCTTATGTTCTTTGAATCTTTTGGTAATGTTTAGTTTCGTTTAGTCTACATATAATCGAGTAAATTTCAGATTTTTTTTGTTTTCTACTTTACATTAACTCCATATTTTTAAAATAAATTTTTGTTACTAGAATTTGTTTCAAGATTTGTAATGTTTTCTCTATCGGAATGCTTGGAAAGAGCGAAACTACGTCGAAAGATGTTAATTTTATATTATCACTAAACGTAATATTATTGATTTTATTTATAAAATCGTAAAAATTTTCAATAACTCTTTCAGTTTCAGAAATTAACTATTTGAATTCCTGTGCTATACATTTGTTTAAATTATATGTAGGAGAATTTCTATTATTTACGATTAGTCTAAATTTATTCCCTTCTTTGTGTATCTTTGGTAGACAACATAATTTTGCTAAATATGGGTTGTCGATTTTTGTTCTATTTTTCACTTGCTGATTAATTATATTCGTACATTTAATAATTAATTTCGTAGTTATGTTGATATAATTAGATAACGGACATTTGGGCAGTATTGTGTATGGATTTTCTTCTATCATTTTATTAACTTGATGGTAATAGTCATTTTTGTCTAGAATAACTGTTGAATTACTGTTTTAAGATAAACAAACTCTTTTTCTTTTAACCCCTTCATCATTCTTGGATTTTTGGGGTTTTTCTCCTGTTATGCGATGAACTTTACAAAATTCTTTCTGCTTCTTTTCTTAAATATTCTTTATTTCCTTCCGGTTTTCGTGAAATTATATTTTCCAGGTTAACTATTATATCTTCTATCTGTGGAAAATGTGGGCAAATGCTATCTTTTAAACTTTTTTCCAGTAGGTTAATTTCTTCTATTTTAAAAGTTTCGTTTGATTTGTTATGGACTATATTGGTATATGATGTATGCACCAAAATGCGTTTACATTTAACAATGCCAATTATAAACAGACCTTCGGTACAGGTATGGGGAATCCTGTTTCACCTTTTTAGCCAAGTTATTCATGTGCCATTTAGAAAATCTGATAAATGAAATTTTAGTTTTCGTGTACTGTGGTTGAGATACGTAGATGATGTTTTTGCCGTTAAAGACAAAAAGTTTAACATTAACGAATTCATGAATTCCATAAATTCTGAATACCCCTCAATCAAGTTTACTTTGGAATTAGAAGACAATAACATAATACCGTACTTAGACTTAAAAGTAATAAGAAACGAAATTAACATTGAATTTGATATTTATAGAAAAAGTACCCATACAGAAAATTACTCGTATATTCAGCGTATAATTCAGTGCAAAACAAAATAGCGTCTTTCAATTTTCTTATTCATAGACTACATACAGTTCCTCTCAACAAAACCAGATTCAACACAGAACTAAAACATATTATTCACATTAATAAATTATTTTTAAATTAATGGACAAACATAAATTTAAAATTCTGAAACAAAAATTAACGAATTTGTTAAGTTTGAAAGAAAAATTTAAATTTGCAAAAATATGTTACAATGAATAATATTCCAAATTTTAATTTAAAAATTTATTTAAAGAATATGGAATTATTGTATTTTTACTAATAGATTAAATCTCTAATATCAAGATAAAATAGAAAACATTGAAAAATTTGGCATTACTCGATTAAATATTCACAGTGCTCTCATTTATATGTAGGCCAAACGAAACTAAAAATGACCAAAAGATTCAAGCAATATATGTATCATGTACAATGTAAAAACACATTTAAATTAGCGTTGGCATATCATGTACATACATGATACAGGACAATTTTTTTTCAATAAGTAACCTCTCACTACTTATATTTTGTAATTATAAGCGAAATTTAAATAAGTTGGAATCCATTTACATGAAAAACAACAAAGACAAATTATTAAATTTTTACCTGTCACCTTTAGATAATAAGTTAATTAAATTTGTTAAATAAGATGCACATATAATTAAATTTAAGCCGCTGCAACTGTATAGTTACTGTAAAGTTTCTCTTTGTAGTTTTTATTAAAATTGCCGTTACCTAATTTCAAGAATTATTATCTGAATAGTATAAATACTTGTACCATTTTTTAATTTGTTAGTGTACTACTGACGATGACCGAATGGCAGTTGAAATTTACATTTAGTATAATAAAACTTTCCTTTTGAAAAACGATTATTGTGTTGTTTATAAAACAGAAAGATACTGATATAAACCAATTTCTGATAGATTGTACAAAGACAATTAAAAACAAATTGGACCAATATTCTGAGGAAGTTATCGGAGAGTATTATGGAGTATCAGAGCCGGAAGATCTACAACAGACCCGATTTTTTCTCTAAAGAAATTACTGAGCATCAGATACGAGCAAAATCAGGAACTACAATCATGTATATTGATTTCAAACAAGCATATGATACCGTTAAAAGGAAAAGAGTCTATATAGCTTTGGACAAATTGGGCATCCCAACGAAAATAATCAAATTAGTGAGGATGACTCTAGAAAATACAGCTAACAGTGTAGCGGTGGAAGGAAAGCTATTCAGGAATTTTTATATAGAAAGAGGAAATCCTCTATCCACATCTCTCTTTAACTGTGTAATTTAAATGATAATGCGAGAAGGCAGCATGCAAACAAAGGGAGTTATTTTACATCAGGAGCACCAGTGAATTGCCTATGCAGATGATATAGCTCTTCTAACCAGATCAAAAAGACAGCAAAGGAATATCTTCAAGCGATTGGAACAACATGTCAATGAATACGGCCTGAGTATTAATGAGAACAAATCTAAATTTCTGATTTATCAACTTAAACTAAACCATATTCTCAAAAAAGTTTAAATAGACTTTAATATACTCATGTTACCATTAAGTTTTCGGAAAGTGAATTGAATTAACTTTTTAAAAGCAGACTAGCATAAGACTAGCTAATCCAAAATTCAGAATTAGCTACAACTTTTTTGAAAATCTAGCTGTAACTGTGAAAATGAATGATGACGGCGGATGAACCCGAGGAATTAGGTGGTTTATTCCGGGGTTGCGTACTGATTGAATAATGTAGAATTGGTTTTAACTGTTTACTTTACAGAGTTATGTTTTATATTGATACACTATTTTTACGAATATGCAGAGGTAAACTTAGCCTAGATGATGTACAAGTGGGGGTAAGGTGGAAGATTACCGATCACATCGGAAAGAGGGCGCTACGACTGAACATAATCTCCCCCTGTTGAAGATGATGCTTCAACTAACATTGATTATTTTATTATAAAGCAATTATATAAGTAAATAGAAAAAATAGAAAATAAGAAAGTTCAACAACTATTCGCTGTTAGTTACAAGAAAGCAATAACGAGAACATAAATAAGTGTTAATTATAAATGAACAAAGACTTATCAAATAATAATTTAACGAATGTCCTTAATATGTAAGCCTTTCCCTGCACTGTACTGTTAGAATTGCACTTTATTGACTTTATAGCACCTTCACTTGGTCAAATGGTAACACGCACAGCTTTCGGGTGGCACGTTTGTAGGTTCCTTGTTTCGTGCATACAGTTGTCACGCGTATGGTATTGTCTTCTCCTGGGTGAGTGTCGACGACGCGACCGATTCTTCAGCACAACGGAGGTACATTGTCTTCTATCAGGATCACTATATCCTCTACCTGCAGAAGGGGCGTTGAATTCGTGCGCCATTTCGCACGAGACTAAAGCTGCGTCAGATACTCGCGGCTCCAGCGCTTCCAGAAGTGAACTCGCAGACGCTCCACTAGTTGCCACCTGGATAATCTGTTGACTTGTATATTACTGAGGTCTTGTTCCAGAATTTTCGTCAGTGGTTTCCAAACGAGGAAGAGTCCAGGAGTTAAGGTTTATAGGTCATTTGGGTCGGTGGAGAGAGGTGTCAGGGATCGAAAATTTAAGCAAGCTTTTATCCTAACTAACAAGGTATGCATTTCGTAATCAACGCCTGTTACTGAAAAAGGACGCGAACGCAGTACTCTGCTGGCCAGAAGGTCGCCTATTTTTAGGGTAAAAATTTGGGATTTGCTTTAAAACATTTTACACACTGATGCAATACTGGTCTAGTAACACTTCTGCCTGATATCACCCAATATCGTTGGCGTATCGCAGTCAACGTGGCTCGGGGGCCGGAATGTAAATTGTCTTCGTGAATTTGTTTGATTATAAGATTCGTTACGAAATGATTTTGTTGTAAAATGATAGGATGTTTACATCGTTTTTAATGAATGCATTCTTTAATCTGCCGCCTACCCTAGCTAAATCTGTTTTGTCTAAAAATGTATCCAAAGGTAATAACTTTGATGATTTATGTAACGGTTTATTGTCAGTCAGGTTTTTAAATCGTTTGTGAATTCAGTTTTTTGTATTACATGTATAATAGTATTTTAGTATTTAGTTCTTCGACCGATAAGATAATAGTATTTACAGGGTTTTCTAGTTCTTTAGCCGATAAGATGCGTTTTATTTTATTACCTTTTTTATTCTTATAGTTGCGAGTAAATCTGAGAATACACGCAAACACTTTTTGTAATTTTTTAAATTTAGATAAATTTGTTTAAAAAATTTTTTTTTGTTCTTCTGAAACTATGTGCCTATTGACGCGTAACTCAGGAATCTTTATTTTAGAATTAATTACAGAATGCAGTCAGACAGATTTTCGCATTTAAAAAAATCTAGTTCATTAAATCACATATTGATTTTTTATTAATTTCGGAGGTATAACGCCCCTGCTTAACATATTAGACCAAGAGCTGGCAGCAAAAACAAGTGACTCATAAGATACCAAAGGTTTGACACTTTAAGTATGTAGTACTGTCTAATCCTAATGAAACACCACTCGTCTGCCGGCCTTAACTGGTCGCCTTTACTCGCTATAATTTTCAAAAAAGGTTCAAAATCGACCGCTAAGTGCCTCATTCATACCAGTTTAAAGTAAACGCCAAAGTGACTAGAATTATATATTTTACCTAAAACGTATGCGTCTGCCGTTTCTCGCGGTTGCATTTTTAAACAGACGGCGCTCAAAACTTCGAAAAAACGCCGTCAACTTCCTCATGAAATACCATCAGTATTTTTTGATAGAAAATTAATTTATTATGCGTATAATCAAATTTTGAAAAGTAGAGGTCGGCAGACAGTCGCGTTCAACGAGCAGACAGGCTTAAAGTTTTAAAAAAAATCGTTTATATTTTGATACTGATCTATCGCCCCATAAATACCAAATTGTTTCTTGCACAGAATAAGTGTAAATATTATTCTTTTTTAAAATCACTAAGTCTGCCGTCTAACAGACAACGTTTATTGCTATAACTAGGTATCCATATACGTAAATTTTGCTGATATACTTACTATTTTATCCTATAATAAGTAAATCTTTTTTCAGAATTATCCTAAATAATCAAAAATTAAAATAAAAAATGTGTAAATAATGTATTTTTATTGCAAAAATCATACGTTACATATAAAATAATTATCATAAACATATTCAATAATGACAATTAAATTAATCCTCTTCATCACTGGCCTGGTTGTAAGTCATACATTCATCATCACTATCATTTAATGCTGGAAATTTCTTCTAGCGTTGTTGGAGTTTGTGAACCTGTGAACCATTCAATTTGATATTTGTTGTCAGCCAAAATCCAGCCATTTTCTTCAGGTTTATAAAATTTTGGCTCTATCTCTGTTGCAAAATTCCAGATAGCACAAATTTGATTTACCCTTTTTATCTTGCACAATAATGAATCAAGACAAGGTGGCAACAGGCTACCATCTAAATTTTTAATTTTATCAAGAGGATTCGTTTGGGAAGCAGGCATTCCGTAATTTCTCATAAAAATTTCAAACCTTGCTTCATTAATATTTGTTATATTATACATGCCATATAATTTACAAACAAATTTCTCAACACACTGAATTTGTTCTTCAGATACAATTTCACTATTGCCAAAAGATGTAAGGATTGTTGTTGTTTCCCAGTCTCTCTCAATTATGCCCAGAGGTTTTGTTTTTCCTGTCCTTGCAAATGATGCAGTATAATCGCTTCCTGTTAAAGCGTGCAACGCTGGTAAAGCCCTTGATTAATTTTCTCCTAAACTTTCATATATGTCATTGACTCATATATCGTAGAGTATTCTTAGATTTAAGGCCAGTTTCTATCCACAATGACACTTTATTTTTTAAATGGTGCATATTTTCCAGGTGTGGGCCACAACTGATAGGCTAGTAGGGGATTCATTTATAGGTGGTAAATAATAAATATTTTGTATAGGTAAAGCGTCGTCACTTTTTAGGTTATTCCAATCTACCCACATAGGTAAATATTTCTGTATCTAATAATGCAAGCGAGATGATCCATAAGTTATCTAATTGTCGAATGTATTCATACTTATTTAGATTCATAGATAATGATGCAGGTAATTGAATAATTTTGTTCAATTTTGGTTTTTTGTAATATGGTTCAATTTCGGTATCTAAAATATCAAACATTCTCCTGCGTTTTCTTTGAGAGGTAGTAGCTAGTGTAGATGTGGAAGAATCATCTGTACTTTTGGAAATATCAACTGAATTACTCCTATTTTGGTACATTATACCGACAGTATCATGTAACGTATCTTTTCCGCTTAAAGTTTCTACAAATCGGTCAAAATTATCAAATGCAAGAGCTGTTGATAAATCTGGTTTTTGTTCAATTCCGTACGGGGTCATAAAATTACCTTCAAAGGAAGAGTATGTTAACTTGGTTTCCAATTCTTCAGCTAACGAATAGCTTATGCTATGTCCCAGTCTGTTTAATATATTAATAACTTTTCGACTTCCTGTAATGCTTTGAATGACAAACTCACCGATAGATAAAAGCTCTCAGGTAATCCAGAGTACACTAATCGATTAATCAGACACTTAATCACAAGTTTATATCAAAGCTAACACAGCACTGCACAACTAAACTGTACAAAGCAAGGCCAATACTTCGAATGATGCCAGGCTAGCTCTGGGTGCGTCTTTGCAGCCCTTAGGAATGTTTACATAAACACATGTGTGCAGTTATCGCTTGGGTTGCATGTGAATATCCCTAAGTCAAGTGGTTTTACGGCTTGGGTCAGATTACAGACGCTACGGCCCACACAAACTTTCGTGAGAAAGTTTGGTATTTTTAACGAAACTAAATAATCAGAAAACTAAACTAGAAGAATATAATTAAATAAAAATCGTCTTGTAACATTCGCATAATAAATTAATTTTTTATCAAAAAATTATGATGCTATTTCATGAGGAAGTTGACGGCGTTTTTTCGAAGTTTTGAGCGTCGTCTGTTTCAAAAATGCGACCGCGTGAAACGGCAGACGCATACGTTTTAGGTAAAATATATAATTCTAGTCACTTTGGCGTTTACTTTAAACTAGTATGAATGAGGCACTTGGCGGTCGATTTTGAACCTTTTTTGAAAATTATAGCGAGTAAAGGCGACCAGTTAAGGCCGGCAGACGAGTGGTTTTTCATTAAGATTAGACAGTACTACATACTTAAAATGTCAAACCTTTGGTATCTTATGAGTCACTTGTTTTTGCTGCCAGCTCTTGGTCTATATCTGCTGCGTTATTCGCCGATTTGACGTGATATCAGCTGTTTGTACTCATTATCGATATTATTTCTGAAACTCGATTCGCAATGAACGTTTTTAAAGATGGTGGTGGGGTATTTATCCAAGCCAATGCTACGGTTGATTCTGTCCACAAGACATCCCGCGAGATGCTTAAATTAATTGCCTTACGAATGTTTTACATTAATTGCACTAATAATAAAGCCTAAGCGAGGCAGCGTAATAGATTTTGGAGGAGCTACACGTGATTTTGAACACAGTAATCATGTTTCGAATATGCCGTCCGAATTCCAAGATCTTATATAGATTACCGCTTCATAGCCTTGCAAGGAGGCGTCAAAGAAACCGTAAATTTCGATAGAATTTGTAGAACTGCATAATATGATGTTTCTCGGAAAGCTTATTTCCTGAATGCTGTTTAAATTATCTAAGAATGTCTTCCAAAGTGTATGTATGTGACTCGGTACTGATTTGTCACATGATATTTTAAGTTGCCATAATTGCTGTAAAATGATTTTTGCTTTCATTATTATAGGACCGATTAATCCTAATGGATCGGAAATTTTAGCCTTGATAGATAAAATATTTCTTTTATTGATTCTGTTCGGTAATTAATTTAACTGTATTTCGAATTTAAAAATGTCTTGTTTTGTGTTCCAATAAAGTCCTAAAACTTAGAAAACTCATCGTTGAATAAACTAACATTACAATTATTAGCATTTTGATTATCTAAAAGGGGGAACATCTTTACAATCAGATTGATTTTTTTTTTTAGTTCGAAACCGCCTTGGTCCTACTTATTTTATTTTTTAACTCGATTAATTCTAAAACTGAATTCGCGCCTGTCATAAGATCATCCATATAAAATTCTCTGCGTATAATTTGGAAAGCTTTTGTAAAATTATTTTCGTTTTCATCAGCTAATTGTTTTAAACACCTTGTTGCTAAACAAACTTGCAGGGTTAGTTCCATATGAGTGTAGTTAGCTTAAATATTTTGATTGGTTCTCGTAAACTATCTCTCCAAAAAATTACTTTTAAATTAGCATCTTCGGAATGTACACGAATATGACGGTACATTTTTGCAATGTCGGCATTTAATACATATTTTTGTAAACGAAATCGGATTGTATAGCTGGACCTGACATTAGATTGTTATTAAGACTGCAACCGTTTTCACTAATTAAGGACTCGTCAAAACAACCTTAAGCTTTGTCGTAACACTGGAATTTTTAAATATAGCGTGGTGAGGTAAAAAGGAATGCGGATTATTAATTTCACCAAACGACTTAGCTACATGTTCCATATGATTGAGATTTTGATATTCTTTAATGAATTTTGAATATTCTAGCTTTAATTCGAGATTTTTATTTAGTTTGCGCGCAATATTGTGAAAACATTTCAAGGCTAGGGATCCTGTTTCTCCTAATTCTAATTTGTTGTTTTTTATTGGGAGTTTAATCATAAATCCACCATTTGATAATCGATAGTGGTAATTTTGAAATGGTTTTCGCATATCAATTCTTCTTGTGAGAAATTTTTGGAATTGTTATGGTCATTAGTTTATTATCCAGCGCAAGAAATTTTTGCATTAGCTTTTCTAAGTTATTATTGTTTGGTAATAAAGTAGACAAATTGCAAGATGTTTGGAGTAAAGCGTCGCAATTAGAGAATGAACCACCTGCAATGAATCCGAAATGGGTTTTCTGTAAAACTATGCCGCATGGGATCTTGACCTACCCTATACATAAAAGGTCTCAAAACAGCTCGGCTCCTATAAGTAAATCTACTTTATTGGGATCATAAAATTTGGGATCTGCCAAATACAAATTTTTGGGAATTGCTAGTGATACCGGGTTTATGGCGGCTAATGAAAGATTTTCCGTTATTGTGTCTACAACAAAGCAATTTAAATTTGCAGAAAAGGAGTTATATTTAGATTTTATTTCAACGGAAACTTTCTAAATGACATTTAAGCCTATAATTTCTACGTGAGAAGAGTATGATTTCAAATTCAATTCTTTGAACATAATATATAATGAAATTTTATATTTAACTCTGATATAATAATATTCTACATGCTCGGTGTTCATTTTGGAATTTTTTATTAAGATAAGAGCTGTGGATAATAATACAAAGTTTTTGTGATCGTGAGCTTGAAAATTAACTGTAGCTGCTTGGTTTATAGATAATTCGTTCTCTGAATGTAATAAGCGTACGATGCTTTTCATTGCAAGTGCGACACTTTGATATCAAACGACAATCTGTTATTAAATAATTGTTTCTGAGGCAATTTGTACACAGTTTAAGATTCTGAGCTTCGTGTAACCTATTTACTGAATTCAGATTTATAAATTTGTCACAATGACTAATACTGTGCGCTGCATTTTTACAAAATAGACATAAAATTCTTTTGCTTTGCGTAGTTGCATATGAAACCGTTTGCGATTTGAGAGTTTGGCTTTGTGCTTTTATTGAAGTGTTAGGAGTTGAATAGAGGACCGTTTTATTAGAATTTATAGATAATATATTCAAAGACTCTAACACAAAACAGCATTTTTCTAAGAATTTAATTAATTGTTCGTAAGTAAGCACTTCTGAATCTAAAGGGGATTGTCATTCACGCTTCGTACTGAAATCTAATTTTTCGGTTATAATGGACACTATTAAAGCGTGCCACATATCGATATCAATTCCTAATGTTTTTAATGTGGCTACGTTTACAAAAACATGATAATTTTATGAGCACCAGTGCATTAAATATTGAAAACACATGATTGTGTTTTCAAATCGTTTTTCTAATATATCCCAGGCATTTTTGTAATTGCTTTCGTTTATCGTTAAAGTATCTACGGATCGTAGTGCTTCGTCTCGTAAGCACGGTTTTAAGTGTTGTAATCGTCTATTATTCAGAGTTTTATTTTCATATATTTAAAATAAATTTTAAAGGAATTTTCAAAATTTAGCCAATCATTGTAATTACCATTAAATGTTTTCAAATTTAGAATAGGTAAATTAAGAGACGCCCTTCATTTAACTGACTGACCACTTGCTGCCGCGGTATTATCAAAGAATGGACGAAAAGTAACATTTAGTTTATCTAGAGTATCCTTGATATTAGTAAATAAATTACAATATGACTCTTCGAAATCTGCTCGTTTTTTCATATGTTCCGCTAGTGTTTTTGCTTTGTCTAATTGTTCAATTTCATATTGAAGTTGATCAAAATCTTTACGCGCATCACTTAGAATTTCTAATCGTACCTTTAACTGGTTTAAACTGGCGTTTTTAATATCAAAACATTTAATGAACTCGTCGCTACGTGTTAATTTATTTTCGACAACATCGCGTTGAGCATGATGATGCTCTGATTTCGTCATTTTGGAAGAAGTGTGAAAAGAATACAAATGATTAAGATAGAAAACTTGCTTGAATTAGAGAGAATTATGGATAAGACTGGAGTAAAAATGGCAACCACTAACCTGCTGATAATAACTCTCAAGGTTCACTTTGTTGGTGGAATCTTAATGCCGCCAGTGGTGGATATTCTCCTGAGGATGATGTGGGTGATGGGTGTAATTGCCCGCGTCACCGCCTTTGAGTTGTTATACCGTTCTTGTTCACACCTTTTTACTGATTTATTGGCGCTATGCGGACGACTAAAAAACAAATTCATCGTTTGATTTAATTGTTGTGCATCCGACTCGAAGGGCCATGGATGAACCCGAGGAATTAGGTGGTTTATTCCGGGATGGCGTACTGATTGAATAATGTAGAATTGGTTTTAATTGTTTATTCTACTAAGTTATGTTTTGTAGTGATACACTATTTTTATGAATGTACAGAGGTAAACTTAGCCTAGATGATGTACAAGTGGGGGTAAGGTCGAAGATGACCGATGACACCCGAAAGAGGGCGCTGAGAGTGAACAGACGGCGAATACTACTTTGAAGAGGTGATGCAGTTTGAATACTTGGGAGTTACGGTCACTAACAAAGGGGAAGGAGAGCCAAAAGTATGCAAGTGGATAGGGAAAGGTAGCCAAGCAGCTGTAGCTCCAATGGAATTGTTGAAAGTCAAAGCAAGTGTATATATCAGTTAAAATAAAGGTTTGTACGGCAATAATAATCAAATTGAAGAGAGAAATATGGGAAAGAAAATGTTGACAAGTTTATATGGAGGAATAAAAACTGAGGAAGGAGCCTGGAAAAGACGAAATAACCAAGATATTAAAGGAAGAATATTCCAGACCATCCATTACACACGTGATAAGAGCCCAGAGAGCTAGGTGGCTCGGTTACGTTGTACGTATGACAGAAGACTAGCGGTATCATCACGCCTTCAACTAATAGTATATTCCGAAAATGAACCACGGTGCGGTTCAATTTTACCACGGTTACGGTTTGAATGACGTCATAACGGAATACTTTCACGATGACAGTTGTCACTTGACAGATGAGTTTTGAAATGTCAAATTTATTTAATATGGAAAAATGTTTATATTATTAAAATATTGTATTCTGCATCACACCTGCTTTAACTTAAATATAGGGATAAAAAAATAACATAAAGAAAAAAGTAAATATGAGCTTCAGAACGAATAATAAATTTATCTAATATGAATATATACTGTTAAATAATAAAAATACATTTTGTATCACATGTTTATTTATCAGTCATCATAAAAATATAGTTTCATAAGACAAAAATCCACAAACACTGCAAAAGCCGCCAAACACATTTCAAACTTGTCAACAACAGCTGTGAAGTAACCACAATTTAAAAAAACCGTGTTCCGTAATGAAACTGGTTACTGATAAAACTAACCGGTTCATTTTCGGAATACACTATAAGTACCTCCTGAATTTACCTACACGAAAAACTTTAAAATTCTAAGCAATAAGTGCATAGTAATTTGATAAAACTACAAAATCAGTTTTATAAGTGCATAATCTATAAAACTATAAATCACACTCAGTGAAAAAACAATTAGCGCAACCACATCCGCGCGTTAGCAACGAAATCAGTGTTGCCAAATATAGCAGAAATTTATCTTAACCTTATTAACACACAAAAAAATATCTAAAATGCAACAAACAAACGACGGAAATAGCCCAACAACGAATACAACAACAATATCGGCAATGACGACAACCACACAATCGTACACTAGCCCGATAACAACAGCTCAAATAACACCAAATAACACTCCAGAACTTTACGCTAACACCGGATTAATACTTTCTTCACCAATATCAATCGTCTCCGAATATTACCGAGACACACCAACCCCCAATCCCTACGATACAACCAATTCACAGAATCAAAACCTACAAGACAAAATAACTAAAAACTGTCAAGTTATACGTGCAAGACACAATGCAAAACGGACCAGAGAAAGCGATATAAAACATGCCGAAGGAAGAGCAAACAAAAGAAGCAATATCGAAAATAGAAAGACACAGGAATCTATATTTAATAGTGAAAACATATATAACGCACTGATTAATGAAAATAAAACAAACGAAAATGTTTCAATCGAAAATGAAAACCAAACAAACACAAAAGCCGAACCAAAACCACCACCTATATTCATTGAGTATGTAACAAACTGCAGCCTAATATTAGAAAGCATTAAAACAGTATTACAAGCAGAAGAATTCTACTGCAAAACAACAGCAAACAACGAAGTAAAAATCAACACAAACACGTCGAACTCATATCGAAGGCTAATACACATGCTTAACACTAACAAGATATCATATTATTCATTCCAACCTAGGCAAGAAAGATCCTACCGAGTGGTCATTAAAAACCTACATCACACAACACCCACAGAGGAAATAAAGGAAGCACTAACAGATGTAGGCTTTAAAATCAGAAATATCACCAACATCAAAAGCTGGCAAACCAAACAACCCCTTCCTATGTTCTTTGTGGATCAAGAACCTGACATAAACAATAAAAAAATCTACGAACTAAGGCACATCATGGGTATCAAAATAAATGTAGAACCCCCAAAAAAAAAGAATAGATATCCCACAATATATGCGCTTCCATGAGTATGGCCATACCAAGACATATTGTAAGAAACCCTACTATTGCGTAAAGTGTGGAAAAAAATCATCCGACAAAAGACTGCAAAAAAGACCAAAATACTCCACCAACTTGCGCCCTCTGCTCAGGCCCACATTTCGCTAACTATAAAGGCTGCGAAATATACCAAAAACTACAAAAATCAAGAGACGCAACTAGTCAGATCAAACAACAGAAAACAAACGATCATACTATCAATAATTACCCACAAAGAGTGAACATCAACTCAAGCTACGCCAATGCAATAAGAGACCCTCAACACAAAAACATGCAAGAAAACATAACACTAACCCAATTCGTGACGTATAGGCCAATATCCCCATTACCGCAACTTTCTAAACTATTTGAAAAATTATTACTAAAGAGACTAAAAGTACCAATAGAAGACGGAAACTTAATCCCACCTCATCAATTCGGCTTTAGACAACAACACTCGACCATCCAACAAATACATCGAGTCGTAGAAGAAATAGAAAACAGCTTGGAACATAAAAAAGTTTGTTCCGCGGCCTTCATAGGCATTAGCCAAGCCTTCGACAAGGTGTGGCACACCGGACTATTGTACAAAATCAAATCTAAATTGCCTCAACAATATTTCTTGCTAATAAAATCATATCTGAACGAGAGATTCTTCCAAATAAACCACGACGGAACCACTTCAAAAATCCACCCAATCAATGCCGGAGTGCCACAAGGGAGTGTACTAGGCCCAGTATTATTCCAGCTATATACAGTAGACATGCCCTGCCCAGAAAATGTCCTAACCGCCACATATGCAGACGATACAGCATACATCGCCTCGCACACCGACCCAGTAGAAGCCATGGCCTTGCTCCTAGAAACCCTCGACGAAATGCAAACTTGGGCTACAAAATGGAGAACCAAAATCAGTGAAGAAATATTTACACATATAGTATTCACAACAAGAAAAGTAACCTGCCCACAGATAAATATAAACAACAAAACATTGGACACCAAAGAAGAAATAAAATACCTAGGCATGTACTTGGATAAAATATTAACCTGGCGAAAGCATATAGAAGCAAAAAAAAAAAACAAATAAACATTAAAATCAAAAAAATATTCTGGCTCCTAAGCCCCAGATCAAAATTGTCGCTCCAAAACAAAGTACTGATATATAAAACAATCATCATTCCAATCTGGACCTATGGGATCCAACTTTGGGGTTGCGCAAAGAAATCAAACACAAACAAAATACAAAGAACCCAAAACTGCGCATGATAACCAACGCTCCTTGGTACGTCAACAACAATATACTCTATAAGGACCTCAAAATCAAGTATGTACAAGACTGCATACGTCAACTCTCATTATCATATGAAAAAAGACCCACACATCACCCAACCGAACTTGCCACCAGCCTATACAACAAATAAAATATTCTCAGACGTTTAAAAAGAACAAAACCATCTGACCTAAAAGAACTCTAGAAGAACAGTAATACAAAACAAATCAAGCCTACATGGGCACAAATCGCCTGCTATGTAAAATGTAAATATACTTGTATGTAAATATATATCATATATATATAGGAAGAGGTAGTACCAATGGGCACTAATTTCACGCATGTCATGTAAATTACATCCAATTTGCTTGTTGGCCCAACAAGGCCAGTTGTAGAGAGAAATATAATAAAAAAAAATTACAAAAGATACCTTACATAGTATATTAGGTGACATAAGTTGAAAGTAGCATATAACGCATGAGTATGGAAGTTGTAATCATAACTCAAGTATCGTAGTATACTTTTTCCACGACCTCCTTATACATAAAATTTTAAATTTATAATAATATACATACAAGTGTTCCATAATTCAGTTTTATTTCTTTTATTGTAAACGATCTTTTTAGTTTTGTTTATCTTCGTCAATACAGGATAGAGGACACTCGCTCTGAATAGTTTTATGATAAACGTCAAACTTGTGCGAACGGAATGAAAGATAAATTCTCAATTCCAGAAAATTAAAAGAAAAATGAAAGTAAATATGATATTAAATTAACTATTTTAGTACAATTTGTCAAATACAGAATACAAAATAATTAAATTAAACATTGATAGATCATTTAAATAGTGATGTAAAATAATTAACTCTTGGCTAAGTTTCGCAAGATAAAGTTTAATGGCTTTATCGCGATTTCGATTATTACATCATCTTCAGAAGACTGATGCTGG
The DNA here is from genome assembly GCA_911728475.2 of Pterostichus madidus. Taxonomy (NCBI): domain Eukaryota; kingdom Metazoa; phylum Arthropoda; class Insecta; order Coleoptera; family Carabidae; genus Pterostichus; species Pterostichus madidus. The sequence continues at coordinate 20,299,444 of OU452305.1, read as the reverse complement.
GTTGCAAGAAAAAAGTAAAGAGCTCTTTAGTTAAAGAATTGTTTATATAGCAACAGTATTAATAGGGATTTTCTAAAATCCGAAATCGCAATAAAGATATCAATCATATTAAATAGTTATATTTAATATATCCGAGAAGCTGTGCGTTTGAATGACTTAGAATTAGGGTTGCCATCCCCAGAACTAAGTCTCGCCAGGAGACGTTGACTAAAAAAACCAAAAAAAAAACATATGCAATTTTTTTATTTATATAAATTAACAAATTCAAAACTCAAATTCCTAAAAATTAAATACAATTCTAATGATTACAGGGTAGTTATTATGCATATAACTAATACAAAACAAACTTAACAATTTACGTATAAAATAAAAACAAGTAAATTAGAAGAAAAATATGCAATATACAAAATAGTGTAAGTATAATAAATAATTTATTTGTGTAGATTTTTCTATGTATATTTCCCGTTTGACATAAGAGCTTTACAAGATCGGCATTTTTCTGTTTTTGTTTTTATGAATTCATAAAATTCTCGACATCTCATCTCAAAATTAAGTTTTATGCATAATTCTGCTTTTACCAGCTCAACGCGCATCCTGTTACGGTTGTCCGTTCAAGTATTTCTCATAATCGAAGAAATTCGTTCCAAGTATACATTACTTCTAGATCGATAGAATCGTAGCAACGCGCTCAAGCTGTTAATGCCTGACATAATGATTGCCACTACAATGGTAACATTAACTTTTATTTTCATATCTTTGATTTCTATGATTTCTTCTATAACGAGTGTAGTCATCATCTTTCTGATAGTTGTAGTAATTATCTCTCTGATAATTTCAGTTTTCTTCCTTTTGGTAGTTGTAATTTTCTTCCCTCTGATAATTATAATTTTCTTCTGTCTGATAATTGTAATTTTCTTTCCTCTGATAATTCTAATGTTCTTCCCTCTGGTAATTGTAATTTTCTTGCCTCTGGTAATAGTAATTTTCTTCCCTCTGGTAATTATAATTTTCATCCCTCGGATAGTAATTCGGCGGTTGACACTGATGCTGTTGCTGGCACTGCCTGGCATAGTGGTTGGCATTGCAAATGTAACATTGTACAGCGCGTATTCTCTCGTTGTAATTCGATCTTTTTTGGCCATCCATCTTTTTTGACTCACTTACTTGCCTGTTGATGTGTAATTCTGTTCTTGGTATGTTAGAAATTAGACACCAAATTGAATTCCTAGTGAACTAAAGAACATATATTTAAGTTAATTACACAATATATCTATAAAAATATAAACTTATTACCTAAAGAATCAATTTTAAATGTCCTTATTCAATCTTTGAAAATATCTTTTCAATGATTATAAACAGTTTGACACTTTGACAGTTGAAATGCATAAAACAAAATAAAAAAATATGAAGCCATGTCTGAACAATTGGTATACTCTATTCCCTGTATGAAAACGATTACGTCACATTCGGTATCCATGTGATTCAAGATTTTGTGCTTAAAACGTTTACATTGGTATTGGATTGACATTTTTAAAACATAACCTAAAAATTAAATGTCAGATTAAAATATTTATTACTTTATAAAATTTAATTAGTTTATAAAAGAAACCAAATATAAATTTATCTTAACTCACGAAAAATATTACCTACCTTATTGAAATATGTAATTTTGTAAAATAAAACTCAAAAGAATATACATCTTTATATGCATTATTATTATATATAAATAAATAATATATGAAAATACAAAATACAATGCACATTACCTCTTGTACTATAGTTAAATTAATTAAAGATGCTCGATTCTCTCTAACACCAGCGCAAAATAATCATGATGATGACAAACACATTTCTGCATTTGATTACCGAAAATTTTTCAAGCCATTTTTTATTTCTCAGTCTGTATTTATGTATCAAAAATGTCACAAACTTAGAAATGACAGGCGAGAAAATAACAAAATCATGGCCATAGGTCTCTATTTTTATTTTATAAACAAATGTGAACAAAGTAAATATAAATTTTCGTATTTGTAAGAACTGTAATACGTTTTCATTCAAATAATAAATTTGATAGAACGTGAAAAAACATGAAACGTGTGTCTTTACTTATTAAGACATACGTTATGTCATTCGCATAGGTACGAATAATATTATTAAAAAAAGATAGCTATATTTCATCGTATCTATGATAACCTCGTCCACATATGACGTCATCGTTTCGATACAGGGAATGAAGTATAACACAGGTTTCATATTTATATCTCCCTTCCTCAAGTTTTAAACTCAGGTTTAAATATAAATATATATATATATATATAAATAATAGTTCGATCTACGCAAGTTGATTTTTTAAAAAGATATTTATTCGAACACTAGCAACGATGTTGCTTGGTACAAGCTTGATTCTAGACTAACTTAAAACTATGTTACATCTTACAAAGAATAAAGCAACTAATCAGCATAATATAATACCTTATGATAAATATTATCCTACTAAGCATTATTATAGGGGAGCTACGGCAAGATAACTCCTCCCTTCTTAAAATTGAGCCCCTTCTGGTAGGCGAATATCTTCGTTTGGGGATGAGACGTTGGTTCTGCGCTGGATCTTCTTCTGTCTAACATGTTGGAGTACATAGTAATGCTATTATAAATAAAAGTCCAGCGTAAAGTATAATTGTCCAAATACTAGGCCTATGCCGAGTGAGAGATTGATTATTAATTTTTGAACAACACTTCACAATTATTTTCTTTAATGAGATACACACCACTTAGAACTTTCACTTCTGCACTTTGTGGGTAGTTAAACTTAAATTTTTCTTCTTAGGGAAATGCTGCGAGGTACTGGTTGATTTCTGGAACGATCTCGATGTGGTTTCTTTTGGTATTCAGCTTTGTGTGCTGACATTGACTAGAGTTGTCTTCTAGGAGAATTTGGCTTTCGCATACTGGGTTATAGTGGGTTTGAAATTTATTGGAACACTGATATGTTGTTCCTTTAGTACAAATGTCGTCTAGAGGTTTATTTTCATTATTCTCAGATTTTAGCAAGTGTTTTATTTCTAGGATGATTGTTACAAATTCTGATTCCAGTTTTATAAGTATTAATTGCGAATAATAAAGTTCAAATCGCTTTTCGAAATTTATTAATAATGATATAAAGTAATTTATTTGAGATTGTGATATTTTACAATTAATTATTATTACTGATTCGTTATATTACATATTTTAAATTATATTATTAAATCTTTATATTATTTTGGGGTTTACACTATATGCCATATTTAATTAATTTTGTAAATTTTGTTCATTATTCTACATATGTTCCAAAATTGTGTTAAATCTTTTCCATTTTTAAATTGTTTGTTTTAATTTCTGGAATAACAACGTTTCCTGATTTTATGTTTACTTTTACTTTAATAATTTTTTCGGATTGGGGTTCTAGAACTATTTTATTCATGGCAGAAATGTTATTTGAATTTACTTTATTGTTGTTTGGTAAAAGGTAATGAATTTGAATTTTTGAATTTGAAGTTATTAATAAATCATTATTTACGTCAATAATAATTTTTAGTAATTTTAGGTTATCTATTCCTAACAGTAAGTCAAACTTATCATGGAAATTAAATAAGTGATATTTTAAGCAAGAATTGTTAATGTGTTTCATATTAAAAATTTTGGAAGTGGGTATCAGAGTGCTAAATTGTTCTAAAGAAGTGCCATGTGCTGTAGAGATTTGGAATGGGTCTTTAAAGATAGATTTTTTGAAATATTTATTTGCTATATCAGGTTTCACGAATGATTTTGTACTGCCTGTATCTATTAGAACTTTAAGATTGTTTTCTGGCAATATTATGTAAGGTAATGCGTTTTGATTATTCGTTAGATTTAGTAATTCTATTGTTAAAATGTTTCCGAGGCGGTTTCGCATAAAAAATCGTCCGGTTCAGTGTTTGTGTCTGTGGGGAATTCGATGCCATGTTGAACTTGTTCGTATGTGTTATCTGTGTGCGTGTCATGTTCATACTCTATTGTTTCACTGTCTATGTTGTATAATTGTTCGGAGATTACATTTTGTTTTGGTCTAAAATTTTGGTAACCGTGAGATGGTCCTGGTCGTGGTTGATGTGTGTTATTTGTAGATATACTCATGGGTGTTGGGTTTGGAAATCGTTGACCGAAGTTTTGATTTTGTGTCATTTTACTTCTATTAGGTTGAAAGTTTTGATTAAAATTTCTATTAAATGGTTTATTTACGTGTGGTACGTAATTGGTCTGGTATAACGGTTTAGTCTGGTTAAACTGTTGTGGTTGATTAAATTTTGGTGTGATTTTCTGTGTATTATATTGTGGTTTGGGATTTTTAGTAGTTGGGATGTCGAACTGAAAATCGTTCGATAACATGCTTAATGCGGAATTTAAATCTGCGGGGTTTTTAGCTCTCATTAGTTGTCCTATTGGTTCTCTAAGTCCTCGTAATAATATGCGTAACGCATAATTTTGAAAATAGCGCGATAAAAGAGCGGCTTCGTTGGATTCACTAGGATCCGAATGAGTTTTAATAAGAGATCTGAAGATTTAACAAATGTTGTAACTTGTTATAAAAGTCAAAAGGTGTTTCATTATATGACTGTTTTAATTCAGTCATTTCTATGGCTAGTGTATATGTATCGCGTTTGTCAGCGTACGTGTTAGTTAGAGCAGTTTTTAACTCTTTAAAATTTGAAATGGTACAGCTCGCAATATTAACTGCGGCGTCACCTTTTATTTTTGACAATATTGTGGACATTAGATATTCATTTTGAAAATCTGTTATATCCGTTGTGTTATAGAATTTAGTTACCAATTTCTGACATATTTCAAGAAATCGGGGTAAAAGTTCGCGTTCCCCATGGAAATCGGGAATCATATCGAGATATTCTCGTTTTAATGCTGGCATTGCCATTTTTATTTGATTAAAATTAAATATTGGATTTTTAATTAATGATTTTGAGACTATTTTGTTAGTCAAAATATTTGGGGACAGTTCACTTTCGGAACTGGAGTCAGAATCAGAACTTGAGTCAGTATTAATTATTATTTTAGAACCTCTAAAAGACATAAAGTACTTACAGCAGAATCAGCGTTTTCATGTGCGTTGAAGATTTTGACCCGTGCGAAGTTGAGACGTTCCGATGTTCCCTCGGACTGCTCGAGATGCCTTCGAAGTTGACGTGGGTGTCGTGTGTCCGATGTTCTCTCGGCCACAGTAGACGGTGCTGCGATGCTTGATGTGTGTTCGACGACAGGAGTCACTTTTACTTATCACTTGTTGATCGATTTAAATTCGTAATTTGCCTCAAATCGTTAAAAACGAACCAGTACTACTTATCGATAGTGCTGTATGGCAAATCCTACCGACTGCGCCAATAATAGTTCGATCTACGCAAGTTGATTTTTTAAAAAGATATTTATTCGAACACTAGCAATGATGTTGCTTGGTACAAGCTTGATTCTAGACTAACTTAAAACTATGTTACATCTTACAAAGAATAAAGCAACTAATCAGCATAATATAATACCTTATGATAAATATTATCCTACTAAGCATTATTATAGGGGAGCTACGGCAAGATAACTTATATATATATATATATATATATATACGAGGGTCGTTCAATAAGTCCTTAGAGAAAAGTAGAAAAAACACTTATTTTGGGTAGATTTTTTTTTAATTTTCGCTCTATACACTTCTCGAATCGTTTTCCCAAATTTTTTAAGCCGTCCAAAAAGTAGGATTTCGGATGCTCCTCAAAATATGCCTCCGTTTGGGCGATGATCTGTTCATTGGTCGTAAACCTTCGTCCGCCAAGCCATTTCTTTAAGTTTGGAAATAAGAAAAAGTCACTGGGGGCCAAATCTGGTGAATACGGTGGATGTTGCAATAATTGGAACTTTAATTCCGTAATTTTGGCCATCGCAACTGCGCAGGTGTGCACACGTGCATTGTCTTGATGAAAAAGGACCTTTTTGCGTTTCAAATGAGGACGTTTTTCTTTTATTTCTTCGCTCAGCCGGTCCAATAACGACGCATAATACGCTCCTGTTATCGTTTTTCCTTTTTCCAAATAGTCAATGAAGATTATTCCGCGTGCATCCCAAAAGACCGTTGCCATAACCTTGCCAACCGATTTCGCCGTCTTCGCCTTCTTCGTAGCCCGTTCGCCTTCAAAAATCCACTGTTTTGACTGTTCTTTTGTCTCTGGAGTGTAGTAATGTATCCAAGTCTCATCCACAGTTATGTATCGACGCAGAAAATCTTCAGGATTACGACGGAAAAGCGCCAAAACAGCCTCAGAGTCCACCACACGATTGCGTTTATTCTCCACTGTGAGCAAACGCGGCACCCATCTTGCCGAGATTTTTTTTCACACCTAATTTTTCGTGCAAAATTAAAGCGACTGTGCTTTGTGATATGCCTGTAGCCTCAACTATGTCGCGCACTTTGATTCGTCGGTCACTTAAAACCATATCGTGGATTTGGTCAATCATTTCGGGGGTAGACACTTCTACAGGGCGTCCGGAACGATGTTCATCTTTTGTGGATGTACGGCCACGTTTAAACTCATTCACCCAATTGTAAACAGTTGCAAACACAGGAGCAGATGTGCCATGAACTTCATCTAACTCAGCTTTAATTTCTTTCGGCGTTAAGCCTTTTAAATACAAATGTTTAATCACCGCTCGAAACTCACTTTTATCCATTATTATAAATTATCAAAAGTTTTTTACTACAATTGACAACAACAATGAAACTACGTGACGGCTAAAGCTAAAACTCTAACACTTGACTAGTTAGGAGTGCTGCTTACTGGAAAAAAATCATTTTCGATACTAAGAGCACCATCTCTTGGATTTTCTAAGGACTTATTGAACGATCCTCGTATATATATATATATATATATATATATATATATATATATATATATATATATATATATATATATATATAAAATATTGAGATGAATAATTCTAACTAATCTACAAAAGTAATAACATTATTCTTTAACATCACTGACTGGTATTAATTTACAAGTATGAAATAAATTGGCTTCTTTACGCTTCTTTCCAGTATCAATTTCATAAATTACATTCGAGATTCTCTTCAATATTTGAAATGGACCACTTCTAATCTCATCCAAATTGTTTCTATTTAATTTGTTTCCATTTTTAACATATACTAAATCATCCTTCTTGAATTCCCATTCTTTTCTATTCTTATCAATTCTTTCTTTATTTTTTTTAAATTCTTCATTGAATTCAATATTGCTTGTTTTCTATTTTCACTTAGATCATGTTCTTTAACAAATTCATTTGGAATAATCTCATTTTCCTGACCATATAATAAGTAGTTTGGAGAATATTTTGTAACACTATGTGTTATTTTGTTATATTCCTCTACATATTCATGTGCAATAGACCATTTTAAAAATGTCAGCGACCCCTAGGTGTTTATTTTTTTAACTAATATCTTAGTGCCGCCGAATGGCGGCGAACGAGATATTTCAAAATTAATTTAAGTACAAAGTAAGTAAAATGTTTATAGTGAAAATGAAAACTTATTGTAGTATCAAAATAAATGAAGTATATTCATCAGATATTTATAAATTATGTTAATGTGATAGATTTCGTATAAAAACATATCCATTCTTTTCTTCTGTTCACGTTTTGAGGAAAAGAGTGAAATTAAATGTTTCTTCTTTTTTTTGAATTATTACTATTATTAATTACTTTTCAATGAAGAAACAAATACTAACCAACAAAAATAATCGAACTGTCACTTGTTCAATCATAAACAAAGATGAGTATACGGCACTAACTTTTTTTATCTCCGTCTAACGTTTGCACATGCGCAATGATTTTTTAAAATGGTCTATAGTAGACCATGCTCTTTTATCATTGCTATTTATTTTACAACGAATTCGATTTACTAGTGTTTGATTCAATCTTTCATTTAATCCATTAGATTCGGCACAATCAACTGATGTAAATACTAGCAAAATGTTCTTTTTCTTTAAATAATTTTTTAATTCTTTAGAATTTATTCCACTATATTGATCAGCTAAAATTATCTTAATTTCATTTTTATCAGAAATTTTATCAATTAAATTTATAAAATCTCTTGCTGATTGACCTTTTGTTGTTGAAATGAATGCTGCTCTTGAAAAATGATCTGCTAAAATATGCATGTATATCTTTGATGATCTGTTATTACCACTGAACAAGTAACCATAGAAGAAGAAGGGACAGCTATAACAAAAGATTGTTACGCAGATACTGGTGACATCTCTTGTTGCCCCAAGTAATTATTATTAAAAATACCGATAATATAGGATACATGTTTGTCATTCTCGTGATCGTAATGACTAAAATATTTCAAAATAATTAAAATAAAAATATATTACAAAACAACAAAAACAAATAATTATCAAAAAACTAGTTTTATTGAATAATATTTAAAATATTAATTAAAGACGTACTAGTAATGCAATACAAATAAATATGAATTATGTATATTTTTTGCCTTCTGAAGCACACTCTCATTTATCTTTTCGCTACTTTCTTCAGTATCCGTATTCTTATATGTTGCTGTTACTGTTGTTATTAATAGGGATGTGATTTTTTCATCCCGAATTGTTTAAAATGAATTTATATTTACTATAATAGAACTTTCATAATTATAAAATTTTCAAATTTTACTATATTGTATTAATTACTTATATTGGTTAATATTGGGAACAGCCCCAATGTTTAATTTTTTTGATGATGTTTTCCGTAATAATTTATTCCGTTGTAAAACATGGAAAAACACATTCTTACAATTTTTTTTCTACTACAGTTTGGTACCACACACTCCTAAAATTGTAGAATAGTTTAAAATCAAATATAAAATTATAAAAGATACCTACTCACCATTAAATATAGATTGCCATAATAACGCAGATATATTTGTTATTTACAAATTTTATTTGTCAAAATATAAAACATCGTTTGTCAAACATTTAAATATGTAATCTGTTTAACAATTTCAACCATTATTACCTACTATGATTCCTATTCTTAATTTAAAATTGATTTAGTTCATTTGGGGCAGCAAGAGATGGTATTAAAAATCGCGTAACAAGGTTACTAATGCAGCTGTCCAGGCCCATTACCAAACGCACCAATTGAATCAATTGACATAATCTCATATGGTTTACTTGCTGGACCCAGTTTAGACAATAATCCAATTGGTCTACTTGTTCTGGATTTATTTTTAATACATATTTCACATTGTTTACAATTTTTTTGAATTATCTTATCCATATTCATGAAATAATAATATGGTCTTAACTTATTAATTATGTGACCAACGCCAATATGACCATAAAATTCATGAATCTTTTTAATAAGTTTTAAGCCAAAATTTTGTGACACATAGAATCTCTGTCTGTTTCTCAAATTTTTAAAACTAACATCACCTTTTTTAATCACTTTCTTTGAGTTCTGTATTTCTCTCTTAATCATTTTTTGATCACCAATTATCTCTTCTAATGTTACCATGTTTACAACCTTTAGTATATCTTCATAGTTTTCAAAATTTTCTAAGACCGGGTTTCTTGATTAAGCATCAGCTTCTAAATTATCTTTTCCAGGTGCATAAATAATTTTGAAAGAATATTGTGATTAAATACCCAAGTTCTTCATCTGTTCTTGCTTTTACTCTTAGTATTTCAAGAGGTTTATGATCAGTTATTACTGTGAATTCCCTTCCTATTAACCAATATTGCCAGTACACAATTGCTTCTTTGATTGCCAAAGTTTCTAAATAGATTGCTTTCTTCTTTAGTTGACTATTGTTTAATTTTCTTGAGAAATAAGCTACTGAATGAAGTTTACCATCTTCCTGTGGTTGCTTTAAAATAGCTCCTAAACCAGCACCACTTGCATCCGTATAAATGAATACATCTTTCTCTTGATTATAAATTGCCAATATAGGACTAGCAAATAATTAATTTTTTATATCACAAAATGCTTTTTCACATTCTTCTGTCCAATTAAACTTTTCTGTTTTTCTTAGTAAATTGCAGGGCCTGGACAGCTGCATTAGTTACCCTGTTACGCTATTTTTAATGCCATCTCTTGATGCCCCAAATGAACTAAATCAATTTAAAATTCATAACAGGAATCATAGTAGATAAAATTTAAAAAGGTTGACTGTGAAACAGATTACTTATTTAAATGTTTGACAAACGATGTTTTACATTTTGAGAAATAAAATTTGTAAATAATAAACATATCTGTCGTCATTATTGCTATCTATATTTAATGGTGAGTAGGTATCTTTTACAATTTTGTATTTAATATTTATACTATTTTATAATTTTAGGCGCGTGTGGTACCACATTGTAGTAGAAAAAAATTGTAAGAATGTGTTTTTCCATGTTTTACCATGAAATAATTTATTACGAAAATATTTCTGGAAAACAATAATAATAGAAATGATTTAATTGATGTGCCTTATAGTAGTACTCTTAAGTACAATGTCGTATATAGTCTTCATTTGCAAAATTGACAGTATCGATACACATCAACAAAAAAATTAAACATTGGAGCTGTTCCACATATTGACCAATGTAAGTAATTAATACAATATTGAGAAATTTTAAACTTTTATAATTATGAAAATTCTTTTTTAGTAAATATAAATTCATTTTCAACAATTCGGGATGAAAATATCACATATCTATCAATAACAACAGTAACAACAATATACAAGAATACGGACACTGTAGAAAGTAGTGAAATGATAAATGAGAGTGTGCATAAGAAGGCGAAAATGTATATTATTCATATTTATTTGTATTTGTTGAGAAGTAAGCAATACATTTAGAGAAATGGAAGCAAGCCGGTTCAATCACCGTGCAACGATTTCAGTTATGTTTTGTTTTTCTTATGTTATTGAATGTCAGAAAAATTGTGACATAAAAATAAAATCTTGTTTTCGGTCGTGTTATAAAATTGTAATACGCGACATCGTCAGCTGCCAGACTAGAGCGGTTATCAGGCCGCATATTCATTGGAATTAGGAGGTAAGCGACAAATATAATTAAAATGTCATTCGAGTATCTTCATACAAAATGAGATACTCAATACTTAAATCAGGAGTGCGCAAACTTATTTTATATTGTATTTTTTAGGCGCCTCCTTTTGTACTCGAACATTTAATGAAATAAATATTTCGGTTGCGATTGACATTTATTTATTTCTCGACGAGTATCCAGCACCACTGAACAACAGTATTGCATACTAGTATGTGTTTAATTAATATTTTTTAAATGATTCAATAAAACTAGCTTTTTACTAATTGTTTGTTTTTGTTGTTTTATAATATATTTTGATTTTAATAATTTTGAAATATTTTAGTCATTACGATCATGAGAATGATAAATATGTACCCTATATTATCGGTACTTTTAATAATAATTATATGGGGCAACAAGAGATGTCACCAGCAACTGCGTAACAATCTTTTGTTATAGCTGTCCTTTCTTCTATGGTTACTTGTTCGGTGGTAAATTGTGTAATGGTTCAAGTTTCTTAGCTGCATTTTCAATATATTTATAATAAAAATTTGTTTTACCCAAAAATTGCCTCACATTAGTTTTATTCTTTGGTCTCTGAAATTTTCTTATTGAAATTAAATTGTCTTTGTATGGTCGATCTTATTTTTTTCAATTACATGTCCTAAATATTTTACTGAATATTTGGCAAAATTACATTTTATTAGTTTTATCTAAAATTTTCTTTCTTAAGTGCACTCATCAATAATTCAATGTTTCAAATGCTCTTCAAATGTTTTTGAGAATACTAATATATTATCAATGTAATTGATACAAAAATTATTTAATTTATTTCTTCTAATTATGTTTGCAAGAATTCTTTGAAAAATCGCTGATGAAGTCTTTAGTCCAAATGGTAAACAATTCCAATGCCAATGTCCACTTTGTGTGACAAATGCTGTTTTTTATTTATCTTTATTTCTTATTGGGATAGACTAAAATGCTGAATTTATATCAAATGATGAAAACCAATTACAATTACCAGCTTTAACAATAATATCTTCAATTCTTGGATAGGGTTGCGGTTCAGATACAACCAGTTTATTTAAATCTCTGAAATCGATACATAATCGTGATCTACAACCATCTTCTTTCTTATATGCTAAAGTAACTGGTGATGCAAATGGAGAACTTGTTTCCTCTATAAGTCCTGCTTCTAATAATTTAGCTACTTGAGATTCAATTTCTTTTTGATCTGGTATAGAACATCTATATGGTTTCCTTGCAATATACTTTTGTTCTGTCAATTTAATCTTTGCTTCTTCATTCTTAACCATACCAACATCAAATTTATTCTTTGCAAATATTGACTCATATTTCTCGATTAATCTTATTATCTTATTTTTATTACCTTCTTCTAAATGATCTAAATTTTCTTTAAATTTATTAACATCTATGTATGCATTAAAGTTTATTTGAATATTTTCTCTCTTTTCTTTTTTATTTGTAATGAGTTCCTTTTCTTTCTTATTTAATCTTTGAAATATATTCAAATTCTCATCTTGGATCAATTTAAATTTCTTAATTGCATCTAGACCCCATAATAGATCATATGAAAAATTATTATTCTTTACAACATAAACATCTAAAATATCTTCAATCTTATTTATCTTCAAATATAAACGTGCCCGGCTATGGATGAAATACACACCACTAATTGTTTTAAATATACTTTTATTCTCTATTAATTTAGTTTTCAGTTGTTCCATAATATGATAATTAATCAATGTCACATTAGAACCACTATCATAGACACCTTTAACATTCTTCTCTTCATTAATAAGTACATTCAATGTAATCAGTGGAGTAAAATTCACCGGGCAATCTATTTTTTTTTTATCATCTAGCTCAATTATATTTAGTTCGTCAATCTCAGTTTCAGTTATATTAACATATTTCATATTCAAGTACTTCTCTTTGTTACGACATATTGCAGTTGAATGATAACGATCTTCTGCTGTTGGATACAATGCCTTATACATTGTACATGGTTTTTTCTCAAATAATGTTCTACCTGTAATATCGTTTTTTTCTGTACTTTTCTTATCATTTTAACAATGTTATTAAATAATCTTGGTTTAACTTCTTTCTTTTGTTTAATATAATACGAATCATATTTTCTTAATTCATTAATTAATTTATTTGTGGATTTGATTTCTTCACGATCTAATTTATCTTGTATATTCAATTGTAATCCCACAACAATATGATTTATCTTCGAAATTACGGACATTTCTTTCTAAATTTCAGATAATAAACGTTCTTTCTTTAAAGCATAATCACTTACTGAACCATTTAAATATCTAAAACTGTATGCATGTCTAACATTTGTCCAGCCTTTATCAGCAAATACCATCAAAAATGAATCCGACCAAACCAACCATTAATCTGTTGGAATCTCTTTCAATTTCGTTCTATACTATTCCTTTGCACCTCCTTCCAAAAACAATTTTAGGCAGTTTATTTTTATAATTTCATCAGTAATTTTATATCTTTCACATTCATTTTCAAAATCACTTAACCAATCTCTTGCATTTCTTTTACCGTCAAATTTATCAATATAGGACTAGAAACTTCTTTTCAATATCTGATAGATTAATTTGTTTTTCAGTTAATTTCTCTTTTAATTCATTTATCACTTCTACTAAATCATTTTTATTCAAGTTTTCTAAAGATGTAGTTAATGTTCTGTTTCTTGTCTCTTCAATTGGTTTTTCTTCTAAATAAATATTTCTGAACGCAAAATTATTATCATCATCAATGTACAAAGGTACAATAAAATCCGGTAAAGTTACTTGTAAATTACGAAATTGACCTGGTTTGTTAAACCAGCTACACCATTTTTTACAGTGACAATATTGAACAAGTCATTGTGAAATGACTCATTTCGAATATTTACTGGAAATTCGTAACATACTGTGTCATTTAGCCATCTTATTGATTTTACTGAATTTATTAATTTCTTCTCTGCATCAATTATCTTCTCAAAATGAATCTTGACTTTAATTGACATCTTTCAGAACATAAAATTGATTTGTAATTCTGTTCTTGGTATGTTAGAAATTAGACACCAAATTGAATTCCTAGTGAACTAAAGAACATATATTTAAGTTAATTACACAATATATCTATAAACATATAAACTTATTACCTAAAGAATCAATTTTAAATGTCCTTATTCAATCTTTGAAAATATCTTTTTAATGTTTATAAACAGTTTGACACTTTGACAGTTGTAATGCATAAAACAAAATAAAAAAATATGAAGCCATGTCTGAATAATTGGTAACACAGGTTTCATATTTATAGATGTTGAATCCATGCTTCTCAAATTACTAAACCTTTAGTTCGTGTTGTTTCGCAAAAATACACAACCCACTGTCATCATTTGTAAAATGAACTCACTTTACACTGCAAATGTGTTTCATATCTAATGCCTGTCCCGTCAATTAAATCTACTGAATGAATCTCACTTACTTCAGTCTATTGGATGAACTTAATTTACTGCATTCTTACTGCCGATCTATTGAATAAATGTCTGATGTTGACTTAATGAATTTCTACTAAAAGAATACTTGACATAATATTATTTTGAATTACTGACCTCATTACAAAATACTCTAATTTACTTAATTGTATTCATTAGGAATGTACTGAGTTTGACTTGTTACAGATAGGCCACCGACCATCGCACTAGTTATTCTGTACACGGTACACGAGATACACGCGAAAGTCTGCATATAATTCTGTACAAATCCAATTTTATTTACACAACCCGGAGAAATAATAATTAAACCCGGAGCCCGGAGATGACTCACTGAAACCCGGAGTCTCCGGGTGAAACCCGGAAAGGTGGCAGAAGAATTTGTTACAAATGTGATTTTGTCATCGAAAAGTGAGGAGGATTCCACGACGGATACAAGTTCTGTCGAAAATGATGAATTTGAACTTAATAATTGTTAACTTTTTAAAATTTCACATGAAAGTTCTTCTTAAGCCCTTTCATATGACACCAAACATGGTAAGATTTGGAATATTTTATGTTTAATACAATTGACAGTCGTAAAAGTACAGTTTTTTCAACTTTGTCTGAATCTCCTTTTTATGCCCTTTCGTATGATACCAAACACGGTTTGATTAGGAAAAAGAGGGGACCACCTTAGCGGTGAAACCACTTTTTTGCAGTAACTTGTTTCCTTTGCTTAAATTTATATGAAACTAATTTAACAGCTACAAACTTTCCAATGTCAAAAGACCTTAATTAGCGGGGTGTCCCACATTATACAGTGAGACTTTGCCCCACACCAAGACTCAATGGTACATGGACACGGTACGTTTAGCTTCGCGTGGAGATTTGAATAATATTATTTGGGGTCCAGCGCGCTACATTAGACGCTATATTATAGGACCCCAAATTATTAATTTACACATGGACGCATCAAATAAAATAAATATTTTTATTTATAAATTATCGAGACAGACTATTACTATCCTGTCTTTTTCCTTCTCACCACTGCCTACATTCACTAGTCATTTTCTCTGATGTCAAAAATGTGTCAAAAATTACTTCTACCACTATTCAGCGAAACCTAGAGTTGCTGTAAAAAAATTTACCGCCAGCTACCGCAGCGTTTTACCGCGAGATGTCAAAAAGTGAAACGAACAAAATCTAGTAACTTATTATTTTACCTCCAACTTATCTGAATACAAAATCCATACCGCAGCGATAAACAGTAACCGCCAAGTAGTGAAACGAACAAAGTGATGAAGGAATATGAACCCACCCGAGTTTAAAGAATCGATATGCGGTTGTCTCGTCGTTATATTTATTAAATTAAATAATAAATATCATATTTGTTGTGATTAGGTTGTAAAGTCGAATAAAATATCCGATCCAAAAGTCGGATAAAATATCCAATCCGAAAGTTGGATAAAACATCCGATGAAAGTCGGATAAAATATCCAATCCGAAAGTCTGATAAAATACCCGATCTGAAAGTCAGATAACACATCCGATCCGAAAGTCGGATAAAACAACCGATACGAAATTTACATACAGAGCTTTCAAATATCCACTCTGACTAAAAAAAAATCCAATTCCACTATAAAGAAATGTAACGCAGCCTAAAATTTATAAGCATTTCTGTTCTATGACAAAAAATGATTAAATAACAATACGTCAAAATAAAAATCTCTTTGGTTTTTCACAACGAAATTATGTATTAAGTTTCATCTATAACGGTTATTTTTCTTTCGAATATACAACGTTATTATTGGTTAAATATAAAAAGAAAAAACTGTACGGATGTAATAATACACCTGGTCGGATTTAAGATTGGATCTCGGATCGGATTTTGGATCCCGGATGGAATCTAGAATCGGATTTTGGATCCCGGATGGGATCTCGGATCGGATTACGGATCTCGGATCAGATTTCGGATCTCTAATCGAATTTTGGATCGTATTCCGGATCAGATGTCGAATCGAATTTGGGATCGAATATCAGATTGAGTCGGATCGGATTTTGAATCAAGTCAGATCGGATCAGATCAGATATCTACATTTTCAGAAATTCCGAACTGTAGTTTATGGATTCCAGATCAAGCGCCCATATGACAATACACAAACAGTGGATTACTATTTTTACAGTGGCAAATAATCAGAAATTAAAAGGACAAGATCGCGGTGATGTAATAATCAAGAAAGAACTATTTATGATATTATTTATGTTGAAATTTGAAAGAAAGGCCTTGGGGATCCTCAACGACACGCGATTCATCATCAGCATAACAATAATAATTTGTTGATGTTTAACGTATATTTAAATTATAATACGAGTACAAAACTCAAAATTATAAAAGTCAACTTCAACATGTCAAAAGACATGGCAAGGAAAAATTTACAACAAAATTTACAACAAAACATCTCCACATGGAGGTTGGAACAGTTCTGAACTGTTCCAACCTCCATGTGGAGATGTTGTAAATTTTTCCTTGCCATGTCTTTTGACATGTTGAAGTTGGCTTTTATAATTTTGAGTTTTGTACTCGTATTATAATTTAAATATACGTTAAACTTCAACAAATTATTATTGTTATGCTGATGATGAATCGCGTGTCGATTCGAAACGTCCAAATTACATTGTTATGAAATAAATACGATTTTTATTTCCTACCCATGCGTTGAGGATCCCCAAGGCCTTTCTTTCAAATTTCACAAGATTTATGGATCCAACCTAACCTCATTGTTATTTATGTTTCTAAGCTGAGCTTAAACCTATTTTCTGCAAGTAAAATAATTAAAAATGGTTTAATTGTAAATTTTTTAGTCAAGGCTGCAACATTTTTCATAAAAATGACTGAAGTTAATGGCGAAGTTAAAGTATATGTCAGAGACATGGGAGGAATTTATAAGCAAGAATGTGATAATTTAGAGGCTCACGATGAAATACGAAATGGTTAGAAACATTTTGAACTGATCATAATAATTTATTTAATATTATTGTGCACATTATAGCATCGTAAACTAATCTACTAGAAATAGTTCATACAGACGTATGTGAAACTATGAGTATTGATTCTCATGGATTTGCAAAATATTTGTTAATATTTATAGACGATTTTTTCAATAAAAACTTTCTGCTATTTTCGTATATCAAAAATTAAAGTTTTCAGCATTTTTAAAAATTTGATATCATTAGTCAAAATAGAAACTGGAAAGAGATTGAAATGTGTTGGTTCGAATAATGGAACGGAAAACATTCAAAGTGGTTTTGAAAATAGTATTCTTCATCAGAAGGGATGTCGATTTGGTAAAAAATTGTCCAACGAATATTCGGGTAACCGAATATTGTTATCAGAATAGTTAGGATATTCGTTAGTCTCCACATTCGTATCCGAATAGTTCGGATATATGAATATTCGGATATTCGCCGATTCAAAGGACAGAAAGAAAATGTTCGACAATTCATCAAAAACAAAATCAGAATCTTTGCTATGAACTTGTAAACTATTATTGTATGAAAACTATAAATTACCCACAAAAATTGAAATGTTCTTCTTAAAGCTATTTATTGTATTATAAAAACACATTGACTGATACAACGAGCTTGATTTTTGCCTGTTTTAAGAACAGTGCATTTGGGTGTTTTAGCTATTTTTAACATATTAAAACCGTGTTCTTAAATAACTCAACATAGAGCTTGTGATACCAGCTTTCGTGTCTATCAATCGTTTATAAGAAGATAAGACTCTAACGTTCGATTACATAAAACATTGTTAGCTAATCACCTATGAAAAGTCAAATTTTTTTACATTACAATATTTAAAACGTTATAATTTAGCTCAAATTATTTACTGTCATTTTTGTTTAATTTGTCACTTACACCATGAAATAATAAATAATATAAATTCAACTTCGATTTAATATTTTCTAATCCAATTTATTATTTGCTACTTAAATTAATATTTGCTAAATGAATTAAACGTGTGTCACTTGGATTTAATATTTAAATAAATAAAATAAATATATCATCACGCCTTCTACCCATCACTGGGTGTGGCACTCTGCTGAAGCAGATCTCGGTAAGTGATATATTTTGCGCGTGAAGTGCAGTTACCAGTCGTCAAATCACGGCCCCCAAACATGTTAGTGGTGGAGGAGCCACAGGGATAGCTTTTTCAAATTATGAAAATTTGTCGCCTGTGGGAATCGAACCAGGGACCTCAGAATCCACAGGCCGACTTCATACCACTGTGCTAGCCATCCCATGGATTTAATATTTGTTATTTGAATTTAATATTTGTCACTTGAAATTAATATTTACCACTTGGATTTCATATTTACTACTTGGATTTAATATTTGTTACTTAGATTTAATATTTGCATTTGCATTTATTATAATATTCTACTTAAACTGAATATAATGGCTTAATTGTATTGGACGTGAATTCTACGGGTTTAGGGTTTTAGAAGTGCGAGCGAGGAAAACTAATCTAAAAAATGACTTCCACTAAAACCGAATATATTTAATATTAAATCCAAATGATTTTTTTAAATTTTAGCACGGCGAAAATTCTTGACCGAATGGTATATTTTAATTTCATTTTATTTTCTTTTTATAGCAAAAAAAAAGCTATCAATATCAGTTTGTAACATAAATACCGAAATAATAGTGTAGCTACCTACTCGAAGTATCGTTGAAATACTTTCTGAAAAAATATTTGCTTTATTAAAATTTTGCAGTTTTTATAAGATTTGTACCAATTTTTTTACAAGGAAAGTTTAGCATGTAGATGGCCGAAACATTACATTAGTTTCTAAATATTGTCATCTTTAGGCGAAAAAAAATTTAATATTTTCTATCTTGTCAGCGTACCTCCATTTTAAAAAAATATTTTTCGTGGGTCTTCAGTTTCTTGTGAAAGTAAGAATCAAAATTGTCCTCGGTAAAAATATATAGTAAAACTAAGCAAATATTGTTCACGGCAATGTACATTAAACACAATTTTATTATTATTTATTTAAATTTATTATCAAAATTCAAAATTTATCGTATATGGTATAATACGAAAGTTTTGAAGGTAGAAATGAGATTTCTTCAATCAGTAGGTAATTGTTTTAGTGAAAGTACTTCAAAACCTATCGTGTTTGGTATCAAATAAAAGGTCCTTTGAAGGACTAGCATGCAGAATTCGAATTTTTTCGATTGGCAATTGTTTTAGTTAAAGTACTTCAAAACATATCGTATTTGATATCAAATGAAAAGTCGTTCGTATGCTGAATTGGATTTTTTTTTATTGTCAATTTTGTAGTGATAAGGCTTTGTAACCTATCGTGCTTGGTATCAATTAAATGTATTTTAAAGGACAGACGTGCAGAATTGAAAACTTTTACTTCGGAAATAATTTGATTTATATAGTGTCAATTGTCTTACAGAAGTGAATCCTATTTCAGTGTCCGCGGAGCGTAGCGTGAAGGCCGCTAGTACTATACTAATTTTTAAATAATGACTGATAAAACAAAACTTAAAAAAAAATCAAATATTTCTTTTTTATAAATAAAATAAATAAATAATTTTTATCTATTACTAGGTGTGGCAATCAACTATAACAGATCTCGATAAGTAATATATTTATGCTCGTGAAGTTTAGTTACCAGCCGTAAAATAACAGTCTCCAAAGATGTTAGTGGAAGGGAAGTCACATGAGTACTTTAATGTAGTGAAAATTGTTTATCGTTTGTGAAAATCGAACCCGGGTTCTCAAATCCATAATCCGACTCGATACCACTGTGCCACCTACCCCATAATTTGTATTATATATCGAGGAAGAATTACATACAGATATATATAAAAAAAATATCGCGCTGACCACACTTGCCATTAGTATTAGCACTCTAAAATACAATTACCTGTGGAGTGGGATCCACAGTCCGACTCGATATCACTGAGCCACTGCTACAAATGTGCAATTTATATAATTGTACGAGAAGTTGTGCTTCATCATTTTAATAATAATTATCATCAAGTGCTATGGCTAGTGCAGACTTCCGCGATTATGAACTTCCACAAATTTTTATATCCTGCCGTTCGTATGAAGTCTTTATAGTTTGTGACTCCGAGTTCTTTTTGTAAAAACGTCGTCGTATTTTTACAATTGACTGAACAATAAAGTCATGTTATCCAAGAATTCAAGGAATATTTTATTATTTCCTTTTTCAATTTCATCTTTTTCGTTAGTGTCCACGCTTCGCAACTACACAAGTATACTAGTGGTGGGATCCGGATCCGGATAGTTTCGGTTTCGAATCCAAAAATATCCGAATACCGATAATTGAATGTTGAACTATCCGGGTCTCGGATCCAAATCTCAGTATTGGATTTTGGATCCGGATCTGAGTATTGGATTTTGGATCCGGATCTGAGTATCGAATTTTGGATCCGAATCTGAGTATTGGATTTTGGATCCGAATCTCAGTATTGGATCTCGAAACCCGATCCGAATGTCGAATTTTGGAAACGAATTTGAGCATCTGATCTCGTAGATTTGAATGTGAGTATGAGTATGGAATTTTAGTATCCGGATCGGTTCTCGAATTAAAATATTCTCAGTAAAATCAAACAAATCTGATTATGAAATAATCTACTAAGCATTTTCGTTTGATGTAGTTAACAGTTGGCATATTTCTGATGTTTAAATTTCTGTTGAACAACTTTAAGCATCTGCTAAGAAAGAAATTTCACAGAACTATAAGTAGGTAATAAATATGTATTCGCTATCTGTAATTAAACTATGGCCATTATTTCCCAAATTTGACCTTAATCCCGTTTTGATTTGAAGTATTTGTTCTTATGAATGTTATAAAATCTTAAAACTGCAGAATTTTCAATATTCAAATAAGTATCCTGCTTCTTTTCTTTACAGGCGAAATAACTATTTCATAATTTTATGTTCATTCATTATTTCAACTTCATTGATGAATTATCTGAATTCGAATTAGCGTAAACGAAAATATCTAAACGTAGTTCTGTGTGGCAACATTTGAAAACTGTTGACAAAAGTTATAGTGCGTGCAGTTCTTAGGACTCTGAAAGTCTAAATTCCTTTTTTCTTTACATTTGTACAAACTACCTGGCTATTTTAGAGGAGTATTATAAAATTTATTACTGTTTACAGACCGTTGTAAAGATAAACAGGCCCACTTTAATGGTTTGAATTTGAACTGAGTTCCAAATGTTTGCCTTTACATTCGAAATGAAGAATCAGATCTGGAATTAAAATTTGGATCCGGATCCGTAAGCAAAACAACGAATCCAGATCCGGATCTGGATTCAAATCCGAAATAAGCTCCGGATCCGGCTCCAAATCCGAATTAAATTTACGGATATCCACTTCAATATCTGAACATCGGATATCCGAGAATCCGGATATTTTGATATCCGGGTACTCGGATCCAAGTTTTGGCGGATCCTCACAGCACTAAAGTACACACCAAATATAATATTTAATTATTTGTATTAATGTTGTGGTTTATGAGTACATTATTTAGTTTACTAAATGCGATTTTTCACAAATAAATACGATCATTAATATCTTTTTAACATGTTTCCATCATTCATCATTATATTACCTAAGTATTTGTAACTATTCATCCATATTATTTCATTATTATTTATAATAAGTTTGTCACTTTTCATTTTCATGAACATTGTTTTGTCTTTGTTAAGTTACAGGTCCCACTTTGCATTAAATTCTACAATTTTATTTAGTAATATAAAGAAAACAATAAAATTACGCTACTTATTGGTAAAGCTGCTTATTGCTACTCACTGCAGCTATTTCTTGTAAGTAATCAATTTTGGTTTTGAATACAAGAAAAATGTATTTCATAAAAAATACATTGAACTGAAAGGACTTAAATTCATAACAAAATTAGATCCATCGACCTATTCGACTTCCTCGGCGGACGCCCATGTTATTGTGTATTGTAAATCATGGCTGCTACAAATTTCGGTTTGGAGAATGTAGTTATGTCTCCTCAAGGTATGATGAGGAGTAGAGGTCTTCATTTATCTGACAAATGTCTAGGGCTCGTATTTCAGAGGAGCCCGATTCACTCCCGGAAAGAATTGAAATTAATTATCAAAATCTCTTTTTTATTATTTGAATTGATGGTGATTATTAATAAAAAGTTCTAAATATATTTTACTTTTACCTCTAGAAATCTATTGTCTGAATTTGCAAACAGACTGTATAAATGTGGCCCATTACGTAATAGAATGCTGGTGTTTCGTAGGAGTTTTACATCCAACATTAAAATATGTTGCTCATGTATTAGCTTAATTTGAATTCCTCTCATTATGTTGCAACTCTTCCTTGATGAGAAGTTTAATTCGTAAGACAATACACACATACGGTTAATGTAACAGTCCGTCAAAAATATTATTTTAAATTAAATAACATAATTTATATTAATAATTAAGCATCTTAAGTATGATAATAATGGAAGAATAAAAATGGTTACTGGAAATCAGTTAATTTAGTGCTGAAAATTTTAACTCAATCGGTTTTAAATCCTATATGGCTCATCATCAGGAACTATAAATAATCAAAAAATTTACAAAAATGAAGATAATAAATTATTTTAACAAGTTTAAATCTACGTGGTCAGACATTGAAAATTATATCATTTATATGTCTAAAGGTAAAATATAACATCTTGGTATGTATTAAAAAAAAGAAAAACAAATAAATAAAAAAAATCACGTTAAACAAAATATAAAAAGTTACCAAAATTTGTACTCGTAAAACGAGAAATACAAGGTCATACAAATATTACATTTACTTTTACGTATGTCAAGCCATATTCACATACATGTTTTTAAGTACTTTTTAACAATAACTGATTGAAAAATTTATATTGTTTAATTTTTAAATTGGACTTTAAGATATTATAGTATATACTAAACATCATGGTATCTGTTTAAAAATTTACATTATTTTTATGTGTGTTTATGTATAACATTTCTAATGTACTCCTAAGTATTTTATATAAATTTTGTTCAGTATGCAAAATTTTTGTTTTCTCAAAATTAAAATTATGTTTTGCCGTTTTACTGTGTTCAGTTACCGCACATTTTCCCGTTTGGTCTCTTTTCGTTGTTACAAATCCCCTTGTGTTCGTCTAACCTTATTTGTAAATACTTTTCCGTTTGTCCTGTATGTTGTGCGTGGAAATCCATACACGGAATTTTATATGTTATATTGGTTTTCATATGTTTTGGTATTTTACTTTTTAAGGGTGTAAGAAGATTTTCAATTGTCTTTATTTGTTTAAAAACAATATTATAGTTTCAATATTCTTTGAACAATATTTTTCATTTTGGTGCCATCTATATACGGTAATGAGTAATAACTTGTCGGTAAATTAGTTTTCATCTGTTTCTTTGTGAGGTTCGAAACCGATTGAGTAAATTTTGTCAACAATAAATTGACTGCTTTCCAAAAAACATTTTTATTCTTCCATCATTTATATTTTTGCGATTTTCCATATGAATTTTTCTCGTCTGTTGTTTCCCAAGCAACCACGTTCTCGTAAATAAAGATTTATCCGATAAATCTACACCTCTTGCCGTATTAAGCTATTTCAATTAATCTATTTTCAACCAGCCATAATGCAAAATACTTGATAAATAAACCTATGACCACATATTTATACTGATAAAATCCTGTTGCCAAGTATATATGTTTTTCGCGGCCGGTACTAGGTTCCATGACATCCAAATCATGATAGAAATATTACATTTTAGCCCGCTGTGCACTTGCTAAGAACGACGGGATTAAAATGAGCTTTTTCATTCGTTACTGGTATTTTATTGAAGAAAAGTAAAGAAAAAAATTACATTTGTTCTTTATTAAATGAAAATTTTTCAAAAGAAAAAGTATTCGTTAAAATAGTAGTATTGTGGAAAAATAGTTACTTAAGGTACAAGTGAAGTTTAGACACGAGCGAAACATTTAGCTCACAAGACTGTGTTGATTGAATTAATTTATGCGAGTGGTGAATTAGTCTTAATTCACGTGTTGCATACAACACTTTTTCCAACACCTTTCTCTAATTGTTCTTCATAAATAAATATAAAATGACATTTAATTATAAATTTTGACAAACATGTTTAATATTTTTGATTAGAATTAGCACACTATCCAAGGTTCAAAAAATTATTGCACAGTATTTAAATTTACAAATTTCTGAACTTAATTACGGGATAATGCTTAACCAGCGAATTTATTAATAAATGGATACTATGAATGTAAATAATCTTCTGTAGTGGCGAAATATGTACGAGTATATAGAAGAATCAATTAATAACAAGATTGCTGTGTTAGATTTTTCTGGAGAAATATTTTCGTTGGTACTGAATCATACAACGCATATGAACAAAAAGCGATTGATATTCCCGGTAAACGTATTTATAATATTCAAAATAGCAGTGTTTATATTTATATTAATTCGAACTCTCAGTCCAAGGAAATTGATTAATTGATTTTACGTATGTAAATTAAAATTAAAGAGTGATTTTGCATAAAATATAGAAGATTGTACTAATAGTAAATTAAAATATTAAATTATAAGTGAGTAAAATAAGTTATTATAGGCAAGTGAGACAATTGACGCACAAGTCCATAAGTGCGAATGTGATAATTCTCACGAGCCATTTCATGGATGTATGATATACAATGTTTTATCTCACAGTAGCGGTTAGTAGTAGGTAAAGTTAGAAATAGATTGAAACTACATTAAATGGATATGTTGACAAATAAGTAACATATTAGTGTTGTCAATCTGATGAATTGGTATAAATTGTTAGTTGTTTATGGTTATCATGAATTTAAACAAAGCACATTTGAGTAATTACTGATTTTATTTACCGAATACGATTGTATAATCTACATAAAAAAACACTACTGTAAGATAAAATATTTAAAAATTGTCATCACTATAGCAATATCACTTTATTCAATAATTCTAGAAGAAAGCTTGAATAAGGTACATAAAGCAAGCAATAATGATGTCATTTCTCCCACTAGTATTAGAACAGCTGTCGTCAGATTTTTATAGTCCTAGCAACAATACTGCTGTAATTTGTGCGTTTGTGTTGTATTTAATGTAAATACAGATGCAGATCTTACATTGATTAGGAGGCTCAGCCATCTTTCGCCCTACGGACCTGAGCAAGTCAGTCGTATCAAATATATATTTGAGAAAAAAGAAACAAACAACAAACATTCAGATTAAGAATAGAAAAAGAAATAGCAGAAGCTGCCGAAATAAGGAAGAATAAGAAAAGGGAATACTCCGACGAAATAGAACAGATTAATGGAAATATATTAATAAAATAGATAGAATTTGAGAAACTATGTTACTTTGCAAATTAAAAGTAGAGAAAATTCAATTGAAGCGCAACATACGATTTCCGTGAGGCAAGATAATTATAAGTAAATAAAAGAAGATCTATCGTCTTTAAGAAAAAGAAAAAGTATAAAGCCTCATTCACAACACGAAATTAGTAGTTAGTGTTAGTGGTTATGGTTAGTGGTTATAGTTAGTAGTTACAGATTAAAATACATCGTTCACAATGTCCCAAATTAATGATTTCGAATTTATGTTTCTGCCGGTAATGTAGTGCACATTTTTTTAAATTATAGATATTACAAGAAATTATAATAGATGTCACAGTTGTCAACTTAAAATTTTGACAAATAGTTACAGTTTTGTTTGTTTGAGTTCTGGTATTTTGTCTATAGTTCTGATTTGATAGAACTGGTTTTCTTCTATTTTTCTTTAAAATTGGTCCTACAAGTGCTAACAACAAATCAAATTGAGCTATGGTCATTCTAGTGTAATTAAAGAACATGTCTTCATCATATGACCTCATTTCTTGGATCAAATGACCTCATCTCCCTGATTTGTTCGGTTTTGGTTGATTGGGCGAACCCACCATCTTCTATTTGTTTTTTTATTTATTTTCATTTGCAAAATTAAAGTTGCAAGTAACAACTTTTTTTTAGCTTCGATTCATTTTCGTTACATAAAATTAAAACTGAGAAAACCAACTGTCACTTTACTCCTCGTTTTTGATTGGCTGTGCCGTTAACCACTAACTAAAAGTTTGAAATTTACATACTTCTACGCTAACCACGATTAGCGTAGACCTGCGCTGGGCTAAGTTCGTTGTTGTGACCGCTACTAGGGGAATACATATGTCAAACTTCTAACGCTAACCATAACTACTAACACTAACCACTAATTTCATGTTGTGAATGGGGCTTAAGGCAGCGGTCTAGGTGCGTGAAGTTGGCAGGCACTTCGAATCACAAATAATTATATATACATTAATCGTTTGTGATTCGTTTGTGACTGTTTGTGATCCATGTAAAACATAGCAACCCCTAAGGTCCGGAAGTTATTGAACTTTGAAAAGTGCTTGCCAACTTCACGCCCAGCAAACACTTATGAATCACAAACGATTTGTTGCATACCAAACGATTGTGATTCGTTTGTGACTGTTTGTGATCCATGTAAAAACATAGCAACCCCTAAGGTCCGGAAGTTATTGAACTTTGAAAAGTGCCTGCCAACTTCACGCCCAGCAAGCACTTATGAATCACAAACGATTTGTTGCATACCAAACGATTTGATTCGTTTGTGACTGTTTGTGATCCATGTAAAAACATAGCAACCCCTAAGGTCCGGAAGTTATTGAACTTTTAAAAGTGCTTGCCAACTTCACGCCCAGCAAACACTTATGAATCACAAACGATTTGTTGCATACCAAACGATTGTGATTCGTTTGTGACTGGTTGTGATCCATGTAAAAACATAGCAACCCCTAAGGTCCGGAAGTAATTGAACTTTGAAAAGTGCCTGCCAACTTCACGCCCAGCAAACACTTATGAATCACAAACGATTTGTTGCATACCAAACGATTGTGATTCGTTTGTGACTGTTTGTGATCCATGTAAAAACATAGCAACCCCTAAGGTCCGGAAGTTATTGAACTTTGAAAAGTGCCTGCCAACTTCACGCCCAGCAAACACTTATGAATCACAAACGATTTGTTGCATACCAAACGATTGTGATTCGTTTGTGACTGTTTGTGATCCATGTAAAAACACAGCAACCCCTATAGGCCGGAAGTTATTGAACTTTGAAAAGTGGTTGTCCATCTTACCGAAATTCCACTGCTTATACTATAAAATCGTTCCGCATATAATGTCCATGGCATTCACATGTCCTTAAATTATTCATAATTGCATACATTTATTTAACATATATCGTGTTTTGGCAAGGCTCGCTTCGCCCATATTTTATACAAACAAACCTCAAGCCCAAAGAACGCACGCATCATACACGCAAACCCTTATATTTTTTATTGCAAATTGGGCTCGACGAACTGTTTCTTTTCTTTATGCCTATGTACTCACGCATATTTCACTAAGGCTCACGGTCACGCTCTTAAATTAAAAATTTGACTCAATCGAACCGAAAAATTTTGAATTTTTTTTATTAAAAATTTCGATTTCGTTACGATTTCAGTATTTTGCGGTTGCGGATTTTTCACGATTTCGGTTAAGAATAGACAAATATATATATATATATATATATATATATATATATATATATATATATATATATATATATATATATTATTATATTATTCATCCTCTTCTTCCTATTTACGCTTCAGTACGATATTTATACAGGTTAAAGTTTTAAATGTACGATTTTAGAATCCAAAGAACATCGGTTCGCTTACAGGATCAATTTAATTTTCGTATCGGTTTTCGGTTTTTAAAATTTCACGAAAAAAAATGTGTTTCAGTTTTCGGTTACGGTTTCATGAGAAGGTAAATATCGATGCGATTTTTAGTTACGATTTCGTTAAGATCCGCGTTCCTAATTTAAACTATTAGTTAGTTCTTTGTATTTTCATTAGTTTTTTGTTTTATTTATCAGTTTATGAAATCATTTACTTTTTTAGAGACGTGCCACCTTCACACCTAGCGCAACAATATTAAAATTATAAAATATTTAAAATATCATTTGTTAGTACAGCGTTTCTTTCTGCTTTTTTTTTATTTTTATAAAGAAGTTGTGTACATAATTTTTTCTACGATCGAGTTTTAACTAATTATGCTAATTTAACTAATGAAATTTTATTTTTTTTTTTAAGTTATGTTATATTTATTTCAAAGCCACTATTTAATTAGTTTTTTTTTGCAGCTAACTAATGGAAATGTGCAAAAAATTACACGCCGTGCAAAAATAACGTTTTTTAACACTATAAAGTAATTAAAAATTAAATGTTTTCAACATTAATGGTAGAAAATAGTTATTTATATATTTATATACCTCGGGTATTATGAAAATGTTTATGCTCGAGGGGTATAAATATCCAGTAATGCTCATGATGCATTCAATTTTTTATGTTTCATTAGTATTTTGTTAATAACCTAAATAATAAATTTATTATCTGGCAACAATGAATAGAAGAAATGTCAGTTTTAACAGTATTACCAAAGTAACGTCACTCTTAATGCCTTAGGGCATATTAAAAACATATATTGTCCTAGGGTATTATGAACTAATGTACTTTGTACCCACTGCATTAATAAACAATAATGAACTTGGAAGAAAATAATTAACTTATTTTAATATTAAAGCCCCTTATAAGATTATTCATCTCTTGATCATATCTATTTCTGATATTTCATTTATTAATACTCGTATACATACATAAAAACACGCTATATCCCATCAAATGGGGTAGCACGAACTCCAGAATCATTCATAAAACATTCACTCATCAAATTCTTAAAATAATCAATCCTCGTCGTACATTACATATTACATGCACGTGTACGTATATATCACCAATAAAGCGTGAAATTCAGGCAAATTGTGAAATGCAGTATTAAATCATAAATTTTATCAAATATAACTGCTTGGATATATGGAGCACGCATTCATATAAACTTGAGGTTTATTTGTTTAAAATTCAAGCGAAGCGAGCTTCGTCAAATACACATTCAATATTTAAGTAAATGTACGAAACTCAAAATAATTTCAGTTAAAATCGAACTTAACAGCTTACAAGTGTGGGCCATGTGTTCTACAGAATTAGGATTTGTTTATAATAAGTGCGACTGAAGCAAGTTTCGCCAGAAGTCGGCCTAATATACAAAAATAATAAAAAAATTACATTTGGAAATTTGTAGATTAACATTGCCAGGGGTCTGATTGATTGTTACTTAGATGCAGAATTTAATTTTCTGCAACATTTATTTGATGTATCTTGGGAAATTTTGTGAAATGAAAAACTGATTTCCCATGTTAAACACCTATTACCAGTTTTCTAATTACGACCCTTATTACCTGTTATTATAATCTACATTTTTTAAATTAGGTTTTTCTTTAATTTTTATTAACATTATTTAATATTTAATTTCGTTCAAATACCAACAAATCATTGTGACAAATTTATCTTGTTATTATTTAGAATTATATTATATTCGCACGAGTTACGATATCTGCACACCTTGATCTATGCAACCCACTATCAGGCATGGGCTGCACTAAGCAACGATCTTTTATTATGGCAAACGGTTCTACAGAAATGTCACTCATTAAAGTATTTCTCAACATTAGGCATACAGATAAAAAAATTATCATTGTAATGAGTATTATGGATAATAATTTATAGTTAATTAAGTTACAAAAATTATACAGAAATTATACCAATATTCTATTTTCGTATTTATTATATATGTAAGTACCTATACACGTACGAGTATATTAATAAATGAAATATCAAACAACAATTATATTTTCTACTTCCGATTAATAAAGGCTGTTTATTTTATTTATTTGAGGTAGACAATAAACATAATTATTTCTCTCAGTATAATCATGATATCATTATTACAATATAACTCTAATTAGTAGAATATAACTTTATTTTGTTTATTTTTTAATATATAAAAGTATTTGTTTTAACAGTAAGTATTCTGACTTTTGCATACTGATAATGTAATTAAGTAAAAAAAAATTAAATAAACTTCAAATCTTTGTTATCATTTTACGTATAATAATTATTATCTCGTTTTATTTTATTTAAAATTCCGTAGCTTCTAATAAAAAATCCAAAATATAGGTCTATCTCGTATTTAATAACAGTTCACAAAATATTGAAAAATTAAGAGTGAAATTAAATTTAATACGTAAATATAATCAATAAAAATTATGCTTTCTTGTAATTGACAAATATTATACTCGTTTAGTAAAAAAATGGTACAAAAAATTTCTAAAACGACCAAATTATAGTAAGTATATTATACTGTAATTATATTATCGTAGTATCAAGAGAGAACTACTCGTAAGATATAGTATATCATAATCAGCCCTCTCATTTGAAATAGATATTTTTAACGAGCAATATAAAAAAATGCATTAGTTGTTACGAAACGGCTTAATTTGCAGTGCGTGAAGTTTTTCTTTTCCGCGTTTATGGTATTTAGCAACGAAAATTTGTTTCTCAGCAATATAAAGATTATATTTCTGTCTCTAATTATATGCTAATGGAAAAAAATTGTACGATCAGCAAAAAGTGAACAATTGCAGGCCAAAATTCATTGCAGACCGTTGTAGTTGGCAAGGAGCTATTTGTAGACATTTGTGTTTAATAAATTGTTGTTAGCAGAGATATTGGTAACGACTACGCAAAATTAAATAATTTTCGATCTACTAGGGTTGCTAAGCACAATCATTTGGTATATTACAAATCGAACCGATGTTTTTTGGATTCTAAAATCGTACATTTAAAACTTTAAACCGCTATAAATATTGTACTGAAGCGTAAATAGGAAGAAGAGCATGAATTATATATATATATATATATATATATATATATATATATATATATATATATATATATATATATATATATATATATATATACAGGGTGTTAAAAAAGTTCCGGGACGGTGAAATATCTCGAGAAATATACATCGAAGAAACCAAAAAACACGTGTTTCATATTTTGCAAAAACCTATCTAAGCACACCAAACACAAACCCCAACCCCCACCCCCAGGAGGTGGGGCGGGGGGCAACGTTGAAACCATAATTGGGAACCCCCATTTTTTATTACAGATTCGTATTCTGCGAAAAAAAATAAGTTAATTTTATCTGAAACTTTTTTTCCAATTCGGAATAGATGGCGCTCTAAACGCAAAAATAAGTTTTGACATGATTCTGAAAGAAAAGTAAAAAACGGTTTCAAAGCTGCCCCCCGCCCCACCCCCTGGGGCCGGGAGTTGGGGTTTGTGGTTGGTATGCTTAGATAGGTTTTTGCAAAATATGAAACACGTGTTTTTTGGTTTCTTCG
Organism: Pterostichus madidus; assembly: GCA_911728475.2. Lineage (NCBI taxonomy): Eukaryota > Metazoa > Arthropoda > Insecta > Coleoptera > Carabidae > Pterostichus > Pterostichus madidus. The sequence goes on along the minus strand of OU452305.1, from coordinate 20,267,354 downwards.
ATGTATATTTCTCGAGATATTTCACCGTCCTGGAACTTTTTTAACACCCTGTATGTCTATTCTTAACCGAAATCGTGAAAAATCCGCAACCGCAAAATACTGATATCGTAATGAAATCGAAATTTTTAATAAAAAAAATTCAAAATTTTTCGGTTCGATTGAGTCAAATTTTTTAATTTAAGAGCGTGACCGTGAGCCTTAGTGAAATATAAAAATAAATTTCATTAGTTAAATTAGCATAATTAGTTAAAACTCGATCGTAGAAAAAATTATGTATACAACTTCTTTATAAAAATAAAAAAAAAAGCAGAAAGAAACGCTGTACTAACAAATGATATTTTAAATATTTTATAATTTTAATATTGTTGCGCTAGGTGTGAAGGTGGCACGTCTCTATAAAAGTAAATGATTTCATAAACTGATAAATAAAACAAAAAACTAATGAAAATACAAAGAACTAACTAATAGTTTAAATTAGGAACGCGGATCTTAACGAAATCGTAACTAAAAATCGCATCGATATTTACCTTCTCATGAAACCGTAACCGAAAACTGAAACACATTTTTTTTCGTGAAATTTTAAAAACCGAAAACCGATACGAATATTAAATTGATCCTGTAAGCGAACCGATGTTCTTTGGATTCTAAAATCGTACATTTAAAACTTTAACCTGTATAAATATCGTACTGAAGCGTAAATAGGAAGAAGAGGATGAATAATATAATAATATATATATATATATATATATATATATATATATATATATATATATATATATATATATATATATATATATATATATTTGTCTATTCTTAACCGAAATCGTGAAAAATCCGCAACCGCAAAATACTGAAATCGTAACGAAATCGAAATTTTTAATAAAAAAAATTCAAAATTTTTCGGTTCGATTGAGTCAAATTTTTAATTTAAGAGCGTGACCGTGAGCCTTAGTGAAATATGCGTGAGTACAAAGGCATAAAGAAAAGAAACAGTTCGTCGAGCCCAATTTGCAATAAAAATATAAGGGTTTGCGTGTATGATGCGTGCGTTCTTTGGGCTTGAGGTTTGTTTGTATAAAATATGGGCGAAGCGAGCCTTGCCAAAACACGATATATGTTAAATAAATGTATGCAATTATGAATAATTTAAGGACATGTGAATGCCATGGACATTATATGCGGAACGATTTTATAGTATAAGCAGTGGAATTTCGGTAAGATGGACAACCACTTTTCAAAGTTCAATAACTTCCGGCCTATAGGGGTTGCTGTGTTTTTACATGGATCACAAACAGTCACAAACGAATCACAATCGTTTGGTATGCAACAAATCGTTTGTGATTCATAAGTGTTTGCTGGGCGTGAAGTTGGCAGGCACTTTTCAAAGTTCAATAACTTCCGGACCTTAGGGGTTGCTATGTTTTTACATGGATCACAAACAGTCACAAACGAATCACAATCGTTTGGTATGCAACAAATCGTTTGTGATTCATAAGTGTTTGCTGGGCGTGAAGTTGGCAGGCACTTTTCAAAGTTCAATTACTTCCGGACCTTAGGGGTTGCTATGTTTTTACATGGATCACAACCAGTCACAAACGAATCACAATCGTTTGGTATGCAACAAATCGTTTGTGATTCATAAGTGTTTGCTGGGCGTGAAGTTGGCAAGCACTTTTCAAAGTTCAATAACTTCCGGACCTTAGGGGTTGCTATGTTTTTACATGGATCACAAACAGTCACAAACGAATCACAATCGTTTGGTATGCAACAAATCGTTTGTGATTCATAAGTGCTTGCTGGGCGTGAAGTTGGCAGGCACTTTTCAAAGTTCAATAACTTCCGGACCTTAGGGGTTGCTATGTTTTTACATGGATCACAAACAGTCACAAACGAATCACAATCGTTTGGTATGCAACAAATCGTTTGTGATTCATAAGTGTTTGCTGGGCGTGAAGTTGGCAAGCACTTTTCAAAGTTCAATAACTTCCGGACCTTAGGGGTTGCTATGTTTTTACATGGATCACAAACAGTCACAAACGAATCACAAACGATTAATGTATATATATAATTATTTGTGATTCGAAGTGCCTGCCAACTTCACGCACCTCAGCGGTCTCACTGATAGCGTTCCGCCAATCATCATGGGCGTCTGCATGGATTTGGGGGGGGAGGGTCTAAGTGGGTCGCTCACCCCTCTCCTTGCTATTACCTAACCAAATACAATATAAATATGTGTATACAAAGACTTTTTTTCTATATTACACATAAGGGAACCTATGTTAAATTTTTACATGTTAATTTGCCATAAGAGGAATTATGATCGAAGAGGAAAATAATTCATGTTTTATGTCAAACTGACGTATTGACGTAAAATTAAGTTATTTTGATTCACTCTGTTTCTTCGCCACTTCGATCATAAGTCTTCTTAAGGCAAATTAACATGTAAAAATTTAACATTGTTTCTCCTACGTGTAACATAAAAATAAAGACCTTGTATAATTGACTTTACAGATACTTTTATAGGGGAACACAGGGGTCTTATTTATTAAATATCTTAAATTATAAGTTTAAAGATAATAAATCTAAGCAAACACAAAATTTTCAGCAGTATTCTTATGGCCAGCTAACGAAATTTTCCCTATCGTAACGATTGAGAATTATAAGTTTATTAAGTATTCATAAAGACAAAATATTAGAAAATAAGAACAGTAAAACTGCTAAATCAGAATTTATTGAAGAAGTGGTGTAACTTTATGGAAGAGATATTCGAACATTATCTTCCTCTTCAATTCAAACCTCTGACGCAAAGAATAATAATTTATTTCACAACTTTAATTATTTTTTGGTCTATTTGTTAGGCGTATTTGTATTTATGTTATGTAAATAAAAAAATATATATTTTAAAAATTTATGTATATCTGAGATTTTTTGTGCCCTCTCTCCCTGAAAAAATGTCTGTGGACGCCCATGCCAATTATATGTTATCGTGCAAATTTCAAGTATAATATTTCGTCGAATACCGTTGAGTTGTTTGATTTTCAAGTAGATCTGAATTTTACTGTATGCTCGATAATTTCGCGCAAGGGCATATGTACATAACCTGTCAGTTTAGTTAAAATTTCAATTAATTTGATGACAGTGATTTTAATTAAATAAATAACATATATTGCCTTACAAACCCCAAGAAACTGCACCGACTTAGAGGTTATATTTCAAATTTTTACTTGTCATCAAACGATTTATACAACTTGATCTGTAAGACGGGACCATCGATTTTTAAACGATACGACACGAATCGAAATTACACTACTCGCTCAGTGTAACCGCTTCCCAAGCAAAAGAAAAAATATAATAATTAATATACGAGTATTATTTTGTCATACTCATATTTAATATAAATACTATTTATGTGTATATTTATAATTGTAAAAACCTTTGTTTTATGTCGTATAATTTTTTTTAAAATAAACAAGAAAGTCCTAATTTTGTCGCAAAATTTGTTTAAAAAATGTTCTAAAATCATAAATAAATTTTTTAATTTATCACTAAGATCCCTGCACTGCTTAAGGTGAATCATGCGATCTGAAATTGGAGTCAAGACAAAATGTTATCGTGTATGTAGGGTTGCTTGTTGTCTTGACAAAAATGTAGATCTACAACAGAAAATCAAGAAAATTCTATATGGAATAATGTAAGGGGTATTGTGCGCGTTTAAAAACTATACAAACGTGAAGATTTTTAAGAAAATTATTTTAAATCGCAGGAAATATTTCTATATGTCAACAAAATAAAAACTAAAATTTAATAAAATGTAGTATTTTATTTGATATAATATAAAAATAAAAAAAAAATACTTAATATTTAATTTCAGTTATACATAACCATATATAAGAGTATATTATTTTATAAGGTGCTAAAGTGATGCTTTGTGTACGCTTGTCCGTCAACGACAATGAGAAACAAAACGTCACTTTCAGTCCACATAAAATATGCTATTTTTTCTTCAAACGCCGGAATATTTACTCATTATGTCATATAATTTCTCTGACATTTGTGAGCGGCAGAAAGACATTTTCTGCCGCAGGTGAACTAAGGAAATTCCTTGACCTTAACGAGCGTTAGGAAAAGTATTTCACAAAAAAATCGAAATTTAACTGCTTCTATAGATTCTGATATGTCATCATTTTCTAATGTTTGAAGAAAATAGTTATTTATGTTACAAAACTGAATGTGACCAACAGATTCATAACTGAGTCCAATTCTACTTTCATGGCGTTATTAAAAGTGTCATATATGTTGTTGTCGTCAATTAGGGCTGTATTAGTACACATTAGTATACACTTCAGCCCGACAGCCATCATGGTTTTTAAAACAATGCGGTATACTCTGCAGAAAATTAAAACGTAATAAATCATCAGGCGGTTCAATATCATTACAATTAATTGTAATTACTTTGTTTGCATACTTACGGTAGGCATTCCAACAAACATTTGTGAACTGATAAATCTCCATCACCTGTACATCTTGTATACGTAAATTATAGAGTTTTTCACTTACGCAAAATCCTCCAACAATCTGCTACCATTGCTGGTGAAGATCCATGCCAATTTCGGAAGCATTTATGGTTTGGGATATTATTAATAATGACATATTACCCCAACACCAGATTTCGCAGTATTGCTGTGATCGTAGCTCCTTGTGCGACCAACGTCCATCAACAACAATGGTGCACATTCAAATATCACCAATAATTATATCTCCAGTTTCTCGTGCATGTTCTATTTCCACTTTTACAAGAGTTAATGAGTTCTGCCAGTGCTCTCCAACTTTATCGTGACACTTCCTGAAGACTTTTTCATTCATGAATAGAATATTCATCGTTCCAAGAATATGTTGCAGTCCCGAGTATTCTTCTTATTAAGACAGTGTCCACTTCAAAACTGTTAAATAAAAACTTTAATATTAATAAATAAACGCTTACAAATACAAATATACTTACTTTACATACATTGGCTTAAATGCAATATACGGCCTTGTTTGTTACGCCCACTTGGTCTGCTTTGTTGCGCATGCGCTATATTTCATGAATGAGTGATTCTAAAACAAGTTTCATTCTACGTTCTGAAATGAAACGACAGGTTGGTTTCTCAAAACAGAAAACGTATTTTCTGTTGGGTGTGAGTTTTACGGGCTTAGGGTTTGTTTATTGAAAATGTGAGCGAAGCGAGCTAACTTAAAAAATGAGTTCCACTAAGATCGAATATAATGGCTTGATTCTGTTGGGCTTGAGTTTTACGGGTTTAAGGTTTGTTTGTTAGAAGTGCGAGTGAAACGAGCTAACCTAAAAAATGAGTTCCACTATAATCGAATATAATGGCTTGTTTCTGTTGGGCGTGAATTCTACGAACTTAGGGTTTGTTTGATAAAAGATAACCTTAGAAAAATTATGATCAGACTTGAGTTATTTAAAATAAAATGATACTAGGACAGGATCTAGAAGTGAAAAAAATAAAAAAAATTGGTTAGCTAGATATTCGTTACATAGTCGTGAATAATTTATTATTTACTTTATACCTTTGTTTTGGAGCTACTGGAAATATTTCATTTTGTTATTATAGTCCATGGCCAACTTCATTGAATTGCGCTACGCTTATTATGGCCGTTTCATGTGTCATTAAAATTCCTGGTTTCGTACTTACAGAGTGGACACGTCAACTAGCGCCTCTAACGAGATACGTCATAACTAAATTTGAAAATACTGCCACTTGCATATATTGAAAAAATCCTAAAAACGAGCCTAGTCATTGTATATTTATTATAATACGATCTTTATAGTAAAATACTAACCGTTGGCACTAGTAATTTAATAACACTTCCTTTTTGACCTATAAACACTTCAAAAATTTTGAAAAGGTAGACAATATGCCGCAGCATTATTTAACTGAAGTGGCAGATAATGCTACGTTGCCAAATGAAATACACTTAGTCTAGACTAGCTAGTCACTTTAATCGAAAGCTCAGAATACTAGTCATAATATTTAATAATATTGAATGTATAAATAAAATACCCAGATCCATTAAATATATTTTGTTTTATCACATAAACTACAGTTTTCATATATTTTAAGGTTGTTTTTGTAAGTTTACAGCATTGTCACTTTCCATTAATTGAAATGATGAAATGAAACGGCTATAATAAGCATAGCGCAAATTAGTGAAGTTAACCATGTTATAGACATGTTGATGCTGCCATCTATCAATAAACCAACAAGCTGGACAAGGCCATAATACTGCACTTTTACCTAATATATTCATTATTGTTATCATTAATAGTCAATCTTAATACATTTTTAACAAAACAAACGCACAAAACTATCGACCAATAACCCTCACCAACACCCTATGTAAAATCATGGAAAAAATTACAAACAACAGACTAATGTGGCATTTAGAAAAAAACCAATTTTTGAATAATGTGCAATGCGGCTTCCGAAAAGGTAGATCAACAATAGATCAATTAATAGCTATTACCACAGACATACAAAAAGCTTTCACTAATAAGCAAGATACAATAGCAATTTTTTTTGATCTAGAAAAAGCCTATGACACCACATGGCGATACAATATATTAAAAACCTTAAAAGAATATAAAATTGATGGGCATATACTACATTTTATTAATGGATTTCTATCACAACGATCATTTAGAGTAAATTTTAATGGTTACTTCTCCGATCAAAAAATACTAGAAAACGGTATTCCACAAGGATCAATTATCAGTGTAACACTATTCTTAATAGCAATAAATAAAGTCACCCATGAAATTCCAATACCTATCAAGTCACTGCTCTTTGCAGACGACTTGTGCATTTACTGTAGAGGAGTAAACTTAAACACAATCAAAGAACATCTAATCACAGCGTTACAAAATATAAAAACATGGACTAGAAAAACTGGATTTAAAATATCTACACCAAAAACGAAAGCTATGTTTTTCACCAAGAAAAAAAGTCTCCGTACACCACCCGTATTAAATTATAATAATACGACTATAACTTATACAAACACCTTTAAATTCCTAGGATTGGTACTGGATAAAAATCTCTCATGGAAAGCTCACCTACAACAGCTTAAAAGTGAAGTAAATAAAAGACTTAACATTTTAAAAATACTATCAAACCACAAATGGGGAGCGGAAAGAGACATCTTAATGAATACCTACAAAGCACTAATTCTCTCAAAAATTGACTATGGAAGTATGATATACTCTCAGGCCAAACACAAATTCTTAAAAATCATTGATCCAGTCCATAACTCAGCATTGAGAACAATTACTGGTGCATTAAGGACGAGCCCAATAAATTCAATTTTAGTAGAAGCAAATCAATATCCCCTGTACCTTAGAAGAAACTACTTAAAAATATCATATTTCATAAAACTAGCTAATAACCCCAACCACCCGAACTTTAACAAATTTTTTCATATAACCCCTGACTCCATAGAAATAAAACAAAATATTCCTTTCCTCTCTGACATCAAAGATAATCTAAATACCCTAGACCTCAATATACCAAAACTAGAAGACAACTACATAAATGTTGTTCCACCATGGACCATTCAAAAACCTCATTGCATTCTTGAACTCCTTACACCATTTCACAAGAAAGAAATCCCTCCAGAATACTTTCGACGAGCCTTCAATAAAATACAAGCCGAAATGAAAAACTACACATATATCTACACTGATGGTACTAAAAATGAAGACCAAACTGGAGCAGCAGTTGTCATGGAAAATAACACTTTTCACTACCACCTTCCACCAACAACCAGCATATTCACAGCAGAAGCGGAAGCAATTAAAAGAAGTTTAGAAATAATCCACCAGCAAAACCATTCAGACAAAAATATCGCCATCTGCTCGGACTCTTATGGAGTTATTCAGAGCATAAACAAAATATATTCAAAAAATGTAATAACTCAAAACATTCAGAATCTTTTATTTTCACTAAAAAGAAAGAACGTCAACATAACCTTTATTTGGATACCATCCCACGTGGGCATAGAAGGTAACGAAACAGCTGATGCAGCAGCCAAAATATCTACCCTACTCCCAGTCACTGAATGCCAAACACAACCCTATGATTTAAGAGCTACAATGAAGAAAAGAATAAATGAACAATGGGCACGTATATGGACTGATATAACAAATAACAAACTACGAGAAGTAAAACAAGACACCAGTACATGGAAACTTCATGGAACCAGAAAAGACCAAACAATACTAACGAGACTTAGAATAGGACATACAAGACTTACTCATAATCACATTTTTACAAAAACAGATCCCCCTACATGCAACCAATGTAACACACACTTAACAATTAAACACATTATAGTAGATTGTCCCCAACACACAGCTGAAAGAAGAACCCACAACATACCCCCCACATTTATTGAAGCCCTCAAGAACAATACGAAAACAGAGAAGAACCTAATTGCATACTTAAAATCAATTAATTTTTATCACAAAATATAACAAAAGAAATTTTAAAAAATGTAGAAAACCAATCACACCTTACTGTACCGGGATATGAATGACCTCAGATGTCGAAATATCCGAAATCATGTTTAAATAAAAAAAAAAAAAAAAAAAAAATATCTGACAGCCAAATTAAATTTTAGATCAAACTTCGACACTTGAGTGTACATCATACGTCATCAAAAATCCGAATCACACACCGAAAACTTGTTATTCACGAGCACGAAAACCAACAATAAATCTAAGGCAAATTTGAATTTCAACAATTGATTTCTTACAAATGTTATTATATAGATAAATATAAAGTAGTGTATTACATTCTTATAACATTCATTAATAAATACTATTTAAAAGCAAATAAATCATGAAAATATATGAAAAATTCGATATAAATGAAGCGGACCAAATTCACAATTTTGAGTCACATCTTTTCAAAATTGGGTTTATGTATATTTAAAATTAAGATAGTCTATAACACAAAAAAAATCACGCCTTTGAGAAAAAAAAAATAAACTCAATTTTTCATGGTATTTTAGCTTATTTTATTTTTTTGCGTAAACAACAAATAGCGTTTCATTATTGGACAACGTCGTCATAGAAATGAGTGAATTAATAAGTTCATTTTCTGTATAAAATATTGACAATTTTACTCTAACTTTTTTTTAGAGACCTAGCAACGAAGTTATCAAAATATTAATTTTGTAACATTTTTGGTTTGTTTTCATGGGCAATATTCTTACCGAATATAACACGTGCATTGAATATTCTCAGAAATTATTTTTTAGTGAAGAGCTCACTAGAGCTTTTGTTGCTCCTGGGAAATCTCTACTCGTTTTCGACTCGTGCATATTTCTATAGCAAGAAAAGCACTCGTGAGCTCAAAAAAATTATCGGTAATATTCAATGTACTAGTTATATTATAAGTGAAAACTTCATCAGGATTAGCCTGTCATATTTATAATTTACTGTATTTTTTATATCTCCCAAAAAAACAATTACATTGTTAAAGGTACGCCAAGATTTCGCAGTTTCCCGCCCTCCCAGAAAAAAAGAATCACAGAAAAGTTGACTATTTTACAACCTTCCCCAAAAATTGTAATATCTGTATATTACAGATTTTTAAAAAAGTTATATCTAATTAAGCCAAGAAAAATATTCGAAAAAACTTTATCGACTAGTTTTAAAAATATCGGATCAAATTTTAAACACTGGGGTCGCCAAGGTTTTTTTTAATTAATTTTTTTTTACCGATATTTTTAAAACTTGTCAATAAGGTATTTTAAATTCGAATATTTTTCTTGGCTTAAATAGATATCACTTTTTTTTAAATCTGTAATATATAGATATTACAATTTTTTGGGAAGGTTGTAAAATTGTCAACTTTTTGAGGGAGAGAATCTTTTTTTCTGGGAGGGCGCGAATCTGCACAATCTTGGCGTACCTTTAACAATGTAATTGTTTTTTTGGGAGATATCAAAAGTGATAGAAAGATGTAATAACAATATAGCAATACCAAATATTATTTATAATATAGGGTCAAAATATTATAAGTGATATTTGGTATTGGTATATTGTTATTACATCTTTGTATATAAATCTAAATTCGTTATAAAATAAATATATCCATTTTTAGAGTTTCTTGGCCAAGTTTGTTTTCCAACGTAATAATCATTTGCAAGCATCCATGACTTTCCTTTTTTAATCATACATGTGTAGTGTCCCTCAGCCATTGAAGTTCCATGGTGAAATATAGCACTGATCACTTTGTATTTATATCCTTGAATCAAATAAGTTCCCATTGAAACGTTTGAAATATTACGTGTATCAGTTAGTTTGCGAATATATCCATTTGCATTTTCAAATAACAGAATTTGGAAAATTAATACTGTGCCAACAGAAACTAATTCGGTTTTATATAATTTATGTGAGTGCAAGCATTCTGCACATTGAGCTTCTATATTTTCCTTCACACCCAATTGTTTATCAATAAGATCGTACAAAGTAATGCTCTTACTACTACAATAACGTATTGGAATAATAATAAATACTAGCGGTCGGCCTCACGCTAATCTCCGCGGACACTGAAATAGAATTAAATTCAGTAAGACAATAGACAAAATATAAATTGAATTATTACGAATCTAAAACTTTTAAATTCTACACGTCTGTCCATCTACAAATTTTTTAATACGATATATACTAAATATGATAGGTTTTGAAGCACTTTCACTAAAACAATTGCCGATCAATAAAAATCCAATTCTGCAAGAAAGCCCTTTAAAAGATCTTTCATTTGATACCAAACACGATATGTTTTGGAATACTTTCGCTAAAACAATTGCCAAATGAGAAAATTTCAATTCTGCTCGCGAGCCCTTTAAAAGACTTTTTATTTGATATCAAACACGATAGGTTTCGAAGCACTTTCATTAAAACAATTGCGAATTAACAAAATTCCAATTTTGCATGTAAGCCCTTTAAAATACCTTTCAATTGATATCAAAGACGATGGGTTTTGAAGTACTTTCACTGAAACAATTGACGATCGAAAAGTATTAAATTTTGCACGCGAGCCCTTCAAAAGATCTTTCATTTGATAAAAAACACGATAGATTTTGGAACACTTTCGCTAAAACAATTGCCGATCGAAAAAAATACAATTCTGTATGCAAGCCCTTAAAAAGACCTTTCATTTGATATCAAACACGATAAGTTTTGGAAAACTTTCGCTAAAACAATTGCCGATCGAAAAAATTGCAATTCTGCATGCAAGCCCTTAAAAAGATCTTTGGTATCAGACACCATAGGTTTTGAAGCACTTTAATTAAAACAATTGCCAATCAACAAAATTACAAAGATGATTAAAAAATTCAACTACAATCTTGTTGGACAGGAAGGTTATAAGTTTCTCTATTATTGGTATGGCGTCGTCTGTAACCGCGTCACTTGAGCGTAAGGTGATGCCCTCGGTCGGACAAATCGCGAAAAACCGCGAAATCAGAAATGGTCGCAAGGAACGATAAATTAATTGGTAAAAAGCTTATATTTAAAAATATAGCTTGTAAAGTAATAATTAATGCAAAAATTGTATCTAATATCAACAAGGGTGTTACGAAGTAAATTATCATAGTGTATGTTTAACGTGACTAATTTATCGGCTAATAAAAAGATAAACCGAATTGCAATTTTCGAATATTGGCTCAAAGTTTGTATTACTGTAATATAGACAGTCAGTGTCGCCGTTTTCTGCTTAATCTTGGCGTCGACAACTAACGTCTGTCTTGGTTATATAGTTTTGAATACAGAAATACTTGCGTATGAACTTTAAACATATATTTTACACAAATATGATAACTCTCAATGTCAAAAGTCAATAAATTTTAGTTTTGTACTTCTGGTTTTGCATCAGTTTCCGATCGACAACGAAGCGAGCTCGAGAGCCGAAGTTGTCGAATTGAGCGTAAGGTGCTGCCACAAGTCGGACAAGTCGCGAAAAACCAAAATATTTAGGAAGTCGGAAGGAACAAAAAATTAATTGAAAAAAATCTTATATAGGGAAATGTAGCTTGTAAAGTAATAATTAATGCAAAAATTGTATCTAATACAAACGAGGGTGTTATATAGTAAATTATTATATATTTAACGTGACAAACACTATGTAACAAAATTTGACTTTTTGTTCATAATTCAGGAAAATCATAGACGCAAGCCGAAAAGTTTGCTTTTGCGCAAATGTGTTTAAATGACAAGAACAAGTGAGTTATAACTCACGAATAGCATATAACGCTTTCTAATGACTTCCTCTAGGGATACAAACAGCAAAACATTAATATTTGTCAGTAAAATTTGAGTTACGATTTTTTATTTGTCGATTTTTAGGGGAAATTTCATGAAATTTGAGGTTTTTACTTTCTTATACAGAGTATAAGGAAGTATTGTAATCGTGAAAAAAATCGTTGACGAGATTTTCGCGGAAATACGTGTTTTGAGGTCCACTGAATTCGTTTTGATTATTTTCTCAATGATGTGTGTGGCTGTGTGTGTTTTATATTTAATAATATATTTCAGTAATCATAGTAGCATTAGAAACAAAAAACATAAATTTTTATTTTCGCTTTATCTAGTTATCCATGTCTTTTTTCGGAAAAACAAATACATTATTAAAATGGTCAACTAATTTGGCAATTTTGCCTAATTTAATCGACTTCGTATCTCACGGTTCTTGAGATGCAAAGGGTTAGGTTCGAAAAACGGACATACTGTATATGCCTCATCAGTAAAGTTAGACATAAAGTAGTCAACATTACAAAAAAATTATACGTAAACAAATTTGATATTTATATGTTTCAAACAGATAAATGCTGAATTACTGAAAAACTAAATTACATGTTTAATAATATTATTTAACATTCATATATTCTAAATATTAAATATGCTGTGTATAAGAAAGTCGTGTAGTGCCACACCAGATTTTTTTTCAAGTTTTTGGCCTATAACTTTTGAAAATCCGCTTGTATGCTACTTTTGGCACTTTGGCTGACTTCTCCATACATTTCTCTATAAGTTTAGTCAGAAACAACAAGTACTAAGTTATGGTTATATAGAGTTAATTCAGCATATTCGTGAAAACATTTTAGTTTTAATAAAAAAATCGCCATGGGCGCAAAAGCAAACTTTTTGCCTTGCGACTATGATTTTCCTGAATGATTTTGTATCAGAAAACGAGCTGAATTACTAAGAAAGTTAGGCAGAAAACCTTGTTACATAGTGTAATTTATCGGCTAATAAAAAGATAAATGTAATTGCAATTTTCGAATATTGGCTCAAAGTTTATATTACTGTACAGTGTCGCCGTAGTCTGCTTGATCTTGGCGTCGACAACTAACGCCTTGTCTTGTGAAATCGTAGGACCCATTTTTTAATAAATTCAAATTATATTTGGAGTAATATATAATTTATTTTCTTTTATGATATGAAAGATATTTCAAATTTGTATTATTATTATGAAACTCTGAACCTTTGACTACAAGAATATGTACAATAAATAACATGTTACATTTATAATAAAAATTATATTTTATTTCAAAAATATCAAGACAGATCATCGTTCCACCATTGTTTTTTGTTAACTTCAGATCGCATGATTCACCTTAAATAGAGAAAAATTATCACTTAAATTATGTATAATCCAATGGTGGATCCAGCGAGGGGCAAAGAGGACAATTGTCTCTTCTGAGAATTTTTGTTTTCTAATATACTTTTTTTTTATCATCTTGAATTCACTCAACAGTTTTTTTTCTAATCCGCTCATTATATTTATAATAATATATAAATAAATAAATCCAATTTGTTTCAAATTTGTACAATTGCCAGTTTTCATAATGAGTAGTGGGCAAACCCATCAGACTGGAATGATTTGCTCTGGTACATCAAGGTGGAATTATAAAGAAAATTATGAGAGAATTTAATTATTAACAGTACATTTAATCCATGCTATGTCTCAAACTCGTGGACAAAATATATTATAGTATTTTGTGTTTGTTTTCCAATTAAATAAAACTATCGTAATTTATGACTTATAAAATAAAATATATTTTTTACATAACCCAATGCCCCTTTCCGAAAAAGTTAATTAAAGTTAATTTAAAAGGAGATGTGAAAACAATCCTGAAAATTGTAGAAAATTAACAATGATAAACAATATTCTAAAAGTGTTAACAAGTTTAGAACGTTTCATGGGCTGACAGTTTTAGTTTTATCTCTGAAGCACAATATGTCTTCAGAAGACGTAGATTCTGTACTCTAAGTGCAAGTCAAGGTTTATTTGGAAACAATGGAGCGGCAGCGAACTGCTCCAGGCGCACGAATCATGGAGGCGTAAAATTAGAAATTGTGAAATAAAAATTTGTGAAAACTTTTCTATTAAAAAAATTCAATTCGTTAGATTTTCTACAAAATATACAAAAAATAAATGAAATGATTTTCAGATAAATAAAAATTGTAGTACCTACTTAAATATGATAGTATGCACTTGACATCATAATTTTTGTTTGAGAAAATAATCATTTTAAAGTTGACATTTTAAATAGATACCTTTGTAAACCTTTAAAAATTAATGATGATTGCTAAGAATGTTTAAAAGCACTACTGTACTTATTATAAGCTTTAGCTCTTTGCCCACTAATGAAGAAACAATAATTCGTCAACTTGATCTGGAGAAAGTGATTGATCGATCAGCAAACGAAAAAGCGAGGAAACAACAATTTTGAAGTTTTTTTTTTATGTGGAAACTATACATGCATAAGTACATTTTGTCAATATATTTATTATTATAGTTATTATATTTATTAAATTAAATACCTTACTTTTAAAGTGTCTTGAATTTCAAATAAATTGTTATTATGTAAGATTTTAAATCGAAATAAAAAAATCATATAGATTATTGCCCCACGTCTTTAAACAACGTTGTCATGAAAATGAGTGAATTAATAAGTGATAATTTTCTGTATAAAGAATTCACAGTTTTACTCTAATTTTTTTTACGTACCTAACAACGAAGTTATTTGACATATGTCAAAATATTAATTTTGTAACATTTTTAGTTTGTTTTCGTGGGACAATATTCTTACCGAATATAACACGTGCATTGAATATTCTCAGAAATTTTTTTCTCGCTGTTCACTCGGGTTTTTGTTGCTCTTAGGAAATCTGTACTCGTTTTTGGGGTAGCTAGCTCAGTGGTAACGAGTCGGCCTGGGGATCCTGAGAACTAAATGGCTGGTAACCGCATTTCACGCGCATAAATATATCACTTACCGAGATCTGATTCGGCAGAGTGCCACACCTAGTAGTGGTTAAAAGGCGTGGTGATATATTTATATTTATTTTTTCGAGTCGTGCATATTTCCATAGCAACAAAAGCACTCGTGAGCTCAAAAAAATTATCGGTAATATTCAATGCACTAGTTATATTATAAGTGATTATTTTTTGACTTTTCTCAAAACAAGTGAAATGCTTCTTTGTATGTCACGTGTCTGCGTTTTAACTAATCATGCCATTATTATACTGAGTATAAAGCTCTAGTGGTTATTCCCGGAAATAATCTCTGTAGCTTTTATTTTTGTTGACAAATGTCAGTTGTCAGATAGTTTTCATCAACAAAAGTGAAAAATGAGCGAAAAATATCGATTTGTTGATGAAATAGACCGAAATAGACCAAAAAATTATTGAAACTACCTCCAAAAACACCATAATTAATAATCATTCGATATGGAGACAGTTTAAACATTTTATTTATAAAAAAATTACACATTAAATGAATAAACAACATTAGCTACGGTGACATTGATTTTAAAAGATTGGGCATACAATATGAAAATAAAGAACGGAGAAGATAACAAAGAAACAGTCATTAAAACTATGTGAAATAAGACTGCAAAAATATTCCAAGAATTATACTTTTTATACTGTAATAAATAAAGCTATGTTAGTTAATTACGACAGAAGATGGTGTTACAATAGCATGACAGTCTGATTCCGTTATTTGAATGAAATTTGGGAATCAATAAAATAATCTATAAATAAATAAATAAATACATCACGCCTTTTACCCATTACTGGATGTGGCATTCTGCCGAATTTGCGTAGAATTGTAACATAGTACTCCTTACGCTACTAACATATATGCGACTGAAATATATGCCTTTAATATATAAGTTCAAGTATTTAAAACTATGTCTTGCTATTACAATATTTGAACCTAAACTGAATTAACTATACTACAATTCTATCTCATTGAACTTACTACAGGAACAGAGTTACTCCTCTTTTTACTCTTATGACTCTTCCCTCATCGGTTCTTCTAGAAGTTCGATTAGGGTACTTCGATTGTTTGTTATACCGCTTCTGAGTTGTCTTGATTTTTATAATTTAGAACGTCTCGCTAAGAAGTATTCTATGGATATTATGACAGTAAGCGGTAGGTCGTGCATAGGTACTGCGGCACTGCAGCACGCCAATCCATCAAAGGTAATAATAATATTTGTTTTTGTTTAAAAATAATAACAATATTTTCAAGCAATAAAACATTTAAAAGATACAAATTATGTTTGGACAATACAAATAATTAATTAAACGCTCTAAATTACGAAATAAATGCCCGGGGAACTTATACTGAGGCGGTAACTTACAGAATTTACTATATTTGTCCGATATTCATCTCCGGCTAGTACAGAAATCTCTGGCACTGCTTGATGAACTCAGTATATTTTGTATTCATTGTCAGGGTTTAGCAGTACCGCATACAGTAAATGCTTGCATGTACAAAGATGTGCCTAACTTACGTTGTTTATTTGAGGCTAGTTAAGTATTCAAGTAATTATTAATATTTCGCCAAGCCAAGAATAGAAGGATGGAGTTTTATTAGTCGATTTTTTTAAAGTATATTTTCCTAATCATATTTTGTATATTTCTTCTTTTTTGTTAATACAGATTTATTTCATTAAATTTGAAAAAATCAACTTTCCTCCGCCAGGATTTGAACCCAGACCTTCCACTAGGGCCGCGAACGTCCTACCAATTAGACCATAGAGGTGTGTCTAATTGCTGGCACTGACAAGCGATTTTTTCTGTGTCGATTGTTCGTAAATATCATATGTATGTGCGAATGGTTTTTTTCGACAATGCAAATGATATACAAACGGATTGACACGATTGAAGTTAATCAAATCATAAAGATAAATGTTTTTGTTTAATTGTAATTGTAAATAACAAATGCGTTGAATGTTAATTAAATTTGAAAAAATCAACTTGCCTCCGCCAGGATTTGAATCCAGACCTTCCACTAGGGCCGCAAACGTCCTTTCAAATTTAATTAACATTCAACGCATTTGTTATTTACAATTACAATTAAACACAGATTTATATCATACTCGTATATTATATATAGGGGTAATAAATTGATTATACTATATAATCATATATTAAACAGCACTCTGTACTTACAAATTTTACCTGCCGCCACTGACGACAATACAATAATATTGTCCAAAGACTTAGAATATGCATGCTAGCGGATTCTTCTTTTATTGGTTCGATTGGATTGAAAATGATATAATTCAGTTTTAGCGGGTTTTAGGTTTATGGAATGATTGGTGATTTTACGTAAGAGAATTATATGGTTTAACTTGAATAGGATTAGGGGTTTTTCTTGTAGTTTATGAAGGAAGATTAATTAGTGTTCCTTAAATTCAATTTCACAACTTTCTTCGTTTCTTATGAAATGCATCCCAAGTAACGATTTGATGTTGGTTCCCTTTAAATATTTAAACCTGTTCAAAAAGAATCTTGTTCTCGCCACTTGACTGGATATTTAACATTGATATACTTTTGTTTGAATGCACATGCCATTTATAGGAATTCTTTACTTATCGAGATTGAATTGGTATTTACAATTTGGAATAATTGTCACAAATTATAAATCGTAGTTCGTTGGGATTGGCTACAAGTAGAATTTTTTTTTTAGTAATTAATAAGTGTGAATGTTATTTGAGTGGTTCATTTCTGGAATAAACTTGTAAAAGAAATTCTAAATTCAAAAAATGTTCTAATTTGGGCGTGCAGGGCAATTGTAAATAATAATGATCAGATATTTTTTTATATCTCATTTAATAATTATGTTGATTACGTTATACTTAAGTGTAAGGTTTTTAATTGACAAAAGGTGACTACATTTTCTACATCTTGTAAAGAACTTAAAATTGATTTATATAAGATGATCACTTGATCGTAGATGTTATTTTTTGTAAAAAGGATATCTTCAATCTGCAACCCTTTTACTAATTTGGAACTAAATTCTTTATGTGAGATTTTAAAATTTCATTGTCCTTGTAAATATTAGAAATAGTACTAATGAAGTTTTTTATGATTTGATCGTTTACGGTATTTGACAATTTTAGTTTATTTTCAAAATTATGTTCGTTTTGCTCTAAATCTGTCAGAATTTTATCGTATCTTCTGTCGCCTTCTAAGCTCATCTACCAAACTTCTTTTATGTGAAATGTGAAATCCTATTTGAACAATTTTGGTATCTAATGTTGATTTTAATTAATTCTAATATTTTATTGTAATTATGGTATATAAAGTGTGTCTTATTTATTTTGATATAGTTGTTTTTGAATGCGTGTGTTGAATATTCAGTGGGACAGTGAAACGTATGCAGTTCAGGTGGATAGTGCCATAGGTGATTTTTTATTATATTTAAAATTTTAAAGGAAACTATGTTGACGGTGTAGAATTTTTATGAATTTGTCCATCAGTTTCTCTATGTAGATCTTATCTACTAAGTCTAGATATGAGTGCAAGATAGCCATGTGATTCATTCGATTTTGGAGCACCGTGAGCGCAAATAATTTTTTACTTTTCGTAGAACGGAAAAGCTTTCCTCGTTCGAGCAAGATGATCCTAGAATCGTCATGAGTAACCAAATAAAGTGCAAAAACTTGGTGACATGTCTCTTAAAGCAATCATTTTCGCACATAAATTCCTCGACGTCTTGTCAGCAATATCAACATGCTACGCCACCTCACAACTGCGCATCGCGCGCTTTGTTTGAACATCGAATAAGATTTTTGGTCGATTTCGAAAATAAAGTGTGACCATTTTTTTTTCAAATTTCCAGGTGAGTAATTACCTATCTCGAAAATTCATACACACCCCTTCCGCCGGCCCTGGCTATTGTATTATTCGAAGAGTGTACTAATATTGTAATAGAGTACAAATGTGTGTTTGGTCTTCTTAAGTTTCACACGCCCTATTGTTTGTTATATTATTGTTGATTTTTAATAAATCTAATATTTTGTAACGAAACGGATAATTCAGAATTTGGTTTTGTTTATAAATTATGATATTTCACTATCAACTCAGCTTGAAAGATACAGACTAATTAAGTGTTATCTTAAGTATCTTTCTAAAGTTGACTTGATAGAGTTTATTTTGTTTATCAAATTTATTAGAGCACATCAGTATTCCGTAGATCATTATTTATCAAGTTTATAGCTTTTCTGAATTGTCGCGTCTGGTTATACGGGATGTGATGACATATCTGGGTAAATTATAGCTTAGTGTTGGTCGGATAGAGTTAACCTTTGAAACGCACCCCGTCTGGGTTTTTTATGTAAACACATATATGGGAACAGCTATCTCGACCAACGCGATAATACCACCCTCTTACCCTTTATCAGAACATCCCATGGAAAACAACAACATTTAGTTAGTGGTAGATTGGCTTCTGACGAGACAAGCTGTCTCGTCTGTGCAAAATGTAGATCTTTCCATGTATTTTGTAACTTAACTAAGAATAGTTTTATTCATACGTTATTGTTGTTTTCATTGCCGGATAATTTGTTTAATTTAAATATTAATTGTAACTTTTACAATTATTATAATTTATACTCTCTTTTATGTTTTAAATATATATTTTTACAAGAAGTTCGTCTTATTTCGCTTTATATTTTATCGTCTATTAATTTTGACAACTAATTGAATTGCAGCTTTCAATTCTTTTACAATTTTATATGAAGGTGAAATGATATCGTTCAATGATACCGTTAGATTGAAGATATTGTGAGCAAATAAAATGTAATTTTTATGCAATTCTTGTTCTTCCATATTTTTTTAAAATTCTAATCCTTTGTAGAAAATAATTTGCTCTGGAATGCGATGGTGTGAAACATGTTTTACTTTGTTTTTAATAACATCTATTCCCTGACCAGCGTGTGACTTTATTAAGTCGTATTACTATAAGTTTTCGTGACGCGTTGTTAACTTCATGACGAGCACTTAGTTAAGGGTTTTGTGATTTTGGCGAAATCTTTAATTAATTTTTGGTAATGGTAAAAAAGGTCTAAAATCCTTTTATTTGTTTCGAAGATTTTTTAATAAGGTAGTTTTGGATAGCTACAATTTTATCGTGGTTAGATTTGACACCGTATGGCCAAATAAATTGTATAATTAATTTTTTTTAAATCTTTGCTTCATCTACTTGAATTTTGAAATTTGATTTTTAAGACGTTTGAATACTGATTTAAAGTTTTTAATGTACTCTTGAAAACTCGTGCTAAAAATTATGATATCGTCTAAGTATACTAAACATTAATCCAAGTAGTATGTAGTCCATCATTCTTTGGAATGTCCCTAGCGCGTATTTTAATCCAAAAGGCAGTCCTATAAATTCATAATATCCGTGCTCGGTATTAAATGCGGTTTTTGCAGCGTCGTAGTTTGTCGAGTGGATCAGTAGTATTAAGTATGGGATACTTGTTTTTGACTGTCTTTCTGTAGTCGATTACAATTCGCAAGTATATTTTAGCGCAAGCGTTTAATTTTTTCGGTATTATCTATCTATACAGGCTGGTTGATTTTTCAATTTCCAGCTTACATCTGCTGAAATAATGAAGATACAAAAAAATATTTTATATAAAACTTGTCTCCTGGTCTATAAATTAGTGCAAACATGTTTTTCTCATGGCCACATAATTTCTGGAAAAATATTTAAGTATGTTATTTCAAATGGAATATCCTATATATTTTTGTGGAATAAGGCAGTGTTGTCAGGGCTACCGATTTTTCGGTAGATATACCGAAAATTCATGTCTTCTACTGATCTACCGAATTTTGTTTCAGATCTACTGAAAATTTATATAATCTATCAAACTACCGAATTTTTACCGAAAATTCCTAATAAAAATAATAAATATAGGGATAATACTTTTAGTTTCTACTGCGTCATCTACTGATAAAGAATCTGAACGTGTTTCCTATTTCAGCAATATCAACTTTGTATCTCACTATCTCGCACTTGTCAAATGTCAAGTCAAAGTTAAGTGTCAAATGTAATAACAACAATACACAATATAATTAATTGAGTAAGCTGTTGGCCCTTGTTGAAACATTTTTTTTTTTATATTTAAAAAATTCAAAATAAAAACACTTGGTTGTGTCAAAGAAAATATTTATTTTTACCCTTAATACGTATTTCGGCTTTTACACCATCATCAGAAGTGACGAAAAATTCAAAAACAATCTATGTATATAGTTACATTGAGTACCTGTAAGCAGTGGCAGCACTAGCGGGGGATCCAGGAGGCAGTTTTCAGTAGCCCCCTGGTTGCCGCCCTCCCCCGACTTCTAGTGTCAATCTAAAAATATTTGCTAGTAATATTGCTTTTAACATCTTAACATTTAAAAAAGACAGAAACACTGAAAGAAACACAAAAAAAACATTGTTATACAGCACATTTTTTTGCATCACTGCACATGTATCTAAAAATCTCTATCTGCATTTAACCATGATTATTATTGGTGTTATAATAAACGCGCTGCCGAACTTGTCCAAACTTGTCAAATTAATTGTGCAAGTCCGATAGCGACGCAATGTATGAGGCGCCGTTTGCGACAATATACAGACTCGTAAATATACAATTCTTTTCACAATATATACTAAATTTTTGACAATATCACATAAAATATTGTATATATATTAAATTTATTACAATATCACAAAAAATATTGTATATATACAAATTTTGTGTACTGTATTAAGAAAATCGGGTATATTATAAACCTGTATATTGTGATATTTTTGTCGCGTTAAAAATATATACAGAATAGGATTGTGCCACTTATTCAGAGATGGCGCTGAATTTCAGGTAGTTCACGCTGCATTTTGGAGAGATAGTGCAACATTCGAACGAAATGGCGCTATGAAATGTACACCCAAGGGGTGTACAAAATATTATTTTTAATCTTTTTCTCCAGATTTAAAATAACTATCTTAGGTTTAGTTTAAGTAACATTAACAAAACTGGAATTTCTTTATAGCTAACGGAAATGAGATTACAATTTTTAAGTAACCTAAAAATAAATACTTCTAAATTTGTATGTTATGGAAAATTATATCATTGTTATGATAAATTCATATTACATAGAGACATTATAAATAGTTATTTGTTAAACTAGAGAAGAAAGTGCCTCTTTTTTCCACTCGCTCATGAGGCAATTCGAGCGAGAGTGGAAAAAACTCTTTCTTCTCGTGTTAGACACCACATTTTTCACGACATGTTTCTAAAAACGATTGTCTCGAACCTTCAATACATTTTAAGAAAAGATTAGTAGAATAAGGGCCAGTTTTTCAATCGCCGGTTTACGCTCGATTAATGTTAACCATGATTAAATAATAATGGAAACCATAGTTTCCATTATTATTTAATCATGGTTAACATTAATCGGTGTTTGTTTATTTGAATCAAAATAGTTTATATTGACATGACTAGTAGAATGAGGGTAATATTTTATTTATTTGAATCAAAATAGTTTATATTGACATTACAGTTAGTGCAATATCTGTTCTTGGATTTATCGGGTAACAGTTTGTCATTAGTACCTTCTGCAATGTGTCTTATTTCGGGATGTGTATGTGGTTGTCTAATGTAGATAGATATTTCCTATATGTATTTTTTAATGTAATGAAAAAAATGTTCTCTTCATTTCTTTTACAAATATTTTTTGCTTTCGTTGTTAGTTATAGTCATAGTTACATCCCCAAATATATTTATTATTTATGTTTTATTTAATATTTGAGCCATTTATAGTAAATTTATAATTTCTCCGATTTTTTATTCTATTTTTTCTGAACATTTGACTATTATTTATTAAGGGCTACTTATCAACTTATGGCACAATGGTAGCTAGCCGGGTTGTGGAAATTAGAACCCGAGTTCAATTCCCATAGCCGGCAACTGATTTTCACCACATTTAAAATTATCCCTGTGGCTCCCTCACCACTTACATCTCTGGAAGACTGTAATTTGATGGCTGGTAACCGCACTTCACGCGTATAAATAAATCACTTATCAAGATCTGTCCCGGCAGACTGCCACACATGGAAATGGGTAAAAGGTGTGATGATTATTTATTTAACTAGGGAATAAAGAGTAAATAAAAAAAAATGTTGATCTCTAAGGTAACCAATAATTATTGCAAAGCAATTGTTCCAAATATTAAAATAAAGTAGTAGTCTTGTGAATAACAACAAAATATTCCGAAAATAAAAAAAACCAAAAAGTAAACATAAATTTATAATACATGTTTCAAAAATGACGCCATTACCAAAAAAAAAAACAATAATTTTAGTTGAGACCAAAGATACTTTGCATTAATAATTATTATTATTTGTGTACATAGACAGAAGTTAAACTTTGTGTTTGTAATCAATCGAGGCAAATAAATCACATAAGTACTCATAAAAAGGAGTACCGGGGTGCAGATGAGATAACTTATGCAAATCTATTGTTTATCTACGTTCTTTATTAATCGGTGTTATTCATTGACATCTTCTACATTTAAAAATTTTTTTTGTTCGCATTTCGATCATCTTTTACATACTTAGTTAATTTTAATCTAGTTTTTACAGTAACTAATCAAGTAAAAGAAGAAATGTTAACTAAACATATGCAATATTGAAATATCTACACTTTTTATTTGAATATTTTCTATTTAAATTTTATTGGGACACAACGGCTGCGCAAAAAATTATTTTTAAATTTATAGCCGGTGGAGCTTCTTAATACCTTGAGTATTCAAGATATAGGACATAAAACTTATTTGGCTAAGTTGTGAAATAAAAAGTAATAATTTATTTGTAAAAGTTTTGTCATTTATTAGTCAAATATTTGTTTTCTCTTGTCTTGGGACAACAAAATAGAAAACTATACCTATTTATTGTTTAATTAAAAATATTTGTTGGCGTCAATGAAATAGGCAACCATTTACTCACTAAAACTTTGGTCATCCTTGATTTTTACACTATTGGTAAAGTAGGAAATTAATTTAAATTGCTACAGAACTCTGTAATAAGCAGAGCCATCTTGCGGCAAATGTTCTAATCCTAGTCTGTATTCTAGAATTATGTCTGATATACGCATTTGAAGTACGACAAAATGCAAGAGGTAATATTTTACACAGTTGCTATTTTTCAATTTATTTAGTATATTTCCTCAAAATGTGTAATATTTTACTACATAAATCTTGTATATACGTTTAATCATAGAATATATTGTTTTAATTTACATGAAATATTCAAAACGTTTTGTCGCAAACGGCGCCTCATAGCAATGCACTTGTAATTACTTGTTAAGATTGTTCTATACTTTACTTACTCGTCCACGTGCATAGTTTAGCAAGTTCAAACATGTTTTACAAATTTTGGTATTGAAAATCTCAATGCTCATTCGTTATTTTGTGGTCAAAGAGTAAAGTAAAAATAAATATGAAGCGCACAAATAATATTAAAAATAATTTTTTATCAGAATCAAATAAAAAAAATTAAAAACTGATACTTTCCTGCCTTCGACCAGTATCGGCAGTATAAGCAGTAATTTAGAAAATATATTAAAAACGAATGAAATGGTGATATCTTGTAACTTAAGTGCTACTGAAGAAAGTGATAGTGAGTCTAGTTCTTTTGAAAATAAAACTAGTAAGGATGATATAAGTGATGATAATGAAACTGGCGTACATACCCCAACAGTGAGATCTGAACCAGAACAAACAATTCTTACTGTTTCTAGACCTAGCGACTTGTCACAGACTTCTGAAGAAGGACCACGTCACCCGATACTATCGCAGTTTCCAAAAGTTAAACAAGGTGAAAGAATGAGAAGCTTTAAATCAACGTGGTTTAAAAAATTTACATGGTTGGAGTATAGTGTTTTAAAAGACAGTGTTTTCTGTTTATACTGCCGATTTTTCCATGGCGTAAATCAAGCAAACATTTTTGTGAAGAATGGTTTCGCAAATGGAAGAATGCACTTGATTCAAGTACAGGACTAGTAAAACATGATAAATCTGAACAACATAAAATGTGTGTTATAAAATATGTAAATTATATGAAATTAAAGAAACAGAAAACAAATATTGAACAAATGGAGAATGATCAATACCAAAATGAAATTAAAGAAGACAGACACTACATCAAAACTTTATGTGAGGTTTTATTATTTACATGTACGCAAGATATTGCTCAACGTGGCCCTGATGAAAGTGTTTTAAGTTTAAATAAAGATAATTTAAGAGAATTAATGTTATTGATTAAATATGACACGTACAAAAAAAGTTACAGGATAGTTTAAATAATGCTAAATACATACATCATGATATCCAAAATTTATTAATTTCTATTATGGCGACCATTGTATGTAAAAAAAATTCAGACGATGTAAAGGAATCAACATTTTTTGCAATAATATCTGACGAAACAAAAGACTTGAGTAAAGATGAACAAATAACTGTTATAGTCCGGTACTTGCATCAAAATGCAATTCAGGAGAGGTTTTTAGGGTTTAAAAGTGCAAACGGTATGCTAGATGCTGCTATTTTTGCAAATTATATAAAAACAATATTAGATGAAAATAATATTTCATTAAGCAATTGTATAACACAAGGATACGATGGTGCTGCTGTAATGAGTGGTCATTTGGTGGCGTGCAAAATTATATTAAAAGTATTGTTCCGCAAGCAGTATATATTCATTGTTTTAACCATAAATTAAATTTAGTTGTTGTTGATTGTTGCAAACATATGAAAAAGTCGGCCATTTTTTTTTCTAATCTTGAAAAATTATATACATTTATGTCAAACTCTACAATTCATCCTCTATTTTTAAATACGCAAAAACAAATTTATCCTACAAAACAGGCTCGAGAATTAAAAAAGAAATGTGATACGCGATGGACTGTTCAGTTCAATAATATTAAACAATCTTATTTCTAAAACTGATGTAAAAAAGGATAGAAGATGTGGAGCAAAAGGTTTACTTTTACAAATTGATTAAGAATTTATTGTTTTATTGCTTATTTTTATAAAAATTTTAAAATTAGTTACAACCGTCTCTAATTATCTCCAACCCCCTGATATGAATTATGTAAAAGGTTTAAATTTAGTTCAAGAAACAATTAATGAATTTCAAAACTTACAAAACAATGATAATGAATGAAATTCTATATGGTAATCTGCAAATAATATTTTTTTGTCTCTTGATTTAGATAAAACAGACTTTTTTGACAAACCAAAAAGAATGAAATCTATTCCAAAAAGGTTACAAGAGTTTATAGTAGATTGTGAAATAGATGATTCTGTAGACATAGAAGTAAAAAATGAGAAAGATATTGTCAAAGTTAAGTTATACATCCCTATACTAGATAAAATTATAATTGAATTAAAAGAAAGATTTACAAAAAATTATACTATTTTAAAATAATTACAAGCTTTTGATCACACAGATGATTTATTCGTCAATAAAATTCATTTAACTAAATTAGCAGAACATAATAACATACATTGTGATTGTTTAGACTCAGAAATAACGGTAGTTAAGAAACTTTTGTGTAGGGAGGAAAATAAAAATAATAAATCACTCATTCGTTGAACAATATAAGCAAGCATTTGAATGCATTTATAATTTGGTAAAAAATTGTATTTTAATGCGTGTACCAACAGCTTCTTGTGAAAGATCATTTTCCTCTTTAAAAAGAATGAAAAGAAATTTAAGAACAAGAATGACAAATGAAAGATTAAACAACATTAGTATATTAAGTGTAGAAAAAAACATATCAAAATTAATAGACCTTAATGAAGTTGTAGACAAATTTGCAAGTTTAAATAAAAACGATTAAATTAGTATAACTAAATCACTGCTGTGTTTTGTATTTATCATATTTTCTTTTAATTATATTAGAGAACATTTTTTGTTTTATTTTTAAAGAATATGCTTGTTTTTGTTTATTATTTATATAGTAGAATCTCCTACAGCACGCGCTAACTCGTTTCGTGTTGTAAAAGATTCGTGCAGTAGGAGACGCTCGACAGTATTATAACACGTTACAGTAAAAAGCGCCGATTTTGTGTTATTTCACGTGTTATATGTGAGATTTTTTACGTGTTGCAATAGACTGATGTGAGTCGTAAATTTAGTTGGGGTGTTGAAGGAGAGCATGCTATAAGAGATTCTATAGAATCTCTTATAGCATGCTCTCCTCCTAAATAAAAAAAAAATGCGATCGGCAATTGTTTCGACGAAAGGTTTTCAAAATCATATTGCTCATTTTTTGCGACAAGTGTCACAACTCAAAATATGATATTTTTAAGTTATACCACTGTAAGCTCTGCAATAATCTACATATACAATTTTTTAATTATATCAGTTGATCAGGGTGGAATCTTATTCTTAAAGATCATTTTTAGGAATATCGTGTTTGGTATCATATAAAAATGCTTTGGAAGGGCTGGCATGTAAATATTTAGTTTTCATTTTGTTTTTAATATGCTTTAAAACATTTCGTGTTTAATATCAAATGAAAGATTTTTTGTGAAAGTTCTTTAAAATTTTCAGTTATGCCGGCATATGGATCAGATAGCCTGTTTATTTAGCATTAATTTCTTTTTTTTTTCCTCCCTTAATTTTTGTGAGTACTGTATTTTAAGAAGACCAGCGACTATTAATTCCAAGGACAAACGTTACTCATTTGTTTCCATTATTTTTAAAAGAAAAGTGTGAGTGAATCGATCTCAGTGTTTGCTAGTGCCGGAAAAAGTAAGTACCTGCCTATTTGTTGTATATACTTTTATTTTATATTAAATTGATTATGTTTGCGTATAGTAGGTACGTAATAAAAATTAAATATTGAACAGAGTCATTATTAGATACTTCTACAAAAGAACAGAAAGCCGAGAAAGATTGAACTTTTAGTACTTTTTATTATAAAATTATTTATTTACCCGACTGTGGTGATTCACTAAAAGAGAGATATATGACTGACATGCATGTTTGTACATATTTCAGTGCCCTCGCAGTTGCTAATTCTTAAAATATTTTCAAACAGTGAAGAAAAAATATGAAACGTGACCCACCGTGCACAGTATGTTAGCTTCAACGTCTCAAAGTAACGATGATGGCTTGCGGGCATCTTGCAATATCTCATTGCTTATAGCGAAATCTGGACAACCGCACACCATCGAAGAATAGTTAATTTTACCCGCTGTTGAAGAGGTTTTAAAAACTGTTCTGTACAAACTTCCATTTGACGTACTTAAAAGAATTCCTTTGAGTAACAACACTGTACAAAGACGTATTGATGAAATGAGATCTGATATTGAAAGCTTCTTGTGCAATTATCTGAAAACAACTCATTTTTCTATTCAACTGGACGAGTCAACTTTACCTGGCAATGAAGCATTATTATTGGCATATTTTCGATTTGTTATGGACGAATAAATCCATGAAGAGCTGCTATTCGCGAAAACTTTGAAGACAGACACTAAATGCGAATCAATATTTAATGTCCTGAGTGATTTTTTTAAGGAAAAATCGATTCCTTTTACAAACATTATTTCGGTGGCAGCAGATGGAGCTCCTGCATGTTCGGGCGATATCGTAGGTTTATAAGCCATCTTAAAAGAATTATACCAGGAGTAACTGCAATTCACTGTGTCATCCATCGACAACACCTGGTAGCGAAAAATTTGAGTGTTAGATTGCACCAATCGCTTCAATTTGTGATTAAATCAGTTAACAAAATAAGAAGCAATGCGTTAAATATCCGTTTATTTGCACAATTGTGCGACGAAAATTATGAAGACTTCCAACGACTGCTCTTACATACTGAAGTACGCTGATTGTCGAAAGGTGCATGTTTAACAAGAGTTTACTCACTTTCCAGATTTAAAAGAAAACCTGATCAAATTGAAAGCAGACATCGCTTATTTGACAGATTTGTTCAAAAAATTTAATGACATTAACTTGCAGTTACAAGGGCCAGCCTAAATTTAATATAAACAACGGGTGTAATTTCGGCTTTTCTTGGAAAATTGAACTTTATTAAGCAAAATATTAGCCGGCGCGAATTCTCCCAGTTTCCAAACTTGCAGAATGTTTTGATGAGGATATTCAGACATACGTTCAACATTTAAATGCCCTGCATGAGACTTCAAAAATAGATATAAAGATATTCTGACGATGGAAATATCAACTCGAGCTTAGCACCAATTAGCTGAAGGTGAAATTTCAAAAAGGTTATCAAACATTTTGGCTGCAGGCAGAAACACCCGAAAAATATCCTGAGCTGTGGGAAATTGCGAGAAAACTTTTGATAGCGTTTCCCTCGTCATACCTTGTCGAAAAAAGTTTTAGTGTCGTTACAAATATATTAACAAAACAAGGAGCAAATGAAACATCACAGAACGGGAAGATTTGCGGTTATTCCTTACAAAACTGAAGCTAAATATTGATCATTTGCTGTCATCAAGTACATCGCTCCCATTAAAATTATGACTATTTTTTTTGTTAATTGTTGATTTGCATTGTTGAAATGACGGTACGTTATTAATGTTTAATTTTGATTCTATTAAGTTTGTAATCATATTATTTTAATAAATAGAACACAAGAAAATATACAATTTTTTTTTATTTTCACTACTTTGAATTTAGGGTTGGATCTCAGCCGCGACGCAAATTTCTATCGTTAGATCTTATCTTCACATTTTTGACGAGTTTTGGGAATATAGTAGAAATATAGCAGCAGGAGGTCCACCGAAACCAGTAAAATTTTGAAAGTGGACTACAAGAAAAAAAGTTTGGGAATCTCTGGTCTAAACGGTTTGATAGATTGATGAAAGATTATTTGAATATTTCATATTTTTCAGACGTATAATCATCGTAAAATACATTTAAAACTTTTTAAATTTTTAAAGGTTGAAGACTGCACGCCTTGCTTTACATTTGATATCGGCAATTTTAAAATGAATAACGTTCACATGTCAAACTGAGTTTCGCAATTACAAATTCAACTTTTGATTTTCAATTCAAAGTATCATCAATCAATAATTCTAGAAATTTACTATTAATAATCCTAGAAATTATGCGTTTGTCAATAATAATATCAATATCAAAATTATTATTATTATTGTGTTGTTTGTGAAAACGCATATAATGTGGTTTTGATTTGTTAAAGAACAAGTAGTTCTTGCAAAACGAGTTCCATAGTGCGGTAGTGTTATAACCATAAATGTATCATCAGGATATATAATTATGATACAGTCTTTACAAAAACTTAAGCTGAGATCGTTAAGAAAAATAATAACATTATATAAATAAACATATCATCATTCCTTTTGCCCATTTTTGGATGTAGCACTCTGCCGCAGAAGATCTCGCTAAGTGATATTTTTATGTTCGTGAAGAGCAGTTTCCTGCCGTCAAAGCACGGTAACATACTGCAAATATAAAATTAGGAAGAGAATGTCACCTTGAGGCACCCCACATTTTCACTACTATGCAATCTGTGTTTCATTCTCGTGACAAATGATTTTCATTATATTTAATGGTTACATATTGCTCTCTATTTTTAAGAAAAAAAAAATTCAATTAACTGTATTCCGCGAACACCATATTTAATATAAATGATCCCTTTACTTAGGTCACAAAATATTCCTAAAGGTTTTACACATTTTTCCAATCCTTTGGTAATTTTATCAAGAATTTTTTTTCTGATAACCAAATTTATTTGATATAATTACGCTATTTTTAATCAATTTTTTTTTAATTTGTTATGAATGCATATTCAAAAATCTTTGAAAAGATAGATGGATGTGCTACCGACTGATAATTTGCTTATGAACAGGTTTTACTTTATTCACCTGCAAACTTTCTGGGAAAATCCCCGATTCAAAAGATAAATTTACAAAATGAAGTAGACTTAATAATAAAAGATGCAGCGATTTATATAAGAAAGCTTGGTACGTTAGCTTGGCCAGCCTTTTTTTTGTTATATTAATATCTTAATTTCTAGAAACAAAGCACGGATATTGGTTGATAGAGAACATATTTTTGAACTATAATAAATGTTTTCATATATGTTTAAAAGTTTCAAGCCAAACTGTCAAAGTGACAAAAGTTTTGTGAATTATAAAGTGAACCCGAACAAAATTAGTCTTCGGCAAAAAAGTAAGAAAAAAATTACCGCGGAAAAAAGGTAACTCGAATAAAAGATGTCAAACAGAACTATAACAATTGATGTCTGAACGGTATACAATTGTTTTGCAAAAAAATTTAGGTCTTTTCGTATTTGGTATCAGGCGAAAGGTATTTTGAAGCGGTTACGTGCAGAAGTGAACATTTTTAATGGACTATTAGTTTTGTGAAAGTGCTTCAAAATCTATCATATTAGGTATCAAATGAAATGTCTTCTAAAAGGCTCGCGTAAAAAATTGATATTTTTTCAGTTGGCAATTGATTTTGTTGCAGCGTTTCAGAACCTTTTATATTTGGTATTAAAGTCTTTTCCACTAATTATTCGTGTTTGTTTTTTTTCTTGCTAATAGACTAAATATTAAATTTAACAAACTTCAAAGTCATTCATATGACTTAAATTCTTTAAAAAAAATTACTTTGTGGTATGATTTCCTTAAAAAATCAGATTGTGTCGCTACAGACGAAACCCGTTGTCAATTCCTGTGAGACATAGGAGTCTTGGGATCGATGCTGTGTTAGACACTATGACAGATAAATTCGGTTGACGTCTATTCGTTCAGGGGAGCCGCGGCTTAGTGATTAAAGCATCAGCCCGGCAAGCTGAAGGTCCTCGGTTCGAGTCCGGGCGTCTCCCGAATTTTTCTGTCATAAACTTTAAATTTAACAAACTTCAAAGTCATTCATATGACTTAAATTCTTTAAAAAAATAGACTAAATATTAGTTAAATATTAGCAACTATTCAACACAATAATTAGTAACATATTATGTGTTGCCATCCAAAATTAAAGGTATATTTTGTAAAGTAGAATAACCGTGATATTTTTTGTCATAAAGTTAAATATTTATATCACATAAAAAATTATGAAGTTTGAAAAACAAAGTAAAACATTATTTAAATACATACAAACACATCAAATATTCTGGAAATCGTAAATTATGCAGTTTCAAGTTGAAAAAGCTATATTTTGTTAGATTTGTCTATATCATACCACAAAGTAAATTTTTTTAAAGAATTTAAGTCATAAACTTTGCATTTAACAAACTTCAAAGTCATTCATATGACTTAAATTCTTTAAAAAAATTTACTTTGTGGTATGATTTTCTTAAAAAATCAGATTGTGTCGCTACAGACGAAACCCGTTGTCAATTCCTCTGGGACATAGGAGTCTTGGGATCGATGCTGTGTTAGACACTATGACAGATAAATTCGGTTGACGCCTATTCGTTCAGGGGAGCCGTGGCTTAGTGGTTAAAGCATCAGCCCGGCAAGCTGAAGGTCCTCGGTTCGAGTCCGGGCGTCTCCCGAATTTTTCTGTCATAAACTTTAAATTTAACAAACTTCAAAGTCATTCATATGACTTAAATTCTTTAAAAAAAATTACTTTGTGGTATGATTTCCTTAAAAAATCAGATTGTGTCGCTACAGACGAAACCCGTTGTCAATTCCTGTGAGACATAGGAGTCTTGGGATCGATGCTGTGTTAGACACTATGACAGATAAATTCGGTTGACGCCTATTCGTTCAGGGGAGCCGCGGCTTAGTGATTAAAGCATCAGCCCGGCAAGCTGAAGGTCCTCGGTTCGAGTCCGGGCGTCTCCCGAATTTTTCTGTCATAAACTTTAAATTTAACAAACTTCAAAGTCATTCATATGACTTAAATTCTTTAAAAAAATAGACTAAATATTAGTTAAATATTAGCAACTATTCAACACAATAATTAGTAACATATTATGTGTTGCCATCCAAAATTAAAGGTATATTTTGTAAAGTAGAATAACCGTGATATTTTTTGTCATAAAGTTAAATATTTATATCACATAAAAAATTATGAAGTTTGAAAAACAAAGTAAAACATTATTTAAATACATACAAACACATCAAATATTATGGAAATCGTAAATTATGCAGTTTCAAGTTGAAAAAGCTATATTTTGTTAGATTTGTCTATAGCGTACAAAATTGTATCTACGACCACGAAATAAATTAAAATTAAAAAAAAATAATAATTTTGATTTGACAGTTTTACTTGAACCATGGTAATTGTCATTTTAAGTGCTATAGGAACTTTTTTAAAGCACGAGTGCGTTAATATTTCCAAAAACGCACTGTTGCGTTAATAAGCTACTTATCTCACTCAAACTGAATGCGATAAGTGTCATTTATCACACGGTCGTAGATAAAAAATAATACGTGTCATCTGTGTAAAGTTGATAATAATTACTCCGATACCAGAAATACTTTCATAAAATCAAAACCGCAACTGTTTGCACAATGTATTGTTTCAAATAAATATGTTATGCGGACGTAATCATTAATTAAATATATAAGCAAAATATAAAGGCCTCTCCACTATTTCAAACATTATGTATACCGGCAATATGTGAAATTAGTTATTAAACTGTATATCTCTTGGTAAATTAAATAAATTTTGTTTATATCTAGTATAACTCTATTACAGTTAAGATGGCATTGTGTGCGCGACCGGTTTCACATTCTTAGGTTTATCATCCATATTGAAGTATAATACTTAATTTATAGAACAAGGTAACAATTTAAATAGTATGTGTATTACACCTGCATTGAAACATTTGATTAATTGGAGACATACATCTATCACTACTGTACATGACATAATAATTTTTTTTTTTGCTTTGTGAACTTTGTTTGGATTTCGGCCACTTAAGGGAAAAATGATTAGTTCTATCTAACTTTGTGATCCATTCTTAACTGGAATGGACTATAAGCACCAAATTTTTTTAACTGTGTATAAATCTATTTGAAATTATTAAAACTCCAATACTATAGGTATGTTTCATATTCTTAATAATAAATCATAATAACCTATATCTTATTAAATCTCACTGAAATTTCTTTTTGTTTCATTTTCAGGAGCCTTCCTTATACCATTCGCAATAATGCTTATCCTGGAAGGCATTCCACTATTCTTGATTGAGTTAGGAATCGGACAAAAGATGCGACTCGGGTCTCTCGGTGTATGGAACACGATTCATCCATGGCTAGGAGGCATTGGCATCGCTTCGTGCATTGTCACTTTCTTCGTAGCGCTATATTACAATGTCATTATTACTTGGTGCTTTTTCTACTTATTCAATAGTTTTCAGGTAAGACTTTATATTTTCTATATTATTTTTCTTTTCAACTTAACTTATTTTTCGCCATTTTATTTACTTTACCCATGTTAATGCAATGACTATAAAACTTTACGTCGCAAATACGATTGAAATAAATTTTGTTATTCTTACTCTAGTCATATGCAAGTATGAGTAGGTAGCCATATTTTAGTCTATTTACATGGTTCATTCAATCATTTCTTATATTATTTTATTTATTAAATATTTTAGCTAAAAAGTTACGAGTAGGTTACTATATTAAACATATATGATTATACAGTTAGATTTATATAAGAAGATTGCAATAATTACATTGCGTGAACTAAGTGAAGATTTACTTATTTTATGTAATGTAATGATAAGAATTTTTTTTTACTGAAAGCTTCTAGGTATTCAATTCCTGATCCGTATCCGAATAGAATCCACAAACTCTATTTCCGAATTCAATCCGCTAATCAAAATTTGAAATCCGCAAACGCAGATGGTAATATCTGCTACTGACCAGCATTCACAGATTTTATTTCCGAATCCGCAATTTTTAATACAAATTATTTTTTAAATAGTTGAATTTATATTTACAGTTCATTATTATTGAAGTACCTAAATAATATAGAATAACTTATAGTTTGATTTAGGATATTAAACAATGATAAGAATAAAATAATATGTTTAAATAGTAAAGAAATAAATATGCCATCACGTCATCAATCAATCTTCGCCAAATATCCGTATTTTGCCACACCAATTTCACTTCATTCATAATTCAATTCATTTCATACAAACTCGTTTATTCCTTATATTTGAAATGTTTCGTTCACGTAACAAATCTTCAATCATATTCATTTATTTATTTCAAGGTCGCCCGTACAATTTCTCAACTTCAATTTTACCAACACACTTCTTTCACTAATCTTTCATTAGATATACGTTCTACATGCCCTAATCATCTCAACTAACTTAATCCACGTTTCCAATAACATTTTACTTAATCTCATACTCATACTCCAATGTATTCCGGACACGATCTGTTCTTGGTCGGCCAACTGATTGCAGTAGTGAGCGTGGAATGACGATCGGCTGACCAATCAGTCGGTTGATTAAAAATTGTATATCAGCACCTAGTCGTAAGTTTTAAAAATCGCAATTATCATAAAATTAACAATTTTACACCTACAATGACGCATGACATCGTACCATTGCAGCGTATGGCTTCAAAAATTATTTCTGTCAACTTCAACTACAGCATTATGCATTGTTTTCTTTAAATTTTCCTAGATTCTTTTAAAATTAAACGTTCAATTTTCACTTATCTTTATAGCATTTTGTGTGAAACAGTGTTAGCTAGTTCCAGTTTTAATTATTTTGCAGTTCCACAATATTTATAAACATGGGGTATCGAGTCTGCTTGTGGATCCTGAGAACTCTGGTTCGATTTCCACAGCCAACAAACATTTTCACCACCTAATATTACCCCTGTGGCTACCCCACCACTAACAGGGGCGTGATTTGACAGTTGGTAACCGTACTTTACGCGCATAAATATATCGCTTATCGAGATCTGCTGTGGCAGAGTGCTACACCCAGTAATAGATAAAAGGCGTGATTATATTTTTATATATATTATTTTTTTAAATTCATAAATAATTTAATACTTTTAACAATTTTTTTTAGTTATCTTACTAGCGGTCGGCCTGGCTTTGCCAGGCCTTCACACTATGCTCCGCGGACACTGAAGTAAAATGCATTTCTATAAAACAATTAACAGAATATAGATTGAATTTTTACCAATCTAAAACTTTTTAATTCCACACGTGTGTCCATCTAAAAACCTTTTAATGGATACTAAATACGACAGGTTTAAAAAATCTTTTACTAAACAATTGTCGATTGAAACAAAGTCCAATTCCGGACGCGAATCTTTCGAGAGACGTTTCATTTGATATCAAACACGATAAATTTTGATAAACTTTCATTAAAACAATTGCCAATCTAAAAAACATAAATTTTTCATGCGAGCCCTTCAAAAGACGATTCATTTGATACCAAACGAGCTCTTTAAAAGACTTTTCATTTGAAATCAAGCAATGTTCTTTTTGAAGCACTTTTACTAAAACAATTCAGAATCGAAAAGTATTTAATTTTATGCTCGAGACCTTTAAAAGATCTTTTATTTGATACCAAACACCATAGGTATAGAAGAACTTTCACAAAAACAATTGCCGATCGAACAAATTCGAATTCTGCACGCGAGTCCTTCAAAAGACCTTTCATTTGATACCAAACACGATGGGTTTTGATGAATTTTTACTGGAACATGCATACCTGTCAAAAGAACTCTCATATTATACCAAATACAATAGGTTTTGAAGTACTTTCAATAAAACAATTGTCGATAAAAAATGTAGAAGTGCCAAAATTGATTCTAATGTTAGTTACTTGCCGTGAAACGAATTTGCTCAGTTTTACTATATATTATTATCAAGGACAAATTTGTTTGGGTTTTTCCTGTATACTTTATAAAACTTGTCAATTTGACTTTTGTATTAAAACCAATTTCATAGTGGACTGTCAAAAATTTAATTTTGAAATATACATATATCCAACGATTCAGAATACTTAAAGTTTGAAACAATTGACAGTCCTAACGTTTATTTTTTATATTTCGTCTAAAAGTTCTTCCAAAGCCCTTTCATATGATATCAAACACGGTATTCGGAATACTTTAGGTTTGAAACAATTGACGGTCATAAAATTAATATTTTTTTTATTTCATTTAAAAGTTCTTTTAAATCCATTTCATTTGACGCCAAACACGGTATGATTCGGAATACTTTAAGTTTGAAACAATTGACAGACGTAAAATTTATATTTTTTTAAATCTCATCTAAAAGTTCTTTCAAAACTCTTTCATATGACATTATTACAGGTCATGATTCCGAGTACTTTAAAACAATTGACGGTCGTAAAATATATTTATATTTTTTATTTCATCTAAAAGTTCTTCTAAAGCCCTTTCATATGATATCAAATATGATATAATTCGGAATACTTTAAGTTTAAAATAATTGACGACGTAAAATATGTTTTTTTTTATTTCATGTGAAAGTTCTTCTAAAGCCCTTTCATATGATATCAAACACGATATAATTCGGAACACTTTAAGTTTAAAACAATTGATGATCGTAAAATATATTTTTTAATATTTTATCTGAAAGTTCTTCTAAAGGCCTTTCATACGATATCAAACACGATATAATTCGGAACATTTTAATTTTAAAACAATTGAGGATCGTAAAATATTTTTTTTTTATTTCATTTGAAAGTCCTTCTAAAGACTTTTCATATGATATCAAATATGATATAATTCGGAACACTTTAAGTTTAATACAATTGACGATCGGAAAATATATTTTTTTATTATTTCATCTGAAAGTTCTTCTAAAGCCCTTTCATTTCATTCGGAATACTTTGTGTTAAAAAAAATTGACGATCGTAAAATATATTTTTCATTATATCATTTGAAAGTTCTTCTAAAGTCCTTTCATATGATATCAAACACGATATAAGTCGCAACAATTTAAGTTTAAAACAATTGACTATGTTAAAATATATTTTTTTTTATTTCATCTGAAAGTTATTCTAAAGCCCTTTCATATGATATAAAACACGTTATAATTCGGAATACTTTAAGTTTAAAACAATTGACGATCGTAAAATTTCAATCAAATACATATTTTATTTCCGAAAACATTTCGATAAACTGTTAAGAATCATTTGAACGTCATTTCGGACAGTTACACATTTATATTTTTTAAAGATCAGCATTTAAAACACCTTTTCTTGTTTTTCTCAAATCTACGAATTTCAAAACCTGAATCTAGTATATGAGAGGTAATATTGTTCCATTATTATAAATTTGTCAAATTGAAGTTTTCTGTTAAAAAACATTTTTACATACATGAAATCATTTGAAAACAGATCAAAACATATATCCTCAATCCTATAATACCTTAATATATTTACAAAACTCTAACTTGTCTTGAAATTGATATAATTGTGTTAAAAAGTTTTATGCGTAACGTCAATGAATTTTTCTGCTTATGGTCAAATCGTCCGTAGATGTTCTTCTTAAAACATTCAAAGTCACCTCAATCCTAGTTAAAAATGCGTGTTTTTTCACGATTTCTCGCACATTATGCGTAATAAAATTATGAATTAATAAAAAGGATCTCACCCAAGTTGAACACTATCAAACAAAAAAAGTTTGAAATTAATCGGACAAACCGTCTAGGCTGTAGAAATGGGCAATTGGCCGTGATGAATCTAGACAAACATATTTATATACAAACATACCCTTACGCTAATAGTATATGGACTAGCGGTCGGCCTGGCTGCGCCAGGTCTTCACGCTACGCTTCGCG
Organism: Pterostichus madidus; assembly: GCA_911728475.2. Classification (NCBI taxonomy): domain Eukaryota; kingdom Metazoa; phylum Arthropoda; class Insecta; order Coleoptera; family Carabidae; genus Pterostichus; species Pterostichus madidus. The sequence goes on along the minus strand of OU452305.1, from coordinate 20,228,180 downwards.
GATACTGAAATAGAATTCTCTTCTGTAAGAATAGATAGATTTCAAAGCTCTTACATAAACATTTTAAGTTAAAAAAATGCATGCCTTTCATTTGATACCAAATACAATAGGTTCTGATGCACTTTTACAAAAACAATTGCCGATCGAATAATATTTAATTCTGTACGCGAGACTTTGTAAAGACCTTTTATTTGATACCAAACAGGATAGGTTTTAAACCACTTTCACTAAAACAATTTCCGATCGAAAAAAATTCGTACTCTGCAAGCGAGCCCTACAGCACACCTTTCATATGTTACCAAACACAATAGATTTAGATGCACTTTCACCAAAACAATTTCCGATCTAATAATATTAAATTTTGTACGCGTGCCCTTCTAAAGACCTTTCATTTGATACCAAACACAATTTTTATGCACTTTTACTAAAACAATTGCCGATCGAAAAAATAGGGGTTCTGCACGCGAGCCCTTCAATATACCTTTCATTTGATACAAAACACGATAGGTTATGATGCCCTTTTACTAAAATAATTGCCGATCGAATAATATTCAATTTTGTTCGCGAGCCCTTCTAAAGACCTTTCATTTCATACCAAACATGTTAGATTTTGAAGCACTTTCACTAAAACAATTGCCGATCGAAAAAGTTAGAGTTCTGCACGTAAGCTCTTCAAAAGAATTCTCATTTAATACCGAACATGATAAGTTCTGATGTAATTTCACTAAAACAATTGTCGATAAAAAATTTTGCTATTCTACACGCAAGTTACCGATCGAAAATATAAATATTTTGCACGCCCGCTCTTCTAAAGCCCTTTCATATGACACCCAACACGGTATGATTCAGAATACTTTAAGTGTGAAACAAGTGACGGTCGTAAAATTATGATTTTTTGTTTGATGTAAAAGTTCTTTCAAACCCCATTCATATGACATCAAACACGACATGATTCGGAATACTTTAAGTTTAAAACAATCAACAGTTGTAAAATTTAAACGTTTTTAAAAATTGCATCTGAAATTTCTTCTAAAGTCCTTTCATATGACACCAAACACGGCATTATTCAAAATTGAAATAATTGCCTGCTGTAAAATTTCAATATTTTTATTTCATCTAAATATTTTTTCAAAACTCTTTCATAGGACATTAAACACAGCATGATTCCGAATAATAAAATAAATAAAAATGAGCTCGTGCAAGTTGAACTCTATCATACAAAAAATGTATCAAATTAATCGGACAAACCGTCTAGGCTGTAGAGGTGAGCAATTGACCGTGATGAATCCATACAAATATACAAATACGAGTATACAAATATGCAAATTTACAAATATACAAATATACAAATATACAAATATACAAATATACAAATATACAAATATACAAATATACAAATATACAAATATACAAATACACAAATATACAAATATACAAATATACAAATATACAAATATACAAATATACAAATATACAAATATACAAATATACAAATATACAAATGTACAAATGTACAAATGTACAAATGTACAAATGTACAAATGTACAAATGTACAAATGTACAAATGTACAAATGTACAAATGTCTAAATATACAAATATACAAATATAAAAATATACAAATATACAAATATACAAATATACAAATATACAAATATACAAATATACAAATATACAAATATACAAATATGCAAATATGCAAATATACAAATATACAAATGTACAAATGTACAAATGTACAAATGTACAAATGTACAAATGTACAAATGTACAAATGTACAAATGTACAAATGTACAAATGTACAAATGTACAAATGTACAAATGTACAAATGTACAAATGTACAAATGTACAAATGTACAAATGTACAAATGTACAAATATACAAATATACAAATGTACAAATATACAAATATACAAATGTACAAATATACAAATATACAAATGTACAAATGTACAAATGTACAAATGTACAAATGTACAAATATACAAATGTACAAATGTACAAATGTACAAATGTACAAATGTACAAATGTACAAATGTACAAATGTACAAATGTACAAATATACAAATATACAAATATACAAATATACAAATATACAAATATACAAATATACAAATATACAAATATACAAATATACAAATATACAAATATACAAATATACAAATTTACAAATTTACAAATTTACAAATTTACAAATTTACAAATTTACAAATATACAAATATACAAATATTAAAATTTAAATATTTATGCCAATTTTACATTTGTGTAACTTGTCATGATGTAATTACATAGCAAAAATGTACTACAAGAAAAATGTATTTATATATGGTTTTACATATTTATATTCGTCAAGCTAAACCTGATATAATTATAGAAAAATGTGTCGCTAATTTTAAATAATTACAAATTACATTTTTTAAAGTAATTGTTTTAAAAGTAAAAAAAACTTGAATAGACTCGTAAGCACCATGCATTCGCCAGACTCTTCTTCCTATCGCACTCACTTTTTTGTCGCTCTCTTTCTACTAGAGGTCGGCATATTTGAAAATTTTGATATCCGATCCGATCCGACTTGATTCAAGATCCGATCCGATCCGACTCTATCCGCGATCCGATCCGATCCGACTCTATCCGCGATCCGATCCGATCCGATCCGATCCGAAATCCGATCCGAGATCCGATCCGAGATCCGATCCGAGATCCGATCCGAGATCCGATCCGAGATCCGATCCGAGATCCGATCCGAGATCCGATCCGAGATCCGATCCGAGATCCGATCCGAGATCCGATCCGAGATCCGATCCGAGATCCGATCCGAGATCCGATCCGAGATCCGATCCGAGATCCGATCCGAGATCCGGTCCGAAATCCGATCCGAAATCCGATCCGAGATCCGAGATCCGATCCAAAATCCGATCCAAATTCCGATCCGAAATCCGATCCGAAATCCGATCCGAAATCCGATCCGAGATCCGATCCGAAATCCCATCCCAGATCCGATCCGAAATACAAGTTTTTAATGATATACGCAGTGTTATTTAAATCCTTTTATTTTATCATATGACGTAGGTACATTGAAAAATTATATCTCTCTATTTTTAAATACGTGATCAACTACTATCATTATGTTTTGTTTCAAACTACTACGATTTCATTGACGAAAATTTTGCCTTCTTTTATTTAAATTTATTGACATTGACATACGTCAACACCCTTTCTCAATGAAATTAATTTAACATTTTTCTAAACCTAGTATCTTACAAAACATATTAAATACATTTTTATTTAATGACTTCGTAAATAAATCTGCTACTTGTTCTTTATTTCTTATGTGCTGGACATCAATAATTCCTTCCTTAACCTTTTTTCTGATGAAATGATGACGCATATTGATGTGTTTGAGTCTTTTGTGATTATCTGGGTTCCTAACTACTTTTATAGTTGACTGTCTTCGAAGATGATGACAGGCTTGGTTTCCTCATAAAATTGAAGATCAATTAAAATTTGACGTAACCAACATGCTTCGTTAACTGCTATGCTCAGTGCTACGTACTGTGCTTCACAGGACGATAAAGCTACAGTACTCTGCTTGCGTGAAGTCCAGGATACCGATGAATTAAAAATTTTGTATATAAAACCAGAGGTTTCATTAAAATTAAAATCAATAGTACCTTATCTTAGTACATGTTTTAAACATTTCCATAATTTGATATTTGCACGAGTTTGGTAACGACTCAATGCTGTACATAAATCTGGTCTTGTATCAACTATTGCATACATCAAACAGCCAATTAGTTTCCTGAAGCGGAGCTTCGAGTTCATTATGTGTTGTTTCATTTTCTGGCCCTACTACCCAATCTGACTTAAAAGGTATCGATGTCGGTTTACAATCTTCCATTCAAAATTTCGACAACACATTCTTTAGATAAATTGTTTGATTCATTTTTGTTACTCCGTCTTCCATATCTTGACTAATATTTATGCCAATGTAATGTGAAACTTTTCCCAAATCTTTCATTTTCAATATTTTGAACAATTCCTTTTTCAATTCTTCAATTTGTTGATTATTTGTTCCAAAAATCAACAGATCATCCACATAAATTACAACGAATAACTTGTCAGATTTGTTAAATTTTGTGTAGTGACAATAATCATATTTTGTACAGTTAAATGCTTCTTCATAAACGAATTGAATTTTATATTCCAATATTTTGGTGACTTTTTCAAACCATATAAAGCTCTATTTTATTTACATACTTTCGCAGGTTCTTGTGAAACTCCTTCTGGAATACTCAGAAAAACATCTTTAATTTCTCCGTATAAAAATGCACTACATACGTCAAGTTGACATGTAAACATTTTCAATTGATTTTCCACGGCTAACATGATTCTGAGGATTGTCAATTTTGCAACCGGAGAGTAAATTTCCAATAAATCAACATTATCCTTCTGATGGTATACCTCCTTTATCTTTCTTAATTTTAAACACCCATTTGCAATCAATTACATCACATTTTTCAGGTCTCTGTACAGTTTTCCAAATGTCATTTTCCTCCAAAACGTCTAACTCTGCTTGCATTGCCTTCTTCCATTTTCGCTTTCATCACTTTTCATTGCTTCTTTATACGTAATTGGTTCTTTTTTTGTACATCTCTGGTATCAGTAAAGCAAACTTGATTTTCACCGAAACCAAATCTATCAGGCTTTCTTAAAATTTCTATATTTCTCAAATTTCTCTTATTTTCAATATCGGATGTTTCTGTCTCTCGATATTTGATTCTTTTTCTTCGATATTTGATTCTTTTTCTCTCTCTTCGATATTTGATTCTTTGTCTCTCTCTTCGATATTTGATTCTTTTTCTTTTTCTTCGTTTTCAGTTTCATGCAGTTGTATTTCTGTTTTTCTAGGGATAAATACAACATTTCGTGCTCAATGTACTTTATTTTCGTTTTTAAAATATATTCTGTACCCTTTAATATTATCTTCATATCCAACGAAAATACTTTTTCTTCCCTATACATCCCATTTATGCCGTGTTTCTTTTGGTACATGAATATAAACCTCTGTACCAAATTCTTTAAATTCTTTCAAATCTGTATTTTTCTTCAATCATAATTCATAAGATGTGCTTTCCTCTACTAAACTTGTTCAGCAAAGTTTATAGTTATAGTAATTTTTCTATATTTTTTTTCTAAACTGTTTAAAATCGCTGGAATATTAATTCTGAAATTTTTTTATTCGATTAATTTTTTTTTACAATGTAGATTCTTTTTGGTTTTACTGTATATTATCACCGAGGTCAATTTTGGCTTGGTTTTACTGTATACTTTAACAGACTATATGTTTTTGTCTTAAAACTTTATTTGAACATGAAATCAATTCAGCAAAGTTTATTCCTTTTTGTAAAAAAATTTAATTTTTCTATATTTTTTTCTAAACTATTTAAAATCGCTGGAATATTAATTCTGATATTTTTTTATTCGATTAACTTTTTTTTACAATGTAAATTCTTGTTGGTTTTACTGTATATTATCATCGAGGTCAATTTTTGCTTGGTTTTACTATATACTTTAACAGACTATATGTCAAATTGACGTTTTTGTCTTGAAACTTTCTTTGAACATGAAATCAATTCAACAAAGTTTATAGTTACTGTAAAAAAATGTAATTTTTCTATATTTTTTTTTCTAAACTGTTTAAAATCACTGGAATATTAATTCTCATATTTTTTTTTTTGATTAACTTTTTTTTACAATTTAGATTATTTATGGTTTTACTGTATATTATCACCGAGGTCAATTTTTGCTTGGTATTACTATATACTTTAACAGACTATATGTCAAATTGACGCTTTTGTCTTAAAACTTTATTTGAACATGAAATCTGTTCAACAAAGTTTATAGTTACTGTAAAAAAATTTAATTTTCCTATATTTCTTTTCTAAACTGTTTAAAATCGCTGGAATATTAATTCTGATATTTTTTATTCGATTAACTTTTTTTTACAATGTAGATTCTTTTTGGTTTTACTGTATATTATCACCGAGGTAAATTTTTGCTTGGTTTTACTATATACTTTAACAGACTATTTGTCAAATTGATGTTTTGTCTTAAAACTTTATTTGAACATGAAATCAATTCAAAACAGTTCAAAACATGTATCCTCAGGCATCTAATACCTAAATCAAATTACAAAATTTTCACAATTTGTCTAGAAATTGAAATAATTCTATCGAAAAATTCCATGCGTAACGTCAAAAAATGACAATATGTCAAATTGACGTTTTTGTCTTGAAACTTTCTTTGAACATGAAATCAATTCAACAAAGTTTATAGTTACTGTAAAAAAATGTAATTTTTCTATATTTTTTTTTCTAAACTGTTTAAAATCACTGGAATATTAATTCTCATATATTTTTTTTTGATTAACTTTTTTTTACAATGTAGATTATTTATGGTTTTACTGTATATTATCACCGAGGTCAATTTTTGCTTGGTATTACTATATACTTTAACAGACTATATGTCAAATTGACGCTTTTGTCTTAAAACTTTATTTGAACATGAAATCTGTTCAACAAAGTTTATAGTTACTGTAAAAAAATTTAATTTTCCTATATTTCTTTTCTAAACTGTTTAAAATCGCTGGAATATTAATTCTGATATTTTTTTATTCGATTAACTTTTTTTTACAATGTAGATTCTTTTTGGTTTTACTGTATATTATCACCGAGGTAAATTTTTGCTTGGTTTTACTATATACTTTAACAGACTATTTGTCAAATTGATGTTTTGTCTTAAAACTTTATTTGAACATGAAATCAATTCAAAACAGTTCAAAACATGTATCCTCAGGCATCTAATACCTAAATCAAATTACAAAATTTTCACAATTTGTCTAGAAATTGAACTAATTCTATCGAAAAATTCCATGCGTAACGTCAAAAAATGACAGCTTAGGTCTATGATTTTTCAAAACCTGGATCGTGCATATAAGAGGTAATGTTGTTTCTTAACCATAGATTTGTCAAATGGACGTTTTATCCTTAAAAAACTTTTATACAAACATGAAATCAATTGAAAACCGTTCAAAACATATGTCCTCAATCCTCTAATATCTAAATCAAATTAGAAAATTTCTCCAACTTGTCTAGAAATTGAAATATTAATGTAAAAATGTTTCATGTGAAACATCAAAAGTGATTGACAGGTCTGAAAAATTTCTGCTTGCGGTCAAATTTCAAATGCATAGCAACGCGTGCATGCTTCGATCAATGAAAATTTGCAAAGTTTTTCATTAATTTCACGCGGACTGTACTTTCAAAAAATCTGAAATACCCAAAAGGCACTAGTCCCAAACATTCTTTAAATCCTAGAACAAAATTCACAAATCGCACAAACCGTTTAAGCTGTAGCCGTGTCTAAAGTTTGGTTGCCGCCCAGATGAATATATAGTGAATTTGAACGATTAGTATATAGGACTAGCGTTGGGCCTGGCTATGCCAGGCCTTTTCGCTAGGCTCCGCGGACGCTGAAATAAGATGTAATTCATTTACGATCTAAAATTTTTCATTTCTGTACGTCTGTTCATCAAAAGACCTTGTTATTGATAACAAACACAATAAGTTTCGAAGTTCAATCACGAAAACAATTGACAACCAAAAAAAATTACAATCCCTTCAAAAAACCTTTTATTTGATACTACACACGATAAGTTTAGATGCACTTTCACTAATACAATTACCGATCGGAAAAATAAATATTCTGCACGACACCTCTTCTAAAGCGCTGTTATATGATATCTAACACGATATGATTCGGGATACTTTTTTGGTCGAATCTATTGGCGAACGTAAAATTTAAATTTTTTTAAATTCCATCTTCAAGTTTTTCTAAAGCCCTATCAAATGACATGAAATACGGTATGATTCGGAATACTTTAAGTTTGAAACAATTGAGGATCGTAAAATTTCAACTTTTCATTATTTCATCTGAACAAATTTCAACTTTTTTGTTTATTTCGTTAGAATCTTCTAAAGCCTTTTTATATGACACCAAACACGGCATGACTCGGAATACTTTAAGTTTGAAGCAGTTGACGGTTGTAATTTTTTTTTCTCATTTCATTTAATAGTTCTTTAAAAACTATTTCATATGACACCAAACATCAGATCTGGCATGAAAACACTAGACCTGACAACGCTGCTTTCTAAAATTATTTTGCAACCCGGTATGTTCCCATGATTTTGGGACATGTATAACAATAAGGCGCAAATACGATGTATTTTTTTAGCCCGGAACACTCTTAAGGCCTCGTTTTAACGGCGACTACTAAGCACGGATAATAAGGTATCCGTGACGCGGTATACTTCCACCTTCCGCAGCACGTCGTAGATTAAATCTTCGTTTTCATGATAGCACGATTATTTGAAAATTCACAAATATTAAAGCCGCAATGTTATACCTCTAACAGTCCATGTACAAAACTTACATTCATCAAATTTTGCCCATTTATTCTTCATTTTAACAAAAGATAATAGATTTAGCGTTTTCTAGATAGTAGAGTTGAAAGTAATATAACTTGTCAAATGAATCCTTAATTTTATAGGAAAATGGTAATAAATTACGACATTCACATACCTGTCAAATGTCAATCATAATAAAAAACAAAACATAATTCCAGTGTTTCTAAAAACGTAACTAATATAAATAAAGACGATATGGAAAGCAAACACAGATCACGGACTATAGATAGGAATCTGTAATATTCCAAAGTGGTACTATAAGTACAGCGCCCTCTAGTGGTGGGAAGAAGAAATATATTAAATAATTCATATAGGAGGCGGAAATTTGAAATTGCTTCTAAATCAACAACTTCATACTTAATAATAAATTCGTATATTTAAATAAATAAACCGATGTTAAAATTTATTTATATTAAATATTAAACTAGATATAATATTTAGTTAAAATGATAATTAATTTGTAAATTCATAATAAGAACTATTTTACTTATAAAAGTTTTTATTTTTTAATAATTTCTCATACTTTTTATGTACTCATTTTTTTATATTATCACTAATTACACAATTTTTCAAAATTTTCTTCCCATTCAATATTCTGTATACTTCTTTACTATACCCGTATGTAATTAAAATTATAGTATTATGTATAATATAACTAATGTTTTTTTTTTAATCAAAATTTGTAGTTGATCTACTGGTGTCGTACCTTCACAGAAAGTGAAACTTATGAGTTTTTTGAACATGGCTCGCAAATTTCAAGGTTTTTGATGTGCCTGTATTTAGAAAACCATTTATAATATCTAATTTCTTGTTGAATGCTAAGCAATTTTCATTTCATCGAACGTCAGGTAACATAATCTGTGACAATGAGGTGGCAATTTGTCAACTTGGGCTTTTAAATTTGACATACGATATGTTTCTCATTTATACCTGGTCTTAATTTCAAACATGATAGAAAATACCCAAAACAAATTTGCCTGTTCTCATGTATAACCTCAGGACTCATATTACGTAAAGAATCTAAATTTACAACATTTGTAAATTATTTTTGGGATTTGGAAATCGATGTAAGGTAACATCTGTAAAATATATCAATAATTAATAACAAACTAAAAAATATGAATTATTCGTCTAATGCCCAGTTTTATTATACGATAGAATAAATTTACACCCAAAGTAAACTTATTTGGTTTCCACAAATTAATATCAATTCAGTGGCGTACCTAGAGTGGGGCGGTGGGTGCGATCCGCACCGTGCGGCACATATTTTGGGACGGTATTTTTTATATTTCTCGAAAAATTCCTTTATTACTGTCAAATTTAAATATGCCATCCAATGGTAAAAAAGAACCCCCCTATAATTTGTCTCAATTACAATTATTTATTTATGTTTATTAATTTAATGGGGTAATGGCTCAGTGGTTTCAAGTTGGCCAGTGGATCCCGAGGACCCCGGTTCGATTCCCACAGCCGACAAACAATTTTCACCAAGTTAAAATTACCCCTGTGGCTCCCCCATCACTAACATCTTTGGAGGCCGTGATTTGACGGCTGGTAACCGCACTTCACATACATAAATATATCACTTATCGAGATCTGCTTCGGCAGAGCGCCACACCCAGTAATGGGTAAAAGTCGTGATGTTATATTTATTTTATACTTAGTTTTTTCATTTATAAAAACCACAGTAGTGTGTAGAAGGCGTGATGATATATTTATTTATTTTTTATTTTACCATTTGATTGACTTAGAAAGGACGGAAAATTGGAGACCGCTTTGAGCGGCAAAAGTTCTAGGTACGCCACTGTATCAATTTGATGTATTTTATGACAAAACATTTTTGTTAAAAATTTAATGTTATTTGTCAAATTAAAATTTATTTACTCTAAGTAAATTTAATTTACGTTTACAAAACTGGTCATTATTAATAAAGCACAAATATATAATACATACTAGTTGAGATGCAGTCTGGAATACAACAATTTTTGCGCGACTTAATGTCCATTGTTGTCTTTTTCACAAATAAAAAAATTATTGAAGTTTTCTCACAGACAAATAAAATATCTAGTGATAAATCGTTTCATATTTATATCACAAATAATCTCAAATAACAAATAAATGTATGTATATATCCATTAATATACAAAACCAATAATAAAACGAGACACTACCATCACATTCAAAAAACAAATGAAAGCATGTAAAACTGTAATTTAATTTTTTTAAATTAAAATACTACATGCTAGTGTCATCTACCCGAGGGAAGAAAAATTATAACGACGGCCCACTTTGTCCAATAAGAGATTCCATAGCATGAAAGCAAATATACAACCAAAAAAAAATTACATCGTCGGTATCAGCAACCATACTACCATAAACTGTAGATGAATATGCACTTAATATTTTGAATAAATATTTTATACCTGAAGTAAATGTGCCTTACGATCCTAATATTTTACTAAGTATGCCGCAGAAAAGCTTGACACAACGTGTTAAATACTGTAGTTTTACATAGATAAATAAATTAAAGACCAAAATATAAATATCCTGTTCTGCGGAGGAAATTTTTGGAACAAAGTCCGAAATTACGTTGGAGCTAATTTTAGAAATAAGTAGGATGAAAACTGCAAAAAGTCAAGCAGAATTCATTGAAGTATGAAAATGTAAATTAACTGGAGAAAAATAAGAAAATTTATTATTTTCATTTCTGTTAAATTGTTTTCATTACATTTCTCCATATATTCTGGGTCTCTTGTTTTATTCTTCCATTTTTCTATTCCTGTCGTTATTAAATCTTTGTCTATCTCCCGTAACCATGTCGATCTGGGTCTACTCCTACTCCTGGTTTTTCTATAATTTCATCCATTCTTGATTCTGCTATTTCTCTATCTTCTATTATTTCTTGCCCATCAATTACATTACTTTGTTGTGCCTCTATTAATATTACTGTGAAATGTTTGTTCCATATTTGTTTGCATTTTCTTAATTTTCTGCTAATTTACCATTTTTATCTTTTCTACTACATTGTCTTACCTTATGTGTCTGTTATTGCTCATTTACCTTTTGGTAAAATCTCTTTGTATTTCAGTTTAATCCTACTTCTTCTATATCCTCCCATTTATTTTCTATTCATTCCTTCTTATGTTTTTTTATAATTTTGTTATATTTTTCTCTCATTTTTTCATACTGCCCTTGTCTTGTCTTGTATTCGTTATTATCTTTTTTAACCTTGCTTTCTTCTTTTCTTTTATTGCTTCATGGCATTCTTTGCTGTACCTACCATTCTTTATTATTGCTTTGTTTTCATCTTCTTATCCATCTTATTAATATTATTCCAACTCTCATCTGCATCATGCTCTCCGACACCCTGTACAATTAGTTTCTTACCTAGCTCCACCGCATATTTATCTCTTGTACTTTTATTATTTAGTTTATCTATTTTCCATTTTGGTCCAGTTCTTTTGGTATTATTAATTAAAAAAAAAAATTATATCTCAATGTAGCGGTGACCATGAAGTGGTCCGAATCCATACATGCTCCTCTATAGTTTCTAACATCTATTATCGATGATTGCTTCCTTCTTGTAATAAGTACACGATCTATTTGTATCTGATGTTTTTAGTCTGGTGATGCACATGTTGCTTGATGGTTGTGTTTTGTGCTGCTTATTATTAGATTCGACCTCGTTGCTAGGCTACATAATCTTTGTTCGTTATCATGTGTTTTTTTAAATATTATATATTTTCCAGTCAGTTGCCGTGCATAGTGCTTTTTTCTAACTGTGCGTTGAAGTCTCCTAGTATAATTGTCGTGTATTCTTTTGGTATTTTTTTTCTATTTTCTCCTCGAGATTATCATAAAATATATCTTGTTTTTCCACCGTTGCCCTTTCAGTAGTTACATATATATTTAGTATCGATAATTTAAAAGGCTTTGTACTAATTCTACAATAGATAACTCTGTCATTTATTGGTCTGAAGTTCATCACATTATTTTCAATTAATTGAAAATGAAGATAGCCGTCCCATATTACTCTTGCTTCATTTCCTCTGAATAATAAACATCGTAGTTACTTTTATAAATAATGCCTTCTCCGCTCCATCTTATACTGCTCCAAAATCTATTTTATATCTTGATATCTCTGCTATTATTTTTTGCATTTTTCCTGGCTGTAACATGTCCTCACGTTTAATGTACTTATTTTAACCCTACAATCTTCATCTTTCTTTTGACTTTCTTTTATTTTTCGCATTGGTTATTTTGCCTTGTTTTATTTTCGAAATCCTTTTGCGTTGCCTTTAGTCTTATCATTGTTTCCTTAACCTGAGTTTAACATTAATTATTTTTTGTCTCTATTCGTACAAGCTATTGTTCGTTCTTATCCCATTTGTAAGCAACATTTTTAGTTTTTGTTTTTGGTACACTACTTTTATTTATTTATTTATTTTTTTTGTTTCCTGTTGCTATCTTCCTTATTTTCACTTGTATTCTTTTTTCCTTCATTGTTAGGTCATTTTCTATGTAAACTTTACCTTCTTTTAATCCTTTTTTATTTTTTTTTATTCCATATTTTTTTTTTCATAAGTCTCGATTTCCGCTAGAATGATCATTTTATCCTTTTATATTTCCCTACCTTAAATGAATTTACTGCACTGCTATCAGTCGGACTCTTATCTATTCCTGTTATTATGATATTATAGTTTCTTTTTGTTACTTCTTTCCTCTTTCCTCGGTATGTGCTAATATACAATAAAAGAATAGTACTTTAACTTGGCTAACTTTGCGTAATTTTTCCTTGGCTATACATTATATTTTCCTCTGCTTTTCTCAATCTCTATTTTATTTTATTCGGTATACTCTTATATATACTTCGGGGAAATTTATATTTTGTATTTTTTGCAGAGTCCATTGCCATGGGCGACTTGCCCACTAATAAATGGAACAGTGGCCGAGGAATGTGAAAAGTCTTCTGAAACAGCATATTTCTGGTACCGGACAACGTTGGATGCTGCACCATCAATTGATGAACCTGGTGGTCTGAAGTGGTGGATTGTTCTGTGTTTATTACTTTCCTGGATTATTGTATTCTTCATTGTTATGAAAGGCATTCAAAGCTCTGGAAAAGTAAGTACACATCTATTTTAGAGAGAAAAATTGATTTGAACCCAAAACCTATTAAACGTTTTAGTATCGGTGTGGAGTTAACTTCATGCAGCTCTCATTGTAAAGTAGCATTACTTTTAAATAATTTTAAAAACCTTACATTTTGCAGTTGGCTTAATTTGTGGTCGTAGAAAAAATGTTATTTTATGTAACTTAATACACGTTTTTCATACACTCGCTCCGCTCATGTCAGAAAATTCAAAACTAAATAAACGTTTATAAAACTGGTAACATGCTACACCGTAAAGTAAAATAAAATGTAAGTAACTATGTATTTGATTTTTTTTTTAAATTTTAAGATATTAATAAATAAATATAAATATATCATCACGCCTTCTACCCATTATTGCCGAAGCCGATCTCGGTAAGTGATATATTTTGCGCGTGAAGTGCGGTTATCAGTCGTCAAATCACGGCCTCCAAATATATTAGTGGTGGAGGATCCACAGGGGTAGCTTTTGATATTATGAAAATAGTTTTTCGCCTGTGGGTTCTCAGGATCCATAGGCCGACTTCATACCACTGAGCTAGCCACCCCATGAGATTTACTCATATTATCTTGAAAACAGAATTACTTTACCCACGCTTTAAGATCCCATTTAAATGCATCATTATGCATCATAATGGGTATCTTTGCCTACTTATTTTGGTAGACTCAATCACTTGTATTAAGGATAAGGCAACAAAAATCAGATTTCTACGGATTGCCATCTTACAACGATTAAATATTTCGTATCACGATTTCAATCACTTGTGACATGTAATTGGATTAATTCAATCCGATCGAGTTTGATCGCTTACTGAAAGAAAACAACTTTTTAAATCAAATAAATAAATATATCATCAAGTCTTTTACCCATTACTAGGTGTGGCAGTCTGCCGTAGCAGTTCTCGGTAAGTGATATATTTATGTGCGTGAAGTGAGGTTACCAGCTAGGAGTAATTTTATTATTGTGAAAATTATTTGGCAACTGAGGGAATTGAACCGAGGTTCACTAATCCATAGGCCGACTTGATACCACTGAGCCATCTATCCCACAAAATCGCTTTATATGCTCCAAAATATAGTTTGGTGTCATATAACTGGGCTTAAGAACACCTTTCAAACAAAATTTAAAAAAATATAATCGGCTAATGTTTCGAGGAAAAAAGTATTCCGAATCATATCGTGCTTGGTATCATATGAATGTGCTTTGGAAGAGCTGGTGTGCAGAATATATATTTTTCATCGGCAATTGTTTTAATTCAATATGCTCCAAAACCTAATATATTTGGTCAAATAAAAGGTCTTCTGTAAAACTCCCATGCAAAAATCGTATAATTTTCGATCGGTAACTGTTTTAGTGAAATTGCTTTAATACCTATCGTACTCGATATTATCTTACAGAAGTGATTCCTACTTGAATGTCGCGGAGCCTAACATGTCTCACGGCTCACAAGTACTACATGAAGGAACTCGGTATTAACTGCACTATCATTAGTTTCTTACTTCATACCTACCTTTTTGCCCCCGAAATGTTTGTTAAAGAAAAAATTGCCCGCGAGCTAAGAGAAGTTGGACAGCGCTGCTATATACTGAAAGACTTTATTTACTATAATTTCATGTGAGCGGCAACTAAACTTTAGCTACAGCTACAGCTACAGCTTAAATGGTTTCTGTGATTGTGAGAATTTATTTAGGATATAAAAATGTTTGGTACCCGTGCCTTTGAATATTTCAGAATTCTTGGAAGTATAGTCCCAGTAAAATTAATTTAAAAAAAACTAAAGTAAAAAGTAAAAATCTAAGGCTAAGATATAACTAAAAATAAAATTAAGCCTTAATCAATACAAAGAAAAATCTAAATACGTATTTCGAAAACTAAGTTCTCATCGTCAGTAGACAAAACAAGATTACACGACTAGTGAACCAAGCTAGTGGTCAAGGTTGAATCCATCTTGCCGAACAGGTACATACCAATTTATACTAAAACGAAGCAATAAGCCGTGTCTAAGGAACCAATAACTTACAAAACTCACATTCATCAAATTTCACCCATTTATTCTTTATTTAATCAAAAGAAATCAAAGAAGGGTTCTTTCTGTAGACGAGTAGATGTTGAGGTAGCTTACCAGGCTTATCCTTAACTATAAATGAAAATAGAAATCAGTTATATTCACACAATTGTCAAACGTCAATCACATCTAAAAACAAAACATAACTCAGCGTTTCTATGCTTGTAACCAGTATAAACAAATAGCGATATAAAAGAAAATGTTCAATAAAAATACTAAGCTAATATAAAAATGAAAGATAACACTTATCTTAGTAAAACGATATTCAGAAAGTCCGGTGACAAACAGTATATTTTAATCCAATCAAAAACCCAAATAAATTTCTCACTTGGCGGGCGAGTGCTGTTTACTCTGTTGTCTAAGAAAATTTTAATGTGTTGAAAATTGTTTGTCGACTGTGGGAATCGAACGAAGGTTAAGAAATTCAGACCGACTCGATACCACTGAGCCACCTACCCCATAGTATTTATAATATGAAAATGTTTCATAAAAACATACTCTTATTCATTAGGATAATGTATTTTTTAAATATTTTTCTGGAGCCTAACACCCAATGAGATACGAACGCACTACATTTTGTTCTGCGCTATTTTAGACACTGTAGGGCTACAGAAAAACATAATTTATTTTTTTAAACTTTTTGCAACACAATTGAAAATCGCTCGGATTTAATTTGTGATACCTCTATTTCAGTTACTTTTTATATGTTGTTTACCGCGTTCTAATTTGTTTTGGTTTTACTGTATGTTATTACGGAGGACAAATTTATTTTTTATTCGGGTACCTTTATTTTATAACGTAGATTGCCGCGGTGAAATTTTTCTTGGTTTTACTGTATATTATTACCAAGGACAATTTTTGCTTAGTTAACTATATGTATACTTTAAATAACTTTTGTCAAATTAACGTTTTGTCTCGATAAATTTAAATGAATTTGAAATTCATTATAATAGGTCAAAACATATACCCTCAATTCTCTAATACCCAAATCAATTTACAAATCTTCCTAACTTATCTAGAAATTAATATATTGGTATAAAAAGTTTCTTCCGTAATGTCAAAAGTGACAGCTTGCAACGTTATTCATCTCAAAAGTGCCAATTTCAGTGCATAGCAATGCGTACACTTTTCGATCATTGAAAATTTGACAGTTTTTTTTTTAACTAAAAATAAAATTAACCCCTAAGCCTGAATGAATATATTTAAAAATAAACACCGCTTGATTAACTCTGACCTATGCGTTGGTAAAGTTGGTGATACAATCTTATTAATTTCGTTTCCAATTAAGTAACGGTTCACAAACTTCTTTCGTGGCATTTTGATAGACAAAAAATTAGCTGTAAACAAAACAGTTATACACTGAAGTGATTGAAAATTATCGATATTAACCAACTCTTGCTGAATCAAAATATGGCATAATATTGACTCTAAGTACGTTTATATAGTTTAATATTGTGTATTGGAATATTTTATAATCAAACTGCGATTAACAATTCGTTTATAGGAATACAATAAATTGATACCTACGAAAAAATTTATTATCTGTTTAAAATTACACGTTTCGCACTTGAGCGACCGCTAAATATTAATCGATTTTGCTCAAATTTGGCCAGACCTTAAGAAATAAAGTGCTTTATGATATAATAAAAAAGCAGCTTCGATTTTAAACTTTTAATTTTTTTGAACCACCCTAATATATATATATATATATATATATATATATATATATATATATATATATATATATATATATATATATATTGTAATTATTTTCGAATAATTAAATTTGAATAAACAGAATTTTTCACTGACCTGATATTTTGTGTTATACAACAATTGTAGATGCCCGCATTCAGAGCACTTATCTTTAACGTGTTCAGTTTGTAATAAATTTTTTTCTAAGAGTTCTTGAAAGCTATAGGCACTACATATGTTTGATAAATTTTTAATTTAAAATATCTGCAATACTATTAATCCCAGAGAGGTACTGTCAGCGAAAAAGTTGTTCCTTATGAATTAACAAATATTATGCCAAGTTTGAACGGATTCCGTACTGTAGAAATAAAAATATTGACATTTATAATCGCACGCGTCTGCTGACACGTGTATGCATACAGAAATGTCACGCGATGCACTGACAGATAAGTGCCCCGTCAGGTGCTGCCCTACGTAGCGACTTTTGGTAAAGGACAAAATCTGAAGACAAGCGAATTTGACAAAAACGGTTCCGCGCCCACGAAAATCATTGAAAAAACGTATAAACACAACCGGACTCGCATCGTGACCTGTCTCATATGTTATGTGTGTATCAAAACGACTTAAAAATATAGGGAACACACTTCAAAACCGAAGGCAAGTAAAACATTCGGTTTGACGATTCAGGTTAGGTCTAATGTTAGCTGTTAAATAGTTCGCCTATGAACTCTTTTAACTCTTGCCGTCGTCGTGTCGACCGAACGACTTGATAGGCCGAGCCACGGGCGAGGCTTGCAAATTGCGAGTACTGGTAAAACAATTTCTGGACATGTGATACACGTGATTTTTCGATCCAATTGAATTGAAATTGCTGATTTATTTGTCAGTTTTTTATATTGACGCCAATACTAACCTTATCAAAGTCCCTAGTTTTTGCCGGCTTAGGCCGGAAACAGGTTCTGATTGATTTTGAGTTATGCAAAAGTAGTGTTTCTCGACGGGGACACTAAAAAAATTTATCGCCTGTTCAGCTATTAATTTTTGTATACAAATTCACACAAAAATTACAAATATAGTAATAGCCATAACATTGTACAATATTAGATAATTATTATTTTTTGTATAGATGCATATCATCTCAAGTTTGTTATATCTAATTAAGTCGTCAAACATTCGTGTAATGTGGTATTCTGTAAATAAGAATTCTGTTTTTGAATATTTGGTTATTCCATGAATCTAGAATATAATATTCGGCAAATGTATATTCCTCTCTGATTGCATCTAATATAATTTATCGGAAATATTAAGCACAGGTTCAATTAATGTGCGATTAAATAATTGCTATCTACTACAAATATGCAGTTAAAATAATAAAACTTACTCATCCATAAATACATACTGCGTGCCTGTAAGTAATTTATTTACATTGGAAAAACGAAGGTTTTGATTTAGAGATTCACCATTACGATATCGAACATAAGGACGGACTCAAAAAAAATTCAAGGCGGGTGAACATAGTGGGTGTGTGTGTGTATGTATGTGTATGTAAATAAAAGCGTGTATAATATTATCAATAATTAACAAGTCGTCTAAATCGAAAATTAAATTATTATACGACATATTGAACTATGTCAACTTTCTTAATAAAACGTTAACTATAATAACTCGCAAAAAAAGCGATTCAGTACAAATAATAACAAAATTTACATTGTTAAATATATATATATATATACATGTCCACAGACATTTTTCCAGGGGGGGGCGAGTCGCAAAAAACTCTCAGATATACATAAATTTCTAAAATATTTTTTTTACATAACATAAATACAAATACACATAACAAATGGATAAAAAAATATTTAAATTTGTGAAATAAATTACTAGTCTTTATCGTCTGGGTTTGAATTGAAGAGGAAAGACAATTTTCGAGTAACTCTTCCTTAAATTGACACCATTTCTTCAATAAATTCCGATTTAGCAGTTTTACAGTTTTTATTTTCTAATATTTTGTGTCTGTGTATACTAAAACTTAGATTACTCAATTGTTACGATAGGGAATATGTCGCTAGCTGGCCATAAGAATACTGCTGGAAATTAAGTTTCAGCTTGAATTTATTATCTTCAAACTTATAATTTAATTTTTATTTATATATAAATACACAGTGTGGTGGCCACGACTATCGAACACAGAACTTTAACATGTAAAATCATATTGTTTTAAATTTCCTGCTTCCTAAATATTTAAAAGAAAAAGCTTCAAATAAAAGTATGAGGGCATAAAATACGAAATTAATTTTGCATGCTTTGTATCGGCACAAATTAGATCTAAAAATTAATGAAATTGTGTCAAAACTATCGATAGCTATGAAATTGAAACAAAATTAAACAAATGTTTGCCGTTCAATCTAACAAAACTGTCAGAATACATTCTTTATTTATTATTTCATTTATTTTGACAAATAAAACGTCAAACATTTGTTTAATTTTGTTTCAATTCTTGCCTATCGATAGTTTTGAGGCAATTTTCCTCATTTTCAAATCTAATTTGTGTCGTTACAAAGTATGCAAAATTAATTTTGTTTATTGGTTCAGATGCAGAATTTTTTCCCCTAAATTTTTATTTTAAGCTTTGTGCTTAAAAAATTTAAGGATGCAGAAAATTACAAAATTATAGTTTTTATGTTAAAGTCCTATGTTCGAGAGTCGTGGTCATCACCCTAGTTAAAATCCAGGGGGGGGCGCGCTCCTCTCCTTGCCCCCCACTGCGGACGCCCATGCATATATATATATATATATATATATATATATATATATATATATATATATATATATATATATATATATATATATTACTTCATAATGTTGTATTTAAAGAACACCTTGCAATTTTACCATAAACTGTTAGAATTAAACAATAATAATTATTATATTTCTCTATAAATGTTCTGTTTACAAAAACACTTTTTACTTTTTCATTTGACAAGCTTTTTTTTTGTTCCAACTAGCAATAAAAATTATAATACCTGGAAATTATTTTTTTTTGTCTCACATATAAACGAGAATATGACGTTATTTGGAATGGATTATTTCTACTGCTCTACCACACGTTTTCGAACTATCAACCACGGAGTCAAGAGATTCCGCGCTTGAGTAAAATCGCTCGATTTTTATAATGATTCATATAGCTTTATAAATGATTAATATGATTATTTTTTGACGTTTCTCAAAACTAATGAAATGCTTCATTGTATGTCACTTGTCAGCGTTTTAACAAATCCTGTCATTATTATACTAAGAATAAAGCTCTTGTGTTTATTCCCGGGAACAATCTCTGTAGATGCTTTTTTGTTTGTCAAATAATTATTTAAAACTGTCAACGCGCTAAGTAAAATGTGTGAAAAAATTGATTTAATTGTATTTTAGATACAGAAATACACCAACAAATTCTGGAAACAACTTCCAAGAATACATTAGTAAGTAATCAATCGATATGAACCCAGTTTAAAATCTTTTAAGTTGGATGAATTGACCTCAACAGATAAGTCAAAAAATAATCTAATTAAATATAACTCCAGAGTGAAAATAAATTGAAAATAATTCTCCAGTATCTTTCTCAAACTTGTTGCCATTTGGGAATAGCCACTCAAGCCCTACGGACTTTCGTGATTATTGCATGGCAACAAGTTTTCGAAAGATTTGTCGAATTATTTCCAATTTATTTTCACTCCCTTGTTATATTATTACTGAAAATATTGGACGAGGATTGATTATCTGATGAATCTGATGAGTGAAGGTTTTATGATGACTGTAGGGTTCGGGCTGCCCCATTAGATGAGCTATAACGTGATGTTATATACGAGCCCAACTCCATAATAGTTCGGCCGGTCTAAATTTCAAACTTAATGCTTCACGAAAATGTAAAAATTTACTAAAAAATGTTTTATTCTTACAACAAAAGTGTACGTTATTATATGAATCTTTAGTTGTCTATTACTGATAAGATATTTTCAATAGTACAAACGTTTGCAAAACTATAATCAAATAAGTATTACGGCAACTGATTCATAAAAGTTCGGCCAACAAAAAATGTATGTCTTAGAACGGATTTACTTGCGTGTTTTAAATTAAATGGGTGTTAAAACAAAACACAAATGGAAAACAAAACACAAATGAAAAAAATCAATACAAAACTGTCATTGTCGTTTGCCGGTTTTTTTTTTTTCAAATAAAATGGCTCGTTTTAAAGCTTTGAGCATAGATTTAAGGTGGTCTATAATAAATGCTCATAAAAATGGTATTTTTGCAAGAAAAATATCTATTTCTCATTCTGTTGCGAGATCCATGGTATAGAATATTAAAAACTTATATAAAAAAATTGGTGGAATATCTGAAAGTTTGAAAAATGGCCGATCTTCAGCCATTTCTCTTGCTGATCTACGAAGTTTGAAAAGAATTTTGAAAGTAAATCGTTGAGCAAATGCTCGAGATATTAAAACTTTGTGGCGAGAAATGATAGGTAAACAACCACATGTCTCGATAACATTTATTATAGACCACCTTAAAATCTCTGCTCAAAGCTTCACAACGAGCCATTTTAATTGAAAAAAAAAAACCGGCAAACAACAATGACAGTTTTGTAGTGATTTTTTTAATTTGTGTTTTGTTTTCAATTTGTGTATTGTTTTAACAACCATTTAATTTAAAACACGCAAATAAATCTCTTCTAAGACATACAATTTTTGTTGGCCGAACTTTTATGAATCAGTTGCCGTAATACTTATTTGATGATAGTTTTGCAAACGCTTGTACTATTTAAAATATCTTATCAGTACTAGACAACTAAAGATTCATATAATAACGTACATATACTTTTGTTTTAAGAATAAAACATTTTTTAGTAAATTTTTACATTTTTGTGAAGCATAAAGTTTGAAATTTATACCGGCCGAACTATTATGGAGTTGGGCTCGTATGTATATATAAATGATTCTAAATTTACTAATTATCCAGATGTATAAATATATAAAATTATATATTTTTATTTATTTTCTATTATGTTGTATGTTTTATGAATATATATATATTTTTTCAATATTGATTATTTTGATAAAAAATATTATGAAAAATATAAGCTCAAGATGGGAACTATGGCCTCCGTGGACTCTTCCTCGGATCGACCTGTCTATCGAAAACTAAAAGAGTTACAACTTTGCTTCATAGACAAAAATTGCAACATTAGGAGATCTATTTATTAATATTGTTCTTCATTAAAAAATGCATTGAAATCACTAAATACATGGAAAAAATTGAGCTATGTCGATTCTGCGTTCCTCGATCAAATTTCAGTTCAATGATACGAATTAAAGATTTTTAGTGATGTTATTAAAAGAATTCTGATATTATCTACTGATCAGTCTCAACATTAATCTCTGCTCAACAATGCGTATATGTGATGTTATATACTGCAATGAAAAAAATAATATACTATTAATAGCGAAAAGTTAAATATGTGAAAAGCATTTTAAATAAAATGATTTCACTAAAGAAAGTCTAAGAATGACTAGTGTTTAATTATATATATGTTATACACTACATTGTGTAATAAAGCAGTACCTAGTCTTGTAGTAAATTATAAAGAAATATAAATATATCATCACTCCTTTTACCTATTACTGGGTCTGGCAGATCTCGGTAAGTGATATATTTGTGCGGTTGCCGGCCATCAAATCACGACTTCCAAAGATGTAAGTGGTGGGGGAGCCACAGGGGTAATTTTAATGTGGTGAAAATTATTTGTCGGCTATGTCAATCGAGCCGCGGTTCTCAGGATCCAGAGGCCGACTTGATACAACTGAGTCACCTACCCCACAAAATAAATGTAAATGATGAAAGAAAGAAATGGAAAAAATGCTTGATGAATGAGTGTAAAACATAACTTAGATGAAAAACAATTTCAACATATACCATCTACTTCATTTGCAAAGTTGGTATATATCGGTTTAAAACAATATTTTTTGTAAACTGTGCATAGTACATTCTGATTCTGAATTATCTGTAGAACCAGAAATAACCATTTATAGTTCAGATAGTTCTACAGTTCATACTTCAAGAGCAATACAATTAATATATCAAAGGCGTAACAGAAAGTAATATAGAAAACTATAAAAAGTTAAAAACGCTACTTTTTAAACAGTATCATATATTTTAGGAAACTTAAAATTTAAAAATATAATTAAAACAATACATTTCATACTGCAGTAGAACATTATGAAAAAAAAAATTGTACCACAGTCACTTGTACAAAACAGATTTAGAATTAAATATAAACACAATTTGAAGCAGCGGGAAATTTTACAACGTTACAGAAAATATCAACCCATAATTTAGATTTTTTGTAAAAATTTAAATGTTTTTAAATAATTTTTAAAAAATTTCTTGGTTCAAAACAATATTTTGCTGAATACCATCATGTAAATCTTTGTATCGTCGGTGAAACTGCAATACCACGTAAGCCAATTTTTAGCGTTTCTATGAGTAATACATCATTGGAAAGATAATTTTACGCTCCAACATTTGAGCAATAACTTGTAGCTTTATAATAAAATGTAACCTGTGTATTATTTTTCGAAAATGCCACATATAATAAATTCAAATTTGTTGCCATGAAATAACACGTAAGTCTTAATAGTTTAGTTGCATATAAGAAGTGTTCTGAGTATTAACAAGATTAATAAAGTGTGAAAAATTATGTTATTATATTTATATTTTTATATTTTTTCATAAATATTAGTTAAAGAAAGGGCAGATGATAAAAGCAAGGTAGAATAAAAAATGTTCAGATGATATAATAAAAAATATATTTTACGATCGTTAATTGTTTTAAACTTAAAATATTCCGAACTATATCGTGTTTGATATCATATGAAAGGGCATTAGAAGAACTTTCAAATGGTATAATAAAAAATATATTATATGATCGTCAATTGTTTTAAATTTAAAGTGTTCCAAATTATATCTATTTGGTGTCAATTAAAAGTTCTTTAGATAAACAGATGAACAGAAATGAAAAGTTTTAGATCGTAATTCAATTAAACATTACTTCAGTGTCCGCGAAAAGGCCGAACGCTAGTCCTATATACTATTTTGATAAGGTATATATATTTATATATATATATATATATATATATATATAAATATATATACCTTATCAAAATAGTATATAGGACTAGCGTTCGGCCTTTTCGCGGACACTGAAGTAATGTTTAATTGAATTACGATCTAAAACTTTTCATTTCTGTTCGTATTATATATATATATATATATATATATATATATATAATATATATTTCTTAAATTTGACTGATAAAGTCTAACTTACCTACTATTCGATTACACCAGAAAGATGTAAAAATGATCCAGAAGTTGAAGATATCAGAGAGCTCTATTATGTTAGTAAAATAATATCTAGCAAATTAAATTTTAACGAATAATTTAAACCCCTTCTCCATAGACAAATAAATGCCAATAAACTGTGATTACCGAACACCAAAACGGTTAAATAAAGATCCTATAATATCTTCGGTGGTATCGAGGCGGCCTGTGGATTTAAGAACCTCGGTTCGATTATTTTTTGGCAAATTCAAAATTCAGGATTAGCTATATTCTTGCTAAAACCGTTTTGAGAATTAGACTGTTAAAGTTTAGAAAATGTTTGCATTAATATTTTGATGAGCAATAACAAGTAAGTTCCAATTATTTTTCAAAATAACATAGCAAAACAATTAAGGCAAATAAAAAAGAACGTAATAGTAATTTTAATTATAGTTTATACAGGAATGTAAGATAATTACGTAATAAATAAATAAAAAAATAAATATATCATCACGCCTTCTACCCATTACTGGGTGTGGCACTCTGCTGAAGCAGATCTCGGTAAGTGATATATTTTGCGCGTGAAGTGCGGTTACCAGTCGTCAAATCACGGCCCCCACACATGTTAGTGGTGGAGGAGCCACAGGGATAGCTTTTTCAAATTACGTAATATTCATAGAAAAATACAAATTCAAGTGACTTAGCAATTAATCCTCAATTTATATTATGTTTTTTTCATTTCCTGTAAAAGTATGTATTTTTACTTACGTGGTATAGCAGTTTCACCGACGATATGTATTATTACTACATATTTCTTGCAGTGATTCTTCATTTATTAAATCATCGCTGATTTTGGTTTCGGTCAAAGGCTAATATTTTACAAAAATAATAATAATAATAATTTTATTTGCATATAGAAAAAACTCTTTATAGATAGATTAGTAAACATAATAAATTTTTGTCTATTCTTTCAAACATTTCATATGATTGCTCTAATTTTGAATGCTGAATTACAATAATTGAAAATATCGTATATCTTTTCCCTAGTTGGTTCCTTAAATAAGTTCATGTTTGCCTCTTATGGATTACCACGAGTGATATATTTCTTTAAATAATAATTTCGGACTGGATTGTACAAAGGACAAATGAAAAGGAAATGAAGTAAGGTATTATTATCATGTAGATTACAGACTCTTCTTTTTTAAATCGTTGGTATAGTCCATCTTGATAAAGATGACACTCGTTAACGCTGATAGTCCTGAGCCATCCAAACAAATTAAGTGCGTTAGGGGCGATGTTATAGGAAAGGTAGTTTAGACTGGTTATATAGGTTTGATACTGAGAATTATAAGTGCAATTTATTATTCTTCTATTGTCTTCATTGTACATTTGTTCATTTAGTGATGTTATTATATTGTCAATTTCTAGTTTTAATGTTATCTTATAGTTCTGCTTTTCTCAAACCAAGCAAAAAAAAAATTTCTTAACAAGGTTTCGATTTTTGTTGTCCTTTTTTTTGCGAAAACCTGATAGATTTTTAAACAAACGCGCTTGCATGAGCCGACCTTGAACCTTCGTATGTATGCGTGAATTGTTTTCCGTCTGTCGGTAGCGTCTGTTGCTGGTAAGCAGCATTTGAGTGAGATAGTGTGTAGTGCTCTCGTCGTCTTTTCATTGCAAGGAAAATGACGAAACGACTGAAACAGCGTTACTGCAACAAATTTTTGTCAGAAACTGGGCGACAGCCAGGTGGAAACCATTCGGAAGATTCAGCCGGCTTTTGGTGACGATGGTATGGGAATCGCATAAATTAAGGTGTGGTACAACCGGTTTAAAGACGGCCGCACATCGGTGGAGAGCGAGTCACGCTCCGGTCAGCCATTAACACTACAAGTACGCACCACAGGATCAAACAATCACCAAAGAGTACTGCAGGTATGTCCTCCGTAGACTATATGACGCTGTGGGGCGCAAGAAACCGAAGTTGTCGTCAAGAGGAAATTGGAGCCTCCATTACGATAATGCTACAGCACATTCCTCGCACGTGGTTCAGACATTTTTGACGAAAAATCTGGCTCCTGTGGTGCAACAGGCTCCTTATCTCCTGATATGGCCCCCTGAAACTTCTTGCTGTTTCCCAAACTCAAGAGGCCATTGAAAGAAACGAGATTTTAGACAAACGAGCACATTATGACTGCAACGACAGCCGAGCTAAACTCCATTCTGAAAGACGCTTTCTCGGAATCCTTCCAACAATGGTGTCACTACTGGAAGAAATGTGTGGAGTCCCAAGGAGACTACTTTGAGGGTGTTTAGGTTTCCAACGCTGCAGATATGCCAGTTTTTTTTTTTTAGCCGAAGGTCGGATACTTTTCTAACAGACCTCGTATTTGTTTAGTTTTCCAATGGAAATGTTCTTTACTTGTTTGTTATTTAGATTTAATAAACTGATGTAACAAATTTTCACGTATCTTTCCTCTGGCATAATAAAAATTTTATACAAGAATGAGAGAACTCTTTTAAAAGTTGTAGATTCCTACTTCTCTTCTGATAGTATAATTAGGAGTCGTTCTTTACCAACTGAAAATAACCTTAAAAAACTGCGTTTGTCCCAATTCGATCTGCTTTGCCAGCAGCGTGTTTAAGCTTTCAACAAAGTGTTCTTTATTGTATCAGAAATTATTCTGCTTGCTGCTAACACCTCTTTGGCGTTATTGTTGAAGGATCCAGAAGATGTAAATATTATTCCTAGGTATAGGTTTTTATTCACGAATTGTATTTCTTTATGTTAACATACATGGGTCATTGTTCTTTTTGTTGATCTTTCTTTATGGAAGTGGATAATAGTTGTTTTTTTCTGCGTTAATGGATAGCTGATGTATGTTACAGTATTCGCGTAACGCTTTTAACTTTCTTTGTATATCCGGTTGTGAGTATGCGATGATTGCAATATCATAAGTATATTGCAGGCAGAGAATGTCGGTTCTATTATTTATGGCATAGCCTTGAAGATTTTTCTGCCTCATAAAGTCTTCTAAGTCCGAAATATACAAAGCGAAAAGTACTGGACTCGTGCACTCACCCTGCAATAATTCCTTTGTTACTCGAATTTCTTTTGATAGTTCGTTGTTTATGCTCATTCTCACAGTTGCACTATCGTAGATATTTTTAATAATTCTAATAAACTTCCCACTTATTCCAAATTGATATAGTTAACTCCACAAGGCTGCATGTGGTACAGA
Source organism: Pterostichus madidus (assembly GCA_911728475.2). Taxonomy (NCBI): domain Eukaryota; kingdom Metazoa; phylum Arthropoda; class Insecta; order Coleoptera; family Carabidae; genus Pterostichus; species Pterostichus madidus. The sequence goes on along the minus strand of OU452305.1, from coordinate 20,200,126 downwards.
GTAGAAAGTCCTTATTTATTTGTTAAAAAACAATGTTGTATGATGGAATTAAGGACAAATATATTGTCTGAGCAAAATCTTCTTTTTCTGAAACCTGCATGAACCTCACATTTGCTTTCTGTATTCTTTCGTTTAAAATGAATGTAAATAGTTTGGTTATAGTATTAATTAGGGCTATACCTCTACTCGTATAGTTTTTCTTATCTATGCGGTCTCCTTTCTTATACAAGAGTGTCATTTTGATTGTTTTTAATTCCTGTGGTAGATCTTCCACCATGAGAAAAGAATTTAACAAATTTGTTATATATTCTATCCACGTTTGAGGCAAATTTTTTAGTTGTTCGTATTCTATGCCATATGTTCCAGGAGATTTGTTATTTTTGAATTTTCTAACTTCGTATATTGATATTTTATCGTCAAGATATGAGTGGTGAACATCAAAGAAAGTTTGGTTATTAATTATGATGTTACTGTCATATCATTCCCGGAAAACTGGGTCCACTCATTTAAGTTAATTGGATTTGATGCAAAAGCTACTTTCTGGAGAGAATTAATTGTTTGCCAAAAGTCTTTTGTATTTGTTACAATTTCTAATTTAAGAATAATTTCTAGTTTAAATTTCTTTTTCTCTTCTTGTTTCTATAGTTTTTTTGCTTAAAAAGTTTGAAATTAATCGGACAAACCGTCTACGCTGTAGAAGTGGGCAATTGACCGTAATGAATCCATACAAACATATATAGATATTTGCCCCTTATGCTAATAGTACGAGCCCTAACAACTATATGTTCGGACGGTCAGCATTTTATTATAAACAGTAGATTTTATTAATAGAGTTATATTTATTATCAATCAGTGTTATATATTTCTAAAGATATGACTATAATGAAACTATTTTGAAGAAAACAAATATTTTATTAATACGGTTGACTTATAATCTAAGTTGTAACAAAAAAACAGGAAAACTGTCTGGCAACTAAATGTTCGGACGAAACCAGTATTTAACGTTTTAGTTCCGAATAACATATCCGTTTGCGTTAATAACAGCCCCAATTCTTGATGGCATGGTTATAACAAGTTTGTAATATTTTTGCACTAAAAATAAATCTCAATTTCTTTTTGCATTTTCGAAATTGTAGAATTTTACTCATAAGTTGTGGATCATCCTCAAGCGCTGTTTCATTTTGTGCCATAATGTCTCTATAACATTGAAGTCAGGATTGCGTGAGGCCAATCCATGACGACAATAATATGATTTGCAAACCATATTTTTGTTGATTTTGCTGTATGGTAAAATGCGACATCCTGCTGAAAAATAAAATTGTTTTCTGGATACAGTTCTTAGATGGTACGAAATAAGTTTTTTTTTTTAAATCCGTTGATATTTCTCTGACTTTACTGTTCCGTCAATGAAGTGCATAGTTCACAGTCGTTTTGCTGACATGCAGTGCCAAACCATCAGAACTTTTGCAAATTTTACAGGTAGGTTGAACAATCTTGTGAAATGCTTCAGTTTTTTTATCTTATTACACGTCTCCGATAATCTTCTAGAAACACGTTAAACTTTGATTCGTCACTAAAGATGACTTTATTCTAGTCCTTTTTGGTCCAGGAAATCCTTTCTTTGGCTCAATCCAAGCATTTCACTCTTTTGTGTCCCTGTTAATAATGGTTTTTCCTTGGTCTACAGAAACTCTGTTTCAATGTTCAAACTAAACTTTGAATAACTATAGCGTACCATATAAAAACTAGGTCCAGACTTAATAATCCACTTCCTAAAAAATTTTTGAAAAATATGTATTCCTTATTCCAAGTTTCAACGAGCGGTAATCTCGCGTAATGTGGATCGTCTAGTATTCTTGCAAATTTTATTCAAAACTCTTTTATTTCAAGATGTTATCATTTGAGGTCTCTAGGTATTTTTTCCAGCGACATTAATGCTACCAGTTATTTTTTTTTATATTTCAGTTCAATGACCAATCAATACATTCGTAGATTCTGCCATATTAAGACGTTTCACTATTTTAAACATTGATTTACCTTCAAGGTATTTTGTGATAATTATCTCACGAATCTTTTGCATTATCGGTACACCGCGAGTCATAATTGTTGTATTAATATTTTTTAATAAACAGAAACAATAACACAGGACTCTCATAGTAACTTGGCAACCATTATATTTTGTTTAAATCATAGCACTCTGTTTTAAAGAAAATTAATTATCAAACGTCCGAACATTTAGTTGCCAGACAATTTTCATGATTTTTTGTTGCAAATTAGACTATAAGTTATTCGTATTAATAAAAATAGTTTCATTATAGTCATATCTTTAGAAATATGTAACACTGATCCATTCTGAATATAACTATATTAATAGAATCAACTGTTTATAATAAAATGCTGACCGTCCGAACATATAGTTGTTAGGGCTCGTATATGGTTTATTTACATTTTCGGTGAAAAGGTCCAATAAAGTAATTGTATTCAAAAGAATGCGAAAGATAGGTTACTCCTAATATTAAGTTTTGTATATTATTTTGGATATATAAGAAAATCCAGTGCAACTCTGTGTTTGCAATAGTAACATATTCAGAGGGAAAATTTGAGAAGATTAAGATACCCCCAATTTATTTACCATATCTGGTTTCTTTTGTGGCTTTTTGTTGATATTTATTATATTTTTTGAGGAACGAGTGGTTTTCTTCTAATTCAGAATGAAGCCATGTTTCTGTGAAACATATAATATCATGTTGTGTTAATATTTTTTCTTCTTCGGCACTAAGATTGTATATGTTTTTATTTTCTTGTACGTTCCAAAATAATATATTGTGAAATTTATTATTTAGTTTTTTCTAAGTTTATTTGGAGACGAATTGCTGTTAGATTTTAGTCTTGTGGTTATTCAATGGTCCTATTTTTACTTGAGAGCCTTCGTTTGTTTTTTGTGACTGCATTTTTTGGATATCTTTATTCGATGTTAATTGTGGCATTCTACTAAGTTGATCACTAATAGTCCTATCTGATAAAGTGTTTAAGACTGAAGGGACAAGGAAAGTTTTGCAGGTTGTGCCGATGTGATCACTTCAGCAGTTACCTTCTCAGCTTCTGTATTCTCTTTATTGAATTCTTCTAAATCTTCTACTGTGAACCTATTTCCGTTTATATATAATACGTTTTGATATAAAGATACACTATGGCCCTTTTTTTAGCGTCCATAAGATGAGGTTTTAGACTCTTCTTTTCGTTTAAGACCTTTGGGAGTAATCTTCTCCAATAGAGATTTTTGAATTTATCAATAATTTAGCATTTTTAAGGATATTTTTCTTCAGATTTTTGAGAGAAACTCCACAAACACTGGTCTTGGTTTGTTATTTAATGGTTTGCCAATTCTCTTGATATCTTCAAGATCATTTTTAGTAATGTTTAGCAGTTTCAAGTTATCATTTATTACTCTTAATACAAGTCCTTCCACTTTTTCTTCCTTTTTCCCGGGATACCGAAGAATATTAGATTTTTATTACGCAATTTTCTTTCTAGCTGTACTATTTGTCGATGTTTTAATTTCAGTTCTTCCTCCATTCCTTCAATTTTAACTTTATTATCTTCCCGTATATTAGTAGTATCAGTTCTATTAAATGAACATAAAGTTTTAATTTTATGAATTGAGGCCATTTTTGCTACAGTTGAGAACACTGTGTTTAAATTACTTAACTTGACTGCACGAGCAAGTATTTACTTAGCTGCAAAATTCGAGCGCCCGACCTAGATTAATATATTGAAGTTTTAACTCACTTTTTATGAATACGAGGGTGGTCCGATAAGATAAAAGAATAACAAAAATTTTGGAAAAGTGGCGATTTATTTTTCAACATAATCTCTTTTGAGTTCGATACACTTGATCCAGCGATGCTCCAACTTTTTTAACTCGTCTGAAAAATACCTTTTCTGGGGGTCTGCAAAGTAGGCGTCCGTGGCGGCGATAAATGCCTCATTCGACTAAAATTTCTTCCCGGCGAGAGACTTTTTCAAATTTGGAAACAAAAAAAAGTCGCACGGGGCCAAATCCGGAGAATACGATGGGTGGGGCAGCAGTTCGTAGCCTAATTCTATCAATTTGGCTGTGGCGACGGCGGAGGTGTGTGCCGGAGCATTGTCATGGTGAAAGAGCACTCTTTTCTTCGCCAAATGGGGCCGTTTTTTCTGCAATTCCCTGTGATAGTTTTGCTCTTCTCCAAGTAGTCGATGTAGAACACACCTTTTGAATCCCATCACCTTTCCGGCCGATAGTACAGTCTTCGCCTTCTTTGAAGCAAGTTCGCCGGGTGAAGTCCATTGTTTCGACTGTTCCTTGGTCTCTGGTGTGTACCAGTGTACCCATGTTTCGTCGACGGTCACGAAACGACGCAGAAACTCCTTCAGATTGCGTCTAAACATCGTCAAACTCTGCTCTGAAGTAACCTCACGGATGCGCTCGTTGTCTGGAGTGAGCAAACGCGGCACCCATCGTGCCGACAGTTTTCTCATACCCAATAATTCATGCAGGATATGACCCACGCGGTCTTTTGAGATTCCTACTGTCTCTGCTATCTCGCGCACTTTCAATCGGCGGTCTGCCAATACGAGATCGTGGATTTTTGTTACGTTATCCTCCGTGGTAGCCGTTTGCGGGGCACCTGGGCGTGGTTCATCAAAAACCGACGTGCGACCACGTTGAAACTCGTTAAACCAATTATTGACGGTCGCCATCGAAGGAAAAGAGTCCCCCGTACACAGCATGTAAGCGTTCTTTGATTTCGCTGCGCGATTTCCCTTCCAAAAACAAGAATCGAATCACCGACCGATATTGTTCTTTTTTCATTTTTCTCAAATCTGCGGACACGCTCGCTTCCACACGTGGTCAAAACAAAACTACGCGTCCGATTCTGCTGAAAATTTAACAGTAGCTGTCTACGAGAATGTTCTAATCGATACAAAATTGCTCTTGCGATAGTGGTGCTATCTGGCGGTGAGGCTAAGTACTTATCGGACCGCCTTCGTATAGTAGTCTTGATGAGAACGTTGTATTATGATAGGTATTACACTTTAAATTTTTCTTTTATTTTTGATATTTTTCTATCCATAATTAACAACAAATTTTAATATTTTGTTGAGCACTTTTTATCTCTAATCTTTCTCTTATCAGCGCAATGAAACCAATTTTTCAAAAATAATAAAAAGTTAAAATGCAATAATTAAATATTCATAAAACATTATTTAAAAGAGCGATTGTATGACGGATAATATATTAAAAATAAACTGCGATTTCACTACGCCAACTAACTTTGAGTTTTCCTGTAGAACCTGATTTACGTTAGAAAATACTAATCAAAATTCTTCTTTCACTTCGTAAATTTTTAAGTTAAATTTGTATCTTGTAATACGAACTGAGCAAGATTTCCGGTACTGCCATTTGCGCTATCTATAATATAATCGTATCATATGTCGTATGATGTCTGTGTCAATTTGCGGAGCATATCGAATTTATTTATCTGTTTCTCTGTAAAATACGTACTTAATCTTAATCTTAAGTATAGTGAAGGAGGTCTACAGCTTATTGTGGAATCCGAGTCACTCGGACACAATTGTATTTCTGGATATAGATAGAAATCAACAAGATTTTAACACACGTTCTCTTGCTTGTTAATAAATAACCGCAAGTTTTATCTCGATTTCATTCATAGGGCTACGATTGCCTTTATAAGATATGTTAAATATTCTATAGAAAATAATTAATTATAAGCTATTTATTGTATGTATATTTTCAGGTGGTGTACTTCACATCAATGTTTCCATACATAGTCCTCACAATTTTCTTCATCAGAGGAATAACATTAAAGGGCGCCGGTGCTGGCCTGGTGCACATGTACACACCAAAGGTATGAATAAAGTGCCTTATAAATATAGTCGTAAGTTTTTCTTGAAATATTAATATAATTAATATTTTTCAATCTCATCGGTATATTTTAGCGAAAAACGAGATTTTTGCCTATTTGATTTTCAATCTTTCAAAAATTACCGCGTATCGAATTATCTTTTGCTCTAAGCAACATCGTGTTCCAAATCATAACAGTCAAGACAATTTTTTCAGCGTTATCATTATTGAATTTTAGAAGATAAAGAAAACTAACATGTTAAGTGACCCTCCTTCGGGATAAGTATTGAACTCGTATGTCGTAGGAAGTTAACTCGTGTGTCATCTTACTATGAAGTTCTTAATTGTTAATAAACAATTAGATGGTTTAGTATATTTAGTTGAGTTTATCACTCGTGTCTTTTATTCTCTGAATTAATTGTATTTTTTTATTGAAATTTGTATGAATTGTATTAATGAATGAAGTTATATAGTATCATTCTGTTTAAGTGTGAATATATAAGCTTTTTCAAAACAAAACAGATATAAAATACATGAAAATATCTCGTATTTAACAAAAACACTGTTTGTTAAACAAGTTTTCATTTATTTTATTTTTCATTTGACCATAATTTGTTGTTTATTGCTATGTGAAATATAGAGGGTCTTTATTTTTATATTAGACATAGGAGAAAAAATTATACATTTTTACATGTTAATTTGCCATAAGAAGACTTATGATCGAAGTGGCGAAGGCAAAAATGTAATCAAAATAATTTAATTTTACGTCAATACGCTAGTTTGACATAATTGATTTATTTTTTTCCTTCGCCACTTCGATCATAAGTCCTCTTATGGTAAATTAACATGTGAAAATTTAATATTGTTTCTCTTATGTATAATCCCAAAAAAACAATTACATTGTTAAAGGTACGCCAAGATTGCGCAGATTCGCGCCCTCCCAGAAAAAAAGATTCTCTCCCTCAAAAAGTTGACTATTTTACAACCTGCCCCAAAAATTATAATATCTATATATTACAGATTTAAAAAAAAGTTATATCTAATTAAGCTAAGAAAAATATTCGAATTGAAAAAACCTTATCGACAAGTTTTAAAAATATCGGGCCAAATAAAAAAAAATTAATTAAAAAAAACCTTGGCTACCCCAGTGTTTAAAATGTTACTTAAACTGGTAACTGGTAACTACTACAATCATGTATTGGAATAATAATAAATAGAGGGGGTCGGCCTGGCTTCGCCAGGCCTCCCGCTAATCTCCGCGGACACTGAAATAGAATTAACTTCAGTATGACAATAGACACAATATAAATTTAATTATTACGAATCTAAGACTTTTAAATTTTACACGTCTGTCCATCTAAAAATCTTTTAATATATACTAAATATGACAGGTTTTGAATTACTATCACTAAAACAATTGCCGATCAATAAAAATTCAATTCTGCATGCAAAACCTTAAAAAGACCTTTCATTTGATGCCAAACACGATAGGTTTTAAAGCACTTTCATTAAAACAATTGCCAATCGATAAAATTCCAATTTTGCATGTAAGCCCTTCAAAAGACCTTTCAATTAATACCAAAGACTATGGGTTTTGATGCACTTTCACTGAAACAATTGACGATCGGAAAGTATTAAATTTTGCACGCGACCCTTCAAAAGATCTTTCATTTGATACCAATCACGATAGATTTTGGAACACTTTCCTTAAAACAATTGCCGATCGAAAAAAAATCAATTCTGCATGAAAGCCCTCAAAAAGACGTTTCATTTGATGCCAAACACGATAGGTTTTGAAGCACTTTCATTAAAATAATTGCCAATCGATAAAATTCCAGTTTGCTTGTAAGCCGTTTAAAAGACCTTTCAATTGATACTATAGACGATGGGTTTTGAAGCACTTTCACTAAAACAATTGACGATCGAAAAGTATTAAATTTTGCACGCGAGCCCTTCAAAAGACCTTTTAATTGATACCAAAAACGATTATCGGCAAATAAAAAGATAAATGGAATTACAATTTTCGAATATTGACTCAAACTTTAAACATATATTTTACACAAATTTGATAACTCGCAATGTCAAAAGTCAATAAATTTTAGTTTTGTACTTCTGGTTTTGCATCAGTTTCCGATCGACAACGAAGCGAGCTCGAGAGCCGAAGTTGTGGAACTGAGCGTAAGGTGCTGCCGCCAGTCGGACAAGTCGCAAAAAACCAAAGTCTGGAGGAACGAAAAATTGATTGAAAAAAATCTTATATATTGAAATATAGCTTGCAAAGTAATAATTATTGCAAAAATTGTATCTAATACAAACAAGGGTGTTATGTCGTAAATTATCATATGTTTAACAAGATTAATTTATCGGCTAATAAAAAGATAAATGGAATTGTTTGTTACTGTAATATAGACAGTCAGTGTGTCGCCGTAGGCTGCTTGATCTTGGCGTCGACAATTAACGCCTGTCTTGAAATAGAAAAAAATATCCTGTATAAACAACTTCATGACGACAGAGACGGGAATTATGATTCATAACGTCCGCTCATAATTTACTTTGTACACGCTCGTAGTAAGGTTCATTTTCTAATTGAATTTTGTTTCAATTTAACTAATTTGTAGTTAGTTTTAATTAATGAAGATATCTAGTGACAAATATTATAAAGAAATTAACGATAATCGGTAACACTGTACTCGACATTATTTACTGATTCAAAAACCTAGTTCCTGAATTGTCAGCTTATATTATTAATATTTATAAAATTAATATTAGTGGTATGTTATTATTACTAGTACATAATAATATTGTTTATACTGATAGATATTGTAGGTGATGAAGCTTAAAGAAGTCAAATTATGATATACAGGCAAAAATATGTCAGAGAGAAAAACACTGTCCTAACTGTATCTGTAAAAACTTTCTTTGAAATATATCCTTTTGATTTTTTGAAATACCACTAAACGATTAAAACGAGAAATGTCTTTGCTAAAAAAATTTCTGAAATATCAAATTCTTCGTCCATCATCTCCAAAATATTCTTATACGAATTACTATAATCATAATTATTATACATTATCATCTACATGATGCCCTTGCATAAAGTACCATTAAGAGAGTGATTTTTATTAATGTTTTAACTTCTTCGTTAAGCCTACATACTTACTGCATTTCATCAAACTAAATAACCCGAGAATGGCAATGAGAACTTCAATTATATTGTTTGCGCGATGGAGAACAAACTCAATGTATCTAAACGTTTCCAGAAGCAATATCGATGCTGCATATATGCATATATGCATGGAGAGGCTAGCTCAGTGGTATGAAGTCGACCTGTGGATCCTGAGAACCCTGGTTCGATTCCCACAGGCGACAAACAATTTTCATAATTTCAAAAACTACCGCTGTGGCTCCTCCACTACTAACATCTTTTGGGGCCGCGATTTGACGACTGGTAACCGCACTTCACGCGCAAGATATATCACTTACCGAGATCTGCTTCGGCAGAGTGCCACACCCAGTAATGGGTAGAAGGCGTGATGATATATTTATTTATTTTTATTTATATATCCATAATTCCCTAGGTCCGCAAATCAAATCTCTGAAAAGTATCGTATAACCGAATCCGATCCGATCTGAAGTCGTATTTCGGATCGGATTTTATCAGAACTCTCTCGGATCGGTTCCGAACCAAATATTGGATAAAATATTTGATCCGAAAGTTGGATAAAACATTCAATCTAAAAGTCGGATGAAACATCCAATCTGAAAGTCGGATAAAACATCCAATCTGAAAGTCGGATAAAACATCCGATCCGAGTTTCGCATACAATATCCGATCTGAAAGAAGGATAAACCATCCGATTCGAAATTTATATTCACAACATATAAATTCAAATCCCATTTTAAAGAAATGATGACGCTACATAAACTTGATTTCCAACACTCCTCAATTCATATCGGTGCATCTATTTTGTAATTGGCGCTATAACCCAGAGGGCAGCACATAGATACTTTTATATTCTTTCTCTCTCACTAATATGATGTTCTATTGTTTTAATATGTTAGTAACGGTTTGTTTTGTGTCAGTGCACATTTAATTGTATTTCGTTCCTTAATAAACTTTTTCATATAATTCCTGTCGTTTTTGTCACTCGTCACACCGAGCAACTCAACAGGTTATGGGCCCAGGTGGAATTGAGAGTGACAAAACACAGTGAAATTTGGTTGTAGTTGAAAACCAACTGGAAACACGCGCATTGACGATTTATCTACAAAAACGACACTCCGAAATGGTAACTATCAACGAAGGTGACAACGGCGAAATTCGAGCCCGGAAAATCGCACAACAGATCAGCCACGCAAAAGCCGATCGCAAATGCAGGTCTCAAATAATTCAGCGGATCGCGGATAGTCATCTGGAGTACGCGAAAGACAAAGACACAGCCTTTGACCTGTGGAATTCCTTGTGTGCGGCATTTGAGAGAAAAGGGTTAGCGAGTCAATTGTTACTACGTAAGTCACTTCTAACTTTAAAACATAATGTTGTAATTGAGCTTCTGGTCGAGCATTTTTTGAAATTCGACAAAATGATCAGAGAACTCAAAAATACAGGTGCTACCCTGGAAGAATCCAATGTAATTTGTCATTTGTTGTTGACCATGCCCAAAGAATATAGTAATGTGGTAACGGCTCTGGAAACGTTATCACCCAATGACCTTTCGTTAAGTTTCGTGAAAAGCAGACTACTTGACGAGGAATCCAAACGAAAGGAGTATAGTAACGTGAAAAATAAATGTTACGATATTCCACCTTCCCATGCATTTACATCCCAAACCTCTGTTCGTCGGTCGAACATAAACAAAAACAGTTATAAAATCGGCAACTATAATTCCAATGTACAGAAAAGTAATCAGTTTCAGTGTCATAATTGTGGGCAGTGGGGACACAAACGGACTGAATGTCAAAAACCCAAAAGAAAAAATCAGTCAAGCCATAATAATGCTGCTCACATGGCAACTGAAAACGATGATGACCAGGAGAATCCTACAACTTATCATTACTCATTTCTAACTGACGCAACCACTATGACAGGAATGAGTAGCTGCTGGGTTTTGGACTCAGGAGCGACGGATCATCTGGTGAACTCCGAGTCACTCGCTACAAACTTGAGGAAACTTAAAGAACCTATTCAAATAAAAGTGGCAAAATCAGGGTCATTTTTGGAATCAAATGTGAGAGGTGATGTTCAGGGATACGTAAATGTGGAAGGTAAAGCACATCTTATAACAATTAAAGATGCTCTAGTCGTTCCAGAAGTTCAGCATAATTTACTATCGGTACGCAAATTAGAGCTGAATGGATTGGAAGTTTCGTTCAAGAACGGAAAGGGTATTATATCCAAAAACGGTAAAGCAATTGCGATTGCTAAAAGAAATCTGAGACAGCTATACGTGTTGAAACTGTCATCCCATCAAGAGGAAGCCCAAATTTGCATAGAAGAATGGGACATCTCAACTTCAATAGCCTGGATAAGTTGCAGCATCTCGTCGACGGGATGAAGATCAGAGAAGACAAGGAATCACGGACTAGATGTCATACTTGTATAGAAGGAAAGCAGGCTAAGGAACCTCATGACCAACCTAGGAAAAGAACTCGACGACCACTGGAACTAATCCACAGTGATCTCTGCGGACCGATCAATCCAACTTCACAGGATGAGAAGAGATACATCGTCACTTTCATCGACGACTACACTCATTTCACAGTGGCTTATCCTATGGAATCGAAGAAGGAAGTACTTCACTACTTTAAGGTCTACGAGGCAATGGCTACTGCACGTTTCAATCTCAAGATCAACCGTTTTAGATGCGATAATGGGCGAGAATATATTTCGCAAGAAATTCAGGAGTTTTTCGAAACAAAAGGAATCCAGTTCGAGTTCACAATCAGGTACACACCGGAACAAAATGGTGTGGCCGAACGAATGAATCGAACTATTTTAGAACGTGCCAGGTGTATGCTCCTGAACTCCAAACTCGGGAAAGTTTTTTGGTCTCAAGCAGTACTATGCGCTGTCTACCTTATCAACCGAAGCCCTACTTCGGCATTGAATGGACAGGTACCAGCAGCTATGTGGTTTGACGAAAAGCCCAATCTAAAAAAAAATAGAGTTTTTGGCTGTATCGCGTTCTTGCGCGTTCCCAAGGAGCTCATCAGAGAAAAATTTCAGTCAAGGACTATGAGATGCTACTTGGTCGGATATTGTCCAAACGGTTACGTGCTTTGGAGTCCGGAAAAACGAAAGCTGATCAACGGAAAGGACGTCATTTTCGAAGAATCTCGATTTACGTTCGAGGGAACGACGAGCAAGGACTGGATCTACGAAGAGGAACCGGACGAAATCGATCAAGGATCAAAGGAGGAAGCAACGGACAATCTACCTGGAGAAGAGGAACCCAGAGGAAGCTCAACGCAGAAGGAACCATCAGAAGACTTCGTTGGAGACACCGTGAACCACTTTGAACCGGAGACTCTTCGCAAAAGCACTAGAACTAGGACGAAACCTCGCTACTTAGAAGATTATGCTACTATCGCCTGCTTCGCAGAATCCTTTGTAGACAAGGTACCTGGTTCATTCGAGGATATACCCAACTTCGACGAAAGGAAGCAGTGGATGAATGCAGTTCAGGAGGAACTGAATGCCCTGATCAAAAATGAAACGTGGGAAATGGTAAGGGCGCCTACTAGTAAGAAGATTATTAACTCTAAATGGGTCTTTAAAATTAAACACAAACGCTTGAAACACATAGATGTCAAATACAATTTTATTAGAGATCTTGTTGAAAAAGAGTTTATCAAAGTAACTTATGTAAACACCAAAAATCAAATTGCGGACATATTGACAAAGTCTCTTCCGTATAATGTATTTGTTAAACTTCGTATTGAAATGGGAGTGTGTGAATTTAACTGATATTGCTTATTTTATTGTCATATATTTTTCCTATCTAAATACTATGCACCAATATGAATTGAGGAGGAATGTTGGAAATCAATCAATATCGGTGCATCTATTTTGTAAGTGGCGCTATAACCCAGACGACAGCACATAGATACTTTTATATTCTTTCTCTCACTAATATGATTTTCTATTGTTTTAATAATGTTAGTAACGGTTTGTTTTGTGTCAGTGCACATTTAATTGTATTTCGTTCCTTAATAAACTTTTTCATATAATTCCTGTCGTTTTTGTCACTCGTCACGCCGAGCAACTCAACAACTTTGAAGTAATTCATCCCTAGAAATGTAACAGTTTGCTTAATTCAGTTAATTTTGTCATGTGCCGAATTTATCTGAACTGATTTAAGTGAACCAAGTGGCAAATGGAATACAGCTTTCGCTATTAGAAATATTTTGTAGTCGTCTGAAAAATAGTGTACATAACTTGTTTATTTTAAATCACGCGACGCCACTTTATAAAACTTAGCAAATATATATATATATATATATATATATATATATATATATATATATATATATATATTTGCTAAGTTTTATAAATTTAAATTTTTTTGATATAAAATACGTTTCATTTGTGTATTTCATCAAAGCGCAAAAGTTAATTAAATATTTGTAATATTCGTAAAAATAAAGCTATCCATGAAAAAATAAAAACAATTATCTACTGTCCAAATTTTTGACGTTAAAATTGAGTCACAGACAAACAACGTAAAAAATTAATGATTTTTCACACGGAATTTGTATTTTTGCCAAAAATATAAATACTTTGTATTATTTTACCAGCTATTACCCGCGACTTCGTTCGCGTGGTCTACAATTTAATGCGAGTACCCGGCATGCGTTGCATTGCAACTCAAAGAAAGTGTTTGTGTACAGCTGTCCATGTGAGAAGCATGGGTTTTCCAAATTAAGGCCCGTATTTATGAACGTTCCTTAGGAGTTCCTTAGCTTAAGGTTTCCTTAGTTACCATTCCTTAACCAAATTCGTATCTATGAACCTCCCTTAGTTGTTTTCTTAAGGAATCCCTTAGGACTTCCTTAAATTTGACACTTCTGTCCTTCCTTAACGTCAAGGTAGGTTTCTATCAACCTTAGCAGTTAATTTTATACCATTATGGAGAATAACAGGGGCGCTTTTTTACAAATTTTGCAATATGTGGCTGAAATTTCTCAGAGAGTACCTAAAAGAGCATGTTGCTCAACATTTGTAATAAAATTATTAAACTTATTTGTAAAATTTTGCTGTATAAAATAATTATTTTTAAATTTATATTCCACATATTCGAAAATTCTTACAATTGCTTTACATTTTCATGCTATTTACAATCAAAAATCTATCACAAAATCATGTATTGCATGCTCGCCAAAACACAAATTCAAATTTCTTTCGTACATCAAAATAATGAAATATTTCAAAATTTAAGTAATTTATTAAGAGGATTTCAAAAAAGAAAAAAACAATCTAATTTAAATCATATTATTTTTAAATATTTTCTAATTTTATTTTCTTAATTTCTAATTCAATTTCGGCCTGTTTACGCCTTAGAACTTTTGCCTTATAAATTTCTTTAGCAGCTTCGACTTTTCACTTAGCTTCTTTCTCCAATAGCATGGAAATTTTCTCACCATCGTTAATTTGGCATTCTATCCATTTAACCCTTATATCTATTTCTTTTTTTATACCCTCCCCTCCTTGTTCTACTAAGTACTTCACTTTCTTTATTTTCTGGTATTATTTACATCTTCCACATTTAATTCAAGAAAAAATAAATAAATTAAAATATGTACCTATTTTAGGATTCAATATATTATCGTCTAAAAAATAAAATTAATTTCGTCCTGCCTCGCTTAGACTGATCGTATCGCTTTCTATTTACACATTTTATTTCTGTGGCGAAAGTTCCATTAACAAAGTCTGTAATATCAGTAGAAATTTATTTTGATGCTTGGTCTCCACCTGTACGTAAAACGTATTGTTTTACAGATGCAATGTCTTTTTTTGCGCTCAGATTTTAAATTGTCCCGCAAATGGTTTTTTTGGTTGCGAAAATTAAATATAAATTCATGCGATATATTTGTTGTTATTACAATTTATTGAGTACCTGCAGCTTGATGTTCTGGAATAGAATTAAATTCGGTGGTATTTTTATTTTAAAGGGTACCATTGTCTGTCTTTTTATCTTCTATATTATTTTATATAATTCGTTTGAATATTCTTTTTCTAGCAAACTGAAAGAAGATGTTTGTTTTCTTCTTTTATCTTTCATTTATAAAATATAATGACAGCGATAATACGTAAAAATATTTTGACAGATACTGTCAGATATAGGTAAATTTTCATAGTAACACAATTCATAATTCTTATTGGTTGTTCTTATGACGTTTTCTATAAAGGACACCTTTTTCGTACCTTAATAAAGGTTTCCTTTAATAAAGTAAAGGAAGGTTTATAAAATACCATTTCAGTTAAGGAAACCTTAATCTCAAGGAGTACTTAAGGAATCCTTATTAAAAGTACACTTAAGGGTCAGTAAAGGAACTCCTAAGGAGCGTTCATAAATACGGGCCTTAGTCCACACACTTGTAGCGATTGTCCCTGTGCTTTGTTGATGGTCATTGCAAATGCGAGTCGTACCGGAAACTGCAAACGTCTGAATTCGTCTGGCATAGGACTGAAGCTTTATTATACCTATATGTTAAGATTGGTTCTCGTCTGTACCTATATACCAAATTTGAATTGAATCAGTGCAGTACTTTTCAGGATAGCTAGCGGCCATTTTGATTCAAGACGGCAGTCTGAAGCTTTATTATACCTGTATGTTAAGATTAGTTCCCGTCTATGACTATACCAAATTTGAATCGAATCAGTGCAGTACTTTTCAGGATAGCTAGCGACCATTTTGTTTCAAAACGGCGGACTGAAGCTTTATTATATCTATATGTTAATATTGGTTCCCGTCTATGACTGAACCAAATTAGAATCGAATCAGTGCAGTACTTTTGAGTTTAGCTAGCGGCCATTTTGATTCAAGACGGCGGACTGAAGCTTTATTATACCTGCACGTTAAGATTGGTTCCCGTCTATGATTATACCAAATTTGAATCGAATCAGTGCAGTATTTCTTAAGATAACTAGCAGCCATTTTGTTTCAAGATGGCGGACTGAAGCTTTATTACACCTATATATTAAGATTGATTCTTGTCTATGCCTATACCAAATTCGAATTGAATCTGTGTTGCACTTTTCAAGATAGCTAGCGGCAATTTTGTTTCAAGATGGCGGACTGAAGCTTTATTATACAAGTATGTTAAGATTACATCCCGTCTATGCCTATACCAAATTTGAATCGAATCAGTGCAGAACTTTTCAAAATAGCTAGAGGCCATTTTGTTTCAAGATGGCGGACTTAAGCTTTATTATACCTATATGTTCAGATTGTTTCCCGTCTATACCAAATTTGAAGCGAATCAATGCAATACTTTTCAGGATAGCTAGTGATCATTTTGTTTCTAGATGGCGGACTGAAGCTATATTACACCTATATGTTAAGATTGGTTCCCATCTATGTCTATACCAAATTTGAATCGAATCAGTGGAGTACTTTTCAAGATAGCTAGCGGCCATTTTGTTTCAAGATGGCGGACTGAAGCTTTATTTTACCTATATATTAAGATTGGTTCCCGTTTATGTCTATACCAAATTTGAATCGAATCAATGCAGTACTTTTCAAGATAGCTAGCGGCCATTTTGTTTCAAGATGGCGGATTGGACTTGTGCTAAGTCAGAAACCTTCGCGGGCGTGCGCACAATAACTTAGCAAAGTTTCATCGCTATCGGATGAATGGTATAGGAACGCATACGGGACAAACAAACAAACAAACAAAAATTAATTTTTATATATATGTAGATAAATTAGTACTGTTCTTATTTTATTCTTATTTAAAAAAATTCAATGAAAGTCATTTTAGTTTGTAAACATAATTTATTTTATGAAGAATCAGCTGGTAGTAAAAATTAAAATTATAGTAAATAGTTTTTCCATTTTCGCAGTCTATTATAAAAACTTTATCTTACATGAAATAGCTGACGATCATTTATATTGTGACACTCATTTACAATAGCATTTTAAAATCTTCCAAATCATTTAAATTTTGTTTGAAAATATTATTTTTCAGAAAACCCCACAAAAAAAAATCGCACGGACTTAAATCAGGTATTCGTGCCGGCCAGTGAATAGGTCCATTGTTACCTATCCAAGAATTTGGAAACGCTTCATTTAAAAATGTTTTTACTTCACTAGTATTATGAGTAGGGCATCCGTCCTGTTGGAACCATATAATATTTTTATTTAACGCTTCTAACGCGGGTCCAATATCTTCAGTTAATAAATGCAAATATACTTCTCCTGTCAAATTGTTAATAAAAAAGGGACTAATAATATTTGAACCTACAATGCCCGCCCATACATTTATTTTCCTTTTATATTGAAACCTTGAACGTAGCACATTATGGGGATATGTTTGAGACCAGTATCTAAAATTTTTATTATTTGGTACACCGTTTAATATAAATGTACATTCGTCAGTAAATTCATTGTTCGCTTTATATCACAAAAACGTGCTCTTTTTTCAAAGTCCTCGTCAAAAAGTTTTTGCTCAGTTCTGAGTTTGTAAGGATAGTATTTGTATTTTTTCAAGATGTTATAGACCTTTGTTGTACTGACTCCTAATTCTGCTCCTATTTCCCTCACACTCAAATTGGGATTATGTTGAATTAGTGCTAAAACTTCTTCTTCGTTTCCATGTTTGAAAATCCGGTTTTTATTAGTATAGTTAAATATTCGAATTTTTTGATGAAGCATTGAATTGTTGAAATACTGGGAATATTACGATGCGGCCAAAGAATAGAAATTAAATCCCTAATTTTTCTGTAACTCTCGCCACTATAGGTCCAATTTATTATCTGCAGTTTTTCTTCATGGGAGAAATCGTTCATTTTTTACGTATTTTACCTTCTTTGTCTGTGACTTAATGTTAACGTCAAAATTTTTGACAGTAGACAATTGTTTAAATTTTTTCATGGATAGCTTTATTTTTACGAATATTACAAATATTTAATTAAGTTTTGCGCTGTGATGAAATATACAAATGAAATGTGTTTTATATATAAAAAAAATCGTAATTTTATTCTCTACAACTTTTATTTGAAGTATAAAATAAATAAAATAAATATATCATCACGCCTTCTACCCATTGCTGGGTGTGGCACTCTGCTAAAGCAGATCTCGGTAAGTGATATATTTTTGCGCGTGAAGTGCGGTTACCAGTCGTCAAATCACGGCCCCCAAACATGTTAGTGGTGGAGGAGCCACAGGGATAGCTTTTTCAAATTATGAAAATTTGTCGCTTGTGGGAATCGAACCAGGGACATCAGGATCCACAGGCCGACTTCATACCACTGTGCTAGCCATCCCATTATTTGAAGTATTTGCCTGTAAAATAATTGGGAAGCAATGCGCACAAAAAAACTGATATCAAATGTTATAAGTCTATGTTTGGGTTTTGGATGAAGACACACATATATATATATATATATATATATATATATATATATATATATATATATATATATATATATATATATATATATATATATATATATATATATATATATATAACGCTTCAGTACAATATTTATAGGAGTTTAAAGTTTTAAATGTACGATTTTAGAATCCAAAAAATATCGGTTCGATTTGTGATATACCAAATGATTGTGCTTAGCATAGCAACCCTAGTAGATCGAAAATTATTTAATTTTGTATAGTCGTTACCAACATCTCGGCTAGCAACAATTTATTAAACACAAATGTCTACAAATAGTTCCTTGCCAACTACAACGGTCTGCAATGAATTTTGGCCTGCAATTGTTCACTTTTTGTCACCGAATTATGATCAAAAAGCTGCTTTTTTGCTGGTCGTACAATTTTTTCCATTAGCATGTAATTAGAGACAGAAATATAATCTTTATATTGCTGAGAAACAAATTTTCGTTGCTAAATACCATAAACGCTTCGGCGGAAGAGAAAAACTTCACGCACTGCAAATTAAGCCGTTTCGTAACAACTAATGCATTTTTTTTATATTGCTCGTTAAAAATATCTATTTCAAATGAGAGGACTGATTATGATATACTATATCTTACGAGTAGGTCTCTCTTGATATTACGATAATATAATTACTGTATAATATACTTACTAAAATTTGGTCCTTTTAGAAATTTTTTGTACCATTTTTTTACTATACGTGTATAATATTTGTCAATTACAAGAAAGCATAATTTTTATTGATTATATTTACGTATTAAATCTAATTTTACTCTTAATTTTTCAATATTTTGTGAATTGTTATTAAATACGAGATAGACCTATATTTTGGATTTTTTATTAGAAGCTACGGAATTTTAAATAAAATAAAACGAGATAATAATTATTATAAAATGATAACAAAGATTTGAAATTTATTTAATTTTTTTTTACTTAATTACATTATCAGTATGCAAAAGTCAGAATACTTACTGTTAAAACAAATACTTTTATATATTAACAAATAAACAAAATAAAGTTATATTCTACTAATGAGAGTTATATTGTAATAATGATATCATGATTATACTGAGAGAAATAATTATGTTTATTGTCTACCTCAAATAAATAAAATAAACAGCCTTTACCAACCGGAAGTAGAAAATATAATTGTTGTTTGATATTTCATTTATTAATATACTCGTACGTGTATAGGTACTTATATAATAAATACGATAATAGAATATTGGTATAATTTCTGTATAATTTTTATAACTTAATTAACTATAAATTATTATCCATAATACTCATTACAATGATATTTTTTTTATCTATATGCCTAATGTGAGAAATACTTTAATGAGTGACATTTCTGTAGAATCGTTTGCCATAATAAAAGAACGTTGCTTAGTGCAGGCCATGCCTGATAGTGGGTTGCATAGATCAAGGTGTGCAGATATCGTAACTCGTGCGAATATAATATAATTCTAAATAATAACAAGATAAATTTGTCACAATGATTTGTTGATATTTGATCGAAATTAAATATTAAATAATGTTAATAAAAATTAAAGAAAAACCTAATTTAAAAAATGTAGATTATAATAATAGGTAATAAGGGTCGTAATCAGAAAACTGGTAATAGGTGTTTAACATGGGAAATCAGTTTTTCATTTCACAAAATTTCCCAAAATACATTAAATAAATGTTGCAGAAAATTTAATTCTGCATCTAAGTAACAATCAATCAGACCCCTGGCAATGTTAATCTACAAATTTCCAAATGTAATTTTTTTATTATTTTTGTATATTTGGTCGACTTCTGGCGAAACTAGCTTCAGTCGCACTTCTTATAAACAAATCCTAAATCTGTAGAAAACATGGCCCACACTTGTAAGCTGTTAAGTTCGATTTTAACTGAAATTATTTTGAGTTTCGTACATTTACTTACATAAATATTGAATGTGTATTTGACGAAGCTTGCTTCGCTTGAATTTTAAACAAATAAACCTCAAGTTTATATGAATTCGTGCTCCATATTCCAAGCATTTATATTTGATAAAATTTATGATTTAATACTGCATTTCACAATTTGCCTGAATTTCACGCTTTATTGTACGTACACGTGCATGTAATATGTAATGTTCGACGAGGATTGATTATTTTAAGAATTTGATGAGTGAATGTTTTATGAATTATTCTGGGGTTCGTGCTACCCCATTTGATGGGATATAGCGTGTTTTTATGTATGTATACGAGTATTAATAAATGAAATATCAGAAATAGATATGATCAAGAGATGAATAATCTTATAAGGGACTTTAATATTAAAATAAGTTAATTATTTTCTTCCAAGTTCATTATTGTTTATTAATACAGTGGGTACAAAGTACATTAGTTCATAATACCCTAGGACAATATATGTTTTTAATATGCCCTAAGGGATTAAGAGTGACGTTACTTTGGTAATACTGTTAAAACTGACATTTCTTCTATTCATAGTTGCCAGATAATAAATTTATTATTTAGGTTATTAACTAAATACTAATGAAACATAAAAAATTGGATGCATCATGAGCATTACTTGATATTTATACCCCTCGAGCATAAACCTCTTCATAATACCCGAGGTATATAAATATATAAATAACTATTTTCTACCATTAATGTTGAAAACATTTAATTTTTAATTACTTTATAGTGTTAAAAAACGTTATTTTTGCACGACGTGTAATTTTTTGCACGTTTCCATTAGTTAGCTGCAAAAAAAAACTAATTAAATAGTGGCTTTGAAATAAACATAACTACATAACTTAAAAAAAAATTAATAAATTCCATTAGTTAAATTAGCATAATTAGTTAAAACTCGATCGTAGAAAAAATTATGTATGCAACTTCTTTATACAAATAAAAAAAAAAGCAGAAAGAAACGCTGTACTAACAAATGATATTTTAAATATTTTATAATTTTAATATTGTTGCGCTAGGTGTGAAGATGGCACGTCTCTAAAAAAGTAAATGATTTCATAAATTGATAAATAAAACAAAAAACTAATGAAAATACAAAGAACTAACTAATAGTTTAAATTAGGAACGCGGATCTTAACGAAATCGTAACTAAAAATCGCATCGATATTTACCTTCTCATGAAACCGTAACCGAAAACTGAAACACATTTTTTTTTTCGTGAAATATTAAAAATCGAAAACCGATACGAAAATTAAATTGATCCTGTAAGCGAACCGATGTTCTTTGGATTCTAAAATCGTACATTTAAAACTTTAACCTGTATAAATATCGTACTGAAGCGTAAATAGGAAGAAGAGGATGAATAATATAATATATATATATATATATATGTATATATATTTGTCTGTTCTTAACCGAAATCGTGAAAAAACCGCAACCGCAAAATACTGAAATCGTAACGAAATCGAAATTTATAATAAAAAAAATTCAAAATTTTTCGGTTCGATTGAGTCAAATTTTTTAATTTAAGAGCGTGACCGTGAGCCTTAGTGAAATATGCGTGAGTACATAGGCATAAAGAAAAGAAACAGTTCGTCGAGCCCAATTTGCAATAACAAATATAAAGGTTTGAATGTATGATGCGTGCGTTCTTTGAGCTTGAGGTTTGTTTGTATAAAATATGGGTGAAGCGAGCCTTGCCAAAACACGATATATGTTAAATAAATGTATGCAATTATGAATAATTTAAGGACATGTGAATGCCATGGACATTATATGCGGAACGATTTTATAGTATAAGCAGTGGAATTTCGGTAAGATAGACAACCACTTTTCAAAGTTCAATAACTTCCGGCCCCTAGGGGTTGCTGTGTTTTTACATGGATCACAAACAGTCACAAACGAAGCACAATCGTTTGGTATGCAACAAATCGTTTGTGCTTCATAAGTGTTTGCTGGGCGTGAAGTTGGCAACCACTTTTCAAAGTTCAATAACTTCCGACCCTTAGGGGTTTCTGGGTTTTTACATGGATCACAAACAGTCACAAACGAAGCACAAACGATTAATGTATATATAATTATTTGTGATTCGAAGTGGCTGCCAACTTCACGCACCTTACGATTTCTACTAATTTTCATTCCTAACATACTGCTTACTGGTCCAATATCTTTCATTTTAAAATAGATCATTAGTTTTAGTTTAATTGATTCTAATAAGTTTATACTGCTTGATAAAATTTAGGAAATCATCTACAAAAACAGCTTTAATTAAAATTTCATTCTTACTTCTTTTGTAATAAATACATTGATCCGCCTTGGATTGAATCAAATTATTTTCTTTTAGTACTTTATTTAATTTTTTATTCCAGGTTCTTCCGCTCTGTTTTAAACCGTACATTGCTTTTTCTAGTTGATTAACCTTTCTTTCCTGTTCTTTTTAAATTTTCTGGTAATTTTATATAAATTTCTTCATCTAATTCCCCTTGTAAATATGCCGTTGTTATGTGATGTACTTCCAAATCATATTTCACTGCAAGTGCTAGAAGTAATCGTATATATTAAACTGCACCGTACAACTGGTGAAAATGTCTCTTCATAATCAATGCCTTGAATTTGATTATAACCCTTTACCACCAGTCTAGCCTTATGTCGTTCAATTTTACCTTCAGCATTTATTTTTGTCTTATAAACACATTTCGTTTCTAAAATATTTCTGTCTGCAGGAGGATATACTAGAATCCATGTACCATTTTCTATTAATAAATCATGTTCACTTTTCATAGCTTCAATTCATTTATTTTTATTTATACTTTTCAATGCTTCTTGTTGAGTTTGTGGATCTACATTATGTTTATTTACAGTTAAATAAATAATCAAATCTTCCTTTATCTTCGGTTTAGATTCTTCTGATGACTTATCAGATCTTTCAATTTCTAAATTTTTATCTGGTTCATCGATTTTTCTGAGATATTCCTTTCTGTATTTTCGTTCTTGTCTTGTTCGAAAAATATAACATCTCTACTTAGTATAATTTTCTTAGTTATAGGATCTATTAGTCTATAACCCTTCGTTTCTTCACAATATCCCATAAATATATATTGTTTTGTTTTTTCGTCCCATTTTCTTCTTTTTTCTTTTGGTACAAATACTATAGCTCTGCATCCAAAAACTCTAAGATGATTTAAATTAGGTTTCTCTCGGTTCCATAATTATTCTGGTGTTCGTCCTGTAATTGCTACAGGTGATCTATTAATCAGATACTAAATTCTTGAAGTTGTAGAATGCTTCTTTTACTTGATCTTTGCTCTCTAAGAAATATACGAGTACAAAAACTTTACGTGTGTAATCGTCAATAAATGTTAAGAAGTATTTTTCTCCACCTATTGACATCACCTCCATTGGTCCGCACAGATCTGAGTGTATCAGTTGTAGAATTTCATCAGCTCGTGTACCACTGCGTTCAAAAGATGCTCGATGATGTTTCCCTTTAACGCATGTGATACACGGCTCATCACTGCATTTTTTTAAATCGTATCCAGTGACAAGACCATTTGACAGTAACTTCATATTTTTTCTATTCAAATGGCCTAATCGCTGATGCGAAAGTTCACAAATAGATTTTTCCGAAGTACATATAAGTAAAACCTTCTCTTATGGACTGTCCAACTGTTCCGTTGCAGTAGCCATCAGTTAATATTGTACATCCATCTGAAGTAAAATTAACTTGATGTCCATTTTGTACAATTTTACTAATAGATAACAGATTTGTTATATTCGGTACGTACAAAACATCTGTTGCTTTAAATTCATTAGTTTCGTTGTTTGCTAATATTTAAATTTTTACATTTCCTACTGAATTAGCTGCCATTACTGAATTATCTGCTATTATAATTTTAGCTTCCTTGCACTCTTTAACATCGTCAAGTAAATTTTCATTGGCTGTCATGTGTGTTGAAGCGCACGAATCAACGTACCAATTGTTATTTTCGTTGCTTTTCTTACTTGTGTAGAAAGTATAAAATGCTTTTTGATTATAATTGCTTTTAAAATTTTCTTTCTTCTCCTTGGCATTTCTCTTTGTGGTTTGAATTTGTTTTGTTCTGCAGTCATTTTCAAAATGTCCCATTTTATTACCTGCATAGCAACGAACCTTTTCTTTATTAAATTTCCTTTTATTTTGTAATTTAGAATATAATGCTGTCTCAGAATCACTACTTTTGACATCTTTGTTCATCTTCACATCTTGCAATATATTTGTTCTTATAGAATCTCCTGTAATTGGAGCTCCTGAACCCGTTAGAAGTAAAGTGCCGATTCATTCGTCATTTACATGAAATCCTAAGCCATTCAACTTATGTTGTGATAATTGTATTTACATATTCATCCACGGAAATGCAATTACTTATTTGAGTAGTAACTAAAGTCCGCAATAATCCGACCTTTCTTGTCAATCCAGAATCTTCGAATGCGCATTTTAATTTTTCCCATGCCTCTTTAGCAGTTTTTGCATTTTGAATATGACTGTAATTTACTGGATCAATTGATAGGACTACTTTTGCTCGTGCTCTCGTAACTTTATTTTCAGTATTTATATATTCTGTAATGCCAGTCACGCATCCCCACAAATCCTCATGCTCAAGTAAAGCTTGCATTGCACACTTCCAACTATTATAATTCTCCCTTCCTAGCAGTTTGTCAACTCCTGATATCATACTAGTAGTCAGAGACATTTTTATTTTCTTTCTGTTACTTCCTGATATATTCAACTTCAATACATTAATTACGCTTTAGCAGCCTTGTTGGGTGTTTATTGATAGTATATATATATATATATATATATATATATATGTATAAAGCGGATATTATATATATATATATATATATATATATATATATATATATATATATATATATATATATATATATATGAGGATGTGAAATTCAAAACGTAGTTTTCACACAAAGTTACATTTTGAATAAAACGCAATAAACTGTTTCTTGTTAAATAAACTGAGTACTTTTATGTGTAATTTATATTTGTGTTAATCACATTATATACGCAAACTTGTCTAATTAAAATAAATATTGTTCATTCCGTTTGGCCATTATACCCCATTAAATTTTTAAAAACTGCGTTTTGGACGTAAATTAAAAGAAAACTTCGTTTTGAAAAACATAAATGAGATTAAAACTACATTTTGTTAATCAAGAATAAATTTTATTTCTCTATTAATATTATTCATCACTTAAATAATAATGTAATTATAAAATATAAACAATTTTATAATTATTAAATGCGACTACCACAATCTTCGTCATTGCAATTACAATTGTCAATTTCCTTAACAGAAGTATTCGTATTCGATTCATTATTGTTTAATACTTGATTGTAATATTCGTATGTTTTATCTTGAGCCCAATCAGAATAATAATTGTTTAACAAATTTATAACATCAATACGCTTTTTCTCAGGAATATTTCTATTTAATCCCATTTCTTTTATTTTTATTTCTGATACATTATGGCCACGTTTTAAGAGCGACACATATTGTGACGATTCATCATCGTTTCGGTAGTAAATTTCCATCTTTACTTTTACATTGTCTTTATTTTTTTTGTAAAATTATTCGCTTAATATCGCTAATACCATCAGTTTTTTTTAAACAATTTGTTAAATCTTTTATATTGAATAATTTTCAATCTTTCCCCAATATTTTTACCTCGCCCACTTCTTTAAATATTTCCCAGTATTCATTTTTGTGTATTATAATAGACTGTTTTCTTAAAATCTTCTCCACTCTTCCAAAAACGCGATCAGCCGGTAAATAAGAATGCCCTCTTACTGGAAATACCAAAAGAATATTTTTTAAGTTGAACGGTGCTTTTTTTAATAGCCGAAAAATTCATAAATGTATAATATGACAATTTTTATTCTGTCCTCCACAACCGTCTGCGAATAGGTGTAGTAAAGTGCAATTTTCATAAAAATGTTGTGATGGTAAAAAATTCAAAAGTGCGGATCCCACCTCGTTTGGGCCTCTTCTTGTTTGATCTTCTGTCCATGTGTAAAACCAGGGCTCCTTTGATTTTAAATCTGTTATGCACAAATTGTACAATACTAATTGACGTGAATAAAAAGCTTCCTGAATAGGTAGTTTTGGCAAAACTTGTACCTGTTGCAGATCAAAACAAAAAGACAGAGTATTCAGACGTTTCCTTCATAAATAAAGTGAATTGTTTAGCTTTAAGTTTGTGAACTCTTAGTTGAGACATTACATTTACTTTGTTACTGACATCTGACATTTTCAACTCATGTTTTAATCGAGTACAGAGGCTACATGTGTCGGTTGCTGGAGATCCGAATCCTAAATTAAATTCTTTAACAAATATATTATAAAAATATTTGTAATAGACTTGAAGATCTTTAATAACAGACTTATTGTACATTTTACAAAGTTTCGATATTGACAATTCTGATGGGAAATAGAGTCTTCGGGATTTTTTTCTATTATAGTGACTTTCGCGGCATTCTAATTTATTCAGAAAAATTTTTACGCTATCATATATTTTTGAATGTCTGTCTCCGCCTCTATTTTCTTTAATATATCCAAATTTTTTCATTTTAGCTATGTGTAATACTCGTCTTTGTGGCATATTCGATGTCTGTCATTATTTATTTTTTTAAGGAAATACGTCACTCTTATTTCTTGAAGAGCTTGTTCTGTTCTGGTACGTTTTGGCTTTTTAATGAACAGTAGATGACTAATTTTTTCATTTACTTTATTGGCTAGCGGTGGATTAAAAACTGTTTTTCTTAATCCAATAATATCCTCAATAGTAATTTTCTGACAATCAAATACACCTCCATGATTACATGGAATTTCAATATCTTCGGCATTGGGAAAGTGATTTAAATATCTAAAATTATATATGAAGAAAGTAAGACATAACCTTAAATCAATAATCATTTTACTTTTCCTAAGTGACTTTTCTCTATCTCTCTTTGTCGGCTTTTTACATCTTTTTCTGGAACCCGTAGATTGTTGTCCCGTAGCTATTTGCTCGTCCTCCATAATTATTAATTAATATAAAACGTTAATACAGCAAACTGTAATGTAATATCAATCTGTTTAACGTAAACAGGTAAAAATTACGTTTTGATTTTCATATATGGTTGTAAATACTGCGTTTTGATAATCCATCCAACTTTGAACGTGTTATAACTCGCCGAAAATTAAGTTTTGAAAATATCACATTATATTACTAGAAAGAAACAGATTTGAAGCATATATTGCCATCTATAACTTTTTTTCGAACTTTTTGTCAAAACTTGGTTTTGAGTTTAAGTTGGACATGAAACTGCATGCTTAAGGTTGTGTTCGAATCAGTAGCCTGCTGTTTCACATATGTTTTATTTTAGGTGTTGAGAGTTATTATTTTAGGTTACATATTTTATTTTCCTCCAAAAATGGATAATATCATATTAACATCAGATAGTGATATAGGTAAGAAGAAATGGTAAATCAATATTATTTTACAACAATATTATTTTATTTTGTGAATTTTAATGTACATAAAATCATTAGTGTAGGTCGGGAAAAAAATTAATTAAGTCATTGTTGAGTTTAAAGTTTGGTTTATATTTCGGTATTGGTTAATACCATCTTCAGCTATAATAATAATAAACACTAATAGTATAAAGTTGCGCACAATAGTAAAATAATAAATAGTAAGTGAAACTTACATGTAATATAATATTTGATTTAAAAAAATTGAAATTAAAATATTTTTAGAATTGACTAATTTTGAAAGTGGTGTAAGTCCATTTTCAGCCCGTAAAAATACATTAGTTTAGTTAAATTCGCTTATAACAAATTTATATAATTAAATTACATATTGGTAAATCAGTAGAAACATCACCAAACTTGATATAAATAACCTATATTTTTTTATTAAGAGATATGCTAACCTCTAATTTTGTGTGTCTATGTGTGCGCGTGTGCGTTTGAGTGTCCGTATGTGTTCGAGTGTCTACGTACTACGGACAATTGAATGCCAACCTCCGCAAATGTCTCTTTTTCTCAAAAAATCATAACTTTTTTAATATCATCCGATTTTGAAGCAGTTTTGCGTTCGTGTAACAAAAATGTCCATATTTTCATTGTCTGTACATAGATTTGTTAATTGACGGCTGATGATTCCCATAGAAAGCTTGGAAAATCACCTTTTTTTCAGGAAAAAAGTGGTTCTCGTTTGGTGGTGGCGGCGGGAAAAGAAAAGGAAGGTTAGTCAATATAAATTCACAGCTTTTCAAAGACTAGACTTTGGGCGACTTCGGACAAAAAATTGTATCCAATTTGTTTCAAAACTGACAAACTGACAGGGGTTTGAAAAGTGATGTTTTTTTTTTGAGCAGTGTGTTATATTTGTCATATTTTATTTTTTAACAATTTAATATATATTTTATGTAATAAACTGATCACAAGTAGTACAAATATATTTAAATCAAGTAATTTGTGTTCAATACTTAACAGATATGAACTTTTTAAATTTATTCCCCTATACACGCATTTAATCACAACTACGTATTATACGCAGAACTAGCACTTATCTTGGAATACATGTGTATAGCAACCAGAAGTATCTAACAGCTAGTAGCGAAATTAAATGCATTCATCGTCTCACCCACTATCACCAACTCTCCCGGACTTACCCTTGTATATACAATATATATCACGTTGGAATAGCAGGCAACGAAGAAGCGGACGAGGCAGCTAAATCAACAGCAAACTCCCCAACCCAAAACATACCAATACATACAACCGACATTAAAAATCATATTAAGAGTAAAGTATCCACCAAAAGAGAAGAAGAATGGCAAAACAGTACTAACAAAATGAGACAAATAAAAGATAACGCTTCCAAATGGAGAAACCATGGAACGAAAAAAGAACAAATATTGCTTACAAGGTTCTGAATTGGTTATACAAGACTCACTCATAGCTTTATTTTCTAAAATACCGAACCAGACGTTTGCACCACATGCAACAAAAAGATAGACGTACAATACAAATTCACAGAATGCCAGCTGTACACAAACCAGAGAGAAAAATTCAAGATCTCAGAACAATTAAAAGTGGCCCTAAATGACGACCCTATCAACACAAACAAAATAATAAACTATCTCAAAAGTATTAACCTGTACACGGAAATATAACACTCAAGTATTATATTTCTGATATCCAAGTAAATTGTAAACCATAATCCACACACATGTAATTAAATGTACCAAGAGATTAACGATCCTGTTTTCGAAATCTTTATAAACGCAAAATAAAAATAAATAAAAAATATATGAGGGTATACATTCAACTATAAAAAATTTAAACTTATAAAATGTAAACATCGAATATTTACGCAATAGATTTATATAAAAAAATCAACAGAGTGAACTTTCTGTTGTGAAAATATGTTTCGTAGTCGGTATAAATACAAAATTTCTTGTTTCTGCTTGGGTTTTCATTATATTTTTCAGAACTAATGCCTATAATACATATAGAGTTTAGACTTCGAGTCTACCATTTGACTGCCAAAAATAGAAACGCCTCTATTTTCAGCAGTCAAGACTGCCGAAAACCAACTTCCCTATGATGCTAGCTTGTTCGCTATCTTCAGTTTGTTGTTTGACGTGAGAATGATTATTGTTTGTGATTTTGTTTGATATTTTGTACATTTTTATAGTTGAATTCATTTACTTTATATATAGTTAGATACGTATACATTTTTATATTACATTTATAGTTCATGTAAATTTTTTTTTAATTAAATTTTTGTTTTATATGTTCTAGTTTATAGTTTTATATTTCTTAATGGGCGATAAATATTTTAAATAATACATTTAAGTTTTTATATTTCATTTATAGTTCATGTAATTTTTTTTTTAATTTAATTTTTATTTTATATTTCCTAGTTTATAGTTTTTATATTTCTTAATAGTCGATACATATTTTAAATAATACAAATTAACAAATAACACGTTAAAATTATTTATTTCTAACTGTCAGAAACACAGACTCTATATGTGTCACCTGTTTTGGACGTGACTCTCAGTTTTTTAACAGTTTGTCGCAGATTCGGAGTCTACACGCTATATGTGTCACCGGCATAATGCAGAGCAGGTAGCACTTATTTCTCCACCGGACTTGAAATACCTGTGGACTTCAAAACATCCGTATTCGGAAACGAAATATAAGGTCCCTGAGGGCAATAAGGCTCAGCAGATTATAAGGTCAATTTGCTATAACTCAGAAGTGGAACATCAATCTGGCTAAATAATGACATACATATGTTGCGCTAGATGTGTTTGATGGTGGTAAGAGCGCAATTATTTGTTTGTGTAATATGTCACTCTCAATGTAAAAGTGGAACTGATGAAACTTGTGTACAATATATTGATATTTGTGTAGTGTGATTAGAAAAATGCAAGTTTACTTTTAGATTGCTTGATATTTGTTATTCAGTACGTAACATCATATGCACGTCAATTTTAAAGCATAATTGAAAAAAAATGAAGCATACTACTTTAAGATAACCTCAAAAGTGTCTGAAAATGTATTTGCAAGTAATAAGGCCCATGCGATTTTTTACTAGGCTTGAAGCATAGAAATTTACTAAAAGTTTTTTGATAAACAAGATCAGTACCTAATACTCAGACAAAAAAATGCAAATCCAAGAAAATTGGCACAATGTGCATAAAAATTATGTCACTGACATAATATTCTGTCGAGTCTAAAAGTCATGAATACATGAAGAATGCGTACAATTCACGTCTGAAGAAATAGAAGACTTCATACGTCCTGCTTATACTGATAAGAAGATTGAATATTGATAAATATATTTTATTTTTATAAATAATAAATAATTTAAACGGGCTTTAATTTCTGTTTATACAGGAAATAAGGCCCACAATATTGTCTTTTTAAATGTTTATTTAAAAAATTTGTTGTGTTTTTTTAAAAACAAATATATAAAATTATGCTAAAGAAATGTTCTTAAAATTATTATAAATAAGAATATTGCTATAATTTTGCATGTTGAATGAATTATAACAAATTATTCGTTGCGTGGGCCTTATTACCCTCAGGGACCTTATTTCTACATCGATTCCAAATTTCCCATGTATTACCAAACCAGAACGTGCTAATTTTTACGATGAATATGTTACAAGAGACAACGATATACAAAATTTATTAATTGCATGCTCTGAAGATTCTAAATTGCAATTATTTATTAAATTTAAAGAACATGATTTCAATTAAAATCTAAATTTAATGTACTTATTACTCTCTGCCACAATAATTTATTAATATATGAAATTAGGAATTTAATTTTGGAGTTGCGGAGCATGTATTCCCAATTATTAACTGAGGACGATTCTTTATCATATATTGCAAAAGTATAGACCTATTTGCATCCGTACACGCAATAGTTCGTATTTGATTTTCTTTTTCATAGAAAAATTTAAAACTCACGTTATAAAAACATGTATTTTTACCACACAAACATGAACAATAAATGAAACAGTGCCTCTAATAGAAGTTATTTTTTACCGCTAGTTGGCGAAAGTATCAGAGCGCTGGAGTTGTCAATACTGTTTTTAAGTGAAATCTACCGATGTTTAGTGCTAAATTATACAAATTTTGGTATATGATTGGAAATAAATGAAAAAGATTTCCTATTTTAAGTGATTTTATTTTATGTATTTTAACGATTTCTGCTGGGAATTTGAGCCCTTTTTTATCGATATTTTATAGACTAGGGTTGACAACATCTTCACATGTCGACGGAAGGAGAAATTGTTGGTTTATGTTTATTTATGTACTAAAATGTATGTATTTCTCACTAGTTACAAATTTTTAAAAGTATTTAATAGTCCAAAATATCATTTTTTATGGTTTCATTTTCTTTTACTAATACTTTCAAAATTACCCCTTTGGCTCCCCCTCTACTAGCGTCTTTGGAGGCGGTGATTTGACGACTGGTAACCGCACTTCACGCGCATAAATATATCACTTACCGAGATTTGCCCCGGCAGAGTGCCCAGTAATGGATAAAAAGGCGTGGTGATATATTTATTTATTTATTTTAGATGTATATATATATATATATATATATATATATATATATATATATATATATATATATATATATATATATATATATATATATATTGTAACGCGGCAGTTATTTAAATACTTCATATCTAATTGAAATTAAAATAACAATAATCTAATAAGCTTTGCGATCGTCAATTAAATCTCCTACGTTGTGTTACATTCAATTTAAAGAACTACTTTTTCCCAATATTCGTAATTTTAAGTCGTCATTTAGGACGTGTCAAGGTTGTCATTAAATAAAATCACCAAACGAGTTTTAATTATTTATTAAAACGGTCAAGAATATTAGAAACGAGCTGGTTTAACTCAGACGAACAGACGGTCGCCGAAAGGCAGTGCGCATCCACCATTTTCTGACGCTACGCACGAATGTAATACGAATGCCGTTTCTGCTATTAGATTAGTGACAGGTGTGCCAGACCAGTGGTTGGTGATGCTATTAGATAGCCGTAACTCACCCTCTCATCTATGGTTCTGAGCGGGACTATTTAACTACACCGGATCCTCAGCCGGGACCAAACGAGTTGAAATTCATATTGTTCGGTTTGGGGCTACGACGCCACTTTCACTTCCCCACATAGCCAGCTAGTTTGCACGTACTGCAGAAGTTTAGCAAACTTAATCCAACCAATTCGACGCAAGAGTTAAATAAAAAGTAAATAAAAATGAAATTAAAAGATATTACAATATTATGTGGCCTCTGTTAAAAAAAAGAATAATTTTACGGCTTACGCTTTACAGGGGCACTCATACGGCCGTCTTAGAAAAATGTTTGATATAAATAAAATTCAGAACGTAATTCAAATTATCTGATTGGGCTCAACGGTGTCAGAGTTAAATGATCGCGAACACATACCCCAGGGCGAATTGTTTGGAATCAAAGTTCTGCAAAAATTTGTAATAATACTAAAAATGGGCTGTAACGGTGTCAGACTAGCTGATCGCGAACAAACACTTTTCGACAAAGCAAAGATAGTAAAACGGAAAGAGATCGGAATCAAGATCCTCGATTCGAACACAAACAGGCATATTTAACCTAAGTACCCCATCGATATTCCTACCATCTCCAAATTAAAACTACCACCTTTACGATAAAGAAACACTTCTAAAAAACATCAACTAATCTGTAACTAAACCACAAATGTGTCTCTCTTACGTCACAGTCACCCATGAATATGCTTAGCGAAGATTCGTCCGTTTACTTCATCCGAACCCCCGATCAGTATCATTTAGAGTGAGAACACGCGAGCCTTTCTACTTTTAGCTAGATGGAGATAGTCCGCCAAACCGCTACACACCTTTTGAATTTAATTCTTTCTTGAATTACTTACGTATTTACTTTAATTTGAATTTATGATCATCTTATCAACATTTGTGCATTTGAGTAATTTCACTCAGTAGAATTTGTGAAACATCGTTCGTTCATTTATAGTCTTTTCATCACCGTGCAATTATTTTGATTACAGAAATCAATTTGCAGTAATTTTACTTTAATAATACAACAATTAATTAGGATATCATTAATTAGGAATTTTACTGATCTATTTATTGATCGATTAAATACACACTTTTCGACACTAATCGGATACGAAGAATTTAGATGAACAATGCAGCTTATTTCATATTCTTTTCCTAGAAAAATGTGTTCGTTTTTTCTATTTCCCTAATTGCCCTCTTCTGTTAGCATACTCTAGTGAAATTTTAAACAAAGATTTCGTAATTTACAACCTTTTAAATTGCTAATTTACTTACAACGGTTTCAAACGTCTTTCTACAGATGATAACGATAAATATCTCACTTGACAATTTTTTGGCAATCGGCGCCCGATTCAAGTGTTTGTTCTATAAAACCTGACGCTAATATTTGTGAAGTTAGCCGGCGCACAGTGGGTCAAATCGGGATTTTACTGTTCAAAAATCGGTGGAGACCTTAATATCCGTCGGATCTGGATAATTTTTATTTTAAATTAAAGGTTAAAAAAATTCCCTACATACACACACACACACACACACACACACACACACATATATATATATATATATATATATATATATATATATATAAATGTTTTTTAAATTAATAAATGGAAGTTCTCTTCTTAATTCCTCGTTATATTTGCATGCTCTTGTTTTGCTCATTTTATTAGAAATCCTAAAAACTATTAATTGCATATTTAAGTATATTGCTTTTGCAGAAATATCCAATTAATAAGAATGTTTAATGATTAAAATTATTGCGATTGATATTGGTAAATGAGCAATTATACTCGTTAAAGATGACACGCTCATACTCTGATTTGGTCGACACGTGGACGGTCACTAAATTCATCTCGCCGAATGAATCAACCAAAAGTTACAGAATTATTTGCGCAATTCAAGCGTCACAAATTTTACGTGAATGTAGAGGGCAAATTCAAATGCAGTTAAACACTGCATACGCTATGCTGTAGTATACGTATACAGCATTATCTAGGAAGAGCCTTGACCGTAAGTTGTAGGTTTATGTGTATGCACATATTTTAAGTTTTTGCTATAAACAGGTAAAAAGCATATTCATTCCAAAAAGCGGGACGTATTAATTTCGTGGAGCGCTGGACCAACTGTCAAAAATCGGAGCTATTCCGCCAAAACCTTACTTTAGTGTCCCGAGTAAAATAAGCATCTGTATAAATCTATTTTGTTAGCAAAAAAATGTGAAACTTATTATTATTTTTTGTTTGTTTTAGGTGGAGAAACTTTTAGATCCAACAGTGTGGTTGGATGCTGCGACACAAGTATTTTATTCTTTTGGTTTGGCATTTGGGTCGCTTATCGCGTTTGGATCGTACAACACACCGAAGAACAACTGTGTCCGGGATGTGATTCTCGTGTCTGTGTGCAACGCCCTGACCGCTATTTACGCTAGTGTTGTGATATTCGCTATTCTGGGATTTAAAGCTATGAGCAATGTTGACCGGTGTATTGAAAGGTAATTTGAAAATAGTTTTCTTTTAATGTTCCTACGAATTCCTTAGTTTTAGTTTATTTATTGATTTGGCATAACCCTCAACTGGTATTGTTGGATTATGGGTGACCCATATTTTTGTTCGCATTTTTGTATTATTGTTATTATTATTAGTAGCGTTGATGATATTTTGGGATTTCTTATATTCCTTTGTTTAATAATAGTGTTCCCAATACTGAAGCAGTATGTTACTTTCATTTCAGTCAATTTTGAGTGAACCATATCATTTGTGTGTTCCTTTTTATACAACATTATTAATGAAAATGAAAAAAATTACTTACACGCACCTATAAAGAAATTAATTTTTTTTTAGTGATGTGACTGAAGTCCATTCAAAGTGAAATTAATGACAGTTCAAGTGATTTTAGGGCGGCATTTATACTGAGATATGAAGGAATTAATTTTATCTCTATAGATACTTGTTTAATCACTATAGTTATGATATACCTAGGACTAATTTTTGACTATGAATACCACCTTTAGCCGATGGTTAAGGAATTATGTTTTTTATTTGGCGTGCATCTTTTTAATTATTGGATACTTGCAAAAAAAAGAATTAAAATTTTGTATCTGTCAGATTAGGTCTGTGTCAGGAATGGCCGTTAATTGACAGGAATTTTAAAAAATAATAATAATTTGTTATTATCTCACACTTTTATATTCACTGTAACTTAAAAATCTATAGGCAAATTTTTTAGTACATACATACATAAATACATATCATCACGCTATATCCTATCAAATGGGGTAGCACGAACCCTAAAATCATTCATAAACTCTCACTTATTAAATTCATCAAATAATCAGTTCTCATCAAACATTCTCATCCTAACACACTATCCTCACTTTAACCACATTCATAAATCATTTCATATACTCGAAAACTCATTTATTTATTACATTCGAAATCAATTATCACACAACAAATCTTCAATCATATCTATTCAGTCACTCCTATTTACTTTTCATTCATCTTCGTCCTTTGACGTACATAACATATGCGAAAAATGTCTCCAATTACTCACACTTACTCTTAACATCGAATCTAATAATTAATCTAACAACGAATCTAATAACGAATCTACAAAGATTAAAAAAGATGAAATCTATAGCCTGCATTTCTATTTGAAAGTAAAATCCACACGATATAGTAACTGAAAATGAAACAAAAAGATAAGAAAGAAATGAAGTGTCGCCTTGCGCTTGATTTTAAAAGTGAATTCCACACAACTGCAGTTAAACACTCTGTAAAATAAAAATGAAACAAATTAAAAAAAATAAGAGACAAAGAGAGTACCGTCCCTGCGCTTGTTTTTGAATTGCAGGTAAACACTCTAATGAAATTACTAAACAACATATCTAAAATCAAGGATATTGCACTTGTCTTAAATCATCAGATTCATTCCGCAATTAATGTTCGCCAAACGTTCCTATCCTTACACACCAATTTTTCTTCAAACGCTTTCAAAATTTCTTTAATAAAAACACGTTTGTTCCTCACACACAGATACTTTCGTTTACGTAACAATCCTTCTATTATACATCCATTTATCCATAGGTTGTCCACGCAATATTTCACCCTCAATTTCACCAATATACACCTGTTTCATCAATCTCTCATTTGATGTACGTTCTACATGCCCTTAATTCTCCTCAATTTCACACTCATCATACACCAATGTGTTCCGGACACAATCTTTCCTAGTATAAGCACACACACCCCGCAAATACCTAATTTTCACAGCAGTTATACGACGTTCATGTTTCTTCATCCCCACCCAACATTCACTACCAAACATCAATGTAGGCACTAAAACACCATTATACACACTTAATCGAGCATCTCTGGATACATTCACATTTCGATCAAAGGTTCCCAGAGCACCCAATACCTTGCATCCCGAAGATACTCTACTTTAAATCTCACGATCAATACGTTCATCCCTCGACAACATACTACCCAAATATAAAAACTCATTGACATGACTCAATCTGACATCATTCACTGAAATATTGCAGTCAGTTACCAAATCGCTCTTCTCAAACACTTTACATTTATCAACATTTAATAATCATCATTTGGCTTACGGCCCTTTGAGAGCTTCTGCCACCACCACTACCTTTCTTCAGATCCCTCGATCTTTTGCTTTTTCCCGCCAGTTGTTTAAGATCTCCGAGAACGCTGTCGATCCATCTAATTCTAGATCTCCCTTTAGGTCTTACTCCAGCTGGACTTGCTTTATAAATCTTTTTAACGGATTCTTCATCGCTCATCCTTTCCAGATGTCCCATCTATCGAAGGCTGCTCCTTGTAATAGTTGCCTCCGTGTCTGGTTCTTGGTATAGTTCCTTCAATTCTAGGTTTGTTCTTATCCTTCAAAGATCTTGATTTACTTGTATTGGTCTGTAGTATTTTTTTCTCAAATACATTTAGTTGGGGCTCTTGTGTTTTGTTTAGGGTCCATGTTTCGGATTCGTAGGTAACCACCGGTTTTATTATAGATTTCAATTATATTCTTTCTCGAGAGTTCCTTACATCTAAGTACGGACTTCACCGAGTAGAAACATTTTATACCACTTACTAATCTGGATCTTATTTCTTGTTCTGGCTACCTGTAGAGTGTATTACCGACCCTAGATATCTCAATTCGTTAGCTACTTCGAATTTGTAGTTCAGTTGATCTATGTGCGTTCCGGTGTTTATATTCTTTCTGGTTATAATAGAATACTTAGTTTTTTTGACATTTATTCGTAGGCCTGTATGTATCCAATTCCCTCAGAATATTTTAAATTCCTTCCTTGTTCACTGCCACTACGGCCATGTGATCAGCAAACGCGAAGATCTGATGTTTACCGTTAAGTTTACTCCTGAATTAGTGGGTTTTCTTTCTCTAACCGCTTTTTCTAGTATAAGATTAAATAATATGAGTGATAAGCTGTTTGACTCCCTGGTTTATTTCGAAGTGTTTCGAAAGGTTATTTTCCATCCTTACTGTTGCTAGGGTTTTATTTATTCTCATATTAATTAGTTTTATTAATTTAATTTGTAACCCAAGTTCTTCCAAGGCAGTTAGCATTTTATTTCGATCTATGGAGTCGAAACCTTGTTTTATTTCCTGTAAATCCTGCCTGGTAGTTGCCTACTATATTTGTGGTATATTCTTTGAGCCTCGCGTATATTATGTTACTCAATATTTTATAACCGTAATGAGATTCCTCTATGATTTTAGCTGAGTAGTTTATCCCCTTTCTTGTAGATCGGACCCTTAAGTTCCAATCTGAGCGCACAATTTCTTTTTCTCATATTAGTTTAAGTAGGTCGTATAGCTTCTATAATGTGTTCTCGTCTACCTGTTTAATAAGTTCGGGAACTATTCCGTCCCCACCCCCCCGTAAGCTTTATTATTTTTCAACTTTGCTATAACTCTTGCTATCTCGTCTGTCGTGGGCAGTTGGATGTCTACCTCAGCCGTTTGGTAGTTTTGGTGGAATTCCACTGGCTGGGTGATTCGCTTCTCGTCGACATTTAACAATTCCGAGAAGTGTCCCCTCCACCTTTCTAATACTTTCAATATTCCTGAGACCAAACTCCTCTCTTTGTCTCTGCATTGATTTACCTTAGGCTGGTATCCTTTCTTAATATAGGTTATTCCTTCATAATAGGTGTGGATCTGTTGGCTGTTTCTTAAGTCTTCCGTCTCTCTCATTACTGTTTGAAGAACTTTCTTTTTCCTTCTTCTAGCCTTGCTCGCTATGTTTCTGATTTCTTTGTATGTTTTCCAGTTCTTTTTGGCCGAAATGCTTAATGCTTTCTCTCTTGCTTCTTTTTTCCTTAGGTTCAGTTCTGTTAATTCTTCATCGTTAGTGGAAGGCTGCGTTTTCCTTCCTAGTCTACCCAGACACTCTTTGGCGGAAGTTTTTATTGCTTCCCGTAGTTTGCTCCACTGTTTGTCAATTAATTCTTAATGGTTAGCATTTTTTTAATTCTCACTGATATCGGGGTTTAGGTCCTCTTCTATGTGATTTCTAATGTTTTTGATATATTTGGTCTTGATATCTGGTATGTAAAGCACTTGAATATTAAACTTTTCTGTATTATTATTGCTTATTTCTTTGTATGATACGGATAGTTTTATCCTCAGTTTAGTTATTCTAAGTAAATTGTCTGTGTTGCACACAGCTCCTCTGAAAGATCTAACAACCAATACGTATGACATATGTTAATTTGTAATCACTACGTGGTCGATTTGGTTCATATAGCTTCCATCTGGAGCCAACCAGGTGCCCTTGTGGATATCTTTGTGTTGAAATTTAGTGCTGGCAATTGTCAAATCGTTTTCTGTGGAGAAATTAATGAACAGGTTGCCGTTTTCGTTACTGTCTGCATGCAGACTATATTTATCTATAGTTGGAATATGTCACTCTTCTTGGCCCACCTTAGCATTCATATCTTCTAGAATCACTATAATATCGTGTTTGGATATTTGCTGTACTATCTGTGTTAAATCCTCGTAGAATTTTTCTTTTATCTCCAGAGATTTATCCTCTATTGGTGCATAGCAGTTAACTAAGGTTTTGGCTTCCGCTATGGAATAGTGAGTATCCTCTCATTTTCTGCATTCCAATTCCTTTTATTTTTGTTTCTTGTAGTGCGAGTATTGCTAGGTTAAGTT
This sequence comes from Pterostichus madidus, assembly GCA_911728475.2. Lineage (NCBI taxonomy): Eukaryota > Metazoa > Arthropoda > Insecta > Coleoptera > Carabidae > Pterostichus > Pterostichus madidus. The sequence goes on along the minus strand of OU452305.1, from coordinate 20,159,802 downwards.
TTCTCATTTCTTCCCAAATATCTTGACGTACTCCGGGTCTCGTACGACTAAGCACGTTTCACGTACCTAATTTTAAATCCATCTTCCTTCTCTTTGTCCGTTTTCTAGCCGTTTAATTTTCTGTTGATTGATCAATCTGAGGCCTGTATGTAGGTTCCGTAACGTAAGAAGTTTTCCATGGACAGGTTGTTAGCCTGAAGCATAACCCCCAACCTGGAGGACCAGGGTTTTATTTTGAAGTCTTCTTCTTGTAGAGAGACTGTCTTACTGGGCTTAAGGAATCCCCTCTATCCCTTTGTTTCATTTCAAAGTTTCTTTTCTTAGTCTTTGACGTCCCCAAGTCTCACTGCAAGGCAGCAGCATCTGCTAGTTTTTGTCCGCCTCGAATATTTAATTTCCTCGATACCTACCATGTCTGGTGGGTATTCCCTTATATGCCATCTGGACAGGCGCCCAGTAGGGCACTAGCAACCCCTACGGGTATCATTTATGCTGCATTCAAAATTAAGCTCACATACAGCCAAAGATTCATTTATTTTTCACCCTCATTCTCCAACATTTATCTAGACGTATTCGCGATACCACCAAAAAGAAACAATTTTCCTACCATTTTCATTCACTCTCACATCACCAAACTTACCCAATACATTCCCAGACATGCTTCTCTTAACTCCCACCCAGCCATTTAAATCACCACATACAATAACTTTCTCACCTGAATCACATGAATCAATAACACTATCTAACAAATTCCAAAATATATCTTTTTCAAGTTCATTTTTGGATTCGGTTGGGCCAAAAACTGACAACGAAGATTCTACGAAAGCCTACCTTTAATCTCAGCCAAAGAATTTTCGATGAAGTACAACCGTATTCCCTCACAAACGGTTTCATTCGTTCACTAACAAGCACACCCAGACCATGCTTTGCGTGTTCATTCTCAGCAACACCCGACCACAAGCAAAAGATTCCGCCCACCTCTTCCTCACTACATCCTTTCCCTTTAGTCTCACTGACACATAAAACATTAACATTATACACACGCATTACATTCATCAATTCATTTTCTTTACTAGTTATACCCCTAACATTCAACGTACAAAACTTACATTCATCAAATTTCACCCATTTATTCTTCATTTAGCTAAAAGAAATAAGGGAAATAAAAGAAGGATTCTCTCGGTGGAAGAGTAGAATTTAAGGTAGCTTACCAGGCTTATCCTTAACTATAAATGAAAACAGAAATCAGTTACATTCACACAACTGTCAAACAACTGTCAAACGTCAATCAAATCTAAAAACAAAACATAACTCAGCGTTTCTATACACGTAACCAATATAAACAAATAACGATATGAAAGAAAATATACTATAAAAAAACAAAAACTACTATACAAATGAAAGATAACACATATCTTAATAAAACGATATTCAAAAAGTTCGGTGACCAACAGTATATTTAAATCCAACTCCAAAAACTCAGTCAAAAACCCAAATAAATTTCTCACTTGACGGGCGAGTCCTATTTATTCTGTTCTCTAGGAAACATAATAATAGTTCTCTTACAATACTATTACAATGAGAAAAAATATATATATTTTGCGACCAGTGGTTTTCAAAATACGGAGCACAACTTTCTTATGTTAAATGGGAATATATGTTTTTTGTAGGTTATTCGATAGAGTATTTTTTTCTGAATAAATATATATATATATATATATATATATATATATATATATATATATATATATATATATATATATATATGGGCTGTTATATATAATAGGGTGTTTCATTTAAGTGTGCCACCATTACTTTCTCGAGAACTATATTAGCTACCAGGTTATTATGAGCAAAAAAATTTATTTTATTAGAACTACTGGTTCTCAAGATACACAACTTTGTTTTATGGATTTTGTTAAGGATGGCTATTTATTCATAAAATAATATTTCCATAATGTTTCTACATTGTTTATGCATTTCATTTGTTTTTGTTTATAACAATTTGTTTTTATTTGCAGATTGGCTTTCGTGTTTTTAATATTATTGAATTTGATTCATCTACTTTTTGTATTTGTGTTGATTTATTTGTTTTAAGTTTGATAAATTACTTTGTTAATACATTGCTATAGTAATTCTGTATTAGTTGCGCAAATATATTCAGAAAGAAGGCAACCAACTTTGATATTGTATCTATAATTACAGAATAATTTAATTGAATATGGTGCTTTTATCAAACTGAAAACAGGTCGTCAATGAAGATAATGAAAATATTGTACTACAATCTGTTATCGAAAAACCACGTATTTTACACGACAAATTGAATTAAATACTGGTATTCCTAAATCTTCTGCTCATTTAATTTTACTGTCATTATACTATCCCTATAAGAAACAAAAACATGTCTAAATCGGCCACATTAAATCAGACCCTTCAACCAGGAGATAATGTGAGAAGAATGCAATTTTGTATATGGTACAATAGTAAATGAAAAAATGACGCGCGTTTCCCACAAAAAAATATTATGATCCGATGAAACAAAATTTACTAACATTATTTTGTGAAAATCTCAGAGACGTAAGGGGAGCACGATACCAAATAAAATTTGAGTTTAATGTCTAGTGTGCAATTTTAGGAAAAAGTGTGATTAGTCTCATAATTTTTGCAGAAAATCTTACTGCAGATAGATTTTGCATATAATTGAACATTTAATTGAGTACCTCATAGATAATTTACTACTGGCTAAAAGTATTGGAATATGGTTCCCGCAAGACGGCAACACCTGCACATAATGCTGGTACTGTTTCTAATTATCTTGATAATCAGATCCCATATCGATGGACAGGCAATCGTGGACCAAATCTATGGCCGGTTATGTGATACATAAAGTATATGAGAAATCGTATGAAAATGTAGCCGATTTACAAAGAGCTGTAATTTATAGAATAGGAGGAAAACCACGCCGCACCTTATTAAAAAAAATCAAGCTACGATTATTCTATCGCCTTTGTTTATCGGACGAAACGATCATTTATTTTAACATTTATTATAATAATTGTTGTTTATCTAAAAGTTTATATTAAATTTATATTTTCATTAAGTTAAATTATTCTTAATAAATATTGATTAAATTTCGAGTTCGAAATTCTGGCACGAGTCGTGCAGCGTCGACAGGACGATCTAGTGCTAGAATTGCCTTCTGTGACGAGTATTTTGTACTATTTTCTCTGTTTTGGCTTTCCTTTATATAATTTATTTATAAAAGTAGTTGACATTTTCCATTAAGGGAGATTTTTGGTATAATAGTTCAGATGATGATAGTGATTTGGGATTGATTTTGTCCATTGCCTAGGTTAATTTATAAATTGTGTGTTTTTTATTTAATCCATTGCCTAGATATTTTCTGTATTAATGCGTTATACCAATCTATGATAACAATATGTCACTAAAAATCTTTTAAGAATTAAGCTTATTCTATCAATAATATGCGTGCGAGAATGTGTTATTCTAATGCCGAAACAGAGAAATATTATTATGTAATTCATCGCCTAATTTTAATTTTAATGTACTTTGGTTTTTTATTATTTAAAAGAAAAAAAACTTTATTTAGACGTGTTTTAGCCTTATTTTAACTTCATAAAAAATTTGGTATAAATTTTTCGAAAACTGTACGAGATACAAAAATATTTCTGCAAATTCCTTTTTAAAAAGTGTCTTAATATTGCGCAACTTAAAATCTTGTATGAATCCAAATAAAAAGATATGATTAAAAAATTAAATTTGTAAAATTAACATTTTCGTTTATATCTAGTCAGTTATGCATTTTTGTGGGTAAACTAAAACATGTTTAAATTGGTATCCTAAATTTTCTCTAGTTTAACCAACTTGCCGAAACAGTTTCATTGGACATCCTGCATTAATTACATTACATGAACAAGAAGTTTCAGAAAATAATGTGTTTAAACAGGTTTCTACAATTTGTAGTAAGTGTAAACTAGCGCCTATAACGAGAACGACAAACCGTAAAATGAAATAGATACAGTGTAGTCTACAATCCTGCATATTGTGTAAATAATATTTTACTTCAGGAAATTTGTGTATGTGGCTGGAAATATATTAATCAATGTAAAATCATAAGTTCCATATATGTTCGAAAAGGAATAATTATCCGGAATTGCGAACGACCCCAAAAATAAATGCAAAACAATTTTCAATAGTTTGACAATTCGGAAGTTTTCTTTAAATAAAAATAAAACATTATGTAATAATGGGAATAACAATATTTACGCGAACTGTCTAACTATTGAAAATGGTTTTGCAGTTTTTTTGTAATTCAGTTTAAATTTCATGGCTATTACTACAATTAAGCATTTTTATAAAATTTTAAATTTGATTTTTACATGTTACAAAAGGTATAAATAAAACATGATTACGCAAATCTCCCTCTGCAGATAAATCTGGTAGATTCTACCAGGTTTATTTGAAGTATTTTGCTCCAAAATCAATAGGGAATCGCTATATGAAAAAATTAACGCAGTATGTATTTCCTATACTGCAAAAATACATTCATTACCCGGTATGATAATTTCACTTCAATGCAAAGAAAGTCATAAATGAAAGACAATTTTATCACTTTGAGAGCGTATAAATATGAACGTAACTTTTTGCCTGATGAAGCCTTATTTACTCTTAGCAATCCAAAAAAAAGCTAATGTCGTTTAGATTATTTCGCCGTTTAATTCTCGCTAAATTACATTCGAGAATTTAATTTTCTTCAGATAAATTTCAGTTTAACAATGTTATCTGTCAGCAATTTGACTCAAAAGACTGTTTTAAAATAAAATCACCACCCTGTCCAATTGCTAGGTAATAAGCTTTTCCATGACACGCACAAATTTATCCGGAAAAATAAGAAGCTCTTGTGTATTTATAATAGTTGATAAAACATCTATTAAAATACTGTTTACAGTAAATGAAATACGGACAGAAAAAAACATTGTTTAAACAATTTCGAAAATGAGTAGCAATAATTTAAGTTCAATAATTATCTATTGTGAAGTATGTGACGAATCTGTAATAAACTTTTAAATTACTTAAATATTAAACGGGAGGGACTACCAGAAGATTATTTTATTTTCGGACACAATAAGCATAATACAGAAATGTTTATTTAATATATCTACCTACGCATAAGAAAAGTAAACTCACAACTGTATCAACATGTTCATGATTTAATTAATCCCTGTCTCCCTTATTTATTATTATAACATTAACTCTTATTTATGTAATATATGATTTTTTTTTTATAGCAACAAGCATCGAATGGCATTACACGGTTTGCTACCTGCTAATGCGACTACTGAACTATATGAACAAGTAATCCATAGTCAGAATATAACAGAAACGGTGAAGAACATGAGTATAGGTATAGAAGTGTGCTCATTGGAGAAACAACTTGAAGCGGTAAGTAATTTAAATTCTAAATGCATATTATGTTCAATAATTGGTTGTAAACCATGTTTTTTCCGAGTTATAAATTCTTATAAAAAATATATTACACTGTACGAAAATGTGTTATATATTTCTGTTAGGATTTCATGTAATAAAAAATTTACATATGCCTACTTAAATATTGTCAAAGAATTTTAACTTCCTTAGATATATAAGCTGCGAAGAGAATGTGAAAAAAAGGAGAAATAACTTTGAGGAATAGCTACCAAAATTGTAAAAATATTACATTTGTCATATACAGGCTGGCCGTGAAATTCAGTTGAAAAGATTGCTAATTGTTTTAATTTATATATATATATATATATATATATATATATATATATATATATATATATATATATATATATATATATATATATATATATGGGGTGGCTAGCTCAATGGTATGAAGTCGGCCTGTGGATTCTGAGAACCCTGGTTCGATTCCCACAGGCGAAACAATTTTCATAATTTCAAAAGCTACCCCGTGGCTCCTCCACCACTAACATCTTTGGGGGCCGTGATTTGACGACTGGTAATCGCACTTCACGCGCAAAATATATCACTTACCGAGATCTGCTTCGGCAGAGTGCCACACCCAGTAATGGGTAGAAGGCATGATGATATATATATATATATATATATATATATATATATTTATTTACAGTCGATTGTTCTTTAAAAAAATACCATGAATATTTCCATTATTTGACTTAAAAAAAAAATTCAAATCACCCTCAAATATATTTTTTTATATTTTTTATAGAATAATATTCCTAAATGTATTATTTACGTACATAAATACATAATATAATTCTTTACATAGAAATATAAACAATTCTCTATGCTTAAAATTTTAAAAATTCGATACATTCAAAGCTTTATAGATATGACCAGAAGCAAATGCCCACAAAAAAGAATTCTGGAGTTTGTTACGCTTGCATATAACTTACTTCCTTGAAATTTTCGAACAAAATTATAAACCGAGAAATAGTTACAGGGGGTCAAACTTGGCATTTTTCAAAAAAACGAGTATCTTTGAAGAGCTGTAACTTTTAAACGGTTTAAGATAAAGAGGCGGTTAAAAAAATTTAGAATCTGTGAAACAAAAGGAAAAAATTAAAATATCTGAAACTTATTTATCTTGAAAATTGTACATTTGGCAGCAGTTTAAAGACAGGGCTTTTTTATGAAAAAATGAGGTTAGGTTTTTAGTTTCCCATGAACAGAGGGTTGATCGCAGGTCATTGTAATTGATCTGGTTTGAAAGCTGACAGAAAAACAAAGAGAATAATCGCAACCGGAAGTCATTAGGTTAAAATTCAAGAGTACAGCGAATTTTCTAAAATAAGCTAAAATCAGCTTATTTAAAAAAATTCATGGGCCATATCTCGGGCCCAGAATGGGCTAGGGGACAAAATTTTTGGCTAGTGGGGGGTTTTATATAGCCTAACAACATACTAAAATTTCAGCAAAATCGGAGGACCCCTTGCGCACCATTATTTAAAAAAGTAAAAAACAAACTCATATATATATATATATATATATATATATATATATATATATGTATATATATATATATATATATATATATATATATATATATATATATATATATATATATATATATATATATATATATATATTATGATCGGTTAAGACCACATCTGGCCGCAGAGGTGTTCCGGTTGACAAAGAACGTCCCATATATATAATATACTCTAATACATTGCTGTCAAAAATTCGTAACCATAGATATGAAAAATCCTATGTTTCACGTTAAAATAAACTCACGATATACTCTTACTACAAAGTTCAGTACCATCACATTAAAAACATTTTGACAAAAATGTAAATTAAATTGACATTAGTTTAATTCAAATCGTATAGGAATCAGCGTGCTATGAAAGAAACTAATGACTAATAAAATTTATCTATTTATTTTTTCACAAAATCGATATGTTTACATATAATAGTGAATCAAACAAACAAAAATATTATGATTTGTTCATCTATCTCTGTGATAGCACGCTGATTCCTATGCGATTTTAGTTAAATTAGTATCAATTTAATATGCATTTTTGTCAAAAATAGGCAAAACAAAAAAATAGGTTCTCATTTAAAATAAAAAAATGGAAACCCGTACTTTTGGCACCATTGGTCGAAAAAAAAATTATTCATAATTTTGTAATTCTATTTGAAAATGGCATTTCTTTGCAAATCTAACCAACCTTGTAGCTCTTATAGTTCTCGAGATAGCAATGGTGGCACAACTAAATTGAACAGCCAGTATATATAATATGTGAGTGTGTATGGGAGGGTGTGTGTGCGTGCGTGTGTTGAGTCGAAAAGAATTTTTCCAAAATTTGCTAAATTAAGTACATTATCAAATATAAATGGTCGATATGACTGAGGGATATTGCTACGTTCGGTAAATTTATTTGATATTCAAAATCAGTAAGATGATTAAATAATTAGTTATTATTTTTTAATAAAAATTTAGACATGGCTCGTGCGAATTAAAAATATCTGAAAATCAGCATATCAACATGTATGTACTTCCGAAGTATTGTACCATATTTTAACAACCTGTCTTTGTCTGAAATTATAATCAAACGAAAAATTTGATATATCTCACTTATTAACTATGGCGCTGAGACCCATCTGTCAAAAATTTAACAAAGGAGCACTTTTTTAGCGAAATACACACTGATCAGATAAACTAAATTCATTGTCACGAATTGGCGTTTAAAACTCAATTTCCTAAATTTATTTATTTATTTATTTATGACCACTCTACAGGATAAAAAATCCCAATTATAGAGAGTACTTATAATGTTACAACAATATTAACATAGTAATATAAACGATAATTTATAATTGAATCAAATTACTGAACTACTTGACAGCGCATAATAATAAATAAAGCTTGCAGAATAAAACAAAGCCAGAAATAAATAAGAAATTTATACGAATAATTAACATTGTACTTCGTTAAAAAGTTGGAAAATATTTTAAGTTTAAAGTAATTGTATGTGTTACAAAATAAATCGCACTGAAAAGCTAACTCATTGAACAATTTAAATATCGTCTAGGGTTAGTTGGTAAACTAATTTCATAATTAGTAACACAATGTTGAACTAGCAATGTTGAATTATATCTTGAATTTACACGAGGAACTAAAAAATTCAATCTCGACAAAGTTTGACTGACAGAAATAATATTATTAGTTACTTTAAAGACATGTAACAGATCTAGGATATTTCTTCGTTTGTATAATGACAACAAATTAAATTAAATGTGCGTAATCCCATACTATCATTTAGATAATGATCATAAACACCATTCTGCTTATACCAGCAATATTTAGTTAACCGTTTTTGTACATTTTCAATCAAATATTTGTATTTTGCTTAATATGGACATCATATTTGACAGCAGTATTTTAATTTCGAACGAACATAGCAGAAATACAAAGACTTGATTGTGAAAATGTGAAATGCTGCAGATATAGTGTTGCGTATGTGTTTAACAAACAAATAAAATACCTAGATCCTTAGATTCAGTAACTGGCAGTGGTTGTATATTCATGTGATAACTGTATAAAATTGGTTGTGTAGCTGCCAACGGCAGCAGCTGGGTGCTGTAGTAATCACAGCGAGTTCTGTGGTCGCCCACGATAGCAGCGCTAAAGGCTGTAGCGACCTGACGGCCTTCGGGTTGCCTTCGAACATACGGGGTCACCAACGAGCAGTCCCGTGAACTGCAGTGGCTACAGATAGTTCTGTAGCTGCCAACGACAGCAGCCGGGTGCTGTAGTGATCACAGATGATTCTGTGGTTGCCCATGGTAGCAGCCGTGAATGCTGTAGCGACCTGGCTGGCCTACGAGTGTTCGGGGTTGCCCTCATGTAGGAATGATGATTAGGTTCTGGTAAATTAACTCCTCGTTGGGTTTGTTTCTCACGGTTTGGTTCTTACAGACATTAAATGGTTTACGCTCGCGTTAGGTGATACGCGGATTGTTCCATTCCCGTTTGCTTAGTTTTGTGAGTGTATTTGTTTTACGAGTCTACTTGAGGTGAGTCTCGTTTATATTTGTTATTAAGGCATTTGTGGATACAAATGTAGTTTGGATTAATTATGCTACACATCCATTGTATAACAATACGAAGGGAAAGAATTGCCCGTCTAATTTTTCATCATGACAGTTGTAGTTTTTTGCTGTGTGTCATAATTTTATATTTATCAATTTAAAAAAGGGCTGAGACGACTCAGACAAGTAATTAAATTGTTAATCTGAAGTTCACAACAATCATTTATTGAAGTAACTTTTTTAGATAGCTTAATATCATCAGCGTATATGAGAACCTTAGAAAATCGAACTGTGTCAGTAATAATAGTAAAGGACCCAAATTTTATTAGAGCATCTGATTAACTATACAGAAATCGCAAACTAGAACCATGTTCAGGAAGATGGCGGATTGGAAGTTTATTATGTCTATATGTAAAGATTGGTTCTCGTCTATGCCTAAACCAAATTTGAATCGAATCAGTGTAGGACTTTTCAGGATAGTTAGCTGCCATTCTGTTTCAAGACGGCGGACTGTAGCTTTATTATACCTTTTAGTTAATATTGGTTCTTGTCTGTACCTATACCAAATTTGAATTGAATCAGTGCAGTACTTTTCACAATAGCTAGCGACCATTTTGTTTCAAGATGGCGACCTGAAGTTTTATTATACCTATATATTAAGATTGGTTCTCGTCTATGCCTATACCAAATTTGAATCGAATCAGTGCAGTACTTTTCAGGATAGCTAGCGGCCATTTTGTTTCAAGTTTTATTATACCTATATGTTAAGATTGGTTCTCGTCTATGCCTATACCAAATTTGAATCGACTAAGTACTTTTCAGGATTCCAAGCGGTCATTTTGTTTCAAGATAGCGGACTGAAGCTTTATTGTATCTATATGTTAAGATTGGTTCTCATCTATACCTATATGAAGTTTAAATAGAATCAGTGCAGTATTTTTCAAGATAGCTAGCGGCCATTTTGTTTTAAGATGGCGGACTGACGCTTTAATGTACCTATATGTTAAGAATGGTTCTCGTCTTTGTCTATACTAAATTTTAATCGAATCAGTGCAGTACTTTTTAGGATAGCTAGCGGCCATTTTGTTTCAAGATGACGGACTGGACTTGTGCTGTCACAAACCTTCGCCGGCGTACGCACAACAACTTACCAAAGTTGTATCGTAATCGGATGAATGATATAGGAACGCATACGGGACAAACAAACAAACAAACATTAATTTTTATATATAAGTAGCTATTACTCGCGACTTCGTTCGCGTGGTCTACAATTTAATGCGAGAACCCGGCATACGTTGCATTGCAACTCAAAGAAAGTGTTTGTGTACAGCTGTCCATGTGAGAAGCATGGATTTTCCAAATTTAGTTCACACAATTGTAGCCTTGTTGATGGTCATTGCAAATGCGAGTCGTACCGGAAACTGCAAACATCTGAATTCGGATAGCGTAGGACTGAAGCTTTATTACACCTATATGTTAAGATTAGTTCTCGTCTGTATCTATATCAAATTTGAATCGAATCAGTGCAGTACTTTTCAGGATAGCTAGCTACCATTTTGTTTCAAGACGGCGGACTGTAGCTTTATTATACCTTTTAGTTAATATTGGTTCTTGTTTGTACCTATACCAAATTTGAATTGAATCAGTGCAGTACTTTTCACGATAGCTAGCGACCATTTTGTTTCAAAACAGCAAACTGAAGTTTTATTATACCTATATGTTAAGATTGGTTCCCGTCTATGCTTATACCAAATTTTAGTCGAATCAGTGCAGTACTTTTCAACATAGCTAGCGGCCATTTTGTTTCAAGATGGCGGACTGAAGCGTTATTATACCTGTATGTTAAGATTGGTTCTCGTCTATACCTATAACAAATTTGAATCGAATCAGTGCAGTACTTTTCAGAATAGCTAAGGGCCATTTTGTTTCAAGATGGCGGACTGAAGCTTTATTATACCTATTTGATAAGATTGGTTCCTGTCTATGTCTATAACAAACTTGAATCGAATCAGTTTAGTACTTTTCAAGATAGCTAGCAGCCATTTAGTTTCATGATGGCGTACTGAAGCTTTATTATATGTTGCATTGCAACTCAAAGAAAGTGTTTGTATACAGCTGTCCATGTCAGAAGCATGGATTTTCCAAATTTAGTCCAAACACTTGTAGCGATTGTCCCTGTGCTTTGTTAATGGTCATTGCAAATGCGAGTCGTGCCGGAAACGTCTGAATTCGAATAGAATAGGACTGAAGCTTTATTATACCTAGATATTAAGATTGGTTCTCGTCTGAACCTATACCAAATTTAAATCGAATCAGTGCAGTACTTTTCAAGTTAGCTAGCGGCCATTTTGTTTTAAGATGGCGGATTGAAGCTTTATTATACGTATATGTTAAGGTTGGTTCTCGTCTGCACCTATTAGAGGTCGGCATATTTGAAAATTTTGATATCCGATCCGATCCGACTCTATCCGAGATCCGATCCGATATCCGATTCGAGATCCGATCCGAAATCCGATCCGATCCGAAGATCTGATCCGAGATCCGATTCGAAATCCGATCCGAAATCCGATCCGAAATCCGATGCGAAATCCGATGCGAAAGAAAAATAACAATTATAGATGAAATTTAATAAGTAATTTTGTTATAAAAAACTAAAGAGACATATTTTGTTGTAACGTCGATCTTTCACAAGAAGCTGTTGATACAGGCATTAAAATACAAATTTTTACCAAATTATAAATGCATTCAAATGCTTGCTTATATTGTTCAACGAATGACAGGAACTCCATGAGTGATTTAATATTTTTATTTTCCTCCCTACACAAAAGTTTCTTAATTAGCGTTATTTCTGAGTCTACACAATCACAATTTATGTTATAATGTTCTGCTAATTTAGTTAATGAATTTTATTGAGGAATAAATCAACTGTGCGGTCAAAAGCTTGTAATGATTTTAAAATAGTATAATTTTTTGTAAACTTTCTTTTAATTCAATTATAATTTTATCTAGTATAGGGATGTATAACTTAAGTTTGACAACATCTTGCTCATTTTTTACTTCTATGTCTACAGAATAATCTATTTCACAATCTACTATAAGCTCTTGTAACCTTTTTGGAATAGATTTCATTATTTTTGGGGTCTCACTGTTGGGTAGAGGTCGGCATATTTGAAAATTTTGATATCCGATCCGATCCGACTTGATTCAAGATTCGATCCGATCCGATCCGATCCGACTCTATCCGAGATCCGATCCGATCCGAAATCCGATCCGAGATCCGATCCGAAATCCGATTCGAGATCCGATCCGAGATCCGATCCGAGATCCGATCCGAGATCCGATCCGAGATTCGATCCGAGATCCGATCCGAGATCAGATCCGAGATCCGATCCGAGATATTTTGATGTAACGTTATTTAATCATTTTTATCACAGAACATAAATGCTTATAAGTCGCGTTATATATCTTTAGAGAGGAATTGGAATTTATCTTTTTACTAAGAGTGGATACCTAAATGTTATGTATGTAAATATTTTATCCTACTTTCGGATCGGATATTTTATCCGACTTTCGGATCGGATATTTCGTCCGACTTTCGGATCGGATCTTTTATCAGACTTTCGGATCGTAACCGATCCGAATTCGATCCCAGAGAGCCGAAGTCGAATTCGGATCGGATTCGGATTTCGGATATTTTTGCCGACCTCTAGCACCTATACCAAATTTTAATCGAATCAGTGCAGTACTTCTCAGAATAGCTAGCGGCCATTTTGTTCCAAGACGGCGGACTGAAGCTTTATTATACCTATATATTAAGATTGGTTCCCGTCTAAGAAAATACCAAATTTGAATCGGATCAGTGCAGTACTTTTCTGGATAGCTAGCGGCCACTTTGTTTCAAGACGGCGGACTGAAGCTTTATTATACCTATATGTTAAGATTGGTTCTCGTCTGCACCTATTAGAGGTCGGCATATTTGAAAATTTTGATATCCGATCCGATCCGATCCGACTTGATTCAAGATCCGATCCGATCCGATCTGATTCTATCCGAGATCCGATCCGATCCGAACTCCGATCCGAGATCTGATCCGAGACCCGATGCGAGATCCGATCCGAGATCCGATCCGAAATCCGATCCGAAATCCGATCCGATGATCCAATCCGAGATCCGATCCGAAATCCGATCCGAAATCCGATCCGAAATCCGATCCGAAATCCGATCCGAAATCCGATCTGAGATCCGACCAGACGTGTCATTAGATCAGTACTGTTTTTCCTATTTATATTAAACCAATTTTAACGTTGCATATTCGAAAGAAAAATAACAGTTATAGATAAAATTTAATAAATAATTTTGTTATAAAAAACTAAAGAGACATATTTTGATGTAGCGTTATTTAATCATTTTTATCACAGAACATAAATGCTTATAAGTCGCGTTATATTTCTTTAGAGAGGAATTGGAATTTACGTTTTTACTAAGAGTGGATACCTAAATGTTATGTACGAATCGGATGTTTTATTCTACTTTCGGATCGGATATTGTATCCGACTTTCGGATCGGATATTTTATCCGACTTTCGGATCGGATCTTTTATCCGACTTTCGGATCGGAACCGATCCGAATCCGATCCAAGAGAGCTCCGATCCGATCCGAATCCGACTTCGGATCAGATCGGATAGCTAGCTGCCATTTTGTTGCAAGACGGCGGACTGTAGCTTTATTATACCTTTTAGTTAATATTGGTTCTTGTCTGTACCTATACCAAATTTGAATTGAATCAGTGCAGTACTTTTCAAGATAGCTAGCGACTATTTTGTTTCAAAACAGCAAACTGAAGCTTTATTATACCTATATGTTAAGATTGGTTCCCGTCTATGCTTATACCAAATTTTAATCGAATCAGTGCAGTACTTTTCCAGATAGCTAGCGGCCATTTTGTTTCAAGATGGCGGACTGAAGCGTTATTATACCTGTTTGTTAAGATTGGTTCTCGTCTATACCTATAACAAATTTGAATCGAATCTGTGCAGTACTTTTCAGAATAGCTAGCGGCCATTTTGTTTCAAGATGGCGGACTGAAGCTTATACTTATTTGTTAAGATTGGTTCCTGTCTATGTCTATAACAAACTTGAATCGAATCAGTTTAGTACTTTTCAAGATAGCTAGCAGCCATTTAGTTTCATGATGGCGTACTGAAGCTTTATTATATCCATATGTAAAGATTGGTTCTCGTCTATACCTGTACCAAATTTGAATCGAAGATATGTAGTACTTTTCAGAATAGCTAGCGGCTATTTTGTTTCAAGATGGCGGACTGAAGCTTTATTATACCTATATGTTAAGATTGGTCCCTGTCTATGTTTATTCTAAATTTGAATCGAATCAGTGCAGTACTTTTCAGGATAGCTAGCGGCCATTTTGTATCAATATGGCGGATTGGACTTGTGCTAAGTCAGAAATCTTCGCGGGCGTGCGCACAACAACTTAGCAAAGTTATATCGTAATCGGATGAATGATATAGGAACGCATAAGGGACAAACAAACAAACAAACAAACAAACATTAATTTTTATATATATATACTAGCTATTACCCGCTACTTCGTTCGCGTGGTCTACAATTTAATGCGAGTACCCGGTATTCGTTGCATTACAACTCAAAGAAAGTGTTTGTATACAGCTGTCCATGTGAGAAGCATGGATTTTCCAAATTTAGTCCAAACACTTGTAGCGATTGTCCCTGTGCTTTGTTGATGGTCATTGCAAATGCGAGTCGTGCCGGAAACTGCACACGTCTGAATTCGAATAGCATAGGACTGAAGCTTTATTATACCTATATGTTAAGATTGGTTCTCGTCTGCACATATTAGAGGTCGGCATATTTGAAAATTTTTATACCCGATCCGATCCGATCCGACTTGATTCAAGATCAGATCCGATCTGATCCGACTCTATCCGAGATCCGATCCGATCCGAACTCCGATCCGAGATCCGATCCGAGATCTGATCCGAAATCCGATCAGAAATCCGATCCGAAGATCCAATGCGAGATCCGATCCGAAATCCGAACTGAAATCCGATCCGAAATCCGATCTGAGATCCGACCAGACGTGTCATTAGATCAGTACAGTTTTTCCTATTTATATGAAACCAATTTTAACGTTGCATATTCGAAAGAAAAATAACAGTTATAGATGAAATTTAATAAATAATTCTGTTATAAAAAACTAAAGAGACATATTTTGTTGTAACGTTATTTAATCATTTTTATCACAGAACATAAATGCTTATAAATATAACGTAGCGTTATATTTCTTTAGAGAGGAATTGGAATTTATGTTTTTACTAAGAGTGGATACCAAAATGTTATGTATGTAAATGTTTTATCCTACTTTCGGATCGGATATTTTATCCGACTTTCGGATCGGATCTTTTATCCGACTTTCGGATCGGATCTTTTATCCGACTTTCGGATCCGACTTTGAATCGAATCAGTGCAGTACTTTTCAGGATAGCTAGCTGCCATTTTGTTGCAAGACGGCGGACTGTAGCTTTATTATACCTTTTAGTTAATATTGGTTCTTGTCTGTACCTATACCAAATTTGAATTGAATCAGTGCAGTACTTTTCACGATAGCTAGCGACCATTTTGTTTCAAAACAGCAAACTGAAGCTTTATTATACCTATATGTTAAGATTGGTTCCCGTCTATGCTTATACCAAATTTTAATCGAATCAGTGCAGTACTTTTCAAGATAGCTAGCGGCTATTTTGTTTTAAGATAGCGGACTGAAGCGTTATTATACCTGTATGTTAAGATTGGTTCTCGTCTATACCTATAACAAATTTGAATCGAATCTGTGCAGTACTTTTCAGAATAGCTAGCGGCCATTTTGTTTCAAGATGGCGGACTGAAGCTTTATTATACCTATTTGTTAAGATTGGTTCCTGTCTATGTCTATAACAAACTTGAATCGAATCAGTTTAGTACTTTTCAAGATAGCTAGCAGCCATTTAGTTTCATGATGTACTGAAGCTTTGTTATATCGATATGTAAAGATTGGTTCACGTCTTGGCTCGGTTCGGATTCGGATTTCGGATATATTTGCCGACCTCTAGCACCTATACCAAATTTGAATCGAATCAGTGCAGTACTTTTCAGGATAGCTAGCGACCATTTTGTGTCAAGATGGCGGACTGAAGCTTGCTATAAATATATGTTAAGATTGGTTCGCGTCTATGCCTATACCAAATTTGAATCGAGTCAGTGTAGTACTTTTAAGACAACTAGCGGCCATTTTGTTCCACGACGGCGGACTGAAGCTTTATTATACCTATATGTTAAGATTGGTTCTCGTCTGCACCTATACCAAATTTGAATCGAATCAATGCAGTACTTTTCAGGATAGCTAGCGTATATTTTGTTTCAAGATGGCGGACTGAAGCTTTATTATACCTATATGTTAAGATTGGTTCTCGTCTATACCTATGCCAAATTTGAATCGAATCAGTGCAGTACTTTTCAAGATAGCTAGCAGCCATTTTATTTCAAGATGGCGAATTGGACTTGTGCTAAGTCAGAAATCTTCGCGGGCGTGCGCACAATAACTTAGCAAAGTTTCATCGCAATCGGATGAATGGTATAGGAACGCATACGGGACAAACAAACAAACATATATATATATATATATATATATATATATATATATATATATATATATAGATTTCGTAAAAATTATTGATAATTTTGAAAATTAGCTGGTTTTTTGTTACCAATAATATTGAAATCTTAAATTTGGTAGTTGATAATCCTTAATATTAAAGTCATTGTTATGGTAAATACATCAACAAATACTCGTATCTGAACAATATTAGAATAAAAGTTAAACAGAGAAGTTGGTGTTCTTAAATTTAAATATATAAGATGCTAGTCATGGCACTAATTATCATGTTGACACGATTTATATAACATTTATCTGTTATTGAAATATTTATTTTAATATAGTTGATATAATTTAATAAAAATAACTGATTTAAATATTAATGTTTATTCATTTGCGAAAAGATCCTCCAACTTTTTTTGCAAATCGCATGGTGTATTGCAAATAGTATACATTTAGATTGAATTCAAGAAATATATATATATATATATATATATATATATATATATATATATATATATATATATATATATATATATATATATATATATATATATATATGGGGTGGCTAGCTCAGTTGTATGAAGTCGGCCTGTGGATCCTGAGAACCCTGATTCGATTCCCACAGGCGACAAACACTTTTCATAATTTCAAAAACTATCCCTGCGGTTCCTCCATCACTAACATCTTTGGGGCCGTGATTTGACGACTGGTAACCGCACTTTACGCGCATAATATATCACTTACCGAGATCTGCTTTGGCAGAGTGCTTCACTCAGTTAATGGGTAGAAGGCGTGATGATATATTTATTTATTTTATATATATATATTGTGACGAGTTTTTCGCTAACTCGGTGACAAATGTTGGCGTTAGTTGCTCGGCCGGGTACCGGATAGTAGATTTGGAGAATGAGGATCAGGTGTGAAAAATAAAATAAAACGAACAAGAATGGTGACAATGTTTTGCTGGTGTTCTATTGGATAAAAAATTCGCTGGTACACTGGAGGACGGGTTTGACGGTGGTTGTGTCTGAGGTGACGGTTGATGCCACGCCGAGGGTCAGAAAACCCGGTTTTTGTGATCGACGCTGGGCGTCGCTACGTTGATATGACCTGGTGGATGGTCGTAATCGTCTGCCTGGGTGTTCTTGAGTAGGTATAGCGCGAAACCGTGGTTTGTCAAGAAACAGACGCCGGGTGTCGCGACGGTGGGGTCCACTAAGTAGCGGCTTGGTAGTAGTGTCGGATCGCGGTTAATGGGTTTCCAAATTTTTTGGAAACCGGCGCTGTGTGCTCGGAGATGACAGACAGTGTGTTCATGTCGTAAGTGAAATTCACTTCGAAAATTTTGGCAGGGTACCTGAGTTATGGGCGGAGTATCACGGATGAGTGAGTACCCAAAAATGATAGTAACAGGCACCGGACGCGGATGACTTGGAAGAGTGCGCAACGGTCACCGCGGTGGACGTCTTGGATTCGCTTGTACGTCGTCAGAGTGAGATCTGGTGATATCGCACAAGAACCTGAAAATGATGGTGGCACGAGACGGACGATGGTAGCTCGGGAAAAAACGCTAGCGTTACGACCGCAAACGCCATGGATTGCTCACTCAGGCGCGGCGGAAGTAATCTTTGCTGTCTTCACACAAGTACCAAGAAAGGAAGGTGGCTCGGGACGGACGCTGGTAACCCGGAGAAAAACACCAAAGTCATGACTGCAGACGCCTTGGATTGCTTGCTCGGGCGTGGCAGCAGTAATATTTTGTGCCTTTACACGAGTACCAGAAAAGAAAGGTGGCACGAGACGGACGGTGGTAGCTCGGAGGAAAACACAAACGTTACGACTGCAGACGCCTTGGATTGCACGCTCGGGCGTGTCGGAAGTAACATTTGGTGCCTTCACCCAAGTACCAGAGAAGATAGGTGGCACAGGACGGACGGTGGTAGCCAGGGGGGAAACACAAACGTTACGACTGCAGACGCCTTGGATTGCTCGCTCGGGCGTGGCGGAAGTAATATTTGGTGCTTTCACACAAATACCAAAAAAGGCAGGTGGCACAGGACGGTTTGGGTGGAACTTGGGGGAATACGCAACGGTCATCTCGGCGGGCGCCTTCGATTGCTCTCTCGGACACCGTTGAAGTGAGACCTGGTGATCTCACACAAGGTTCCTAAAAACAGAAGTAACAAACAAAACCTCCAGGGAGCGCACGACATGTAACGAAAAAAAAAAATTGCGATTGCTTACCTAGCGGACGGATTTTCGGAGAAGACGACTTCTACTAGACTGGATTCAAAAACGTGCAGATGCAGTGACGTCGCTAGCGGGGGATCCAAGGGGGCGCTTGCCCCCCTAAAATTTTCAGTAGCCCCCTGGTTGGCCACCCCGACTTTTAGTGTCAATCTAAAATTTTTTGCTAGTAATATAGCATTTTAAAAAGACAGAAACACTGAAAGAAAAACCCAACAAAAAACATTGTTATACAGCATATTTTTTTTTGCATCAATGCACATGTATCTAAAAATCTCTATCTACATTTAACCATGATTATTATTGGTGTTATAATAAACGCGCTGCCGAACTTGTCTAAACTTGTCAAATTAATTGTGCGAGTCCGATAACGACGCAATGCACTTGTTAAGATTGTTCTATACTTTACTTATTCGTCCACGTGCATAGTTTAGCAAGTTCAAACATGTTTTACAAATTTTAGTATTTATACGAGTGATAAAAATCTCAATGCTCATTCGTTATTTTGTGGTCAAAGAGTAAATTAAAAATAAATATGAAGCACACAAATAATATTAAAAATTATTTTATATCAGAATCAGATAAAAAAATTAAAAACTGATAATTTCCTGCCTTCGACCAGTATCGGCAGTACAAGCAGTAATTTAGAAAATATATTAAAACCGAATGAAATGGTGACATCTTGAAACTGAAGTGCTACTGAAGAAAGTGATAGTGAGTCTAGTTCTTGTGAAAATAAAACTAGTGAGGATGATATAAGTGATGATAATGAAACTGGCGTACATACCCCAACAGTAGAGGTCGGCAAAAATATCCGAAATCCGAAGCCGATCCGAAGTCGGATTCGGATCGGATCGGATCTCTCTCGGATCGGATTAGGTGCAGACGAGAACCAATCTTAAGATATAGGTATAATAAAGCTTCAGTCCGCCGTCTTGGAACAAAATGGCCGCTAGCTGTCTTAAAAGTATTACACTGACTCGATTCAAATTTGGTATAGGCATAGACGCGAACCAATCTTAACATATATTTATAGCAAGCTTCAGTCCGCCATCTTGAAACAAAATGGCCGCTAGCTATCCTGAAAAGTACTGCACTGATTCGATTCAAATTTGGTATAGGTGCTAGAGGTCGGCAACAATATCCGAAATCCGAACCGATCCGAAGTCGGATTCGGATCGGAGCTCTCTCGGATCGGATTCGGATCCGATCCGAAAGTCGGATAAAAGATCCGATCCAAAAGTCGAATAAAAGATCCGATCCAAAAGTCGAATAAAAGATCCGATCCGAAAGTCGGATAAAATATCCGATCCGAAAGTCGGATAAAATATCCGATCCGAAAGTCGCATAAAATATCCGATCCGAAAGTCGGATAAAAGATCCGATGCGAAAGTCGGATAAAATATCCGATCCGAAAGTAGAATAAAACATTTACATACATAACAGTTTGGTATCCACTCTTAGTAAAAACATAAATTCCAATTCCTCTCTAAAGAAATATAATGCTACGTTATATATATATATATATATATATATATATATATATATACATATATATATATATATATATATATATATATATATATATATATATATATATATATATATATATATATATATATATATATATATATATATATATATATATATATATAAGCATTTATGTTCTGTGATAAAAATGTTAAATAACGTTACAACAAAATATGTCTCTTTTGTTTTTTATAACAAAATTATTTATTAAATTTCATCTATAACTGTTATTTTTCTTTCGAATATGCAACGTTAAAATTGGTTTAATATAAATAGGAAAAACAGTACTGATCTAATGACACGTCTGGTCGGATCTCAGATCGGATTTCGGATCGGATTTCGGATCGGATTTCGGATCGGATCTCGGATTGGGTCTTCGGATCGGATTTCGGATCGGATTTCGGATCGGATTTCGGATCGGATCTCGGATCGGATCTCGCATCGGGTCTCGGATCAGATCTCGGATCAGATCTCGGATCGGAGTTCGGATCGGATCGGATCTCGGATAGAGTCAGATCGGATCGGATCGGATCTTGAATCAAGTCGGATCGGATCGGATCGGATATCAAAATTTTCAAATATGCCGACCTCTAATAGGTGCAGACGAGAACCAATCTTAACATATAGGTATAATAAAGCTTCAGTCCGCCGTCTTGAAACAAAGTGGCCGCTAGCTATCCTGAAAAGTATTGCACTGATCCGATTCAAATTTGGTATTTTCTTAGACGGGAACCAATCTTAACATATAGGTATAATAAAGCTTCAGTCCGCCGTCTTGGAACAAAATGGCCGCTAGCTATTCTGAGAAGTACTGCACTGATTCGATTAAAATTTGGTATAGGTGCTAGAGGTCGGCAAAAATATCCGAAATCCGAATCCGATTCGACTTCGGCTCTCTGGGATCGAATTTGGATCGGTTCCGATTCGAAAGTCTGATAAAAGATCCGATCCGAAAGTCGGATAAAATATCCGATCCGAAAGTAGGATAAAACATTTACATACATAACATTTAGGTATCCACTCTTAGTAAAAAGATAAATTCCAATTCCTCTCTAAAGAAATATAACGCGACTTATAAGCATTTATGTTCTGTGATAAAAATGATTAAATAACGTTACATCAAAATATCTCGGATCGGATCTCGGATCGGATTTCGGATCGGATCTCGGAGCGGATCTCGGATCGGATCTCGGATCGGATCTCGGAACGGATCTCGGAACGAATCTCGGAACGAATCTCGGATCGGATCTCGAATCGGATCTCGAATCGGATTTCGGATCGGATCGGATCTCGGATAGAGTCGGATCGGATCGAATCTTGAATCAAGTCGGATCGGATCGGATCGGATATCAAAATTTTCAAATATGCCGACATCTACCCAACAGTGAGACCCCAAAAATAATGAAATCTATTCCAAAAAGGTTACAAGAGCTTATAGTAGATTGTGAAATAGATTATTCTGTAGACATAGAAGTAAAAAATGAGAAAGATGTTGTCAAACTTAAGTTATACATCCCTATACTAGATAAAATTATAATTGAATTAAAAGAAAGTTTACAAAAAATGATACTATTTTAAAATCATTACAAGCTTTTGACCGCACAGTTGATTTATTCCTCAATAAAATTCATTAACTAAATTAGCAGAACATTATAACATAAATTGTGATTGTGTAGACTCAGAAATAACGCTAGTTAAGAAACTTTTGTGTAGGGAGGAAAATAAAAATATTAAATCACTCATGGAGTTCCTGTCCTTCGTTGAACAATATAAGCAAGCATTTGAATGCATTTATAATTTGGTAAAAATTTGTATTTTAATGCCTGTATCAACAGCTTCTTGTGAAAGATCATTTTCCTCTTTAAAAAGAATGAAAAGTTGTTTAAGAATAAGAATGACAAATGAAAGATTAAACAACATTTGTATATTAAGGGTAAAAACAGACATAAAAATTAATAGACCTTAATGAGGTCTAGACAAATTTGCAAGTTTAAATAAAAACCGAAGGATTAAATTAGTATAACTAAATCACTGATGTGGTTGTAGAATTTGTTTGGGCACTGATAAACCTTTGTGGTAGTACATATGTCATTTAGAGGCATTATTTCAGTATTAGATTTTAGAAAGTATCTTGCACTTTGAATAATCGTTACAAATTCTGAATCGTGCATTGTTGGTATAGGATATAAGTAAAACAGTTCAAAGTCTTTTTCAAAGTTAATGGGAATTGATATTAAATAAATTATTTGGGATAGCTCAACTTTACAGTCGACTTTGAATAATGATTCAAATTCTAAGATATTCTCTGGTTTTGGTTGGAAAGGTAATTGGGATTTATAATGTTTAGAGCTCTTTTGCAATTCGGATAATAATTCATTTGGATGTATTATACTGGGGTGTAATGTTCTCAATTTACAAAAGGTGATTGAGTTTTCGATATCTTGTAGGATGTCTAGGATCGAGTTGTAAAGGATTATTAATTGATCGTAAATAGTTTTTGCAAAAAGAATATCTTGGATATGCATGTTATTTATTATTTCACGCAAATTAAAGGAACTCTTTGAGCTTTGTAAGTCAGGAATGTTAAGTAAGGTGAATTATAATACTACTAAAAAGACTATCGTAAAAAACTGAAACAAACGAAATTAATATTTAATTCAAGAAAAGTTCAAAATTGTAATAAAAATACAACTCGAGTTTGGCGATTAATCAACAAAAATTTAAATTCTTGTAGTCTCAGTAAGCCGAAAAATACTGAAGTATTGAAAGATAACAATAGTGCAATTGCAAACAATTCTTCAGATATTGCTAAAATGTTCAATAATTATTTTGTTAACATCTCACAAGACCTTGTAAAAAATTTAGCTCACTTTACAAATTGTAGCCAAGAACATAAGATTATTGATAAATGTACAAATTCAATTTTTTTGGAACCTGTAACTGAAAACGAGTTATTATCACTGATAATTTCACTAAATGATTCATTTTCTGCGGGAATTGACAAAGTTTCGGGTAATTTACTAAGAAATTGTTGTGAACCAATTATAATACCTTTGACGTATTGTGTAAATTTATCAATATCACAGGGAATTTTCCCCGATATTCTAAAAACTACTAAAGTTATTCCTTTGCATATAAAAAGGTAATAAAGAACTAGTCTCAAATTATCGACCAATCTCAATTGTATCAGTTTTTCATAAAGTTTTGGAGAAAATAATATTATCCAGGATTCAGTCATTTCTGCAGAAAAATGAGATATTAATTAGTGAACAACACGGATTCAGAAAAGGCTATAGCACTACATCTGCGCTAGTTAATTTCTTGGACAATGTCTATAAAATTTTTGATAAAGCAGAAGATATATTTGGAATTTTTTTAGACTTGTCTAAAGCTTTCGACTGTGTTAACCACTCAGTACTTATAAATTTAGCAGAGCAGTACGGGCTACGTGGGGTTTGTGCCAAGTGGCTTGAGTCATATCTTAACAATCGTAAGCAAATAATATTCTTTAACGATAAGAGGTCTGATCCTCTTTCATTATCCTTCGGCGTGCCTCAAGGTTCAATCCTGGGCCCCGTTTTATTTACTATGTATATAAATCATGTTAAAAACATACTAAATAACATTAAATTTGTAGCCTATGCTGATGATATCTCGCTTCTAATACCACAAAATGAAACCAACAGTACAAACCACGGAAATAACCAATACAATTATAAATATTACTAATTGGTTTGCATCGTTGAATTTGACAATAAATTTAGATAAGTCCTCAATAATTTGTTTCTCCAAAAATGTGCAGCATGAAAACCTAAATATATTCTGTAATAATCAGTTGTTAGCTGCAGCAAGTAGCACCAAAATTTTAGGTCTTCATGTTCATAAAAATTTAACCTGGAACACCCATATTGATAATATGTGTAATAATTTGGCTTCATTATGCTACTTAATTAAGCGTTTAAGACTACTCTCTGATGAACATACAGCAAAAACATTCTATTTTGCTAAATTCTATTCAATCTTGTGCTATGGAATAATATTTTGGGGCTGTTCCTCAATAGCATTGCGAGTTTTCAAACTTCAAAAAAGAGCAATAAGAAATATATTCCTTCTTAACCCAAGGTCCTCGTGCAAGGAGGTATTCAAAAAAGAAAATCTTTTGAATCTACCATGCTTATATATTTATAATGTTGTTCTTATGATTAAAGCTAATATGAATAATCTACAAACACATAGTGATGTACATCAATATAATACCAGAGGCAAACAAAACTTAGTTGTACCAAAAATCAAGTTAAACAAATCAAAAAATAATCCAAAATTTAACGGTTTGAGGATATATAATAATTTACCACAATATTTGAAAAATATTCAAAACAAAAAACATTTTAAAGTAGAACTTAAACTATATCTGATTAAAAAAGCATATTATTGTATTGAAGAATTCTTTCATGACTGTAAAAATTTAAATTATAGATTTCTAAGAATATGTATTATTTTGTATTTTGACAATTTCTATTACCAGGTAGTTTGGTTCCTGGAAATAAACTTATTATTATTTCACTGAGTTGTAATATTTTAGATTTCAAAATAACTTCATTATGTTTTATGTCTAATATAGTATTATTAAAATTTGTTATAATTTAGTGGTTTACCGAATAGGCTAATTTTAATTGATTTTCTAGATTGTGTTCATTCTTTTGCATATGGTTTAATATTTTATCATATCTTTTACCGTCTTCTGCATCTAAGTTGCCAGTAACGGCTTTGAAAATTGATCCCAATCCATCTATTAAGCCTCTTTTGTTTCTATTTTTATTTGTATGGAATTCGATGTTATCAATTTTATGATTAATATTTGTCCAAATGAATTCTATTATGTTGATATAGTTGTCAAGTTCATGTAAATATTTCTAGTTATTAGATATCGTTATTTTTAGATCATTATATTGATTGTTTAGGTTGTCGTATTGTTCGGAAATGGGTTTAAGGTTGTAGTAATGTATGAGTGTATGTGTTGCTTTTTCTAATTTGGCCGGGCCCAGTCTAATAGGTAGTAATCCAATATTTTCTGTTATGTTTTTGATGATCGATCCTTGTCCCAATGTGAACAGCCTGGAAGAGTATTAAATTGATAAGTCTTTTTTCTAGGGCGTTTTATATTCGAAAGATGAATTTTTTCCCTTGTATTCCCGTGTTTAGTTTCTAATTGAGCGGTTTTTAAATTTTTATTAATCGATTTTAATTCCTCAGATTTAAATTTATTTTTTGTTTTCTGTTGTTTTTGTTTATTTTTTACAAAAACTTCTTTAGGAATTTTGGGTAATTCTTCTCTGATTTCATTACATTTACTAATTATTTTTTCTTTATTTTGCTAAATTTTGTTATTAATAGTTTGATATAAAATTTTAGTTTTATTTCTATGATTTTCCATCTAATTATTTACAAGTTGCTTATCAATATCTATATTGAAGGGGGAATTTGTTTCCAAGTGACCGGATATTATTTCAGATGGTTTTACTTTCGTAACAGAGTGAATTGTATTGTTGTATGCCAAAAGAGTATAGTTTACTTTAGTTTCAATTGTTTCTTTAGAAAATTCGGTCTGATTGTTGAACAACCTAATGTGTTCTATGAGTGTAGAGTGGAAGCGTTCTATTATTCCGTTAGATTGAGGATTTTGTGAAATAATGAAATAAGTATGAATTTTGTGTATGTCTAACAATTCTTTAACAACTGAGTTTCTAAATTCTAGTCCATTATCAGAAATAATTTGTTCCGGTATTCCGTGATGCGTAAAATGTTTTATCAAATTATTAGCTACTTCAATTCCTTGCCCGGAATTAAGTTTATATGCTTGTGCGAATTTAGAAAATGAGTCAACTATTGTTAAATATTTAGAATTCTCTAATGTTATCGTATCTACGTGCACAATTTCAAAAGGTTTAGTTGCTGTCGGAGTTGTATTAAATTTTAAATTTAGTGGTTTCCTGCCATATTTGGTTAATTGACATAATTCACAATTATTAATACAAGTTTGAACCGATTTTCTTAATTTTGGCCAGTAATAACTTTGTTTAATGCGTGCCTCTGTATTGTCAATACCTGTTTTTCCTGTGTGATAATTATTTATGATTTCTAATATTTCTTCTTCATTAGTGACGTCTGTAAGATATTGTGTGCATTTAATCATGTGTATTTGTGAATTTTTTAAATATTTTTGCAAAACTAGGGATAATTTTTCATATAATTCATTTTCGAAATATAAATAATATTTTACTTTTGATACGGTGTATTCTTTAAGGAATTGAATCACTTCTTTTCATAATTTAGTTTCGAAAATTGTACTAGGATTCTTTGTTTTGCGTTCTCGACGAGTTTTAGAATTTTGGGAGAATTAGGGCTGAATTCTACTTCAGATATGATTATCTGATTTTTACCGTAGTTAACAGGATATTCGGCAATAGGTATGCCGATTACTGAGTTTTCTTGATTAGAATGAACTGTGACGTCACTATCGTTATCATTATGTTGGTCGATGTTTACGTCTGCAGTTTGTGTATCATCTCTTACTTCCACAACTAAGGATTGGTTATCGTCCTGATTATTAGAATTTATATTATTTTCTAATTCTCTATTAAAATTATACATGAATTTTTGGAATTGATTAATATTTTCGTCTGAATCATTTGTATTAATATCTATGTGTGGGAGTATGTCATCTGGTAAGGTAAAAATTGTAATTAATATGTTTGTTTTATCAAATATATATTCAAGCATTGATTTAACATCGTTCCAGTTTAACTGGTCTCGTTCAGAAGCAATTCTGGGTAGGCTTAAATTTTGTATTTTATTTTTTAAACAAAAGTTTTTTAATTCCAGTAACGTGTAAAATACGTCTTGTTTTGTTGGTTTATTATAATAATTTTCTTTAGTTATTAAATATATTATAAAACGGTTCTTTTCTTTTAAGTAAATTAAGTTATGAAGTTGAGGGTTTTGGGATTTGAGTTTATCGATATTTTGAAATTTATATTTAAATTGTTTAGCAATTCCTTTTGACATTTTTATGTCTTTACTGACACAATGTGCTAGGCTGTTGTCTGTCGGTGCATTAAATAAGTTTCCAACTACTTCAATTATGTTCGTGTGAGTCGGTTTGTCTGGTTGTTTTTTTTGTTAGATAGTCTTAGTATTGCGCTAGGACAGATTCGCTTTCGTATTGTTTTAATAAATTTTGAATTTTGTCATCATTTTCTCGCGGAATTCGGCTTAAGGCATCTGCATTTGCATTTAATTTTCCTTTTATATAATTAATTTCATAATCATATTCCTCGAGTTTTAATCGCCAACGAATTAATTTTTGGCTACAATCCTTAAGGGAAAACAGCCACTGTAATGGTCTGTGATCTGTGCAAATTGAAAATTTCCTTCCAAAAAGATACGGCCGAAAATATTTTGTTGCCCAATGTATCGCTAAAAGTTCCTTTTCGATCGTAGAATAATTCATTTCCGTTTCATTAAGCGTTCTGCTAGCGTAAGCGATTGGCAGGTCACTGCCTATCTTACCTTGCGATAAGACGGCACCGAGTGCTAACATTGCTTGCATCGCATGTCAAGATAAATTATTTTCCAAAGTCGGGGTATTGTAGTATCGGTTCATTAGTTAGTAATAGTTTACATGTCTCAAAACATTGTTTGTATTCTGAATTATTAATGTCAATAGTCGCGTCTTTTTTTAGAAATTTTGTCATGGGTTTGGTGATTTTTGCGAAGTCTTTTATGAACTTCCTATAATATCCGATAAGTCCTAAAAATCATTTAATTTGTTTTATCGTGGTAGGTAATGGGTAATTTAGAATAGCTGAAATTTTGTCAGGGTTAGGTTTAACGCCATGAGGGGTTACATTATGACCGAGGTACGCAATTTCTTTTTTTATAAATTCCGACTTATCCAATTGAATTTTTAAATTGGCTTCTTTTAATCGGTCAAATACTAATTTCAAATTAATTATATGTTCATCTAAACTTGTACTAAAAATGATTATATCGTCCAGATATACTAGACAAATTTTGCGAGTTAACCCTCTCAGAACATTGTCCATGATCCGTTGAAAGGTCGCTGGCGCGTTCTTTAGCCCGAATGGCATTCGTAAGAACTCGTAATGTCCGTCTTCAGTGCAGAATGCTGTTTTAGATATGTCAGTCTTGTCCATTTCAATTTGGTGGTAACCCGACGCGAGATCAAGGGTGGTAAAATATTGACACCGTCCGAGTTTGTCCAGCAAGTCCGTAATGTTAGGTATGGGATATTTATCTCCGATGGTATTTTCATTTAATTTTCGGTAGTCGATGACTACTCGCCATTTTTGTTTGCCCAATGCGTCAAGTTTTTTGGGGATTACCCAGATTGGGGAAGACCAGGGTGAATTAGAAGGTCGAATTATTTGTTGATTAAGCATTTTATTTATTTGGGACTTAACTTCCTCTCTATGAATGTGAGGGTATCGATATGATTTCGTGTATATGGGTACTTCATCTTTAGTTCTAATTTTATGTTTTACTTGATTACTAAAAGATAAATTTTTGTTTTCTAAATAAAAAATATTCAAGTATTGTTTAATTAGTTTTGAAATTGCCATTTCTTCTTCTTTGTTCATATGATCCGTTCTAATTTTTAGTTTATCGAAATTTACTTTTTCTGTTTGTGTAAGGTTTAGATTTGAATTTCTATTCTCTGTATAAATCTCATAGTCGTCTAACGTTTCCACTATAATCGGAATTTTAAACTGATATTTAACTTCATTCTCTGATAAATTAATAATTGTACACATAGATTCGAAATGTTTTGCTACAGTAGCACATTCAGGAATTATTAAATTTTTTGTTTTAATTTCTGGAACTAGAATATTACCTTTTCTTTATTAACTTTTATTTTAATTATTTTTTTCGAAGTGGGTTCTATTATGCCAATATTACAATATTTTTCATTTATTGTTAAATTATTTGTATCAAGGGTAGCTTTAGAATTATGATAATGAATTTTAATTTTACTATTTGGGGTAATTATCAAATCATTTACTGTATCAATTGAAATTTTTAGTTTTTTCATATTTTCTATGTCAAGAAGTAAATCAAATTGATTATGAAATTTAAAAAGATAATATTTTAACGCGGGTTTTGAATTATCTCTAAGATTAAAAATATTTGAGATAGGAATTTGTGTACTGTACTTCTCGGTAGAGGAGCCGTGTGCAGTTGTAATCTGAAACGGGTCTTTACTGATAGCGTGTTTGTAGTATTTAAAAGCAATGTCGGGATTTACAAATGATTTCGTGCTACCAGTGTCTATTAAGATTTTTAATTTAATTTCTGGAATTATAATGAATGGCAGTTTGCTTTGGTTATTTGTTAAGTTCATTAATTGGAAGTATTAAATATTTGATCTGAGGCTATTTCGTCTAAAAAAGAATGTTCGTTTTGATCTGATATGTTAGTTTCAGTTGTAATTTCTGCGTTATCATCGAGTGTATATTCATCTACTGTATAAGTTTGTGTTTCTGGTGGATCTATAATGTTGTGTTCGTCTGTATAATTTATTATATCTGATTGATCAATTTTATAAAGTTCTTCCGCGATATTTTTGGGATATAATTGTCTGTTTTGACTTATGAAATTTTGCCTTTGAGTGGAAGGACCGGGTCTTGGGGCATTTAATTGTGTACTTCGTATAGATATACTCATTGGTGTAGGTCTGGGTAGTGGTTGATTAGTATTTCTAATCATTGTACGAAAGTTAGTTCTACGCTGCGCTGTATGTTGGTTATTAAAATATGTCGGTGGTTTATTAAACGTGTAGTTAGTGTTCTGCGGTACATTTGTTACTGAAAAGGGTCTGTTATTTCTAAAATTTTGATTATTCTGTCTTTGAAATGGTTTTTGAATAGGCATTACATTTTTAGATGGTTTGGAATGATTTTCAAACTGAAAGTCGTTTGTAAGCATACTTAGTGCAGCGTTTAAGCCAGCAGTTTTCTTTGTTTTCATGAGTTGCCCTATTGGCTCTCTTAATCCCTTTAATAAAATTCTGAGGGCGTAATTTCTAAAGAAATCAGTCATTATTTCTGCAGTTGTCGGATAATTTATTACTACATACGATACTTGCAAATTTAGAATGTGTTGTATTTTATTATAAAAATCAAATACCGTATCGTTCGTGCCTTGTTTTAGTTCG
The DNA here is from genome assembly GCA_911728475.2 of Pterostichus madidus. NCBI lineage: Eukaryota > Metazoa > Arthropoda > Insecta > Coleoptera > Carabidae > Pterostichus > Pterostichus madidus. The sequence continues at coordinate 20,128,537 of OU452305.1, read as the reverse complement.
GTCATTTCTATTGTTAGTGTAAAACAATCTCTTTTGTCCGCATACGTATCTATCAGTGACGTTTTTAAATCGTCCCAAGTTTTCACGGAACAGCTAGAAATATTTATTGCTGCTTCGCCTTTTATTTTAGCTAATATTGGTCTCATTAAATATTCATTTTGTAAATCTTGAGCATCTGTTTGATTGTAAAATCGTGTTAATAATTTTTCGCAGATTTCTATAAATCTTGGTAAAAGTTCTCTTTCACCGTAGAATTCTGGAACCATATACAGATATTCCTTTTTTAAAGTTGGGGTAGTCATGTTTAATCTAGACTTTCTTAATACAATTATAGGATTATTTAAGATATTTGGATTTAAAGTAGGATCGTCAAGATCTGAGTCTGATTCAGAATTTGAACTTTCGCTTGAATTTATTATTATATTTGGACCTCGAAATGACATGTAGTACTTACAGTAGCAGTATCAGTGACGGTTTCATATTCGTTGAAATCGTTCGATGAGATGCTCGTACTGTAGTCGTCTAGGTCGGATGCAGGTGCCTCTGGATTCGGAGATGCCGCCCAGCTGGTCGACGCTGCAGAGTTGACGTTCTCGTTGGCTGATTTGCACTCAGCACGGTGAGGACGCTCAGGAACTTAAGTTAATTTGTTTTTTGTCAGTCTTTTAGTAAGATGCGCGATTAGTTAGTTACGTACGTTAACTCACTACGCGCACAAAGTGTTACTTGCGTTAACACGAAAAGACTGTGCGTTTGCCAAATAAACCACTAAGGTGAACCAAATAATTTTCACTAATTTGTTATGGCAAATCCTACCGACTGCGCCAATTATATTATTAAACAAATTAACTTTGTTTTTAAAAAGTATTTATTTTACTTTAGGAGTTCCTACTAGCACAGATATATATAATATGACACTTCTACATAAAGTCACGTTCTTAAAAGTATTCATTGTCTATGTCAGCACTATTCCGCACTATAACACATATATATATATATATATATATATATATATATATATATATATATATATATAGGATGTTCCATTTAAGTGTGCCACCATTGCTATCTCGAGAACTATAAGAGCTACGAGGTTGGTTAAATTAGCAACAAACCACCATTTTACAAGACTATTAGAATGAGCAAAAAAAAAATTTCTTTCGACTAGTGGTTCTCAAAATACGGGACACAACTTTCTTATTTTAAATGGGAACAGATGTTTTTTTTTTAGGTTGTTCGTAGTGTATTTTTTTCTAACTTCAACGATATGAACATATCATATTCTAATATTACAAAATAACTGAGAAAAATGCATGTTAATTTATATCTGGCTGAAACAAGAGTGCTTTGGATAGAATAGTTATTTTTATAACAAGTGCCGAAAAAGGCTTGTTACTTGTAAGTACAGAATTGAAATCTGCACGAGCACTTAACCTTTTTCGGCACGTGTTATAAACAACATTTTACCTACATCTGTGCGATTTAGGAAATCACTAAAATATTATCAGAATTTATAAAATTTTAATGATATTACTCGTACACGAGAACGATGTTTTACGGCGTTGCTATGGTTTGTTTGTTGATTGCTTGTACATTGTTACAATGATACGAATTAAAGATTTTTAGTGATGTTATTAAAAGAATTCTGTTATATACTGATCGATCTCAATATTTATCTCTGCTCAACAATGCGTATATGTGGTGTTATACACTGGAAGGAAAAAAATAATAAACTATCAATACCTAAAAGTGAAATATGTGGAAGGCATTTTAAATAAAATGATTTCACTAAAGAAGTCTAAAAATGACTAGTGTTTAATTAAAATGGTATACACTACATTGTGTAATAAAGCAGTACCTAGTCTTGTAGTAAATTATAAAGAAATATAAATATATCATCACTGCTTTTACCTATTACTGGGTCTGGCAGATCTCGGTAAGTGATATATTTGTGCGGTTGCCGGCCATCAAATCACGACCACCAAAGATGTAAGTGGAGGGGAAGCCACAGGGGTAATTTTAATGTGATGAAAATTATTTGTCGGCTATGTCAATCGGGCCGCGGTTCTCAGGATCCAGAGGCCGACTTGATACAACTGAGTCACCAACCCCATAAAATAAATGTAAATGATGAAAGAAAGAAATGGAAAAAATGCTTGATGAATAAAACATAACTTAGATGAAAAACAATTTCAACATATACCATCTACTTCTTTTGCAAAGTTGGAAGAAAATCCTAAGTATTTATCAGTTTTTAAACAATATTTTTTGTAACCTGTAAATAGTACATTCTGATTATTTATTATCTTAATTTATTATTAAAATTTAAAAATATAATTAAAATAATACATTTTAAAATGAACTTGAACATTATGAGAAAAAAAAATTGTACTATAGACACTTGAACAAAACAGATTTAGAATTAATAAATACATTTCTAGTTTTAATGTTATGCAGCTCTGCTTTTCTCAAACAAAGCAAAAAAAAATATTTTCTCTGATAGATTTGTATCAAGCGCGCTCTCATGAGCCCACATTGAACCTTCGTATGTAATTATAATTATATTGTACTTATATATATATATATATATATATATATATATATATATATATATATATAAACTAAATTCCTTGTTTAATAATATTATATAACATTCATATATTTTAAATATTAAATATGCTGTGTATAAGAAAGTCGTGTTGTGCCCACACCAGATTTTTACTTTAGCAATATTGGACCAAAAAAAATCGATTCCTATATATGTAAATGGGCGAACAATTGACATCAGCCTCGACTTTGGAAGTGGTACCATTCTCGGTGTTGCTGGTATTGCTTTGTAGATTTTACATTATTTACATTTTTTTATTAAATTATTTACTGCCGATCTGAGATTTGAAATATAAAATCGCTGTCTTATCTCATTTACAACAGTTTCATTATTACTGTGATAAAATTTACGACGATACCAATCTAAGAGAAGATACGTTATTCTGTGATTTTTGGGAAGAATAATGGAATATTTAGTATCATATAGCATTTGGAGCTGGGTTAATTCTCCCATCAATTCGCATAATTCCAAATTCATCAATCAAACGTGATAATTTGTAGATTTTGCTTGATTTGTCTATAATTTTATCTCGCTTTAATATTTAGATTTCATTGGCGTAAATTTCATTTTGCGTCCATAGATATAAACTGTATTCAGACTTGAGAAGTTCTTCTTGTTTTAAACAATTAACGTTTCCAGTCTTCTTTAATAAATTCTTTCGAGAATTATCTATAAATCTGTGTACAAATGCTACATTTCTTGTTAGTCGTTCCCATTTAGAAAATCGATCGATTCTTATTTAGCTTTTCTTCATTAAATTCTAGATGGACATTTAGTTTTGGCCAATATTCCTCAGACTGATAGAGAAATTTTGGTTCGTTGAACCATCGACTGTCTAATTCGAAATATGATCCTTTTCTCCACTTTGTTGCTTCATCAGCTAAGTTTAATTTCGTGGGCATCCATTTCCATTCATTTACATCAGTTTCGGTCAATATTACTCCAATTCGTAGAGCTACAAATTGTTTGTAATTTCGTGGATCTGATCGTATCCATTGAAGAACTGTACTGGAGTCGGTGTGTAGATACTGTTTAGAAATTTCTAAGCTATGATATAAACCAATTGTCTTCATCATACGGGTTCCAATCGCAGCACCTTGTAATTCCAGTCGCGGAATAGATATTGGTTTCAATGGTGCTACATTTGATTTTCCTGATACCAATGAATAACGAATTTTTCCGTTATCAATAATTCTAAGCAGGCGTAGGCAGCTTCACTAGCATCCACAAATTTGTGAAGTTGTATTGATTTGTAGGAATCTTGTGAGTATCCGTTGAAATAGCAACGAGGAATTTGAATTTTATTTATTCCAGAAAATAATTTTATCCATCGCCTTCATGAATCTTCACGCCATAAAAAATATTTATAATTGTTTATCTTCATAACGAATTTTTATTTGGTGAAACATTTCGCGAATATCTTCACAAATAGCAGTTTGACGTCGAAAATGATATAAAATAGATAGTAGAGATTTTAACTGATCAGGACCTTTTAATAACATTGAATCAAATGATATTCCATTTACTTTTGCAGCAGCATTCCAGATTAGTCGAACTTTTTTTCTTAATCAATAACGATTCCTAGGGGTAAATACCAAACTTTTCTTGGATCTGTAGAATTAAATAATTAATAACAATTTCTTTAAACATAAGAAACATTTTCAATCTTTTTAGGTTTAATTTATATTTCAACAAATTATATTTTTTTAATATTTAGACATTTACAAAACAAACAAAATTATAATTCTGCCTACTACCAATATAAATTTAAAAATAAAAAATTATTCAACGCGTCTGCCGTAACAGTTATATTTTGAATCAGTTTGAGTTTATTAACTTTGTTGTTTATATTTATATTTTATTTTCACGAAAAAAATTCACACACATGACCACAAAAGCAATTTACAAACTCAGTTCTATACATTAGTATGTAGTATTATATCATTTCATTACAAAATTTACTGCAAATTACTTCATATAAACTACATAACTAAATCAACAATATATTGCTGGTCAGACCGTTGAGCTGGTTTGAGTCGACGAAAATGCTTCCGGAGGAGTGTGACGAAGTCCTCTGGACTGCATGTGTGGTCGGCGGGTTTGTTACGATGTCACGTACTTCTGAAAAAACTTTGGCCTCGAGATTGGCCACTACGTAACTGTACCGGGTTTCGTCGGTCGTAATTCCACTTAGAGCAAAAGAGTGCTCTAGCTTTAGGAACCAGGCTGCGGGGTCGCTGTACCGGAATGGTGGCACTTTCATCTGGATGCGCTCCACTCGTGTGGCGGTTTCCACTGGATCCGTCATTGTGCTGCTCGTCCTTACCCACTAATCACGACGGGGTCACCAATTTATTGGTTCGGGCGTGTCGTGCTGTGCCCGATTACCAACCGTTGAAGCAGTGGGATAAGGTGTTTTCTGAATGATACAGCTGAAACAGTTTGAATGTTTTTTATTCACACATTAAAATTACATAAAGTTTGTTGAGTGTTTGAAGCACGGATCCAATGTTCACAGCATGTCGCTAGCCGATGCGACGGCCGGAGACGTCTTGTAGCTAGGCCGGATCGTTCACAGTGGCTACTTGGTGCACGGAATGTCAGGCGTGGACGATGTACTCCGGGACTTCTTCTTGGGCGTTATCAGAAGAGGTGATACTGTTCATAAGGGGCGTGCTGCGTGATGAGCGAGCCGTACCAGGGCGCGCAGCATGAACTCTTCGTGGTCACGGTCGCGAGAAGTCGGTTGCTGGTGTCGTGACGCGTGGTGGTCTTCAAAACCGACTCCAGGTTACCCTCTGTCGTCGTCGACGTTCCTAACGGTCTACTGGTGACTCTGAAACGAGAGCGTCGTAACACTAGGCCTGTTCTGCTGTCGTGCGTGCTTGTCGTATAAACTCGAGAACGTCGTAACACTAGGCCTGTTTGGCTGTCATGCGTGCGTATCGTCGTGTCGGATGAACTCGAGAGAGTCGTAAACACTACCTATTCGGCTGTCGTGTGGAGCTGAGTCAGTTTACTAGGCCTGTTCGGCTGTCGTAGATTTACTGATTCTATTGCTGGCGCAGTCCTGCTTTATACTGAGCGCTGCGTCGTGGTGGGGGTTATACCTAGCGCTCATTGGCCGGCTCGCGCTGCGTCTGGTGGGGATTATGCTCAGCGCTCATTGGCCGGTTTGCGCTGCGACTCGTGGGGGGTTATGCTTAGCGCTCATTGGCCGGCTTGCGCTGCGTTCTTATTGGCTTAAGCATGATATGCAAAGTGCGCCGCTACAATATACGAGTAATAAATATTTAAAATAAATAAATACATTTTAAAATAATACAAATGTACAAAAGAGATAAAGGGCAATTCAAGTTAACTTTAATGAAAATAATTTACTATTTCATTTTTCTTAAATTTGTCGTATTCTTTATTTAAGTGGCTCAAAAAAATGGCCCCTTTTTGAAAAAATAAATGCTGATATCATCTTTACTTGAATATTTACTTCAAAATATTATTATTGCTGTGTGTTCCTTCACATTCACATGTCATTAACTCTTAAAACTTTACTAATTTAATCTAATATAACTTAACAGAGATAAAATTTGTTCTTGTCGCTTAAATTGTTTTATTCATTTAAATAAGTTGTTTTATCATTTATTTGTCATTTTAGTGTGTTCGAAAAGTCACTAAGCGCAAGAACTGTAGCTATTTTTGTCACATTATTCGAAGATGAAAGAGATCAAATTATGTTGCTAACAGATACATGATTATCAAGCAATACTGTAAATAGATTTTTTGAAGACAGGTTTGTGCATTAGAAGATCTGGAACGTTACAGTTATATAAAATCTAAACTCAAAACACAATTAAATTGTAAAGTCACAGCAAAAATTCCGCAGCAGTGTTTTAATGAAAACTCAATACATTTCCCAAACAAAAATGAGTGATGTCATTTGCAGACAAGAAATAAATTTTGATAAATCAAAATATCACGAACGTAATAAATGAAAATAAAATCAAACAAAACACAAAATTACATATTTTTTTTAAACTCTCATAACTACGTTATTGTTTCAGTAATATTTATCCCATCAAACCATAACCATCTCAAATTGCATTGGTTGACAAGGTATCAAACGTGAACAACTTGAAATTAGTTAGTTTCGTTAAATACAGAAATAAAGGGTATGATACAATAAAAAGCCCAAACTAATTTTAATAAAGCAAAATTAATGAAATAAGCTTAAAAAAAATATAACAATATTTATATTTGTTCCAATATTACTAAATAAACATTTTTGGAATTCCTCGGCCAACATTTTTTGGCAATTGTAAAATCATTTTCTTCTACTTTCAATTGTTTACCTTGAATATGATAAGTATCACTAGATAACCCTTTTATTCCACAAGTATTATTAATTTTATTCAGTATTTCGTAATTATTTTCGAATAATTCAATTTGAATAAACAGAATTTTCCCATAGACCTGATATTCTGTGGTATACAACAATTGTAAATGCCCGCAATCAGATCACGAAAATCGTTGAAAAACGTATAAAAACAACCTGGCTCATATATTATGTGAGTAATAAAACTACTTGAAAATAGAGAAAACACACGTCAAAACCGGACGCAAGTAATACAATGACAATTCAGGCTAGGTCTAAAGTGAGCAGTAATTCGGTCTCGTGGCTCTTGCTGTCGTCGTATCGACCGAACTACTTGATAACAAAGGGATAAAAATATTTTCCTTTTAAAAAAAGTATGCCTTTTGTTGGTCAATGTTCTAATAAAATATCGTAGTTCTCTTTAAAATAATTATATTCCTACGTATTTTTATTTTAAGCACACAAGTTAAAATTTTGTTTCGTAATATATTCTTTCATTAGTAATAATATTTCAGAATAATAAATATTTCCTTATTTATTACTAAAATTTACTGTATACAAGTATAATACAATTTCTTTCACCCTGTGTTCTGTGCTTTCCAAAATTTCAAAATTGAGTTGTAGAATACTGTATTTTAGATGTATCCTAATATTTAAATTAATTTATTATTATGAATAATTTCCGAGAAAGCTAGCAAATTACGATTTAAAAGATGAATTAATTTAATTTAATTATTCTAAAAACTTACTGCAATACTATTGAAAATGTTGCTAATATTTTCTTAAATAGATATAATTAGTTGGAAACAAATAAATTTACAAATTACTAACTTCATATTTCGTATTATTATTAATACTAATAATAATAATGAATTAAATATCATATAATGGTGTAGGTAGCTCAGTGGTATCGAGTCTGACTGTGGATTTGAGAACCTCGGTTCGATTCCCACAGCCAACAAAAAAATTTCACCAGATAAAAATTACCCTGTGGCTTCCCTTCCACTTACATATTTGGGGGCCATGATTTGACGACTGGAAACCGCACTTCACGCGCATAAATATATCACTTACTAAGATCTACGGCAAAGTGCCACAGCCAGTAATGGGTAGAAGGCGTGATGATTAATTATTTTATTTATAATAATGAATGTAATTGTGCCAAAATTTACAATACATTTTTAGGAAATACATATATATATATATATATATATATATATATATATATATATATATATATATATATATATATATATATATATATATATATATATATATATATATATATATATATATATTAAGAGCGGTACAAAAAAAAAACAAATAGTATAGTTATTAATTTGAAAACGCTTAACTGTAAATTATGTAACTTATTTATTTTTAGATTATTATAAATAAATTATTACAACTGATACCATATAATTAAATTAGTTTTTCTTTGTTTTTTCTATCCCAAAGTTAATTATGTAATTCTGTCCGTCTTTTCTAATTTTGAAAAGTGAACGATAATTACATATATAATCAAATACTACCTTATTGGTCCTAGAAAAAAATTATATTACTATTTAATAATACGTTTATTATGTATCCAACTCTAAAAAAAATAAAGATGCACATATTGCAGTAGTGTAATATGAAAGTTCATTTTCCACAACCTATTTTCAATCAAAAGCAATTAAATATTTTCTTATGTTACCATATGATTTATCCTTTGTTGAGCCATAGCAAATACATGTAAGGAAGGTTGTATTTGTAGATAAAGTATAATATTTGACTCAAATATAATGATGATATTATTCACTCAGACGCAGTAAATTTTTATAGGTAAATTATAGAGAGTGTAAAAAAATAATAATAATAGCGTATTCCTGACATTAATCTGAGTAAAAAAGTCATATAAACGTGGATCATATTTCTTTTGGTTATCAAAATACAAGAAATCGAATTTTATAAATAGCAGCAATTTTTTAATTAAGATACATTTTAAACAGAGAAGCAAACAGTGGAAATATTAAATATATTTATTTTATGTTTTATAATAAGTGTTCAATATGTGCCCCATGAACTCGAATGCAAGCTTTACATCGACGAATCATAGCATTACCATCACATAATCCATACAAAAATATTTATCTGCGTATTCCGCAGCACTAAACCCATCCATTTCACAAGAACAATAAAAAATTTAAATTTTAGGTTAATTTTGCATTGCTTTCCATTGTTTATACCTAGGTATTAAAAGCATCATGACTTTTAAAAATTTACTGTTATGTATAAAACTTTGATCTCTTGTATTTTTGATAACCAGAAGGAATAGGACCTATGTTCATATGATATTTTTACTCAAATTTGTGTCCGGACTACAATATTATATTATATTTACACTAATCCTGAAACACCCTGTATAGAAAATATTTTTAGTATTCTGAAATATTTTAATAATACAATAAATACTAAATTGTCAACCTTGAATAATGGTATGTATGTAAAATAAAACATAAAATAATGAAATTTTGAAGTTTTAGGCCCGTATTTATGAACGCTCCTTAGGAGTTCCTTAACTTGAGGTTTCCTTAGTTACCATTCCTTAACCAAATTCGTATTTATGAACCTTCCTGAGTTGTTTTCTTAAGGAATCCCTTAGGAATTCCTTAAATTTGACACTTCCATCCTTCCTTAACGTCAAGGTAGGTTTCTATCAACCTTAGCAGTTAATTTTATAACATTATAGAGAATAACAGCGACGATTTTTTACACATTTTGCAATATATGGCTGAAATTTCTCAGAGAGTACCTAAAAGAGCATTTATTGCTCAACATTTTTAATAAAATTATTAAACATATTTGTAAAATTTTGGTATATAAAATAGTTATGTTTATATTTACATTCCACATATTCGAAAATTGGTGTTACAATCAAAAATGTATCACAAAATCATATATTGCATACTCGCCAAAACACAAATTCAAATTTCTTTCGTACATCAAAGCAATGAAATATTTCAAAATTTAAGTAATTTATTAAGGGGAATTCAAATATTAAAAAACAATCTTATTTAAATCATATCAGTTTAAAATATTTTGTAATTCTATTTTCTTAATTTCTAATTCAATTTCGGCCTCTTCATGCCTTAGAACTTTTTTCTTATAAATTTCTTTAGCAGCTTCGACTTTCCACATAGCTTCTTCCTCCAATAGCATGGAAATTTTCTCACCTTCTTTAATTTGGCATTCTATCCATTTAACCCCTATATCTATTTCTTTTTTTAGACTAACTACTTCACTTTCTTTATTTTCTGGTATTATTTCATCTTCCACATTTAATTCAATATTAGTAGTAGTATTTTCTTTAAAAATATTAAAAGGAAAAACAAATAAATTTAAATTAATATGCAGAACATTTTAATATGTATCTATTATAGGATTCGACATCTTATCTTTTAAAATATAAAATTCACTTTGTCCTGCCTCGCTTAGACTGACCATATCGCTATATAATACACCTTCTATTTCTGTGGCAAAAGTTCCATTAACAAGGTCTGTAATATCAGTAGATATTTCTTTTGGTGCTGGTCCTCCACCTGTACGTAAAATGTATTTTTTGACAGATGCAATGTCTATTTTGCGCTCAGATTTTAAATTATCCCACAATTTCCTAAAATGGTTTTCTGTTCGCTAAAATTAAATATAAATTTATGTGATATATTTGTTGTATAATATATTATTACTATTTATTGAGTACTTACAGCTTGATGTTCTGGAATAGAATGAAATTTGGTGGTAATTTAAATCTATGTTTTATTTTTATTTTGAATGGTACCATTGTCTGTCTTTTTATTTCCTATATTATTTTATATAATTCTTTTAAATATTCTTGTTCTAGTAAACTGAAAGATGATGTTTGTTTTCTTTTTTTATCTTCCATTTATAGAATATAATGACAGTGATAATGCGTAAAAATATTTTGACAGATACTGTCAGGTACAGGTAAATTTTCATAGTAACACAATTCATAATTCTTATTGGTTGTTCTTATGACGTTTTCTATAAAGGTCACCTTTATCGTACCTTAATAAAGGTTTCCTTTAATACAGTAAAGGCAGGTTTTAAAATACTATTTCAGTTAAGGAAACCTTAACCTTAAGGAGTTCTTAAGGAATCCTTATTAAAGGTACACTTAAGCGTAAGTAAAGGAACTCCTAAGGAGCGTTCATAAATACGGGCCTTAATTATTTTCATAAATAAAATACAAACAAAATGCATAGCATTCAAAACAAAAAAAAAACTTATTTCATTGAAAAATTAGATGCAAAACTAATCTCCATGTTTCAAAAGGGCATGCATCGACCCATTGGCGCCCCATGAGGATGCCCACGCACTCAGATGATTACTTCATCCTTGTGTAATATTAGCTATATTATACGCTCGTTAAATAATATACTATATTTTTTACCGTATAGTAATAAACTATTTTGCGCATTATCTTGAATGCGTAAAGGCTTATTTTCCTTCTGATTGTACATTTTCACTTTTCTCTCGTCATTTATGCTTTTTTTTGGAAGAACAAACACATTATGAAAATTGTTTCTTAAAATTACACAATTTTGTTATTTAACCAAATTTGTTCCTGTTACGTTTTTGCAATTGTATGACATTCAGTTTCAAAAACAAGTGCAGGGGCGACACTCTCTTTGTTTCGTACCTTTTTTGTTCGTTTTCTGATCTAACTGCAATTGTATGGAATTCGCTTTCAAAAACAAGTGTAGAGCGACACTCGCTTCTTTTTTTATCTTTTGTTTGATTTTAGTTTCTTACATTTGACTACATTTGTGTAGAATTCACTTTCAAAAACAACCGCAGGACGACACTCCCTTCTTTTTTATCTTTTTGCTTAATTTTCAGTTACTGCATTGTGTGGAATTTTCTTTCAAATAGAAGCGCAGGGGATCGCTTTCATCTTTTCTAATCTTTGTAGATTCGTTGTTAGATTCGTTATTTGATTCGTTGTTGAGATGTTTTGCGAACATGTTATGTACGTCTAAGAAAGATAAATGAAAAGTAAATAGGAGTGATTGGATATATGTGACACTATATATAAAACACACTATATATAGAACTCATTTTATATATAGACTACATTTTTATATTGTATGCATTGTCATACAAAACACGTTTCTATGATAAAGCACAGTTGTTGTTACTTGGCAACAGTTTAATATTGCTTATGTTGTATCCGTGGTAATATCTGTTCAAACATAGTAACGGTTACTTTAGTTACGCTCGTATCGATGTGTTTCCTTTTTATTATTTATATAGAACGCATTGTTATTCAGAATACGTTTCTTATATATAGCACAATTTTAGTTACTTAGCAACAGTCTAATAATGTTTATGTTATTGAATTCATTGCAATGTCTGTCCAAACATATAAACAGTTGCTATAGTTATACCTGTATTGATGTTTTTCATTTTTAATAGTCACATTGCGTGCAGTGTTTGTCTTCAAATTGATTATAACGGTTACTATAGTTACACACGTATCTATGTGTTTCAATTCCATTAATCGTTCATCATGTTATGTTGTAGTTGAATAAAACTTGAGAAGTCGCTTCACTTCTTCTCTCGCACAACGATGAGTCTGTTCGGTTCGATGCTTCGTGTCTCATCTCCAGACCTAACCTAACATAACCTAACTTAACCTAACCTAATTTAACTTAACATAACCTAACCCAACCTAACCTAACGTAATCTAACGTAACCTAACCCAACTTTTTTTTTTACGAGGGCAGGTGGAAAATTTTTCTAAAGACACCAAGGAACTAAACCGGTACCTCTGGTAGTGCCGGATTCTTACCGGCTAAAAAACACCTCCCTTGTCAACCCAATAGGATGTGGAACCGCTCGAAGCATTACATCGCCATCCTTATTGTTGTCTACGTTACTTTCATCAGCTTCTTTTTGACCTAGAATTGTACCTACCATCCTTTGGATGTTTAACCAGTTTTCTTCGCTTACCAACATGTATTCTATCAGCTTAGTTGGCTCTAAGCCTCCGGTTCTGTGTTTCTCCCTAATGTTGCTCCATTGAACGCACTGGAAGATGGTGTGCTCAGCCGTGTCCGCCTGTTCCCTGCAATATAGACAAATATCAGAAGCGAATTTCCCTATTCTGTATAGATAGAACCTAAAACACCCGTGTCCGCTGAGGACTTGGCGTAGATGGAAGTCAATTTCTCCATGCATCCTGTTGTAAAACTCGTTGATGTCTGGGACAATCTTGTGCGTCCAGACGCTCCCCGTGCTGGTAACCCAATTTCTTTGCCACGTCTCAGGGATCTCTGTCTCGGCCACCTGCTTCTCTGGGCCCGTTCTTCTTATATTCAGAGCCCTATACTCTGCCATGATCGGCATTGGTACCAACCGGGCTAGTACCTATGCCACCTTTGCCGCTACCGTTCTGTAGCCTCTACATATACCTAATGACAATTTCCTATTTAGGCTGTTTAGCATATTCTGAACTTTTTTGTATTTTGATAATCGATTGGACTACTGCGGCTAGGAGTTTTCTTTTTCCCTCTGTGGGCCCAGACATATGCGGGAAGAGGCGTCTTAATGCCATAGCCGTGTCTGATGCTTTCCTTGTCGTCGCTGTAACGTGGGGAATGAATGTCATGCCCATGTCGAAAATTACTCCTAGGTATTTGACTGCCTCCTTTGGCTTAATTATCGAATTACCTAATTGGAAGGCCATAGCCCCGAACTTTTTCCTCCCTACCAGCATGACTGCCTCTGATTTCTCCAGAGCTATGGTCAGCCCGTGTTCCATAGTCCATTCCTGTATAAGCATGAGGGTATGTTCTACCTGATTAGTGAGGATCTCCTCATTTCGTCCTGTTACCAACACTGCGAGATCGTCCGCAAAAGCAATAAGTGTAGTATTTCTGGGAACTGGCAGTCTCGGTATGCCGTCGTCCACAATGATGGGCCCAAAATAGACCCTTGCGGAACACCACAATGCATGTAGAAATCCATACCTTCGTACCTTAGCTTCCTGTCCTGTAGATAGAACCCTACAACATTTATCAGATAAGCCGGGATATTTTTGTTCCCCATGGCGTGGGTAATGCTGTGCCATGGGATTGAATTGAAGGCATTCCGAATATCTATTGTTAAAACGTGCATAACCCTCTGCCTTTTCCCTTCTTCATCTCCTCTTCGACCTGCATGCGAACAACATTCATTGCTTGAATTGTTGATCTACCCTTACGGAAGCCATAATGATTTGGTGATAAGGGTATGTAATTTTGCATGTGTTCATTAATGCGTCTCGCTAGTACTTGCTCTAACAGTTTCCCCACCTAACAAGCAGAGTGGGCGGAAAGAGGTCGCTTCTTTTCAGTCCGCTTTTTCCGGTTTTGGGAGAAGAAGAATTGTTCCATCTTTCCATTCTTGTGGAAACTTATCTAACCGAACCGTGTTGTTGAAGGCGACAGCGAATAGCTCTGGATTCTCAGAGGCCATCAGTTTGACAATCTCCGATGGCACTCCCGACGGCCCCGAAGCCTTTCTAGTATTCATTCTAGTTGCTGCTTCTACTACCTCCTCAGCCGATATGTATGTATACGTACTGTCTATACTCATCGGTAAGGGCTTCCACTTGGGCCCATTTCTTTGGAGAAATAATGTTTCGATTATCCTGCTCGCTACCTCCGGTTCTGGTTGTACTACCGTATAGGACCTTGTCCGCTTCATTATCAGCTGATAAGGTTTACCCCAAGGATCTTTTTCCACCGTCTCAATTAGATCGTGCCACTTCTTGGCCTTCTCCCGAGCTATTTCTAAGCTTAAAGCTTTCTTGGCTAACTTGTAAGTGATTCTCAGTTCCTCTCCGTCTTGATTGTTGGTAGCTCTTATTTTACTTCTCTGGAGGCATCTTCGTGAATGTATGCATGCTCGCCTAAGCTCGGAAATCCTTGGGGTCCACCAGTACATTGGACTTTTGTTATTATGTGTATTAATTCTTCGCATGCAACCCTCGCTGAGCTTTTCCAACTGCTGGTTTAGTTCTTCTGCAGACTGCGACGGGACCATTTTAGAAATGAGTGCCTTACCCTTCTCTACATCAAGAGTTTTTACGTTCCATTTTGTTTGTGGAGCCCGGAGCCCCATTCTTGGAACTCTTGCATTCGTGTAATTGAAGTAAATATGCCTGTGAGGGTTAAAAGGTTCGGCCTCGTCATCCACTCTCCAGGCTGATATGCGGTTGCTTATTGTTTCAGCGCATGCCGTTATATCTATATATGAGGACCCGTTAGCATTGGCAAAGGTAGGAATCAAACCGTTGTTTCACACACAAAAGTCCCATTTATAAAGAAGCTCAGAGAGGGCCGTGCCTCTTCTGTCATCCCTTGGCGCGCCCCAGTCAGTGTGTTTGGCATTCATGTCCCTTGCCAGAATAACAGGATTGTTGCTTGTCGCTTGGCCGCTTCTAAACTGTCCAAAAAGTCATTGAAGAAATCCATTCCACTAATTGGGCTTATATAACCAACTTTTATACGAACATCATTTGTATCAATCCAGTTAAGGTATTTGTTATTACTATGATCGCTAGTCTTAATTCGCTGGTTTAGAATTCTTATACTCGTGTTACATTCTACCTTGTTGTCATGAATCATCCACCCGCGCTGATTGGCCACGATCCGTTAGTTTGGTTCTGAGGCAAGAATTATATCATTGTTACCCTCTCTGGCCGCCCTCTCCGAAGCATTGTGAGCGTCCTTGCTCCTGTTAAGATTGGCTTGTAAAAACCTAACTATCATATTCGTTGCCTGTTTTGTCTGTTGAGGGCCTCCGATTACCCGTTTTACCTACTTGCTTGCTTGTGACTAATTTACGGAATACGGGGCTAGCCATTGTCCCAGTTTTGTGTGGGACGTCCGCGTCTTGACATGTGAAACATTTCACACTATTGGGGCAGGGGACTTTATCGTGTGTGCCCATACAATTTGTGCAGAGGAGGCGCCTGTCTGGCCCCTTGCAGTCTGCCTGCACGTGACCCATCTCCTGGCACTTAAAGCATTTAATTATCCTTACCCTTTCCCTAATGGAGCATAGGTTGAAGATAATCCTAATCCTCCGTAGTTGCACCAAGCGTTGCGCAATATCTTTCGGTGCCCTTATGGTGGTACTCATGCGTCCCCCGTAAGCTACTCTAGGTTTCATTACTTCAATTTCTCTAGTATCGATACTTAGTATCATGCCTAGTTCCTTTTTTATTTCCTCCGCCGTTGTGAGCACGTCCATACCAGACATAATCAGCAGTTTACTATTATTTTTAGCCGGTAACTGTGTTGCCTTGCCCCCTATTTCCGCCTTGAGCATTGCTCCTAGCTCATCCATTTTTTCGCATCCACTCTTTATAACAACCACCATATTATCCTTGCGGGTCTCTCTTACGGTATCAAGTTGGATGTTATTTTCCACGAGCTTTGCTTGCATTGTCCGCATTTTCTGGAGCGCCTCTGCGTAGGATCTCCCCTCTGTTCTCTCGACAACTATCTCGTCAATCTTCTGTGGCTTTCTCCCTTGCCTCTGGGGGGGTGTGTCTTTTTTTATTCAGTTTCGACTCCGGGTCACCCTCAAAGGCCACCCTACTGTTTCTCCGGCTTCTAGCCAGGCCCGGAGCATAGAACGTCATGCCGATGCTCCTGCCTTGTATAAGACATCGTATCATCTTCCTGAGCAAACCTTCATGAGTTCTGTTGCTAGTTGTGACGGCCATTTCGTCCGAATTGGTAATAGTTGCCTTGAGGGTAACATATAGTTTCTCCCATTCCGCACTAGCCATATTTTGACTTGGAACCTTTACGCTTTGTATTTTCATACTTACTTTATTGGCGTCCTCCCCTTCAATTAGCAAGTCGCTGGAGAAATTAAGACTGGCAGCGTTTATATTATTAACTGTCCTGTTTATTAGCTTGTCGCCCCCTGAGCAGTTATCTTTTACATATTTCGTAATACCGCCGTCTAAGTTATCCTCTTCCCAATGGATTAGTAGTATGTTTTTATTACCTTGAATACTGGGGTTACCTTTAACTAGTTTAATT
Source organism: Pterostichus madidus (assembly GCA_911728475.2). NCBI lineage: Eukaryota > Metazoa > Arthropoda > Insecta > Coleoptera > Carabidae > Pterostichus > Pterostichus madidus. The sequence goes on along the minus strand of OU452305.1, from coordinate 20,111,451 downwards.
GGCTGGTAGGCTGCCTGCGGCCATTCCTCGTGTATGAGATTCCATGTATCAGCAAAATTGCTGCTAGCCTTCATCTTGTTGGTAAGCTTCTGAGTCCATTCCAACTCCTTATTATCAAAGCAATTCTGTTGTTGTAGCATAACCTGATTTACCGCATCTAGTGTTTCTTTGCAGTGTAGCTATACCATCCTGCATTTTCTTCATCTCGACTTGTACCTTTATTGTCTCGCTGTTTATTCTTTCCTCCATTTCCGCCCTATACTTTTTATTTTTTCGGAGGAACTGTTCTTCTAGATGCAGTTCTAGATCTTGCCTGCTATCGTTCAGGTCGTTTAATTTTTCAATGTCTGTGATTCTCTCCTTCAGGTTTTTAGCAACGACTTGTTTAGAATGTTTAACTTTCATAAACGCTGTGTTTACCTCTACTACTTTGGCTTTTACTAGCCGTGCCGTATTCGGGTATTTTATTTCCACTAGCTTATCTAGATCGAGGATGTGGTCATGCAGGATTTAAAATCCATCTCCGGTGGGCTATTTGTCGATACTTCTCTGCCGCGTTTTTACCCGGCAGAGGTTAGTTTTACTGAATTTACGTTTATAATGGGTCCCTCTTCAGAGATTTCTCCTTCTATGCGAGTCGTGATCGTCATGCCCGTTTGTCCAGGAGCTATTGGCTCTATGCTTGAATCGAAAACATTCTTGCTTTTGTGTCTTTTAGGGGTATCCCCGAGTGGGCTGGACTCATACGGTGTGATATCGTAGGCCGTAACGCTTGGCGTAGCTTCCATTTTGTGTTTATCAAGTTCCATGATACGATCTAGCAGCGTATTTTCTCTTGATATATTATTGTCTATGCCTGTTACATTGGAGGAGCAGGCAATGCCATCTTCCATATCAACGTCGAACAGCTACTTCAGCTGTTTGATCTCTACATTCAGTTTCTCTCCGCTTAGGTTTAGCTCGGCTCTTATCTCCTGTGGAGACCGTGCCGTTAGTGTTGTTCTTAAAAACTCTTGTTCCTCATCATGTTTTGGGCACTTGCTTAGCTCTGTGTCATACGCTATTTCTTTGAATTCTTCTCTTGATTCCGTCCTACCCTCCAAACCTCGATTTAAAGTGTCTCCACTACTATTAACGGAAGATGCCATACTTACATCTCTGTGGCCCCTTACCCACGGAGTGCTTTGGACAGGGTGCGGGAGGCTGCCGGGCTCCTAGGCGGTCGCCATGGCTGGACCGTCCATGGTAGGCTTCCTCATCTCGCCTGAAGTCAAGACTCAGGCTACCAGCTACTCCGCCCCACTGCACTTCGCATGGATGTTACCATAAGCACAGTATAATCACTTGCAGAGTCCAGCTCCCGTGGAGACTCTTCCCAATCTCCGGCAAGGTTACGAGGTTCTACCGCAAAAGGCGGTAGGTTACAACGTAACCCAGGCTTTCGCCTAGCTGGGTAGTCTGCACTATATACTGCTTGTAGAGGGTCACTAGGATTCATGGGGTTTTCACTGACAGCCCTCCGATGCATCTGTCATTTCTGAAACAGCAGAAAACAGCCATTGCTTCATTCACTCCTGCACGCACCATCCACACCATTCACACCCGGTTTTATTTCGGAGTGACATTCTCCTAGACAGGCTGCCTCCCAAGGCTAATGAGCCCTGTCTGCCCGCGGTTTGATTTCGGAGTGTCCTTCTCCTAGACAGGAAGTCTGCCACGACTAACGAGTCCTTGTCTACCCAGACCTAGATACAACCTGGATTTGCCAAATACGGAGGGTAATCTCGCTTTGGCTGGTCCTCTATCCAGTCACACATCACTTCGGCCGGGTCACCCCACCTTGAGATTTAGGGTTTTTATTGAGATTTGCTTCTCTTGGACATAGTGTCGAAACCGTGTTCCCCCTACCTTTTCTGACCACAGTCATCAGAGAGGTGTGCGGTTTAACAGGAGACTGTCGGCCAACGCGTAGGTCTCCTGGCGCCGTCTCCCTGGTGCAGACCTTTAGCCACGACACGACAGCTTGGGTCAGGGAGACTGGTCCGCGGTGACCGCTTTAGCAGAACTCGTACCGGGTTTTTAGGTCCAGAGAGCCTGCGTATAGCTGCCACTAGCCATCTCCTTCCGAAGATAGCCGTTTCCCTATCCGCCACCTGGGGACGCGCCCGATAGTTTGTCCAAACCCCGGGAACCTAACCCAACCTAACCTAACCCAAAGTAAATTAACTAAACATAATCTAGTATAAGCTATCTCTAATAGGCGGCAATATTAAAACAAAATCAGAACACATAATTTGTAGAACGCATATGTATATAGAACACATGTATATAGAACACACTATATGTAGAATGCATTATATATAGAACACACTATATATAGAACGCATTCCATAGAGAACTCATTATAAATAGAATGCATTATATATGGAACGCCTTATATATAGAACTCATTATATATAAAACTCATTACATATAGAATGCATTATATCGTATATAAAACGCACTATATATAGAATGTACGTAGTAGTTGAATAAAACTCGAGAAGTCGCTTCGCGCCTTCACTCGCCCAATGATGAGTTTGTTCGGTTCGACGCTTCGCGTCTCACCCCCAGCTTAAGTTTGTTGTGTGATGAATTATTTTGAGTGTGATAAGTAAATGAGCTTATATGGAGGGATTTATGAATGTGATTGAAGTCAGGGTGGTGTATTAGGATGAGAATGTTTGACGAGGACTGATTATTTCATTAAATTAATGTATATATGATATATGAATGATTTTAGGGTTCTTGAAACCCTATTTGATGTGATATAGTGTGATGTTATGTATGTATGTACGTTTCTGTTAATGCCAATGGTGGTCCAAAGACAAAACGCAGTTGTGTATGCAAAATGCATAGATGATTCATTCAAATTTAATGCACAGTGAAGAACAGTTACATATATTTTAAGTAAATAGTGAGAATATTGAAAAGAAAGATATTTTATACTACGATAGCGAAAATAGTTATAATAATAAATAATACGACTATATAAAAATATTTCAGAGCTAGTTGTTCAAAACAGGGTTGACATAAAAACCAATTTTTTTGATTTTGACCAGGACACTGGTCAAAACTGGTTTTAACAGTCCTAAACTGGTTTAAACCATATATAATTTAAAGCAATAATTATTAAAATTTTACTATGCGTTTTTAAAACCGACATATAAGTACTCGAAAAATATTTTATTTAGGTATAAGCAATATTTTAAAACTTACTTCTTGTTTTTCATCTATTTTTACTGAAATGTAACATGAAAGTTCGTTCGTCGTGTTGTGCAAGTTGAAACATGAATACAAGGTGCGTGTATGAAAGAGCTAACAAGATCTTTCGTGCATTATTGTGCTCTGTGCGATCAGTGTACAAGTTAACACTTGTAAGTTTACTATTTCTATAAAAGGGAAGTATATTTTAACTGCAGTTCAGTCGACTAAATATTTCAAAGCAAGAAGTCTGAGCTCTGGCGTTGGAAGTTTAATATTTTCAGGTATGCAAGATCATTGTATATTTTTGTAATAATTATTTTTTAAATTAGTGTGGATCATACAAATTAGTTTATGCTACCGTAAATATAATCCTAATTTTTATTTTTGCAGAGTTATGTATTCATCAGGAAATAAGAACCTTGGAGGTCGACACAAGGATCCTGTTTGGGGTTTTTTTACTAAAATATCCAGTGAAAGTGGAAAAATTACTGGACAGAAGTGCAAGGAATGCGGACAAATTGTAAACAGCAAAGCTCTGCGAATGACAAAACACAGACAAACTTGTAGCGTAGTACAATCTAAAGCTGAAGCTAGTAAACGCGTATTGTCTTCTGACTCTGAAGATGACGTTCCTCTTCAACAACACATCATCCGCAGCCGCAGCTCCTCTACAACTTCAGCATCTCCTAGTACTAGCAGTATAAGTATAAAAAAAACAGATAAGTACTCCTAGTACGTCAGGAAGTAAAAATTTCTCGCAGCCCAAAATATTATCACATGCTTTTACTACAACAACAACACAAGCTGATCAATTAGATTTAGACGTTGCTCGCTATATGTTTTCATGTAATGTACCATTTAGTCACGTTGGAAAATTTTATTTTCAAAAACTGTTAAATAATTTACGACCCGGATATAAACCACCAACGAGACAGAAACTTGCAACCAAATTATTAGATACTATTCATAATGAAGTTGTTACAGAAGCTTCAAATTATTTATCAGGAAAAATGGTCACCCTTGTTCAGGATGGTTGGTCAACCATTCACAATGATCCCGTCGTAGCTAATTGTATTTCTACGGGCGATAAAACTTTTTTCTCATCTGCCATTGATACAGGAACAAATCATAAAACTTCTGAATATTGCCTAACATTAGCTCTTGATGCCATCAAAGAAGCAAAAATAAAATTTAATTGTAGTGTGAGAAGTTTCGTTAGTGACAATGAAAATAAAATGGTTAAAATGCGCGATTTATTAAAAAATGAATTGTCGGAATTACAAGACTGTGATTTTTTATAGCTTACGGATGTGCGGCACATTACCTGAATCTTTTAGGCACGGACATATCAAAATTAAATTCCATAAATAAATTAATCAACCAAATAATAGAGGTACAGAAGTATTTTCGAAATCACCACGTAGCTAAGGGATATTTAAAAGAATGTGATGGGTCCGTAATTCCTCAATTACCCGGTGAAACGAGGTGGAATAGCCAACTTGTTTGTATACAAACGTACCTACGCAATAGAGAGTACTTTATAAAAATTTGCGACAAATATGAACAAGAAATAGATAATAAAATAAGCTCTATTATAAATAACGTAGTTATTTATAAAGAAATAAAAAATTTGGAAAAACAGTTAAAACCAATCTCGGCTTTTTTAGACCAACTACAAGCTGATCATGCATTATTAGCAGATGTTGTTCGTGAATTTATTATATTGGAGACTGAAGACAATTTAAAGCCACATAAAAAACTAATTCTGCAGAGAAAATTAAATTGTGTTACTCCTGCACATTATTGTGCATATATATTACATCCCAAATATATGGGTGAAAATTTAAAAGCTGAAGAGGAGGAGCTAGCTCGACAATGGATAATAAATGAAATAGACGAAATTTTTTTGATTTTAATAATTAATTTTAAAGCACAGGTTGACCCAATCCCAAAATCATATTTTCTTGAATCAATAAGAACCAGTGTTAAACCACATGTTTGCTGGTCGTCACTGACTGGCGTTGATAAAAAATTTACTACTTTTGCAAGCCATCTACAAACTTGCGTTGCCTCTTCTGCCGGAATCGAGCGAATTTTTTCAAATTTTAGTTTTGTACAAACCAAACTACGAAATAGATTAGGGCTACAAACAGCCTCCTAATTAGTAACATGTTACAAAATGTTAAATTTCAAAACTAAACAGGATGATAAGGTTGCAATTGCTAGCGACGAAGAATATTAATGTACAGAATGTATTTTCTTTAATGTATATTTTTCCTATTTTTATATTTTACTACGCAATGTTAATGTTGTTCTTTATATCTGTGATTATTTACAATAAAAAACATATAAATACAATTCAATGCTTAACTTTTTTCCACCAACAATTACAGTAAATAAATCAATATATTATGTTCCTACTTGTGAATTCATGTCGATTGAGTAGTCACTCGATAAAAACCACTGGTCAAAATCACATAAAAACCAGGACGGTTTTAACCGGTTAAAACCGGTGGTTAAAACCATAGTGGAAGAAACCGAACAATCCTGGTTCAAAGATCAATTGGTATCGGCGATATTGTAACTTTATGTTAAATATTCTATTGGAAACATCTACTTTTACGATTAATCTCAGAGTACAACGGATTCTTTGAATACTCTCTTACTGTTAGCCTTTATTAAGTTTTGCTGCAACCATTGTTTATAAACATCTTAGACATTCTTTCTACGTAAATAGTTGATACGGGGGTTGACTGTATTTTTAAAAATATTGTACATATTATTAGTTTTTAGACTAGTAAGGTAACATTCGAAAATATACGAATTTTAAAATATTTATACCAAGTGAAACTATAGAAGTACGGTTTGCTAATTATCAATTCTCTTAAGCGGAATCATATACTTCATTCATATTAAAACTATTACGTCTCATTTGGTATCCATGTGATTCAAGATTTTGTACTTAAAACGTTTACATTGATATTGGATTGACATTTTAAAAACATAACCTAAAATTTAAATGACAGATTGAAATATTTATTACTGTATAAAATTTAATTATCATCAACATAATGGTATAGTGGTATCAAGTCGGCCTGTGGATCCTGAGAACCCTGCTTCGATTCCCACAGGTGACAAACAATCTTCACCATTTTACAATTACTCCTGTGGCTCCCCCACCGCTCACATCTTTGGGTGCCGTGATTTGATGGCTGGTAACCGCACTTCACGTTCATAAATATATCACTTACCGAGATCTTCTTCGGCAGAGTGCCACACCCAATAATGAGTAAAAGGCGTGATGATATATTTATTTATTTATTTTTTGCCATTGATACAGGAACAAATATATACACATATATATGTTACGTTTCATTGTAATAAAAAATATGTGTTTTTGATCTGTATTCATTCAGTGATTAATGTGCTAAAATATCTTTAATTAATTTATCTTTTATTAGTAGTTTTTAAGTAGTTAATTCTTTCTATAATAATAAAGTATCATTAATTAAAGAACAAATAAAATTCACATTAGCCCTAATATAAAAGTTAATTTACTATATATGTTGATTAACATAACTTTATATTGTGAAAAGTTTTTGAACCGGTTTAGAGAGATATATTTAAAATACAATACGCAAGGAATGAACAACCCGATCCTCAAAAAAGTTTTAGCTAATCTTGAACTATTAGGCCAAGTTATCCATTATTTCATCACATATTAATTCAAATCACTTTCCGAAAACGAAATGGTTACAAAATGTATTAAAATTTATTAAAACTTTTTAGAGAATATGGTTTACCTAAATTTAGGATTTGCTAAAACTCTTTTAAGAATTGGGTTGTAAAAGAGTAGAAGTTTTTAACCTCTGGAAAAGAATACATATTTATATAATTCAACATCAACTGATATATTTAATATAGTCATAATGTCATAAATGTTTAATATAAAATTTAATGTATATTATTTTTGATCAATCACTCCACAGGCTGCCGAAGGAACAGGTCTAGCATTCATCGTCTTCACTCAAGCTATCGTGGAGCTGCCCGGCGCTCCCTTCTGGGCGGTGATCTTCTTCATGATGCTACTCTCGCTTGGCATCGGTTCGCAGATCGGCATCTTGGAGGGCATGCTCTGCACAATATTCGACATAGACATATTTAAAAGGATTCGAAAACAATATGTCACTGGTAAACAAATAAAATTGATTGTATACACGTGTAATATTTTATTAATTTATGAACATAGGCATGCTTATACTATTAAACTATTAAGCGGGTTAATAACGAGAGTTAAATATTTGCATACAGAATATTCTCATATATTTGGACCAGCAATAATCCGAATAATTCATTTCAAGTATGTATGTATATATATATATATATATATATATATATATATATATATATATATATATATATATATATATATATATATATATATATATATATATATATATATATATATACATATATATATATCAGGTGTGGCTACTAAAAAACGAAACTGACGCTGCTACAGGAACAATGCGCACGCGCAAAAGTCAGCGACCATTATATTTTTAACGTAAAGCTTCTGTGAACAAATTCGTATAGCCGTAGCTTTCGTTCTCATTATAATTTTTTTTTTGTTTCGCCGGAAAAATGTTAAGTGCAACATTAGTCGAACGAATGTTGCAAAATTTCACATGAAATTTATCAAAATTGCTACTCAAACTTATAATTTATTGAAAGAAGTATACGAATTTTCGAAGGACCTGTCATGGGTTCTCCATCAAGACAATGCGCTGGCACATTCCGCAATGACTCTCAAGAGGTTTCTAGCCAGGTACAGCATTCCAGTGTTTAAACATCCGCTTTATTCGCCGGATCTTGTTCCGTGCGATTTCTATCTGTTTCCAAGGTGAAATTTGTCTTAAAAGTAACAAGATTTGAGCTGTGAAAGAGAGAGCGGTACGCGTCCTAAAGGAGCTGATAGAGACTTCCAGCACTGTATCGAACAATGGAAGAGATATATATATATATATATATATATATATATATATATATATATATATATATATATATATATATATATATATATATATATATGTATATATACATATATACATATATATATATATATATATATATATATATATATATATATATATATATATATATATATATATATATATATATATGTATATATATATATATATATATGTATATATATATATATATATATATATATATATATACATATATATACATATATATATATATATATACATATACATATACATATATACATATATATATATATATATATATATATATATATATATATATATATATATATATATATATATATTAGGGTGGGTCGAAAAAAATATATTTGAGACGGGTAGTGAAAAAATGATAGTTTTTGTGATTCTATGAAGGGCAAATGTCATGGTTTTGAATATGGGTTCAAACCCAGTCAGCGCAAAGGCCTTAAAAATGGCCATTTTTGGTGTTTTTTCATATTTCATTGATTTTATCGTACAATTCAATTTATATATGTGGTTGTCTGGTACACAAATTACTCCTGGGACCTTGAGCTTTAAGTTAAGTCTATTGGAATCATCTTGCGATGGTAATAAAGCTCAGTTTTTGGCGTTTGGAAGTATCGACTTTTCGGCTTAAACCGGTGAAAAACGCGAAACACTTACTATAGTGATGAACGGGTTACAATTGGCTTCTAAACCACTCTCCGTATAAATTTAGCAACTAAACTTTACCGTAAGCTCATCAAGTTGACTTCTGACAAACTTTACCGTAAGCTCATCAAGTTGACTTCTGACTGAAGTAAATCTTCGTTTGTTTTGGTTTACTTATCGACTTTTTATTATGAATCGACAGTAAATACGAGACGTTTCCTGATTCGATTATGGGTTAAAGCAATGGTTTTTCACACTACTTTAACACCTAAATTTCAGGTGAGGTTCATTGGATTCGAAATTAACCCTCAACACCACACACGTTATAAATGAACCTATATTTAGATACACTGATATAAAAATGTATTGAAAGTAATAGATCCAGTCATACAGAGAAACGCATTTTTTGGTCACTCGGAAAATATACTGTTGGCTATGATCGTTGACGATCTGTTGGATATTAGGCTTAAAGCCTTAGACAAAATTTCAAAGTGCCGGCAATCAGTTAGAAACGATGTACGAGAGTTTCAGATTCCAAAATTAAATTTTGAAGCTACAGATTACATGGAAATGATAGATTGGTCAAATGTAAATGAACCACCCTTATTGAAAAACATTCCGAGTGAAAAATTTAAAAAAACTTGTTATGGAAGATCAAATCGAGTTATTAGAAATGTTGAAATTTCCTTGCCATACTCGCGCTTCGCATCTCGTGTGTGGGCGAACTGCACGAGAAGCAAATATCAAAAACACATTAAAGTCTCAAAGAAAAATGCCAAAATTTGAGACAAAACAAGATTATAGAATGTAACATCATAAATAAATAAGTATAACAGAAAATAATAATGCATTACATTTAAAATATACCTTAGCGAATAACTTAACCCTCAACTACACACACGGGTCAATTTGACCTGAGCCAAAATGTCATTGGAATAAAAAATTAAATTATTTCACCTTGCAGTAACGTAGTTTTGTGTGTGTGGGTGAAATATCGAAGTATCATCTGCATATTATTTGGTTAATGTGCTCTCAAAATCAGTTCGCGTACAATATCAGTGTATCTAAATATAGGTTCATTTATAACGTGTGTGGTGTTGAGGGTTAATTTCTAATCCAATGAACCTCACCTGAAATTTAGGTGTTAAAGTAGTGTGAAAAACCATTGCTTTAACCCATAATCGAATCAGGAAACGTCTCGTATTTACTGTCGATTCATAATAAAAAGTCGATAAGTAAACCAAAACAAACGAAGATTTACTTCAGTCAGAAGTCAACTTGATGAGCTTACGGTAAAGTTTAGTTGCTAAATGTATACGGAGAGTGGTTTAGAAGCCAATTGTAACCCGTTCATCACTATAGTAAGTGTTTCGCGTTTTTCACCGGTTTAAGCCGAAAAGTCGATACTTTCAAACGCCAAAAACTGAGCTTTATTACCATCGCAAGATGATTCCAATAGACTTAACTTAAAGCTCAAGGTCCCAGGAGTAATTTGTGTACCAGACAACCACATATATAAATTGAATTGTACGATAAAATCAATGAAATATGAAAAAACACCAAAAATGGCCATTTTTAAGGCCTTTGCGCTGACTGGGTTTGAACCCATATTCAAAACCATGACATTTGCCCTTCATAGAATCACAAAAACTATCATTTTTTCACTACCCGTCTCAAATATATTTTTTTCGACCCACCCTAATATATATATATATATATATAATATTGATGTATAAAACTTTTGGATCCTTTACATGAACGAGACTAAAAAAATTTTAGCTATAAAAAGTGCAGATGTGATACAATTAAGTTTATAATTTCATGGTTATGCGAGTTTTTAGTTACTTACATTGAATTGAAACCTAAAAATCACATACAATTAAGATTGTATGTGCCCCAGTACGTCAAAAGTGGATAAAATGAGATTTTTTGCGAAATTCATAATTTTTTGTTAGCGCGTATTACAGACTGTCATGCAAAATAACAGAATAGTTATTTAACTAACTAATGTGTTAATGAGGACGATTAATAAACGATTAATACATGACTTAGTTACAATATTTTTCTGTTGATCGTACCTTTTTATTTTGGAGAAAATCAAATTCGTTAGGTTAATAACGTTTGTAATATGTTGGTTCGCAACCAGTCACAAATATTTTGATAACAGTGGATGCGTTCAGTTCACTTAACGTTAGCCTAGCATCACCGTTTTTTTTTTCATTTTAATACAATGTTTTTATTTTTTTATTCATTTTGAACAAATGATACGTGAATATTATTTAGCTAGAAGTGTCAAAATCATTCCGCTTAATTGTTTAGCATTTATGTGCTATATTGTGAGCATTCAAAAATATAGTTCTTTAATAAAAAAAAAACATGCATTATTAGGGGTAATATATGATTTTGTATAGAATTATGAAACCCATTAAATTATTTTAATTTTTAAATTGAAATCTGTCACTTTAAAAATTGCAATTTTAATGGGTTCAATTTAGTTGTGCTACCATTGCTATCTCGAGAACTATAAGACCTACAAGGTTGGTTAAATTAGCAAAGAAATACCATTTTGTAAGTCTATTACAAAACTATTAACAGATTTTTTTTGACTTGTGGTTTTAAAATTACGGGGTGCAATTTTCTTCAGTATTTTTTCTGAATTCAACACCTATAAATTTCAGTACCCTCACATTACAATTTTTTGACACAAATGCATTTTAAATTGACATTATTTTAATTCAAATCGCATAGCAATCAGTGTGCTATGAAAGAAACAAGTGACCAATAAAATTTATTTATTTATTTTTTCACAAAACAGTTGTATTGACCTGTAATAATGAATCAAACAAACAAAAATATTATAATTTGTTCATTTTTTCCGGCATATTACGCTGATTCCTATACGGTTTGAATTAATTTAATGTGAATATAATTTGCATTTTTGTCAAAAATTTTGTAATGTGAGAGTACTGAACTTTGTAGTTATATAATTCATAAATAAATACTGACTCGAATAAGTAAATAAATAAATAGGTTCCTATTTAAAATAAGAAAGTTACACTCCGTATTTTGAGAACCAGTGGTCGAAAATAAATTTTGTTAATAATTTTGTAATACACATATAAAATGGTATTTCTTTGCTCATTTATCAAACCTTGTAGCTCTTATAGTTCTCGGGATAGCAATGGTGATACAACTAAATTGAACATTCTGTATATATACAGGCCTGTGGATCCTGAGAACCCTTGTTCGATTCACGCAGCCGGCAAACATTGTCACCACATTAAAATTATATCTGTAACTTCCCCTCCATCAACATCTTTGGGGGCCGTTATTTGACGCCTGGTAACCGTAGTTCACGCGCATAAATATATCACTACAATTTCAATCCAAATATAAATAAAATAAATATATCATCACGCCATTTACACATTAATTGGCGTGGCACTCTGCCGAAGCAGATCACGATAGACCAGTAATCATGTATGGGTGTGAAAATTGGGACTTCAAAAATGGAAAACCTATGATTACGTATGACGAATGAAGATGCCATGAGTTTTTGATATATATATATATATATATATATATATATATATATATATATATATATATATATATATTCAAAAATTCATGGCATGGCATGGCATATATATATATATATATATATATATATATATATATATATATATATATATATATATATATATACAGAATGTTCATTGTAAGTGGCGCATCATTGCTATCTCGCGAGGTATAGAAGTTGTGAAGTGATTGCTGTGATGAGTGAAACAAGAAATTTTATTTAGACTAGTTGTTCTCAAAATACGGTGTGTACGGTGTGCACCTTTCTAATTTTAAATGGGAACCTAATTTTTATTTTGCTTATTGCATTTAGCATTTCTTTTGAATTGAAAGTGTATATATATATATTTTTTTATATCATAAAATGCGTATTAAATTGACATTAATCTAATTTAAGTCGTATAGGAATCAGCGTGTTGTGATAGAAACAAATGAATATCAAAATTTATTGAATAAAATTCTTCGTACAATAACCTTGTTGATATTTAAAGTGGTTCTATCATGACAGTCTCATAAAAAATATAGGTAACCGAAAAAGTTATAAAAACAAGTATTTAATTTTATGTACGGTATAGGTTATTAACAAAATTAATGTTTTGCTCTAAATGTCGTGCAATAAAATATAACATTAGATATATTATATAGAACTATTTAACTAGTTTATTAAATTCAATAAAATAACGAAACATTTGGAAGTGAATGTTTCATGCCAATCAATAGCAGTGTAAGATTTTATGCTCCATAAGCTATGACAACATTGCGAGAATCACAAGCAGCATGATATTACCAGTCGGTACATAATGTAACTATTTTATCGATATATTCTTTTGATAGTTCATAACAAAAATGACTAAAATGCACTAAAGTAATTCAACAACTGTAACAAAAAATTCAGAATATTAAAAGCTTAATATTTTTCTTCGCAATAAATAAAATTATATAAATAAATATTATATTTACTATTATATTAAAATTTTCTGTAGAATTTATTATGTTCATTTCTTTCTGTGGGTTCAAAAATTTAAAATTAATTCATTAAATATTGTTTCATCAGTATTAAAAATAATATTTTTTACCGATCGAAATAATAACTTCTTGCTTTGCCATTCGTGTGTCCATCTCTGTATACGCTAGAGGTGGGCGCAGGCCGTGAATTTGATCGGGTCACGATAGGTCACGTCGTGACCCGCGTGATCGTGATGAATCATTTATTAAATGTCGTGAGTGAGTGAGGGTGATTATTATTTTATCGTGAGTGAATAAATATAGAGAATGTTCAATTTAATTGTGCCACTATTGCTATCTCGAGACGTATAAAAGCAACAAGGTTCGTTAAATTAGCAAAAAAAATATTTTTTTTTACCAGTGGTTTTCAAAGTACGAGGTGCAACTTTCTTATTTTAAATGGGACCTATTTATTTGCTTGTTCGATTTAGTATTTTTTTCTTAATTCAATGGCTATAAAATACAGTACCCTCACATTATAAAATTTTAGACAAACAGGATATTTATCCAATGGTACTAAAATGTATACTTTTGGTAAATGAAATTATTTTTTGCAAATATCCAATTTTTTTGTGTTACAGTAAAATGAAGTACCTACTCAATTATAAAAACACACTGTATATGAGTAATAAATATTTAAATGAAAAGCGTCAAAAAAATATTAAACTGGAATAATATTATTTCTAATTTATGCATAATATAAATATTAGAACCTTTAAATTAGTACAAAGAAAAAATTTTATGGAGTAGGTTGCTCAGTGGTATCGAGTCGGCCTGTGGATCCTGAGAACCCTGGTTCGATTCCCACAGCCGATAAACATTTAAATTACTCCTGTGGCTCCCCCACCACTAATATATTTGGAGGCTTTGGCAGAGTGCCATAACCAATAATGGGTAAATTTTATTTATTTAAATTAGTAAATTAGCAGTAGTACTTCATGAATCATTATCGTGACCCATCTTGACTTACGATTCGTGACCCGTCGAGAGTGATTGGGCGTGCGTCAAATTTTAAAATACGTGAGCGGGCGTGATCGTTTGAGATTTGCGTAAGTGAACGGGCGTAAAAAATATATTTTGTTTCGTGAGTGGGCGTGATCGTGACTAACTTTTACTCGCGCGCCTATCTCTAGTATATGCGTGCAACGTTGCCAAATGTTTTGACGGTTTAATTGAGAATCATAGAATATCTAACTTTCTACGACAGTTTCTTTAAGACTAGCCAATAAGTCATCGATTTTTTAATTCTCATACAATACACACTCATGAAAGAATACTATATTTAAATTTCATTCAAATCTGTCGTAAATGCTTCCGTGATAGTTGCGCCTTAATAATTAATCAAACAAACAAAAATATTATGATTTGTTCATTTATTTCTTTCATAGCACGCTGATTCCTGTGCGATTTCAAAGTAGTCTTATAAAATAGACACTGTTAGCTAATTTAGCTTCGCAGCTCCTCTACTTTTCGGGATACCAATGCTGCACGACTTAAAATATTATATACTCGTATATTTGTCAAGTATTGATAACTTTATATCATATTTGAAAAGAAAAACGTAAATCGTTTCATAATTATTTTTTTAATACTGGAGAACCTCATTATTTATGTAATTGTTAATTACATGAAAGATAAGATACTACGTGAATGAACAATTACTTGCATAAATAACTTAACCAATTACAGACCGAATGTAATTGACATTTTACATTTACATTTTCGAAAAATGTAATTAATTACGTAATTCTACATAGAATGAAACGGAGTATTATAGAACAAAATTGCAAAATTCAAAGTTAATCTGCTATATTTGATCACACATGCCCACACATAACTACACATATTCTTATACATATTGAGCATGTATGTATGCTATGAGAGAAAGAAACAAAAAGCTTGATTTATTAAATTTTGAGTGCCTCCTGCGATTGTCTTAGCAAGCCAGACCAAATGATTTCGCGGGGAAAACGTTTTCTTTCCTGACTTACAGTAAAGTCTGAACTATTCGGACAATAAGCAAGATTTTAATTCCTGAGCTCACGCTTCTAAGCTAAAAGATGTATATGTTAGCGTTAAAGTATGAAATGTAGTATTAATTATTGAAAATTTTGCCAAATACAAACAAAAGCTTGCGTTTGTGAAGCGAAGCGAGTCTTGCCAAAACCACGTTGTATATTTAAATAAATGTGTAATATTTGGTAATTTGAGCTAAAATCGAATGCCTGAGTTTATGAAGTAGGGGAGACTGGGTACGGATGTGACAATTTTGGTTTGAACGCCAATAATTTTGTTAATTTACTAATTAGCTACGAGAAAAGTAATTTAAATCTTAATTTGTACTTTTGTCTACGTAAAAATACCAAAATGTTGTCCCTAAATACGCTGTATTAGTTATAGCATCAAATTAAAAAAAAAGAGAGAAAGTGTCACAACCGACCACACCCCAAGGACGGTTGTGACAGTGGTTGGGGTCAGTAAAGACAGACATAATAATTACTTTTATTGTTAGAAATATGTAACATAACACAACATAATTGTCTTCTATAAAAAGTTAACATTCATAATTAAAGCAAATGAACTTAAATCTACGTTCACTTCTATTCTTACAATTAATAATGCACTGCATCTAATGTTTATAACCAGGGTTGAGAGATTTAAATCAAGAGATTTTTTTTTTAAATCATTGATTTAATTCAAAATAAATTAAATTTAATAATTTAAACATAAATGAATAATTTTTATTATTGTATACCTATAATATATGTCACAACCGTACACACAACATTTGTCACAGCTGTACCCAACGCATACGTTCGAAAACAAAAAATTGCCATGACTGGGCCAAGTAATCTACGTAAAAACGAATCACTCGTAATTAACTACTAATATTCAACTTATAACAAAAAAATATATGATATAATTATATCTGTATACAAATAACAGTAAATATTAAAAGAAATTAAACAAAAAAACTTACTTTTGACTGTTAAAAACAGGGCCGGTTTTGCCATAAGGCGGGTGAGGCGACCGCCTTAGGCCTCCGATTTTTACCGGCCTCATAAAAATTCGGCCTAATACAAATTAGAATTTTTATATATAAAAAAATAATATGCAATTACTATGCAATATAAAAATTTAATTTTATAAATACTATTTTCCGCAACGAATTTTTTTGTATTTTAGGTATATATTATACCTAAGTACATGTGGTAGCACTGTGTAGTCGCGTTGTGGCAGTAGCTGTAGGGGTAGCGACGTCGTATAGCGCAAATTGTGTAGGCCACTCCACACAATCCCTCAGTACCAGCGACGTTCAAGAAATAAATATACACATATATTGATTATTAAAAATAGATTACAAACAACATTTCCAAATATAATGATTCTTCTACAAATAAATTTAAAGTATCCTTTATCAAATGCGTCCGCTGAACGATCTTTTTCATGTTTAAAAAGAGTAAAAAATTATCTACGCTCGAGGCAGAGATTTTGAAATCCATTGAAAATCAAGAAAAAATAAATTGCATTAATGTAAATTTTGCATTTTATAATTAATTTTTAATTTTATGTTATTATAGTATGAGACTGTGATTTTAGCTTCATGTAGGTACTGACTGAATAATAATAATTTTTTTCATTCTGTGTATGTGCATTTTTTTTTAATTTTATAAAATAAATAAATATATCATCACGCCTTCTACCCATTGCTGGGTGTGGCACTCTGCTAAAGCAAATCTCGGTAAGTGATATATTTTTGCGCGTGAAGTGCGGTTACCAGTCGTCAAATCACGGCCTCCAAACATGTTAGTGGTGGAGGAGCCACAGGGATAGCTTTTTCAAATTATGAAAATTTGTCGCCTGTGGAAATCGAACCAGGGACCTCAGGATCCACAGGCCGACTTCATACCACTGTGCTAGCCATCCCATATATATATATATATATATATATATATATATATATATATATATATATATATATATATATATATATATATATATATATATATATATATATATATATATATATATATATATATATTTCAAATATAAATATATATTATATTTACATTTATGTACTAATTTTTTTCTTCTGGATACCTTTATATGGCATATAATTTCGCTAAAATTCCCCCTCTTCTTCTTCTTTATTTTTTGGTCCTTGCTTAGTAAAACTAAATAATATATAGTTGTGTCAACAAAACTTAAATTTAATATATTCCTAAAATAGACAGATTTGTATCTCCTGCTAATTATTTAAGTGTAGTTGGTGAAATTAGTGATAAATAACATCTTCATAGTTTATGTAAATAGCATTATTATTAATATTACTAACAATATGTGTCTATTTGATTAATACTATTTTTCTGTTATATTTAGGTGTGGTGTGTGTGATATGTTTCTTCGTGGGTTTAATTTTCTGCACTGGTGCAGGCGAGTACTGGTTGAAGATGTTTGATTCATTCGCTGGGACTATCGGTCTAGTTGTCGTTGCTTTACTGGAAATGATTGCCGTTATTTACATCTATGGACACAAAAAGTAAGCATGTATTTAATAAGTTTTTATTAACATTATTTAAACTGATTTCCTAATGTCAATTAAAAGTTATATATTTATTTCGTATTAATAATATAATAATACCTAACATGTTTGAAATTGGCTATTCTATAGAATGGCCCAAATATCTTTTTTTGCCAACTGACATTAAAAGTAGGCATTTGCTGACAATTGGCATGCTACAAAATGCTACTTTTGCATTAAAGGTTCTAGACTATAAAAGTGTTGCCATGGAAACATAACTATTTTCACACTTATGAATTAATTTAACAAACTCGGATGTATTGCACAAAATGCAAAATCACACTAATTTATAAACATCATTTTTGTTGTTACATTAAACCTTTTCACAAATGCATAACATGATGACTACAATGATAACGATAACGTTAGACATGTTGAAAGTAACAAAATTATTATTAATTCTAAACAATCGACAAAAATTGTGTTCTATAAGGCAGAAAAACAGATTTACTTTAATAGCAGATCGATTAAATGGCAGCAGTTTCATTAGCTTTTGTAATGAGATAGATGTGAGGGAGGAAGAGAGGTCGAGCAAAACCCCACATCTACCTTTTGCAGGGAGCGGGTGGGAGCTTAATGATGTCTTTTTGATGAAATATTGTTGTGGTTCAATTTGAAAAAAAAAATACACTTAACCCCCTTTTGATAATGAGATAATTTTATTACAACTAAAAACAGAAAAATAAAAGCAACGGACAACTGACACTTCCGTCAACTATCACGTCCAATTCTAGACTGCCTGCTCTTGGTGCCTGGATCGGTGATCTCGCCTTATCAGTCCATAGTGCATCATCTTTAGCGAGAATCACCGGCCCAAACACCGCACTGTTACATCATCACCCCATTTAGATACAATTTTTACTAAAATTTAGATAACATTGTAATCCAAAGAGAGAAAGATTTAAGCATGCGCTTTCATGTCCAACTTAAACTCAAAACATATCACTGAATAATAACTATAATAATACCTACTACGATAACAAAAGAATAACATGTCTTAAGATAATAATAATAATAATAATCCGATAACAAAAGAATCACATATCATAATAATAGTAAATATCTTATCACTAACATAGCGTCAACTACGACAGGTCAGTACTGGCAAAACTGTTGTAGTGGTTGGCGTAAAATAACTAATAGATTTGTAATGTGGCCTGGTACTGTAACATTATTAGCTGAACTATCAACATCATCGATTGCAGGTGCGTTATCATGATGTATCACAATCTTATTTAATTGCGTAACTTCCGACTTTTGTGCGAACATCTAATTGTAAAGTAACCGAGTTGTCAAAGCTTGCCACAGACTAGCAAAGAAGAAAAATAGCGGTTTCTTTTCTGTTAATTTGTAATTCTTTTTGAAGACAAATAATTTACAATTACCTTTTACAATGTAACGTATAACTCCCCAAAGAATATAACATAGCGAAAATAGAAAAATAATTTTTCATCGATTGTTTGAGCCATTTGTGCGAACTCATTACTGCTAAATATTTAAAGCGTGTGATAACCTTAGTTATCTGTTTCTCTCACTATCTGAGATGTGTTTGGTTTTTATTCGAAACCCTTCAAGCGTGTGATAACTTTCGTTATCCGTTTCTCTCACTATCTGAGATGTGTTTGGTTTTTACTCAAAAAATTCTTATAACCTTAGTTATCCGTTTCTCTTACTATCTGAGATGCGTTTGGTTTTTACTCAAAACCCTTAAGGCGAAGACAATATCTGATGATACCACAATAATATTATATATTACAACGTTGGAATATCACCATGCGATATGATAGTGAGAATGTTTGCGTTGCCTTTATATAATATATACATCTTAAGCAGTATTTTTTTTTTAACTTTTGACATTCGCTGTGCGCGGTTTAAACCAACTTCTCCAAGAGATTCATCTAAACAATAATTACTCAAATATCCACAAGCAGTACGAACTTGTAAATTTAATTTATTTCCTTCTATGTTTAACATAGTTTAAAAATCAAGTAATTTAATCGTTATAGCAGCAATAACAACTCCAATTTCATAATTAATACTGCGTTGAATAAATTTTACACCATCACAATGGCCTTCATTATCTAAATGGTCGTGTAATGTTGCTGATAAATCTACTTCTAACATTTAATTTAATTCGTCAACAATGCCTAATTCTAATCCAGATAAGTCTAATTTTCGATAACAATAAACGGCACTGGTGTGAGAGTGCATTCTACAGCGTTAAATTATTTGCATAACCGCCACTAAACACAAAAACACATGCATTTATAATAATTGCACTCTCCACAAACGAATTATTGCGAGGATCAAGACACGGCTTCACATTTACTAACGACACTCGCGTAAACTCCGTATCTTCATCTTCACAATCGTACCCAATTAAATTTACGTCGACGATGCTTCGATGTGGTGTTACTACGAAGAATATCAGGAACAGGTATTTGGTGCATTCTGAATACGCCCAATGCGGATCCATGCGTTTGATAACGCGCGACTGGCGATGGCGGCGTTCAATCACTCGTGGATGGTGAATAATGCGTTGAGGTAGACGTGCTGCTTCCAGCTTACTATAATAGTAGATTTAGCGTCTGAAGTGGCGATAACGTTGTTTCGTCAGTTGGGCACGGGTTCGAAGTTAGGAAGGTTAGTTACTAACTCAAAATAATCTAATTCATGGAATTCAGGAAGGATGTATGGCGAAACGTTAACAAGGTTGTAAATTTTTACATTTTCAATTTAGTTTTTCGAATATTTATTCTACTTCTGGCGTACATATTCTCAAGCGATAAAATTTCTTCAAATTTACAAATCTACTTCTACTTGCCTATACCCCAAATCAAGCGTTTCCTAAAGGTTGGGTATGGAGAAGATGTCGCGTTCGATTACTACGTTTCAAAATTGTGAAATGATTGTAAGATCTGTACAAAGTAGCACTGTGATTAATAGTTATTTTTATAACAAGTGCCGAAAAAGGCTCGTTACGTGCAAGTGCAGAATTTAACGCACGAGGCTTGCCGAGTGCGGAAATCTGCACGAGCATGTAACCTTTTTCGGCACGTGTTATAAACAACATTTTTCCTACAACTGTGCGATTTAGTAAATCACTAAAATATTATAAAATTTATAAAATTTATAAAATTGTAATCATATTACATGAGAACGATGTTTTACGGCGTTGCTATGGTTTGTTTGTTGATTGCTTGCACATTGTTCTACGTTATTTAAAAATATTTCATTAACGTCAAAATAATTTCTTCAAAATCATCTTGATTGGAATAGTACAGTGAGTGATTCTTCTTTATCATTAACACCTCCAAAGATAATTGAAGCTCCGGATCATGCTATGTTGGATCTATTTTCGACAATGACAATCAACCTGCTGCTGGTACTTCTGAAGCTTCCGAAATTGTTACCAATAATATTACTGGTAATAATATGAACAGGTACGGAAGAAATCAATGTTTCTTTAGACACAAAAGTTTCCACTTTACATTATGTCAATATAAGCAACTGTATTAATAATATACACAAACAATAAATATTATGTATTTCACTTACTCTTTAAATAAAACCATTTATCGATATATTTTACTTTGTTCGGTTCTTTTTATTAATTGTCTACAGATTAGATATACTGCAAATTAAGGTTACGTTTATAAACGTCAAAATATACTACTGCATATTTACTAGCGCTGGTTCACCGTATCTTCTTCTTCCATAAGCGTCTGTGATCAAAATATGAATTCCGCGCTCGGCGCGAAATTTAAATCGTTGTCAAAACAATATTCTTTTGACAGTTACGTAATGAAGCACTTTCCGCACTAGTGTTTCTTTGCTTTCGGAAACGCACTTGGTCTGCATTCATCTACTTTCCATACGTAACCAAGGCAATTATAGTTACGTAATAACAAAGAAATCGCACAGTTGTAGGAAAAAATATTTTACTCTTTATTAACTGTAATAGATCAGTGGAATAAATACAATATAACAGTGACGTGATTAAGTGAATTACTCTCCCTTACCCCTTTGGCATTCTTTCTTGACAACGAAAGTACTATGTAACTTATGACCTACAGACTCTTCAAAATTCTTATTGAGAACAGAGGATTCGCTCAGGTCTGGTTTATATTTTCTTAAATACATGCAGTCTAAGCAATTAATAATATTATCTAAATTTAAACACTACACTATCACTAGTTACATGTTTTATTTATTAATTTATTTCCATATGACAACCTGAAATATTAGTACTAGGAATGGGCGAAAACCACCAACGAATTCTCGAATACTTCGAATGCTGAAAGTATTCGATATTCGAGATCTTCGAGTACGTCTTGAAATTGAAACAGCACTGCCTGATTTGACAGTTGTACAGTTGACAGTTAAAGGAAACGGGCTTTATTTTCTTCTTTACTTCATTTCATTAATTTCATAATTCATAATTATAATGACAATTTAATTAATTAATAACTGTTTTTAACTAATTATCATAAACATAATCGCTAATCATTAATATAATAATCCCATTATCATATCATCAGATCACATTATCAATTATCTATTTTGTTATTTAATTTGATTTATATTATTATTATCTACACATATACAAACATCGACAAACATTTTCATTTCCACTAATATCTTTGGAGGTCGTAATTTGACGGCTGGTAACCGCACTCCACGCGCATAAATATAGCACTTACTGAGATCTGCTGAGCGGAGTACCACACCCAGTAGTGGGTAAAAGGCGTGATGATGATATATATTACATAAATAACATCATGCTATATCCTATCAAATCGGATAGCACGAACCAAGAAACATTCATAGAACGTTAGCTCATCAAATACGTCAAATAATCAGTCCTCGTGAAACATTCTTATTCTTACTCATATTTATTCAATTTAATATTATTCATTATTTATTAAAATTATAAATTAAATTTATAATTTAAATTTACTCATTTTTAAATAAACAACTATTCAGACTATTCGAATATTCGAGATTCATATACGATTTCGAGAAATTCGCCCACCTCTAATTACCCATAATTTCATATATTACGTGAGTAAAATGAAAACTAATCCATAATTATTTTATTTGCATTTATTAATTGATAACAATAAGAAACACGCATTATTTTAATGTTTAAAATGTTTACTGTTTAGATTTTTAAATTCGTTTGTTTATTAGAATGTGCTGATATATTGCAGCTAAATTAAAAATCTAAAGTATTTATTAAGAACTTTCGGCAATTCGAACTATTGGTTCATTATTATTGACTATTCCGATATTCGAACTATTCGTATATTCGAATATACGGACATTCGGATATTAGGATATTCGAATATTCGGTTATTCGGATATTCGAATATTCATATATTCGAAAATTCGGATATTCGGATATTCTATAGCCAAAACCGAATATTCGTCATAGAAATATTCGAATGTTCTAATATCCGGATAAATCAAAATCCCTATTCATTACGCGGTATATCTTTTGATAACACATTATTTTCTTTAGCTGATAAATTTATCGCGCGAATATATATATATATATATATATATATATATATATATATATATATATATATAGGTGAAAAGTCCCTGAAAAATCAAACAGATGGCGCCACAATCGCAAATCTCATGTGACATTTGTGATGTTCCATCTTTAACTAGAACGCATTAAAATTTTCAGACTGATATGTCAATCAATTCTGTTTTGACACCCGTCGAAAGAAAGCAACCTTGAAGATTTTTGAAAACATGGAAAAAGTGAATTTCGCGTCTTGATTAAACATTATTTCTTGCATGGAAAAAACATTACGCAAACCAAAGCATCGCTTGTTAAACAATATGGGGACTCCCCAACATCGATTAACGCCATAAATCGTCGATAAAATCCATGGTATGGTATTGGACGACCGGCGAGTTAAAGTGCACGAGGTTGCTGAGGCTATGAGCATCTCAACCGAACGGGTACGGAACATTTTGCATAAATTTTTGGATATGAGAATGCTATCTGCCGGATGGGTGCCGAATTTGCTCTCTGTTGACAACAAGCGCGACCGTCTGACAAGTTCAAAGGAGTGTTTGGCGATGTTCAAGCGCAATAAGAAGGACTTTTTCTTTCAACTTGAAGAAATGGTTCGGCGGAAAGAGATTTGGCTTCAACGATGAGGTCATCGCTGAGACAAACGCCAATTTTGAAGGATTGCCAAAATTGTATTATTTGGAAGGGATCGAAAAATTATAAAAACGTTGGACGAAGTGTATCGAGCTACAAGAAGATTATGTTGAGAAATAAAATATGTTTTGACCAAATAAATCATTTCTTGTTTAATTTTTCAGTGACTGCCCTCGTATATATATATATATATATGTATAAACTACGTGACGGCTAAAGCTAAAACTCTAACAGTTGACTAGTTAGGAGTGCTGCTTACTGGAAAAAACTCATTTTCGATACTAAGAGCACCATCTCTTGGATTTTCTAAGGACTTATTGAACGACCCTCGTATATATATATATATATATATATATATATATATATATATATATATATATATATATATATATATATATATAGTTTCATTGTTGTTGTCAATTGTAGTGAAAAACTTTTGATAGTTTATAATAATGAATAAAAGTGAGTTTCGAGCGGTGATTAAACATTTGTATTTAAAAGGCTTAACGCCGAAAGAAATTAAAGCTGAGTTGGTTGAAGTTCATGGCACATCTGCTCCTGTGTTTGCAACTGTTTACAATTGGGTGAATGAGTTTAAACGTGGCCGTACATCCACAAAAGATGAACATCGTTCCGGACGCCCTGTAGAAGTGTCTACCCCCGAAATGATTGACCAAATCCACGATATGGTTTTAAGTGACCGACGAATCAAAGTGCGCGAAATAGTTGAGGCTACAGGCATATCACAAGGCACAGTCGCTTTAATTTTGCACGAAAAATTAGGTGTGAAAAAAATCTCGGCAAGATGGGTGCCGCGTTTGCTCACAGTGGAGAATAAACGCAATCGTGTGGTGGACTCTGAGGCTGTTTTGGCGCTTTTCCGTCGTAATCCTGAAGATTTTCTGCGTCGATACATAACTGTGGATGAGACTTGGATACATTAATACACTCCAGAGACAAAAGAACAGTCAAAACAGTGGATTTTTGAAGGCGAACGGGCTCCGAAGAAGGCGAAGCCGGCGAAATCGGCTGGCAAGGTTATGGCAACGGTCTTTTGGGATGCACGCGCAATTATCTTCATCGACTATTTGGAAAAGGAAAAAACGATAACAGGAGCGTATTATGCGTCGTTATTGGACCGGCTGAGCGAAGAAATAAAAGAAAAACGTCCTCATTTGAAACGCAAAAAGGTCCGTTTTCATCAAGACAATGCACGTGTGCACACCTGCGCAGTTGCGATGGCCAAAATTACGGAATTAAAGTTCCAATTATTGCAACATCCACCGTATTCACCAGATTTGGCCCCCAGTGACTTTTTCTTATTTCCAAAATTAAAGAAATGGCTTGGCGGACGAAGGTTTACGACCAATGAGGTCATCGCCCAAACGGAGGCATATTTTGAGGAGCATCCGAAATCCTACTTTTTGGACGGTTTAAAAAATTTGGGAAAACGATTAGAGAAGTGTATAGAGCTAAAAGGAGATTATGTAGAAAAATAAAAAAAAATCTACCCAAAAAAAGTGTTTTTTCTACTTTTTTCTAAGGACTTATTGAACGACCCTCGTATATATATATATATATATATATATATATATATATATATATATATATATATATATATATATATATTGTGACGCGGCAATCGTCTAGTATTAAAATTTATTCTTTCAAATTATTTAGGACCCATTAAGTTACGTTGTGTTTGATTTACGTTGTGTTTATTTTATTTTTATAATGACCAGAATCTTTAATTTGAAGTCGTGAATGTGATAGGTTATGCGGAAGTAAATAAATTAAACATTGTAACTGATTAAATATTATTTATTTCGGCTGTGGAGATACATAATCCTCCGGCATTCACCTAACACCTGGGAAAACCACAGAAAACACACAGGCAGAGGAATTTTAAATAAGAAATGATAAATCGGACATAACATGACAATATGACACAAAAATATATAAAGCGTCAGTCAAGCAGCAGGACCATGACGACTGCGATTTCTGTCTTTGGCGGGTGACTCTCAGCATCTCGAACACGTACGGAGGGTGCCTCTGAACCCTCGAGCAGCTGTGTTTTGGCGGGCGATCGGTTATCGCCCACAGTAGCGGTATCTGTGTGAAGAGGTCGAGTGGCGTCGGACTTCTGAAACTGATAAACAAAGACCACCGATTGTCACCGTGATGACAGTCGGCGGGTGATGCCAGGAAGGAAACAGTTTCTCCCTGAGTTGTGTAGGGTATGAGGACAAGCGGGCACCCTCAGGTGACGGTTGGTATAGCGAGCCCCTCCCAATAGCAAGAACGGTACGGCGCGGGCAGCGATCTGACGGCCGTTGGCGGTCCGTTGCGGGTGTCGGTCGGTGAACCTCCCGGGAACGGCGACGGCGGCTCTGTGGTGCTGATCGGCCGGGCCAGCGGCTCGCTGGAGAAGTCGTGATGACCACCGAGTGTCACCGAAGTGACAATCGGAGGAAAAAGTATGCCAGTGAGGAAATATTACTCACTCAATAATTTCTGGGTAAATAGTCCCCAAATAAACAATATGACTTTATTGCACTTTAGTAAGCCTGTCAATTGTGATATACAAGTTAGAAGGTCGTGAATCTTCGCCCTTGTAATAATAATACATTGGTCTACGAGTTAGGAGGTTGTGAGGCTCCGCTCTCGTAGTTATAATACATTGATGTACGAGTTAGAAGGTTGTGAGGCTTCGCTCTCGTAGTTATAATACATTGATCTACGAGTTAGGAGGTTGTGAGGCTCCGCTCTCGCAGTTATTAGGTGCTCAAAGAGCTATTTCAATTAATACGATGGCCTCACAGAACGTGCAACGACCAAGAGTAGTCAAGTCGCATCTGGACTGTGAGACTTGAAACCTACGGAACGTGCAACGACCAAGGCTAGTCAAGTCGCATCTGGACCGCAGGAATCAACAATGATGAAAATTACCAATCTCGCAGAACGTGCAACGACCAAGAGTAGTCAAGTCGCATCTGAACTTTGAGAAAGAAAATGACCAACAGAACGTGCAACAACCAAGAATAGTCAAGTCGCATCTGAACTGAAGCTGACCCTGGCCGAAACCAAGGTGCCGTTCCTGCTCAAAAACGGCCTGTTTTATACAGGTAAGCACCGCCCCTTGGCCCTCGTTTGAACTGCGATCAGAGATGGCCTTTTCCTAAGATAAACAGAAAACACAACATATTTCGGAGAAAACGCAGTTGTTTATGTTACTCTTATTCGTCAGCCTCGTCTTTGCGTGCTAAAGGACAGAACATAGTATTCGGCTTGTATCAGAATGAGAGCACCGTTCATCCAATTTCAAACAGGGTTGGCTTCCCGTTATTTGTAATCGGCAATGAATAAAATATTAATCTAGGTTACTAAGATAACATGATGGTACTTCTAAATTGATTCTTAGAGTTTATCTAATTCTTGTTGATATGGTGAGAGTATCAGTCTACTTTTGATGGTTTCTAATAATTTACTTCGAGGAACACAAATTTTTCGATACGCCCCTGTTAACTACCCTCTGCTAGCTAGACACTTGACGCTTGGCCTTCGACATTCTCAGATGCTGGTTAATGTTTTTTCACAACCTCGGTCGTTGTATTAATTTATGACATGTAAGCCCCGTGTTTTTTTTATATTTCAAACCGGACGATTAGTTTCAAAGTCATTCCCCGTTCAAATTCATTCAGATTCCCAAAATTTTAAACAATTCGGTTAGCATTTAGAGGTGCACCGAGCCCAAAACGTGTTTTTTGAAGTTTTTTCTCAATTTTTGTGAGATTTCATAACACTGTGCTACAATAACGGGATGTTTGACGCTTGGGAGACATTATTACATTCAAACACAAAGTACTTAATGCATTTCAGTCGCCAAAACCACTTTCGGACAGGTTTGTTGGCGAAAACAATCAGTCTAGTATCACGTAGCATTAATTGATTTGATAATTTCAAAAAAAATCGCCCATCAGTTATGATAATCTACCGCCCCTTTCCATAAATCTCACCATCGTCTGAGAAAATTACTTTTTCTACTAGTTACCCAATATACTTATTATTAGCTTTATTTCTAAATTATTTTTATGCACCTTTATCTAGGTTCTTATTATTTATATATGGGAAGGTAAACAGTATAGCTATTTACATAACTAGTGCGCGAAGACATACTTTGCACATGAGCGCAATTTTAAAGCACGGGAAAAGCGAGTACTTTAATTTGCGCGAATAGTGCAAATGGCGTCTTCGTGCACGAGTTTTGTATAATGCTTTTTGTAACGAGAAAAAATTATATAATGGACAATAAGGAAATTTATCAAATTTAAAGCGTGAATTTATATTGACAGTTGCGAATGTCATAAATTGACATTTGTTATTTGAAAACAAATTGTTCATTTTTTCTCGTAAACTTTATTAAAATATGTCTGTTTGATGGCATTATCAGCTAATGTCTCTACTTCTTTTATAAATTCTTTAAAATGTGTTCGCGTTTTAATAGTAAAAATTTAGAATCATAAAAATAGGTGTTTTTTTTTAATTACTAATAAAACTTTCCATCGGTTTCCCAGATAATGTAAACCTTATTTTGAATGATGCGAGTACAAAAAAATATTTACATATTTCAATATTGCATGCAGGGACGCACTGATACATCAGGGTATCGGGTATTTCTCGAGTGGTTGAAGCTTATGAAAGTCATAAGGTTAAGAGCCTAACAGCCGTATTCATTGAATATCCATTAGTTCTGATTTAACCTCGTATTACGTAGTACCGGTTTAAACTGCGACTAAAACCCCTTATTCATAGACAAACATAATCCTAGATTTGATTCGAACTACGTAAATACGAACTATCTCTGTACAAGTGAAAGCGATACACTACGCCATGGTTTGCGCGTGCGCATATTGGTATTTTACGAAGTATTAATGTGACGTGACATAAACGAATGTTTGATTTGGAATTTTTTTGTATGCTTTGATTTCTTCCTGATGCAAATTGGACGCTCGAAGAAAAATATTTTTTAATTGAAGAGATCAAACCGAAAATACACTTATTAGAAAATAAATCGATTGCTTCAAAAATAAATGCAAAGAAATTTTCAATTTGGGTAACAAATAATTTTGTGGCCAGTGGTTTCCAACGAGGCAAGAAACTTCTAGCAACTGACTACGAAATAAACAATTACGATAATACTTTTCTAGAAAATCTGCCTATAGCCACTTTCCTTTCTACTACAGAAAATGTTACACCTTTTATACCATTAACGGTTTAACAATTCCTCCCCTTACAAATAATATTCCTGCCGCATCAACTCCAACTGCTAGTGTATTTAAAAGGGAAGGAAGAATAAAGTCGGAGACATGACGATATATGAAGAAAAATTATTGGAATTGCAAACGATAAAAATTAAATTGGAAATGAAGCATACAAAGAAACTTCAAAACTAGAGGAAGCGCTGGGAGGAAAAAGTTTTTAAATTAAGATTTGAATTACTACTTAGACATTTCTGAAGTCGATTCAGAT
Source organism: Pterostichus madidus (assembly GCA_911728475.2). NCBI lineage: Eukaryota > Metazoa > Arthropoda > Insecta > Coleoptera > Carabidae > Pterostichus > Pterostichus madidus. The sequence goes on along the minus strand of OU452305.1, from coordinate 20,081,642 downwards.
TAGTAATTTATTTTTTTTTTACTATCAGTTAATACTTTTTAATTAATTTTATTTTTCAAAATTATTTTACACATTATAATATTAATGTAAATTATTTTTAATAAAATTCGCCCGAAATAAATTGCAGTCTTCATTTTCTTCATTCGAATCAGAATAGGCTATTGCCGAAATTAAATTTAAATAATGGTATTTTTTATTTTTTATTTTATGTAAGTTTAAATTAACATTTATAACGTAAATTTCTAGTATTTCCTTGATTGCAATATTATGTAAAATAGCAAGAGCTATAATTGTGATGTTTGTTTTTTTTTTTTTTTTTTATTTGGTTTATTTTTTACGAGCACCTCAGTAACAAGGACTCTTGGTGCTCGGGCTTTGTATTTACATGCATATTAACAATGACATTTGATTGATCTAGTTTACATTTTACAGTTTATTGTACATTTGTATGGTTTTTAGGTACTCGATTGTGTTTTTAATATTTGTTTTGACTGTGAGGCATTCTTCTAGGTTGGCGGGTAGGTTATGTCTTCGTCTTGAATCCGTATATTTATTACATTGGAGTAGTATATGTTCCACTGTTAGTTTTGTATTACAGGTGTCACATAGTGTTGCAGGTTCTCGTTTGAATATGTGGGCGTGTGTAGCGAGAGTGTGTCCGATTCTCAGTCTAGTTATTGTTGTTCGTTCTCTTCGGGTGCCTGGTATTTTCCATGTTTTGGTATCACTTTTAAGTCGCCTTAGATGGTTGTTGTCTACTAGTTTCCATGTTTGTGTCCATTTTTGTTTGATTTTGGCTTTGATGTTATTTGTGAAGTCCTTAGTTGGAATTGGGATGTTTATAACAGTGCTTGTTTGTGTGGCTTGTTTCGCTAGGATGTCGACTTCTTCGTTTCCTTTGATACCACTATGAGAAGGTACCCAAAGGAAGGTTATGTTTTTAGCATGGGGTACGTTTGTACGCTGTATGTGATGTTGGATTTGCTGTATGAAGGGATCAGTGGGGTATAGGTTTTGTATATTTTGGATGCAGGAGAGAGAGTCTGTGCAGATTACATGTTTTTCGGTGTTTGTTTTTGTTACTATTTGTGTTATTGCTTGGTCTATAGCATATGCTTCAGCTGTGTAGTTGGATGTTAGGTTAGGTAATTGGTATTTTTCTGTAAAATTATTGGACTTTATTGCTGCTCCAGTTTTCCTGTTCATTTTAGATCCGTCTGTATATATAAAGTTGTAATCTTTATAGGTGTCATTCTTTATCTGTAGGAATTCTGACTGTAAGATAGAGGGTAGGGTGTTGTCTTTGTTGTATTTATTTAGGTTTAAGTCGAAATTTGGTTGTGTTAGGGTCCATGGTTCGTACTGGCTGTTTCTTATTTCTTGTATTTTTGGAAATGTTATGTTTATTTCGTTCATTTTTTGTTTTATGTGTTGGTGTAGGCTATTTTCATTTTTTATAGATATTTTGTTGTCTCTGTTAGTGAAAATATGTTTGTATGTAGGATTTTCTGGGTTGGAAGCTAATTTAGTTATGTATGTTAGTAGTAGTTGGTCTCTGCGATTACTTAGGGGTTGTTCACCTGTTTCTGCTTGTATGCTAATTATAGGGCTAGTTCTTAGTGCTCCTGATATTATTCGCAATGCAGTGTTTTGAATAGTTTCTATTTTTTTGAGCAGGTATTGTTTTGCAGTGGTGTATATAATGCTGCCATAGTCGATTTTTGATCTAATTAATGTTTTATAGATCGTCGTTAATGATTCGTTATCTGCTCCCCAGTCCTTGTTTGATAGTATTTTTAGTAGGTTTAGTCTTACGTAGCAGTCTGTTTTTAGGTTCTCTATGTGTTTTTTCCATGTTAATTTTCGGTCAAATGTTAGGCCTAAAAATTTTATTGTGTTTTCATATGTTATTGATTCGCCGTTTAGTGTTAGGTTTGGGTGGTAAAATTGGTCTTTTCTTATTCTACAGAAGTGTATGGCTTTTGTTTTTGCAGTTGAGAATGTAAAACCTATGTTTTCAGACCATTTTTCTAGATTAGTTATTGTTTCTTGTATTTTGTTCTGTATTCTTGTTAGGTTTTTGTTTTTAATATATATTATGAGGTCGTCTGCGAAGATTGAGTGTTCCACGTCTGTTGGGATGTATTTTGTTATTTTGTTCATGGCTATTATGAAAAGTGTAGGGCTAATTATAGAGCCCTGTGGGATACCATTTTCCTATAGTTTTGTTTCGGAGATCTTTCTATTATGTCGTACTTTGAATTTTCTATCTGATAGGAAATTTTGTACAAAGTGTAGGATGTTTCCTTCTATTTCATATTCTTGGAATGTGGATAAGATGTTGTGTTTCCAGGTTGTATCGAAAGCTTTTTGCAGGTCGAACGATACTGCTATTAGGTGTTGTTTGTGGGTGAATGCTGTGTTTATATCTGATGATAATGCCATTAGTTGATCAGTGGTTGATCTTGAGTTTCTGAATCCGTTTTGATATTTCGTTATTAGATTATTGTTTTCAAGGTACCAGAGTAGTCTTTTATTGACCATTTTTTCCATTATTTTACACATTATGTTAGCTAGTGCTATTGGTCTGTAGTTTTGAGCGTTTGTTTTGTCTTTGTTCGGTTTAAGGATTGGGATTAGGATAACTTCTTTCCATTTTGTCGGAAACTTGCGCTTTGTCCATATGTGGTTATAGATGTTTAACAGATGTTTTAGGGTTTCTTCTGGTAAGTGTTTTATTAGTTCGGGAGGTATGTGGTCAGGTCCGGGACTAGTATTAGGTTTGGTTGTATTTATTGCGTGTTGTAATTCGGCGAATGAGAATTGGTTATTTATAGGTTTGTTGCAGTTTTTTATATTAATAAGTGTATTTTCGGAGATGTTTTTAATTTCTATAAATTGTGGCTTGTAGTTGTCGTTAGAAGAGTTTTGTTCGAATGTGTGTGCCAATTCGTTGCAAATTTCTTGTGTGTTGGTAATGAATGTTTGGTTTATTTTTAGCGTTGATGTTCCGTGTGGTGTATTTATTCCTTTTATTTTTCTTATTTGATTCCAGGTTTCTTTTGGTGGTGTGTTAGTGTTTATATTAGATACATACTGTCTCCAGGAGGTTTCTTTTGCCATCTTTATAGTACGTTGTGCTAGAGCTCTAGAGCGTTTTAGTTGTATTAGGTTTTCAGTTGTTCTTTGTTTTTTGTACAAGTATAGTGCTTTTTTATTTGCTTTTACGGTTTCTTTACATTGATTATTCCACCAAGGTGTTGTTTTTCTTCTGTTATTTGTTGATTTTAGGCCAAATACTTCCGTTGCAGCGGCAGTTATTTTGTGTGTTAGGTCATCTATTAGTTCGTTTATATTCGAATTTTCTTGTATAACACTGTACTTTGTTTTTAGTTTGTTTTTATATTGTTCATATTTGTCTTCTGTAAGTTTCCATTTTATTGTAATATAGTTTGTGTTGTCATTGGATGTTTTATTGTTAACATAATTTATTTTTATTGGAAAGTGATCGCTGCTGTGAGAGTCTGGTATCACTTCCCATGTCATGTCTGTAGCAATAGATGGGCTGGTGATTGATAAGTCTATGCATGAAAAGGATCCGTTTCTTGCTGAGAAATGAGTTGGGGTTGTATCGTTTAGTATTATTTCATTTTCAAAAACGTCCTCAATTAGTTTGCCGTTTCTATTGTGATTATCTGAGCCCCATAGCGGATTGTGTCCATTGAAGTCACCTGTTATAATGTATGGTTGTGGTAGTTGTGTTCTGAGATTTTCGAGATCTGTTTTTTGTATAATTAGATCAGGTGGTATATAGATGTTGCATATTGTCATTTTCTCTGGATAGTATATTTTTATTGCTACGATTTCTAGATTGGTGTTTAGGTTGATTTCTTCGAAGTGGTGTTCGTTTTTTATTAATATTGCTGTTCCGCCACTAGCATGTGGTCTGTTATCTCTGTCTTTTCTATGGCATGTATAGCCTTTGAATTTGACGTTTTGTGACGGTTTTAGTTTAGTCTCCTGTAGACAAATGTATTGTGGGTTCATTTGGTACGTTAATCTTTGCAGTTCAGCTAGGTGTGCATAGAGGCCGTTGCAGTTCCATTGTATTATTGTAGCCATTTTAATAATATTGTGAGTTATTGCTTTTTTCACTAAGACAATCTTCTGATTCAGATGGTGCTTCTTCGAATGTTGTTTGGCTTGTATCGCTGCATTCGGCTCCAGTTTCTGTTAATTGTTGTCTTGTTATTTTTGATATGATACGGGTTATTCTAGCTTTCATTGGTTTGTCTGTTAGATGTGGATATAGTTCTCTCAACATTTCAAGAAGTTGTTCTGTGTTTTCAGTGTATTGTCTTGCAATGTTTAATTGCTGGTCACTGCCGTGAACATTTTCAAGGAAGTCTTTTAACTGTTCGTAGTTAAGCGTGTATTTATTTGGTTCGTTTTCTATAATTTCTTTAAGTGGTTCTATTTGTGCGTGTACTTGTTTTGTAATACTGGTTTGGCTTGTATTTTGGTTGGTTTTGCGCTTTTTATTCTTCTTTGCTGTGTTGTGTTTCGTTCCCGTTGAGGCTGTGTCGCTTAGTGAGGCTGGTCTTTTGAATTGTGTTGAGGTTGTTGGAGTTTCTGGTTGCTGGTTTGGTGTAGATTTTTGGGGATTTTCATTTTCTGTTTGCGAATTTGTAGAGGTAGAGACTTGACTTTGTAATTTTCCCGTGCTTTTCTGGGTGTTTTCGGTGCTATTTTCTAGTGTGGTTCCTAGGTTTTTTAGTGTATTTGTGTTTTGGTTATTGTCTGTTTGTGAATCATTAATTATTTCTTCTTCGTTATCGCATTGGTTTGCCGTATGTCCGGGTTTCTTGCATAGAAAACATAGCATATTTTCTTCGGTGTTTATGAATATTTTGTTTGATGTGTCATCGTAATCTACTGAGATTGTGGCTGGAATTTGTATATTTTCATCCGGCGTTATATATACTTGTCTACGGAAACTCAATACATGTTCATATTCGGTGTTTAGCATTCCTACACGTAAAAAATTTATTGGTGACACTATTTTTAATTTATGCTCTTTTAATTTTTGTTCTATTAAATTATGTGGTACTATAGGATTTACATTTGACAAAATAATGCGTTTTGCGGGTGTGCTGTAATGGCGGATACTTATTTGCTTGTCCATAATTTCTATTGTTCCGTTATTTTTTATTAGATTATCTGCTGTTGTTTTATTACTCAAGAAGATGCATATTCTCTGCTTGGATATTTTAGATGCAAATATTATATTTTTAGGCTGTACAATTTTCCCTATAGCCGAAATATAATCTCTTATTTTCAGTTCTTCTAGGGCTGGCATAATTATTGCTTGATCTTTTTTGGGGAAAGTGTTCATTGTAGCGTTGGCGTAAGACAAGTTGTGTGTTTTTTGGGGTATATTTGTTTGTTGATTGGAGTGGACAACTCCCGTAGTCGGAGGTTGTCCAGTAGAGATCTGTTTAATTAAACTATTCATTTATTTCGCTTTTTTGTCATTGTATCTTTTGCTCCGCAGATGGCGCGCGGTTTGGTTAACCTTACGGTTAACACGTGTTTTAGTTATAATTTATATTATTGCACTGTAGGAAAATTTAGGGCACAGGAACAGGATAATGGTACAGTACCTTCTCAGATGCACGGTAATCAGCTTCTGGCAATTTTCGGTACACGTAAGTGGCACTTTTTATCACTGCTTAGAGGCACTTTAACTACGCTGTTTCACCATTCAAGGTTCAACAGTCAATCGATTTTTAATTATACTTAAAATGCTTTTAACACTTGCAAAATTGACTGTCAACTCACTGAAGTCATGAAAATACCAAGATAAACCTAGGATTAAAATTTAGTACTGGTTTAACTATACACTAAAGATAGACTGAGATCAAACTGCGCTATGAATAAGGCAATGTTCAGTTACAGCTGTATTAGAGATAATTCGAGTTTAAACCTAGACTATTTTTTCTATGAATACGGCTGTTTGTTGTTATTAAAGTGACCGAAGTATTTTAACAAGAACTAAATAGCATATAAAACAGATGAAAGTAAATCAGTGAGTCATGTTCCAAAAGAATAATACCGCAAGTATTACCTGAAAAAAGACCTTCTCTCAACTGCCCAAAAAAATACTGCAATTGCAAAATTGCTTTAATTTTTTTTTAATTGATTTTTTAAAAAAATTGAGATACCGCCAAATTTTGATCCTGGGACCTTTTCGGTCAAATGCTTTAAACCAACTAAACTATGGTTGCAATGTGATTCAAATCTGATTTTATTCCAATTTGTCTTTCTATTTTGTTATGTGTCATATATGATACTGTTATTTAAGGAGAATATTTACCAATTGAAACTTAAGTAGTATTTTCTTACAATGCTACTGATTCGATATTTTTATTTTAAACTTTTTCTTGCCATCCGACACTATTTAAGAACTAATATTTAGTATCCAATGTTTTCTGGACCATGAGTTAAGATAAATTTGAATAATTCTTCATTAAATCATTCACAATCATTTAAATTTCATTTTATTATTATTAGCCGATAGTTTTAATTTGATATCATACATGACACATTTTAAATAACTTAAGAAAAAATAATGTGACAAATATTAAAATGTCATAATTCACACTCAACTATGAGTCATGAGGACTCTGATTAAATATTATGATTTTGATATTTCTTTTATCTTCACTCTCAAAAGAATTTTAGCTGAATCTATCTAATTCTAAATTTTGGATTTGTCAAATTAAGCTAAACCATATTCCCAAAAAAATTCGAAAAAACTTTAATACAATCTTGTTTTCATTTAGTTTTCAGAAAATGAATCGAATTAACTTTTTAAAATGGGACTAGCATTAGAATAGCTAATCCAAAATTCAGGATTAGCTAAAACATTTTTGAGAATATGATTGTACATGTTTTATAAGAACATAATGATTTTTAAAATAGTTAAAATATTACTACTCACAACATATGAACCGATAATAATTTCGAAAAATGTTTCAAGCAAAAGTTAAATCAAATTAAGATCCATTTTAATTATTACAAGTTTTATGGTAAATACTACTGAAATAAACATAAAAATGTGAAAAGGTTCACCAACACAGTTGTGATACTACTAGTTTTACATAACCCAATCTCGGAAGAAATAATAAATGCAGAGAGTGTGATCTACGTTTGTGTGCATGAGTTGTGAATCCATAAAACGAAAGGGAGAATTGAGTTACCGACATCCTAGGTCTATGACCAAATTTGAGTTACTATGTTACGGTATTTGATGTCTGTTCTTCGTCTCAAGGGGGGGGGGGGCTCCATATATTCGTTCCCTGAATATCAAGTAGGCCAGATAATAAAACAAAAGTTAATGTTTTCTATTTGCATATCTATTATTAGTATAGTTATAAAATTTTACCAGTTTCGTATAAATAGTTGAATTTTTATAATTAAAAGCGTGAGGTAAATTGTTTTAAATATTAAACTATGGACAAACTTAAATATAGAGCTATAATAAAGTTTGTGGCAAAACAGGAAACAAGGCCGCAAACCATTCTGGATGAGATGTTAGTAGTATATGGTGACTTTACTCCCTCCGACTATACAATTAAAAAGTGGTCCAAACTTTTTAAATGGGGTAGAGACTCTTTAGAATATGACCCTCACTGTCGTCGGTTTGTTGAAGCCACTACAGGAAAATATGAATAAAGTTGAAAGGTTAATTTTAGACAATGCAAGGCTCAAGAAGAAAGAGAGAAAAAATATGTTTAAAATTAAAAACAACACTTTTACATATCCTTCGTGACCATCTGGGTATGTCCAAGGTCGCTGCAAGATGAGTGCTTGATTACTCGCACCTGTTCAAAAACGAGCGCGCGTGACCACATGCAGCGAGTTTGTGGAAATGTGTAGAGATAATCGAACAAAAATTATTAATAAAATTGTAAAAGGGGATGAAACTATGACTCAGAGTCGACACAAGAATCGATGCAGTGGCACTGGAAGGGCACAGAGCACTCCAATAAGTTTAAAGTTGCGCAGTCAGTTGCAAAAATTATCGCAACAATATTTTGGGACTCGCAAGAAATTCGGTTAATTTATTATAAAGAAAAAGATACAAAGATCACAGAAGATTACTATGCTAACATTTTACACCGTTTGAAAGAGGCCGTTACAGAAAGGCGTCGTAGAAAAATAAGTAGCCGTGCTGCTCTTGCATGATAATTGATAATACTTCTGTCCATAGAGCTTGACAGCAGTAGCCGCACTACATGCATGTGGTTTTGAAGAAATTAACCACGCACTCTACAGTTCGGACTTGGCCCCCAGTGACTTTTATCTTCGCCCAAATTTAAAACATGAGCTAAAGAGACACAGATTTTCGACCAATGATGAACTAATTACTGTTGAAAACAACCATTTTGAAGAGAAAGATCAAAGTTATCATTTTAAAGGTTTAGAAAAATTTAATTGATAGGTATCATGAACGTGTCCCAAGTAAATGTTGACATAAGCAGTTAACATGTAAAATTTGAGTTTTTAAAAAGTGTCGCCAAAAAATTATGAGACCAAATTTTATATCACAATACTGCCAAGATTATTTTTATTTTTTATGGGGTGGCTAGCTCAGTGGTATGAAGTCGGCCTGTGGATCCTGAGAACCCTGGTTCGATTCCCACAGGCGACAAACAATTTTCATAATTTAGAAAACTACCCCTGTGGCTCCTCCACCACTAACATCACGGCCCCCAAAGATGTTAGTGGGGAGGAGCCACAGGGGTAGATTTTGAAAATATGAAAATTGTTTGTCACCTGTGGGAATCGAATCAGGGTTCTCAGGATCCATAGGCCGATTTCATACCACTGAGCTAGCCACCCCATGTTCTATGGTGAAATTCTACCTCCTATCATTTAAAATATTCTTAAAAGCGGAAATAGTATATTGTAATAAAGTATGGCGAGGCTTTCATTGCAAAACAAATATGAAACTTGGGACACGAGCGACAACAGGTTTTGCATTGGTCGTTGCCACACGTTTATGTTACATACTATTTTTATACAGTCATCAACCCTTATTTCTTAAAATTGACATATGACACATCTGTCATTTACTGTTAATTTTACCTTAATTTAAATAAAAAGATTGTACCACAACGGCTGTCTTGCAAACAACATCATAAACGATGTCTTGTCGTACTCATGGTATGTTGCATGAAAGTTTTATCAGTTCATTAGTAACTAACTGTTCAATAAGTTTCAGAAAATCGCTATTGATACTATTGCTAGATAAACAATTCTTTAACTAAAGAGCTCTTTATCTTTTTCTTGCAACCCAGCATCAATGTTACTAAATAGTTATTGACGTATCTATTGAGGAAAGTAATTATTTTTGAACAACTTTCAGAACGAGCCGCAGGCAATTCCATCTACCATACTATTATTTATTAGTTTTTGCATATTAAAATATATTAAATGACAAAATTGCGTATGCCATAATTCCAAGTTATTCATAGCATTAGAAAACATACCCGTTTCTTTGATATAATTTATCATATCTCTTACCGGTTTCGATTAATTTTCTATCTTTTTTAATGTGTACTGTCTCATTCATAAAAGTAATCTTCATTCCTTATTTTAGTTAGCTTTGAAATCTTGACAAATGATTATTAATTCTAACTACAGAAAATGAAAAAAACTAAATGAAAAAAACAGCGATAATCAAATTTTTTAGTATTACACTGGATTCGCTTTCTTATTAAAAACAAATAATAATAATAATAATAATAAATACATAATACTAGTAAAATAAACAAACAAAATTTAATTATTTTGAACGAAACCAATTTGCAATAATTACAGTTAATTAGGTTTTAAAGATATTGATATGTAAAAATAAGTGTATCATATACAATTCGGATTTATGTTAATTATTATAAAAATTGCTCAAAATTGTTGCCATTCTCTGCCACACATAATGCAGCACGGTGAATTAAAGACACACTGCAAGCTTCATAGAATAAAATTACATTAATTTACTCATTACACAATTTAATTATTAGCAGTTATTTATAATAGATATTGTATTTAGTTATTAAATTTAATGTAACCATTCATCCAGTGGCAGTGGCAACGAAAAATATTTGACTGGGAACATGGAAATTAATTATGTGATTTAAAATGGAGTAGGTGGCTCAGTGGGATCGTGTCGGCCTATGGATCCTGAGAACTCTGGTTCGATTGCCACATACTACTTCTACGGCTCTTCTTCCACTAAAATCGTTGGAGCCGTGATTTGACGGCTGGTAATGGCACTTTACGCACAAAACATATATATATATATATATATATATATATATATATATATATATATATATATATATATATATATATATATATATATATATATATATATATATATATATATATATATATATATATATATATATATATATATATATATGAGCCCCAACAACTATATATTGGGACAAAATCAAATACATGTATAATTAAGATATTTGAGAGGTTATTTTTTTTCTAATATTTTTTTTAAATTTAATACTATTTATTTTCTTAATTAAGAACATTTGAGGCAACACAAAAACAAAATACTTATTCTGTTAACTGTAATTAACAAGAAAAATTTTCATTTTGTGTGGCAACTAAATATTGGGACAATACAAATTAACTGTTAAATATGAAACAAGATAAGATAGTAATTTGTGAAAACAATGCAGAACGAAACGTCGGATTAATCGGCAGTTGCTTTCTTATTGTTTTGAATGAATCGCTGCGTTTATTGAACATAATACTACGTGATATCTCTACAAGTTCAAAAATTTGTGAGTTAGTGTGCAAAAATTATTGTCGCACTAAAACAATATGTGAAGTGGCAGATGAACTTAATATTTCTAAAACTACAGTGTGGAATATTATTAAGCATTATGGAAAAATCGGAAGTATTCTAGATAAAAAAGGTAAAAGTCCGGATCGTCCAAAATTAGTTTCTGATAGACATAGTAAAACTATGCAAAAAAGGGCCGAAGAAATACTTTAAGGCAAATTACGATTGAATGGAATTACGGATTTAGATTAAATCTGTCAAGGGAGTGCTATAACCAGTGGATTCATAAATGTCGACTAAAGTTTTATAAGGGTGAAATAACAAGAAACAATTTAAAAAGTGTATTTCACAAAAAAAAATTCTTATAGGCCATGGAAAAGCCATTATTAACGGAAAGACAAAAGAAAACCACGCTTACATGTACAAAATCTAAACTATCTTGGTCGGTAGAAGATTGACATAGAATAATTTTAGCGACGAATCCAAATTAGACGTATGTGTTGGTGATTACAGCAAACGCGTGATTCGCACTAAAAATTAGGCTTTCCACAAGGATTGCCTAAAACGTACAGTAAAATTTCGTAAAGGAGTGATGATTTGGGGTAGCATGACAGCTTCAGGTTTAGGTTGCTCTGAATTTATTGATGGTATCATGAATGCTGCGAAATATCAACAAATAGTGCAAAACAGTCTGTTATCAAGTATGGCGAAGTTAAATGTTAAATATATATATATATATATATATATATATATATATATATATATATATATATATATATATATATATATATATATATATATATATATATATATATATATATATATATATATATATATATATATATATATATATATATATATATATATATATATATATATATATTCACGCGCTATCCCAACAAATGGGGTAGCACGAACCCTAAAATCACTCATAAAACATGCACTCATCACACTTATTAAACAGTCAGCTCTTGTCAAACATTTTCATCAAAACACACCACCCTCACTTCAACCACATTCATAGATCACTCCATATAAACTCATTCATTTATTACACTCTAAATCATTATCACACAACAATCCTTCAATCACATCATTCCTATTAACTTATCATTCATTTTATTTCTTCGACGTACATAACATATGAATAAAACATATCAAATTACTCACGTTTACTCCTAACAATGAATCTAATAACGAAACTAACAACGAAACTACAAGATTAGAAAAGATGAAAGAGATAGCCTGCACTTGTATATGAAAAAAAAGTTCACACAATGCAGTAACTGAAAATGAAACAAAAAGAAAAGAAAGGGAGGGAGCGTCGCTCTGCGCTTGTTTTGAAAGTGAATTTCATACAATTGCAATTAAACACTCTACGTAAGACCTGAAAACGAATTAAAAGATAAGATACGAAGGGAGTGTCGTCCCTGCGCTTGTTTTTGAAAGTGAATTTCACACAATTGCAGATAAACACTCTAATGAAATTACTAAACAACAAAACAAAAATCTAAAATTCTGCGCTTTTCTGAAATCATCAGATTCATTCCACAATTAATCTTCGCCAAACGTTCCTATCCTGACACACCACTTTAGCTCCATCCACATTCATAATTCCTTTCATACAAGCACGTTTATTCCTCATACTCGGAAACTTTCGTTCACACAACAATCCTTCAATCATATTCATCAATTTATTCATAGGTCACCCACGCAATCTTTCACCCTCAATTTCACCAACATATACCTGTTTCACTAATCTTTCATTCGACATACGTTCTAAATGCCCAAACCATCTCATCTAACTTATACATACTTTTCTAACTACATTCTTCTCAATTTCGCACTCATCATACACCAATGTATTCCGGACACGATCTCTTCTAGTATAACCACATACTTAAGTACCTTATTTCCACAGCAGTTATACGACGTTCATGTTTTTTCATCCACACCCAACATTCACTACTATGCATCAATGTAGGCACTAAAACATCATTATACACACTCAATCGAGCATCTCTGGATACATTCACATTTTGAGCAAAGGTTCCCAGAGCACCTTGCATCCCGCAGATACTCTTCTTTCAATCTCACAATCTCCATCCCTCGAACACATACTACCCAAATATAAAAACTCATTCACTTGACACAATCTCATACCATTCACCGAAACATTACAGTCAATTACGAAATCGCTCTTTTCAAACACTAACACTTTACATTTATCAATATTTAATACCAAATTTAAATCTTTTCCTACTTCATTTATACTTAGAATCATTCGTCTCAATTGCTCTTCAGATTCACCCATAACAACAACATCATCCGCGTACGGTAAATCAGGCACAACACTACCACCAATATGTACACCATCCACCCCATTCAACGCCGTTCGTAACAACACATCCATGTACAAATTAAAGAGCCACGGAGACATCCCACTACCTTGTTTCGCGCCAATATCTATACAAAACCAATCACTCAATCTACCATTAACTCTCACCGCAGCCTCACTACCTTCATACAGCGCACGAATTGCCCCCAACAAATTACCATTTATACCGTACTGTAGTAGTACATTCCATAATGTCTCGCGATGGACACTAGCATATGCTTTTTTAAGATCGAGAAAGCCACAGAACACCTTCTTGTTCTGAGCAAGTAACGTTTCAACAATCATACGAAGAGAAAACAATTGATCCACATACTCTCTCTCAGGCGAAAACCCACCTTGCTTATCGCTTAACTTGGAGATTGTTAAGGTTCGTACCTTATAAATAAGAATTTTTCCGTACAACTTCCCTACCACACTCAGCAAACTTATCGCACGAAAATTAGTACAATCACTCGAACTACCTTTACCTTTAAATAAAGAACAAATGATAGCACGTTTCCAATCATCAGGAGCCACCGCTTTAAACAAAATCTAAAAAAATAAACTAACCAGTCAAATAACCTCTCGCCTCCATACTTCAACATCTCATTTGATATACCATCCAAACCGGGAGCCTTACCATTCTTCAGATGCATCAATGCGAAACTAACATCACTCTCATCTATATCCCATTCAACACCACTAACATTTTCTCTAACATTATCACTACAACCATTCGGTCTATTAATGCTACCATATAAAGTCCTAAAGTACTCACACCATCTATTAGTAACATCTGATTCATTCCACAATAACTCACCATCCGCACTCTTAATCGCTTTCACTGCCTTTACATTACCACCTCTCAATCTCTTCACTCTCAACCAAAACATTATTTTATTCATATTAAAGTCATTAGTCAATCTTTCACTCATCAAACTATCAAAACTCGCCTTGCTTTTTCTCTACTCTCTTAACACATTTAACCTCTTGTATTCCAGCAAGCATTCATCACGTAAACTTCCAGGCACATCTTTCACATTTAGAAATCGCAAATATGCTCTCTTTTTCACCTCAATCGCCTCTTTTACTTCTTCATTCCACCATGCATTTTTTGGACAAGAGCCTAAACTACATTCACCACAAACTTCTTTTGCACATTTAAGAACTGTATCCTTAAATTTCAACCAAACATAATTTATGCTGCATTCAAAATTAAGCTCACATACAGGCAAAGATTCATTTATTTTTTAAACAAACAAATCTCTAACATCCTTACTCTGCAGCGCATTGGATTTCACACGAAACATTTTTTTAGTATTTTTCATCCTCATTCTCCAGCATTTATCTAGACGTATACGCGGTACCACCAAATAATAGTCATTCGTACCCAATTCAGCACCACGCTTCAAACGCGTAGCTACAACTAAATTTCTGAATCGTTCATCATACAAAATAAAATCAATCATACTCCGCCTATTTTCACTAACATTCTGCCATGTATACAAATGAGCTAGTTTATGTTTAAAGACAGAGTTGGAAACAAAAAGATCACGCTCCAAACAGAAAGAATCTATTTTCCTACCGTTTTCATTCACTCTTGCATCACCAAACTTACCCAATACATTCCCAGACATGCTTATCGTAATTCCCAACCAGCCATTTAAATCACCACATACAATAACTTTCTCACCTGAATCACTTGAATCAATAACACTATCTAACAAATTCCAAAATCTATCTTTTTCAAGATCATTTTCGGATTCGGTTGGGCCTAGGGCCGCACTGCCCCTGTTTGCGAAGTGTGCGGCGCACACAGGCGCCAAGACAATAGGGGCGCCGCTATCGAAATTATTTTTGTTACACTTACACAACAACATATTTCTTTGTAGTGGAATATCGATAAGTAAGTAGGTATAATAGGCGCAACAAATGCCTCGTAAACAACAAAACATAATATTGCGCTTATTGAACAAGTGTCCCAAGATAATATTCACGTTTGTGGTTTAATTTTACGCTTTGGGTTTTAGTTTACAATAATTACAAGCTTAGCGTTAAAATCAAAAGAGCCGCCATGAGTTTGTTTGAATGAGTTTATGAACGCAACCCGATCGATGCGATGCCTGCGACGCAAGCGGGGTGGAGTTACGGGTACGGAAGCCTGGTTGGCTCAGCGTCATTAAATGAAAAAGTGGCGCCAGTGGGCGAAAGGAGCGCCACTTTTTTATTTAATGACGGTGAGCCAACCAGGCTTCCGTACACGGGGATTCCCCGACAGCCCGACTTTTAGGAACGAGAGAGCCAAAACAATTGATTGAACAGTCATTCAATCGAAAGTGTGGGCAAGGTGCGCATTATTTTTTTATAATAAGGAGAAGTTCTAGCACTAAAAACAATAAATAGTTTGTGTGTTACTGATTGTTTTAACGTGTTGCCACGATGAGTGATAGTAATCAAGATAAAAAAAGAAATTAGGAAAAGAAAACAAGAAGAAAAACGTGATAAAAATACAACTAAAATAAGTAAATATTTTACGGCTCTACCATCCACTTCCAAAGAATCATTAGAGACAGAAACCAGTCATTTTATCGATGAAGGTGTTGTAGAATCTGATTCAAAAAACGCTTCATGTAGTGATATGTGCTTTATGTAATTTCTATACAAATAAATATAACTTTAGTCTGTTTGTGATGTCAAGATAAAAAAAAAAACACTTTTCTTTTTTAATTCCTGTCATTCTTTTTCTTAATCGTCGAAACGCCTCACCGATTTTGATGTGATAGATGCCGTGACTGTTTTATTTTATGCAACTAACCGCTGCCGGAAATCATGGGTTCGATTCCCACAAGGTGCTTTAAAAAAAACTTTGTGTTTGTGTGTATGTAATATGTATTTATTTGCAGAAATAAGTATATTAGTAGTATTTCAAATTCAAATTTAAAATGCTATAAATCACATTTGCACGTCAGTTGTCTAGTACCCATAATTACAAACCCTGCTTAGTTTGGGACTAAACGGCGGAGTTTAATTGTCGAGAAATATTCATTTATTTCTTTATTTGATTTATATTTATTATACATAATTATTCATAGAGATAAATCAGTTTATTCAGACAAGTAGATTAGATATGTACGAGCAATATTATGTTTTTGTTTGTCTGTCTTTAATTTAATATGATGCCGCTGAAGTTACGTCCGTGCCTCTGCCTGATACTGCTGATACACCATTGTCACCGCCAAGACTATTATCATCACTAATACCAACTTTTTCCAAAGATGACCCTGGACTCTGGCCAGAAGTTTTAAATGCTACTTTGATCCAGTATCTAACAGAAAATCCGATTAAACAAATTAAACAGTATAATTTTCCGCGTGACTCTTCGGGGGGAAAATTTTCCGAATATTATTATGAAAGGCATTTAGGAAACGATGAAAAGTATCACAGAGAATGGCTGCTGTATTCAGTGTCTAAAAATGCCGTTTATTGCTTCTGTTGCAAGCTATTTGAATCAAAACATAAAAATAAATTCTGCGAGGGAGTTAGTGATTGGCAACATCTAGCTTTGTATTGCAGCAGACATTAGAAAAGTTCTGCTCATTTCAATAATTATAAAAAATGGACAGATTTGTGTCACGCTCTTAAAAATAAAAACACTATTGATAGTATACAACAAAAACTTTTAGAGGTTGAAAAGCAGCGCTGGTACGATGTAATCAAAAGAATAATATATGTGGTCCAATTTCTAAGTACACAAAATATGGCTTTTTGTGGCCAAAGCAACGAATTATACAATCGTAACAATGGCAATTTTTTTAAATGTATTGAAATGTTAGGAAAATTCGATCTTTCAATGACTGAACATATACGACGCGTAATGAATGATTCGGATTTCAAAAATATGCCGACTTATCTTGGAGATAAGATCCAAAATGAAATCATTTACATACTCGGTAACCAAATTCAACAATTTATTTTAAATTATTGTAAAATTTATAAATATTTTTCAATAACACTGGATTGTACTCCTGACGTTTCACACGTAGAGCAAATTAGTATTATAATAATATTTGTCAATTTTAACACAGAAACTAGAAAGTTGGAAATAAGGGAGCATTTCCTAGCCTTCTGTCCAATTATCGATACAACTGGCGCTGGATTAACGTCATTCATAATAGAAAAACTAGACAAAATTAATTTGGACATAAACAACTTAAGGGGACAGGGCTATGATAATGGCTCAAATATGCGCGGTAAGAATAATGGTCTTCAAAAAAGATTGCTGGATTTAAATCCTCGCGCTTTCTATGTACCGTGCGCTAGCCATAGTTTAAAATGATAGTAAACGACGCTGCCAATCTCAATCATCATACGACTGGATGTTTTAGTATTGTGCAAGAATTATATAAATATTTTTCGACCTCTACCAAAAGATGGGACTTATTAAAAAATATGTCATAAATCTGACCTTAAAACCATTGTCTGAAACAAGATGGTCAAGCAGAATAGATGCTATCAAACCGCTGTTTACAAATTTACCACAAATTTATGATGCTTTATATGAAATATCAAATGGTGTATCATATGATCAGAAGGCAAAATATGACGCTAAATGTCTAGCAGAAAAAATATGCTCCTTTTCATTCATTTGTTCACTAAATATATGGCATATAATATTGACAAAAGTAAATTTTGTGAGCAAAATTCTGCATTCCATCGATATGAATATGCAAGTTGCTTTAGATGCTTTAACGGAATTAAAGAAGTTTTTGATAAAAATTAGAACCGACGCAAAAGAAATTGTAAATGATGCCATGAAAATTGCCGAAAAATTAGATGTCGAGGCTGAATTTGAAACTTCCAGATCCAGACCCCTAAGACGTCGTAAGACTCCAAAGAGTTTTGATTATGAACACGAAGACCACACTATAAATGATCCGAAAATCGCTTTTAAAATTAATGTATTTTTTTATACATTGGATCAAGCTTTATCCTCCGTAGACGAAAGATTTAATTTATTGAATAATCACAATGACGTGTTTATTTTTTTATTTAAACTAAGTGATGACCAAGAACAAAGTCAATTAAGAATAAGCTGTCATCGTTTGCAGGAAAAACTTACAGCAAATGATTCATTGGACATTAACGCCGATGATTTGTGTGAATAAATTATGTCATGTCAGTCTTTTTTCAAAAAATTAAATAATTATGTGGCGAAAATTCTCGAATTTATATATTTTAACAATTTTACAGCTGTATGCCCTACCATCACAATAGCATTACCAATTTTGCTAACTATGCCAGTTACCGTAGCAAGCGCGGAAAGGTCCTTTTCTAAATTAAAACTAAAAAATTACCTGCGCTCAACAATAAGCCAGGAAAGATTAACAAATTTAGCAACAATATCCATAGAGGAGGCCATATTAGACCATATAGACATACATGAAACTATTAAAGATTTCGCAAACAAAAAAGCTAGAAGAGTGGAAATAATATAATTTAAATATGTTTATTTATATTCTTACACATTTTAGACTCTTGTTGTTTTTTTAACATAGCATACGTAATGTTAAATTAGTATTATTAGAAAAAAGTCAGTTATTTTGTTATTAATATATAAGTATACGATTAGGTAGAACATCATAAATAAAGTATGTAAAAATTTAATTTTCGTTTTATTTTTCGCAGTAATTGGCAAGCGAAAACGAACTGGTTTTACCTATTTAGGAAAATATTATCTAATTATATAAAACTAGAGAACATTTATTTCGGTCAAAATTAACAAATAAGAAATAAAAATAAGTTGAAACATTAAGATTCGTGAAAAAAAGAGGTACTTCATAGGTTTCGCACACAGTCGCTGTGGGGGGTCGGCGCGGCCCTGGTTGGGCCATAAACTGACACAACGAAGATTCTATGAAAGCCTACCTTTAATCTCAGCCAAAGAATTCTCGATGAAGTACAACCATATTCTCTCACAAACGGTTTCATTCGTTAACTAACAAGCACACCCACACCATGTTTCGCGTGTTCATTCTCAGCAACACCCGACCACAAGCAAAACATTCCATCCACCTCTTTCTCACTACAACCTTTGCTTTTAGTCTCACTGACACACAAAACATCAACATTATACACACGCATTACATTCATCAATTCATTTATCCAAAAGAAATAAAAGAAATAAAAAAAGGGTTCTCTCGGTAGGAGAGTGGAAGTTAAGGTAGCTTATCATGTTTATCCTTAACTATAAATGAAAATAGAAAACAGTTACATTCACACAACTGTCAAACAACTGTCAAACGTCAATCACACCTAAAAACAAAACATAACTCAGCGTTTCTATACACGTAACCAATATAAACAAATAACGATATGAAAGAAAATACACTAAAAAAAAAACTAAACTACTATAAATATGAAAGATAACACTTATCTTAATAACGTATGTATCCGAAGTTATGAAACATCCTGTAGGTATTCCAATATCAAACCGCCTAACTTAAACCATGGATTAATCACCTAAAAATAAGGCAACAAGTTCATATGAGATATTTTTGCAAAAGCTTTATTCGAAAGATTTTTCTATAATTCTACTTGGAACAATGCTAGTTAAAACATCAATTCTCTAACGAAATTCCAAATATTATCTTATTAAGGTGTGACATAATAATTAAATTAAAAATGAATGGTTATTAGCTAATTTCAACAGTTCAAAGAAATACCCAGGGCCGGTTCAAGGAACTTTTGGTTCTGAGGCGCTAAAAATTTTCGGGCCCCAATGAAACGTACAAAAAAAAATTAATAAGATAAAAAAGACAATTGAAACATATATAAACACAAAAATAAACCAAAAAAGTAAAATCCTAATAAGAAACTAAGAAATATATTTTTCTTGCTTTCTTTGAAGCTAAGTCTTTAATTATATCGTCTGAGTCAATTTTGTCCAAACTTTCCCATTCTATCAATGAAACCGCATCCAGCCAGGTTTTCCCTATAGTTGATCTTAAATAATTTTGTATCCATTTCTACAATGTAACAAGCACTACAAAAATACGAGATTCTGGTTCTAAATAAATGATTACATTGTAACAAAATTTGTTAGAAAAATGTAGGTCTTAGAATCCGTAATAAACTAGAATTTCTTCTAATATACACATTTAATTCAACGTTTCCAGCTGCCATAGCTTTTGTTGATTTGTATGGTTGACATAAATGTTATATTTATGAACGTATTACTTTTTATATGTTTTTTGACTACTGTATATTTGTTATACAATTATTAAATACTTTTATTATTGTATTACCAGTATTAGTTAGCTGATGATGTTTGGTACGCCAAACCAAACATCAAATTAAATATGTATATTAGAAGAAATTCTAGTTTATAACTGATCCTCAGACCTACATTTTTCAAACAAATTTTACAATCTAGGATCTACATTCTTAAAATCCTTATATAACAAAATTCTTCAGAAATACATATTGCAAGAAAATTTCTATTTAATTTTTGGCAGCCATAAACATTTTTGTAACATTGTTATTAAAGACTAAACAGTACTGGTCCGGGCCCCTCGCAGCGACCGGGACCTTAGGCGCGCGCCTCATGCGCCTTATGTTTAATACTACCCTGTAAATAACTCATTCTTATGCAAATAGAGAATATATGAACATTTTGCACGAATGTTATATTAAAAATTGTTTATGAAGTTTTCTGTTATGTTATTATTTTATTTAAAACAATATATTTGTTTGAATTCATTGATATTTTTCATTTTTACCCAGACATCAATGAATTAGAAAAATAGGAATATTTCTGAGCTAAATAATTTACGGACATTTACTCAAATTAACTTGTTACTAGTTTTTACACGAAAAAAAAAAAACAACGTTTCCCTTCAGCGTTGCTGATTGGCAAACTCTAAATACTGCCAGAAACTAATTTCACATTGTTCTTTTGAGATGAGTTACTTAGCTACTTAAATGTGAAGTAAGTTAACAAATTTAGTTAAAAAACGAGCTCAATATAAGTAATACGAGTACATGCCATGGTGACTAAAACCACGAGGACATCGAAAAGCTATTCACCCTAATAATCCGTCGGACCAAACTTTGCCTCACAACAATGTGCGTTCGATATCAAATCGTTTTGTGAAAAATATCCCTTGCGTTCGCAAATCGTAAAATATTACTAAACGATCATTGTAAACATGGAATGTTTAGTCCGAGTGAATTTTAAGCCAAACGGTTTTTCTGACGTTAAACGGAGACTGCCCCTATCGTACTAGATCGGCGAAGTTGCTTCGCAAATCGAGCTATAGGCATAAAAAGTTAATTAAACACACACTTAATTTAGATTCTTATAAATTTTTGCCTAAAATATGAAGATGATGAACATTAAGAAACTCAAAAATACTGTTACGACATTTCTTTTAGAAAATTAAAGTAGTAAATGTAAACTTACTTGTATTTAAATATTTTAACTTACTATAAACATGTATCACATTGTACCATAGTCAATAAGTAACTAAAAAAATAAAGAAATAGGGAAGTGTTGTGATTGCGACTTTTTCGATCTCGAGATTTTGATAAATCTTTACGTTTTACACTTTACTAAATTCAAAAAACAGTCCTAAAAAATCGGCCTGTCAGTCTGTCTGGAATCACGATAAATTAAAATTGGGGTGAAATTTTTCATTGAAACCTTATATTTAAACTTTTATGCAAAAAACTTATGTTTAGTTCGATAATGAGCTATATATATCCAGTGGTACAACAACTTTATTTACAGGATTTTTCAAGTTTTTATGTTTATTATATAAACTGTAGAGTTTATTACAAAGTAAGCAAGTAAGTAAGTAAACTAAAATGGAACATAATTTGATTCAAAACAACTTTTACTGGAAACATTTTTCGAATTGACTATCGGTTCACTTATATTAAGACATGTGAAAAATTAAAATTAATAAAATCTTCAAATAAATTAAAGTCCCCATGGGTTATAGTCCGAGGCGGATGAACTCGGCAAGATATCGGGAAATTTATTTTTGAATTCGGAGATTAATGAACAAATTACAAAATGATTAGTTTTGACAATTTAAATACGAGTATATTTCGAAACATTACAATATTGCAAAATATAAAAATTGGTTTTTTTTGTGGTTCCTTTGCGGACTAACTGCAAAGGTCATATGCCGCCATTACGCCCTGATCCGCGTTTTTAGGTCTTTTTTAGTCAACAGAAACACGGGTTTTTCTGGACGGTCACCTATCCAAATATTTTCCGCCCGAACAGTGCTAAACTTGTGTTATTACTTTGATCAGCACCAATGAATTGTGCCATGGCTGTTGACATTTTATGTATTTATACGTAGGTTAAAAATAAATTATTTGTTATCAGAACCATTTATTTATTTTGTGAATGTCTTACTCAACCGAAGCGAACAGACGTGTCGTTTAATAGCAGACAAGCCCGTAGTGATTAAATAATCAGTGTGTGAGATAACCAGCTTCTGCTGTTTATTACCAACAATTAAATAACTAATTAGTGCTGAGTTTAAAAATTATAAAAGCACAGTGAGAACAGCACAATCAAAGCGCGGAGAACTAATGACCTCCGCGCAATATACCTCCACCGGGAACCCCCTAACAGGGGAACTCGGTAATCAAACCAATAATCTGCCCATCTGGGAAACCACAAACATCAGGAAGACAAAACGAACATCCACAGAGTCAGAAGAAAGGAAAGTCCGACAAAAAAATTATACAGGCGTATACTCACCTCCGGTAACAAACGCCCAAAATAGATTCCAAGCCCTGAGCGAATAGGGGCGCCGCTATCGAAATTATTTTTGTTACACTTACACAACAACATATTTCTTTGTAGTGGAATATCGATAAGTAAGTAGGTATAATAGGCGCAACAAATGCCTCGTAAACAACAAAACATAATATTGCGCTTATTGAACAAGTGTCCCAAGATAATATTCACGTTTGTGGTTTAATTTTACGCTTTGGGTTTTAGTTTACAATAATTACAAGCTTAGCGTTAAAATCAAAAGAGCCGCCATGAGTTTGTTTGAATGAGTTTATGAACGCAACCCGATCGATGCGATGCCTGCGACGCAAGCGGGGTGGAGTTACGGGTACGGAAGCCTGGTTGGCTCAGCGTCATTAAATGAAAAAGTGGCGCCAGTGGGCGAAAGGAGCGCCACTTTTTTATTTAATGACGGTGAGCCAACCAGGCTTCCGTACACGGGGATTCCCCGACAGCCCGACTTTTAGGAACGAGAGAGCCAAAACAATTGATTGAACAGTCATTCAATCGAAAGTGTGGGCAAGGTGCGCATTATTTTTTTATAATAAGGAGAAGTTCTAGCACTAAAAACAATAAATAGTTTGTGTGTTACTGATTGTTTTAACGTGTTGCCACGATGAGTGATAGTAATCAAGATAAAAAAAGAAATTAGGAAAAGAAAACAAGAAGAAAAACGTGATAAAAATACAACTAAAATAAGTAAATATTTTACGGCTCTACCATCCACTTCCAAAGAATCATTAGAGACAGAAACCAGTCATTTTATCGATGAAGGTGTTGTAGAATCTGATTCAAAAAACGCTTCATGTAGTGATATGTGCTTTATGTAATTTCTATACAAATAAATATAACTTTAGTCTGTTTGTGATGTCAAGATAAAAAAAAAAACACTTTTCTTTTTTAATTCCTGTCATTCTTTTTCTTAATCGTCGAAACGCCTCACCGATTTTGATGTGATAGATGCCGTGACTGTTTTATTTTATGCAACTAACCGCTGCCGGAAATCATGGGTTCGATTCCCACAAGGTGCTTTAAAAAAAACTTTGTGTTTGTGTGTATGTAATATGTATTTATTTGCAGAAATAAGTATATTAGTAGTATTTCAAATTCAAATTTAAAATGCTATAAATCACATTTGCACGTCAGTTGTCTAGTACCCATAATTACAAACCCTGCTTAGTTTGGGACTAAACGGCGGAGTTTAATTGTCGAGAAATATTCATTTATTTCTTTATTTGATTTATATTTATTATACATAATTATTCATAGAGATAAATCAGTTTATTCAGACAAGTAGATTAGATATGTACGAGCAATATTATGTTTTTGTTTGTCTGTCTTTAATTTAATATGATGCCGCTGAAGTTACGTCCGTGCCTCTGCCTGATACTGCTGATACACCATTGTCACCGCCAAGACTATTATCATCACTAATACCAACTTTTTCCAAAGATGACCCTGGACTCTGGCCAGAAGTTTTAAATGCTACTTTGATCCAGTATCTAACAGAAAATCCGATTAAACAAATTAAACAGTATAATTTTCCGCGTGACTCTTCGGGGGGAAAATTTTCCGAATATTATTATGAAAGGCATTTAGGAAACGATGAAAAGTATCACAGAGAATGGCTGCTGTATTCAGTGTCTAAAAATGCCGTTTATTGCTTCTGTTGCAAGCTATTTGAATCAAAACATAAAAATAAATTCTGCGAGGGAGTTAGTGATTGGCAACATCTAGCTTTGTATTGCAGCAGACATTAGAAAAGTTCTGCTCATTTCAATAATTATAAAAAATGGACAGATTTGTGTCACGCTCTTAAAAATAAAAACACTATTGATAGTATACAACAAAAACTTTTAGAGGTTGAAAAGCAGCGCTGGTACGATGTAATCAAAAGAATAATATATGTGGTCCAATTTCTAAGTACACAAAATATGGCTTTTTGTGGCCAAAGCAACGAATTATACAATCGTAACAATGGCAATTTTTTTAAATGTATTGAAATGTTAGGAAAATTCGATCTTTCAATGACTGAACATATACGACGCGTAATGAATGATTCGGATTTCAAAAATATGCCGACTTATCTTGGAGATAAGATCCAAAATGAAATCATTTACATACTCGGTAACCAAATTCAACAATTTATTTTAAATTATTGTAAAATTTATAAATATTTTTCAATAACACTGGATTGTACTCCTGACGTTTCACACGTAGAGCAAATTAGTATTATAATAATATTTGTCAATTTTAACACAGAAACTAGAAAGTTGGAAATAAGGGAGCATTTCCTAGCCTTCTGTCCAATTATCGATACAACTGGCGCTGGATTAACGTCATTCATAATAGAAAAACTAGACAAAATTAATTTGGACATAAACAACTTAAGGGGACAGGGCTATGATAATGGCTCAAATATGCGCGGTAAGAATAATGGTCTTCAAAAAAGATTGCTGGATTTAAATCCTCGCGCTTTCTATGTACCGTGCGCTAGCCATAGTTTAAAATGATAGTAAACGACGCTGCCAATCTCAATCATCATACGACTGGATGTTTTAGTATTGTGCAAGAATTATATAAATATTTTTCGACCTCTACCAAAAGATGGGACTTATTAAAAAATATGTCATAAATCTGACCTTAAAACCATTGTCTGAAACAAGATGGTCAAGCAGAATAGATGCTATCAAACCGCTGTTTACAAATTTACCACAAATTTATGATGCTTTATATGAAATATCAAATGGTGTATCATATGATCAGAAGGCAAAATATGACGCTAAATGTCTAGCAGAAAAAATATGCTCCTTTTCATTCATTTGTTCACTAAATATATGGCATATAATATTGACAAAAGTAAATTTTGTGAGCAAAATTCTGCATTCCATCGATATGAATATGCAAGTTGCTTTAGATGCTTTAACGGAATTAAAGAAGTTTTTGATAAAAATTAGAACCGACGCAAAAGAAATTGTAAATGATGCCATGAAAATTGCCGAAAAATTAGATGTCGAGGCTGAATTTGAAACTTCCAGATCCAGACCCCTAAGACGTCGTAAGACTCCAAAGAGTTTTGATTATGAACACGAAGACCACACTATAAATGATCCGAAAATCGCTTTTAAAATTAATGTATTTTTTTATACATTGGATCAAGCTTTATCCTCCGTAGACGAAAGATTTAATTTATTGAATAATCACAATGACGTGTTTATTTTTTTATTTAAACTAAGTGATGACCAAGAACAAAGTCAATTAAGAATAAGCTGTCATCGTTTGCAGGAAAAACTTACAGCAAATGATTCATTGGACATTAACGCCGATGATTTGTGTGAATAAATTATGTCATGTCAGTCTTTTTTCAAAAAATTAAATAATTATGTGGCGAAAATTCTCGAATTTATATATTTTAACAATTTTACAGCTGTATGCCCTACCATCACAATAGCATTACCAATTTTGCTAACTATGCCAGTTACCGTAGCAAGCGCGGAAAGGTCCTTTTCTAAATTAAAACTAAAAAATTACCTGCGCTCAACAATAAGCCAGGAAAGATTAACAAATTTAGCAACAATATCCATAGAGGAGGCCATATTAGACCATATAGACATACATGAAACTATTAAAGATTTCGCAAACAAAAAAGCTAGAAGAGTGGAAATAATATAATTTAAATATGTTTATTTATATTCTTACACATTTTAGACTCTTGTTGTTTTTTTAACATAGCATACGTAATGTTAAATTAGTATTATTAGAAAAAAGTCAGTTATTTTGTTATTAATATATAAGTATACGATTAGGTAGAACATCATAAATAAAGTATGTAAAAATTTAATTTTCGTTTTATTTTTCGCAGTAATTGGCAAGCGAAAACGAACTGGTTTTACCTATTTAGGAAAATATTATCTAATTATATAAAACTAGAGAACATTTATTTCGGTCAAAATTAACAAATAAGAAATAAAAATAAGTTGAAACATTAAGATTCGTGAAAAAAAGAGGTACTTCATAGGTTTCGCACACAGTCGCTGTGGGGGGTCGGCGCGGCCCTGGTTGGGCCATAAACTGACACAACGAAGATTCTATGAAAGCCTACCTTTAATCTCAGCCAAAGAATTCTCGATGAAGTACAACCATATTCTCTCACAAACGGTTTCATTCGTTAACTAACAAGCACACCCACACCATGTTTCGCGTGTTCATTCTCAGCAACACCCGACCACAAGCAAAACATTCCATCCACCTCTTTCTCACTACAACCTTTGCTTTTAGTCTCACTGACACACAAAACATCAACATTATACACACGCATTACATTCATCAATTCATTTATCCAAAAGAAATAAAAGAAATAAAAAAAGGGTTCTCTCGGTAGGAGAGTGGAAGTTAAGGTAGCTTATCATGTTTATCCTTAACTATAAATGAAAATAGAAAACAGTTACATTCACACAACTGTCAAACAACTGTCAAACGTCAATCACACCTAAAAACAAAACATAACTCAGCGTTTCTATACACGTAACCAATATAAACAAATAACGATATGAAAGAAAATACACTAAAAAAAAAACTAAACTACTATAAATATGAAAGATAACACTTATCTTAATAACGTATGTATCCGAAGTTATGAAACATCCTGTAGGTATTCCAATATCAAACCGCCTAACTTAAACCATGGATTAATCACCTAAAAATAAGGCAACAAGTTCATATGAGATATTTTTGCAAAAGCTTTATTCGAAAGATTTTTCTATAATTCTACTTGGAACAATGCTAGTTAAAACATCAATTCTCTAACGAAATTCCAAATATTATCTTATTAAGGTGTGACATAATAATTAAATTAAAAATGAATGGTTATTAGCTAATTTCAACAGTTCAAAGAAATACCCAGGGCCGGTTCAAGGAACTTTTGGTTCTGAGGCGCTAAAAATTTTCGGGCCCCAATGAAACGTACAAAAAAAAATTAATAAGATAAAAAAGACAATTGAAACATATATAAACACAAAAATAAACCAAAAAAGTAAAATCCTAATAAGAAACTAAGAAATATATTTTTCTTGCTTTCTTTGAAGCTAAGTCTTTAATTATATCGTCTGAGTCAATTTTGTCCAAACTTTCCCATTCTATCAATGAAACCGCATCCAGCCAGGTTTTCCCTATAGTTGATCTTAAATAATTTTGTATCCATTTCTACAATGTAACAAGCACTACAAAAATACGAGATTCTGGTTCTAAATAAATGATTACATTGTAACAAAATTTGTTAGAAAAATGTAGGTCTTAGAATCCGTAATAAACTAGAATTTCTTCTAATATACACATTTAATTCAACGTTTCCAGCTGCCATAGCTTTTGTTGATTTGTATGGTTGACATAAATGTTATATTTATGAACGTATTACTTTTTATATGTTTTTTGACTACTGTATATTTGTTATACAATTATTAAATACTTTTATTATTGTATTACCAGTATTAGTTAGCTGATGATGTTTGGTACGCCAAACCAAACATCAAATTAAATATGTATATTAGAAGAAATTCTAGTTTATAACTGATCCTCAGACCTACATTTTTCAAACAAATTTTACAATCTAGGATCTACATTCTTAAAATCCTTATATAACAAAATTCTTCAGAAATACATATTGCAAGAAAATTTCTATTTAATTTTTGGCAGCCATAAACATTTTTGTAACATTGTTATTAAAGACTAAACAGTACTGGTCCGGGCCCCTCGCAGCGACCGGGACCTTAGGCGCGCGCCTCATGCGCCTTATGTTTAATACTACCCTGTAAATAACTCATTCTTATGCAAATAGAGAATATATGAACATTTTGCACGAATGTTATATTAAAAATTGTTTATGAAGTTTTCTGTTATGTTATTATTTTATTTAAAACAATATATTTGTTTGAATTCATTGATATTTTTCATTTTTACCCAGACATCAATGAATTAGAAAAATAGGAATATTTCTGAGCTAAATAATTTACGGACATTTACTCAAATTAACTTGTTACTAGTTTTTACACGAAAAAAAAAAAACAACGTTTCCCTTCAGCGTTGCTGATTGGCAAACTCTAAATACTGCCAGAAACTAATTTCACATTGTTCTTTTGAGATGAGTTACTTAGCTACTTAAATGTGAAGTAAGTTAACAAATTTAGTTAAAAAACGAGCTCAATATAAGTAATACGAGTACATGCCATGGTGACTAAAACCACGAGGACATCGAAAAGCTATTCACCCTAATAATCCGTCGGACCAAACTTTGCCTCACAACAATGTGCGTTCGATATCAAATCGTTTTGTGAAAAATATCCCTTGCGTTCGCAAATCGTAAAATATTACTAAACGATCATTGTAAACATGGAATGTTTAGTCCGAGTGAATTTTAAGCCAAACGGTTTTTCTGACGTTAAACGGAGACTGCCCCTATCGTACTAGATCGGCGAAGTTGCTTCGCAAATCGAGCTATAGGCATAAAAAGTTAATTAAACACACACTTAATTTAGATTCTTATAAATTTTTGCCTAAAATATGAAGATGATGAACATTAAGAAACTCAAAAATACTGTTACGACATTTCTTTTAGAAAATTAAAGTAGTAAATGTAAACTTACTTGTATTTAAATATTTTAACTTACTATAAACATGTATCACATTGTACCATAGTCAATAAGTAACTAAAAAAATAAAGAAATAGGGAAGTGTTGTGATTGCGACTTTTTCGATCTCGAGATTTTGATAAATCTTTACGTTTTACACTTTACTAAATTCAAAAAACAGTCCTAAAAAATCGGCCTGTCAGTCTGTCTGGAATCACGATAAATTAAAATTGGGGTGAAATTTTTCATTGAAACCTTATATTTAAACTTTTATGCAAAAAACTTATGTTTAGTTCGATAATGAGCTATATATATCCAGTGGTACAACAACTTTATTTACAGGATTTTTCAAGTTTTTATGTTTATTATATAAACTGTAGAGTTTATTACAAAGTAAGCAAGTAAGTAAGTAAACTAAAATGGAACATAATTTGATTCAAAACAACTTTTACTGGAAACATTTTTCGAATTGACTATCGGTTCACTTATATTAAGACATGTGAAAAATTAAAATTAATAAAATCTTCAAATAAATTAAAGTCCCCATGGGTTATAGTCCGAGGCGGATGAACTCGGCAAGATATCGGGAAATTTATTTTTGAATTCGGAGATTAATGAACAAATTACAAAATGATTAGTTTTGACAATTTAAATACGAGTATATTTCGAAACATTACAATATTGCAAAATATAAAAATTGGTTTTTTTTGTGGTTCCTTTGCGGACTAACTGCAAAGGTCATATGCCGCCATTACGCCCTGATCCGCGTTTTTAGGTCTTTTTTAGTCAACAGAAACACGGGTTTTTCTGGACGGTCACCTATCCAAATATTTTCCGCCCGAACAGTGCTAAACTTGTGTTATTACTTTGATCAGCACCAATGAATTGTGCCATGGCTGTTGACATTTTATGTATTTATACGTAGGTTAAAAATAAATTATTTGTTATCAGAACCATTTATTTATTTTGTGAATGTCTTACTCAACCGAAGCGAACAGACGTGTCGTTTAATAGCAGACAAGCCCGTAGTGATTAAATAATCAGTGTGTGAGATAACCAGCTTCTGCTGTTTATTACCAACAATTAAATAACTAATTAGTGCTGAGTTTAAAAATTATAAAAGCACAGTGAGAACAGCACAATCAAAGCGCGGAGAACTAATGACCTCCGCGCAATATACCTCCACCGGGAACCCCCTAACAGGGGAACTCGGTAATCAAACCAATAATCTGCCCATCTGGGAAACCACAAACATCAGGAAGACAAAACGAACATCCACAGAGTCAGAAGAAAGGAAAGTCCGACAAAAAAATTATACAGGCGTATACTCACCTCCGGTAACAAACGCCCAAAATAGATTCCAAGCCCTGAGCGAAACTGCTGACAACAGCGGAAACTCAAACAATGACAAAACCACAACAACACAAAAACTCCTCCAATATTTATACCTGGAGTAGATGATATAAAATCATTAACTGAAATTATAAACAACGTTGCAAAGGGAAAATTCTTTCTCAAATCAATAGGGAACAACCAAATAAAAATTTAAGCTCATGAAGTAGAACACTACGGAAAAATTGTAAGAACCCTTCAAGAAAAGCAAACGAGCTACCACACCTACCAACTAAGAGAAGAACGCAGCTACAGCGTTGTTATCAGAAACCTCCACCACTCAACCGATATCGATGAACTAAAAAAAGATATTGAGGAAAAAGGTCATAAAGTGTCGAACATCCACAATGTAAAAGAACGAATCTCAAAGAAACCATTACCATTATTCTTTATTGATCGCACCAAACTCAAACAACAAAGATATATACAATATCATATATTTACAACATACAAAAGTACAAACCACCAAGGTACAAAAGAGAAATTGCACAATATGCAAGATGCCAACGCTATGGTCATACAAAATCTTACTGTGCACGACAAGCGCGATGCGTTAAATGTGAACAAAATCACCTCACTATACACTGCAGGAAAGACAAGAACACGGATCCAACATGTGCACTCTGCGAAGATAAACATCCGGCAAGCTACAAAGGATGCATCGTCTACAAAGAAATCCAGAAGGGAAAATATCCATTACCAATAAAAAGATAGCCGCCGCAAGTAAACAAACAAATCAATTATTATCAAACAGTCACTCCAAATGCCACCTTTGCACAAATTACCAACAACAAGGCAATAAATAAAATTCATGAGAATAAAAACGAGCAAAATATAAATAAAATCCCACTGCTACCTCAAACTCAACAATATACAAAACTGGAAGAAATTATGGTAAAAATCATAAAAAGAATGGACACCACGCTAAACCTCCTCACTGTTCTTGTCACAAAGATGCCCTAATGGAGTGAAATTAAAAAATAGCCCTTTGGGACGCCAATGGCTTGGCACTTTCACTAAAACAATTCTCGGTCGAAAAAAATACCAACTTTATATTCGAGCCCTTCAAAGGCCTATCATTTCAAACCAAATATGATAGGTTTTGAAACACCTTCACTAAAATAATGGACGATAAAAAAAAATAATTTATTTAACATCCGTGCTCTTTAAAAGACCTTTCGATTTGAAATCGAACACGATAGGTTTTGAAATACTTTCACTAAAACAATTGACGATCGAAAAGTATTAAATTTTGTAAACGAGTCCTTCAAAAGACCTTTCATTTGATACTAAACACGATAGGTTTTGAAGTACTTTCACTGAAACAATTGCCGATGTAAAAGTATTTAATTTTGTACGCGAGCTCTTGAAAAGACCTTTTATTTTATATCAAACATGATTGGTTTTGAAGCACTTTCACTAAAACTATTCTCGGTCGAAAAAAATATCAATTTTATATTTGAACCCTTCAAAAGGCCTGTCACTTAATATCAAATATGATAGCTTTTGAAACCTTTACTAAAACAATAGACGATCAAAAAATAATAATTAATTTAAGACGCGTGCTCTATAAAATACCTTTCATTTGAAACCAAACACGATGGTTATTGAAAAACTTTTACTAAAACAATTGACGAACGAAAATATTTAAATTTTTCACGCAAGCCCCTTAAGAGACCTTTCATTTCATACCAAACACAATATGTTTTGAAGCACTTTCACTAAAACAATTGGGATCGAAAAAGTCAATTTTGCATGCGAGCCCTTAAAAAGACCTTTTATTTGATACCAAACGCGGTATGATTCGGAAAACTCTAAATTGGAAACAATTGACTTCGTCATTTTTTTTTTCATATAAAAGTTCTTCCAAAACTATTTCATATGACATTAAACACGGCATTATTCCGAATACTTGAAATTTAAAACAATTGACGGTTGCAATGTTTAAATTTTTTTAATTAAATTTGAAAAAATCAACTTGCCTCCGCCAGGATTTGAATCCAGACCTTCCACTAGGGCCGCGAACGTCCTACCAATTAGACCACAGAGGTGTGTCTAATTGCTGGCACTGACAAGCGATTTTTTCTATGTGTCGATTGTTCGTAAATATCAAATGTGCGAAATTAAATTTTTTTATAAGAATTTGTTTATTGATAAATTGTCTGTTGGTAATTTGAACCCAGAACCTTTCATTCGCATGATGACTGCTCTAACCAATTGAGCTACAAAAACTCGGCGACTACTCATGCTTTTTCGTCTGAAAGTTCTTCTAAAACCCTTTCATATGACATCAAACACGATATAATTCAGAATACTTTAAGTTTAAAACAATAGACGCTCGTAACATTTCAATAAAATATGTTTTTTTTATTTGATACCAAATACGATAAGTTTTGAGGCACTTTCATTAAAACTATTTTCGATCGAAAAAAATTAATTTTGGAAGCGAGCGCTTCAAAAGACCTTTCATACACGATAGGTTTTGAATTACTTTCACTAAAACAATTGACGATCTAAAAGTGATAAATTTTGTACTTGAGCCCTTTAAATAACCTTTCATTTGATACCAAACACGATAGGCGTTAAAGTACTTTCACTAAAACTATTGCCGATCGAAAATATTTTAGTTTTGCACACGTACCCTTTAAAAGAACTTTCATAATAAACCAAATACGACTGGTTTTGAAGCACTAATTAAACAATTATCTATAGAAAATTTAGGAGTGTCCGAATGATTCCAATTCGAGTTATCTAGTTTTTCTAAATTGTACGTTGCCGTAGACAAAATTTGCTTGGTTTTACTGTATATTATTATCGAGATCAAATTTGGTTGAGTTCACCTGTACAAATTATAAAACTTGTCAATTTGACGTTTTGTATCGAAACCAACTTCATTGTGGACTGTCAAAAATTTACTTTTTAAATACTCGTATTTGAAATTTTTAAGTAATTTATGATTAAAATGCGACATGTCTACTGACAAATGTTAAAATGACGTTAGATGTTCTTCTTAAAAATTTGAAAGCCTCCACATTCTTATTTGATTTTGCCCCAAAAACGCATGTTTTTTCAAGTTTTCTCGCACATCGAGTGCACAATAAATCTGAGACTATCAAAAAGCACTCCCCATGATTGACCTCTATCAAATAAAAAAAGTTGCAAATAAATCGGATACACCGTCTAGGCTGAATCGATTTACAAATGGGCATGATGAATCCATATCTTATCAAAATAGTATATAGGACTAGCTGTCGGGCCTGGCTTCACCAGGCTTTCACGCTAGACAATTAATACAATATAAATTGAATTATTGCTGATCTAAAACTTTTCAACTCAGCAAGTGAGCCCTTCAAAAGACCTTTCATTTGATATCAAACACGATAGGTTTTGAAGCACTTACATTAAAACGATTGCCGATCGAAAAATATACCAATTCTGCGCACGAGCTCTTCAAAAAACCTTTCATCTCATACCAAACACGATAGGTTTCGAAAAGCTTTCACAAGAATAATTAACGATCGAAACTTTGGACGCGAGCCCTTCAAAAGACCTTTCATTAGTTACTAAACCCGATAGGTTTTAATGTACGTTCATTAAAACAATTGACGATCGAAAAAATCTATTCTGAACGTGGGCCTTTCACAAAAACTTTCATTTGATACCAAATACGATAAGTTTTGAAGCACTTTCACTAAAGCAATTGCTGATTGAAACAAATTCTGCGAGCGAGCCTTTCTAAAGAATATTTAATATGATATAAAATACGATAGATTATGAAGCACTTTTAATAAACAATTAGCTTGGTTGGATACTGTATACAGAGAATAAATTTGGATTGGTGTAGGTATATATTTTATAAAACTTATCAATTTGACCTTTTGTTTTAAATTCAACTTCATAGTGGACTGAAAAATTTATTTTTTTAAGTGAGCATATTTGAAACATGTAAATGTAATAAAAATGTATCCGCAGTTCTCCAATGCGCGTAAAATTACTCTAAATTATTTAATATTTAAGTAATCTTTGATTAAAAATACGACATATCCAATGATAAATACCCAAACGACCGTACATCTTCTTAAAAAATTCTAAGCTACCAATCCCATAATTCATTTTGCTCGAAAAATTCATATTTTTCAATATTTCTCGCACATCATGCGTAATTTAACTATGAATTTATAAAAATTTTCTGATGGACAAACTAGTGCGCTAAAATCTTTTATGAAACATGTCTCATATACTAGTTTTTCTATTTAGATTCTTTTTTAAAAACATATTTAAAAATATGCTTTGTTTCATTATCTAATTTAAATATATTGATTAGGATTTTTTTTTTATTGTTGGTAACTCTTAACTTCCCCACCTTCTAATAAAATTCTTCTCAATATTACTCATTATACACCAAGCTTTTCGGACACAATCCTGTATAGTATATACACACACCTCGCATGAGAGTATAAATATTTTATTTTTTTTGTTTCTAATAAAATGATTTGCAATAACTGTCTCATAACAAAATTTAAATTGTTCCAGGTTTACCCAAGATATTGAAGATATGACTGGGTATAGACCAGGATTATACTGGCAAATAACGTGGCGATTTGTTGGCCCAACTATTATGTTCGGTATCTTAATTACATCTATTGCTTTCATGATTAAAAACAACCCGAAATATCAAGCATGGAATGCTGAACTGGTAAGTAGCAATAAGTAAATTTACTAATTTGAAATCTTGCTTTAGGATTGCATAATAACAATCTGCAACATCTCGTAGTTTTAATAATAATTTTCATTATTAATTTTTTTCTAATTATTTCTTTTGACATTGTTCATTAAATACCACAGAATGTTTCTATACTTGATGAATTAAATCTAAAAGTTTATATTACATGATGTACTGATATTGAAACAAAAAGATTTTTTTAGAAATTTGCAAAATTAAGTGCAGTTTACATGTAATGAACATTTTTAATACTGCTGGTTTAATATTTATTTCTATTATATTAATAATTAAACTATAATTCTAAACACCACAAATAGTAATTTATTTAAAGTTGTATAATATATCAATTGACTATTGTAGGATTCATAATTTTAATTTTATTATTGATATTTTAGAAATAATTTCCAGACCAAAACTGCATATAATTTTGCAAATTAAAAAAATTTACTTTTTGTTTCATTTTCGGTACCTCATGTGATATGAACCCTTAAAGTTTAACCATCAAGTATAGAAACTTCCTGTTTATTAAGTTTTACGTTATTACTTGTTACTTATTGTTATTTTAATTGTCATGTTTTTCAAAAACATGTTAAGTGTTTTCTTTTTATTCGGAAAGTATTTTCATTTTTATAATGTTTATACTCTCTTGAATTATATGCTCAAGATGATATTTATTATTATATTGAAACAAGTGAGCTAATAATGAATTGATGAATGAGAAGAATGCCAATATAATTTATGATTATTTTCCTCATAGCTTACCTTGACCTCATTTACCAAGACCAAACAACGACGTATTCTTTTAATGTGTTTATTGTTTGTCTATCTATTATATATGCGATTTACATTGATAAGCAAGATAATAACTCGTTGAATGAAAATCTGTATATAGCGTGTCTATTTAATTCTGAACTCGAGAGATACGAATTCAATTAACTTAATTTAATTATCATATTATCATAGTATTATTTTTCGAAAAGTCGGAAATTTGATGCTTGCGCCCACTAAAACTACTCATAATAAATTTAAAAAAGTTTATCCGACATCCCAGGTTCATCAAATGACGTTAAAACGTGCCACCAGCGGGCTCAATATTTGCACGTAGTTTAAACTAGCGGTCGGCCTGGCTTTGCCAGGCCTCACGCTAGGCTCCGCGGACACTGTAAGGTTCACTTCTGTATGACAAAATATAAACTGAATTAATTCCAATCTAAAACTTTTCAATTCTGTACGTTTATTCAAGTTAAGACCTATTAATAGATGCCAAACACAATACGTTTTAAATCTGTATCACTAGAACAATTGCCGCTCAAAAAAAATCAATTTAATTCGCGTGCCCTTTAAAAGCCATTTCATTTGATACCAAACACGATAAGTTTTAAAATACTTTCACGAAAACAATTGAAGATCTGAAAGTATTTAATTTTGTACGCGAGCTTTTCAAAAGATCTTTCATTTTATATCAAACATGAATGGTTTTAAAGCACTTTCACTAAAACAATTCTCGGTCGAAAAAAATACCAATTTTATATTCGAGCCCTTCAAAGGCCTGTAATTTAATACCAAATATGATAGGTTTTGAAACAACTTTACTAAAACAATGGACAATAAAAAAAAAATGAATTTAACACACGTGCTCTTTAAAAGACCTTTCATTTGAAAACAAACACGATAGGTTTTGAAACACTTTCACTAAAACAATTGACTATCGAAAAGTATTACATTTTGTAAGCTAATTCTTCAAAAGACCTTTCTTTTCACACCAAACACAATAGGTTTTGAAGCACTTTTACTCAAACAATTACCGATCTAAAAGTATTTAATTTTGTACGCGAGTTCTTCAAAAGACCCTTCATTTGATATCAAACATGATTGGTTTTGAAGCATTTTCACTAAAGCAATTCTCGGTCGAAAAAAATACCAATTTTATATTTGAACCCTTCAAAAGACATGTCATTTAATATCAAATATGATAGCTTTTGACACCATTACTAAAACAGTAGACGATAAAAAAAATAATAATTCATTTAATACGCGTGCCCTATAAAATACCTTTCATTTGAAACCAAACACGATGGGATTTGAAACACTTTTAGTAAAACAATTGACGATTGAAATGTATTAAGTTTTGTATGCAAACCCTTCAAAAGACCTTTCATTTGATAGCAAACACGATCGGTTTTGAAGCACTTTCATGAAAACAATTGTCGATCGAATAAAATTTAATACTGCACGCGAGTTGTTCAAAAGAACTTCCATTTGATATCAAACACTAAACGAAAATATTTCAAATTTTCATGCAAGCCCGTTAAGTGACCTTTCATTTCATACCAAACACAATATGTTTTGAAGCAATTTCACTAAAACAATTGCGGATAGAAAAAGTCAATTTTGCATGCGAGCCCTTTAAAAAACCTTCTATTTGATATCAAACGCGATATGATTAGCGAAACTTTAAATTTGAAACAATTTATATCGTAAGTTCTTTCAAAACTCTTTCGTATGACATTAAACACGGCATTATTCCGAATACTTCAAATTTAAAACAATTGACGGTCGCAATGTTTAAATTTTTTTATTTCGTCTGAGAGTTCTTTTAAAGCCCTTTCATATGATATCAAACACGAAATGATTCGGAATACTTTAAGTTTAAAACAATGGACTGTCGTAAAATTTCAATAAAATATGTTTTTATTTCCGAAAACATTTTGTTAAACTAACTTTTTTTTATATCATCTGAAAGTTCTTCTAAAGCCCTTTCATATGACAGCAAAGAAGGCATGATTCGGAATAATTTATGTTTGAAACAATTGAGGATCGTAAAATTTAACTTTTTTGTTTTATCGGAAAGGTCTTCTAAAGCCCTTTCATATGACACCCTACAAAGTATGATTCAGAATACTTTATGTTAGAAACAATTAACTATTATAAAATTTCAACTCTTTTTATTTCATCTGAAAGTTCTTCTAAAGCCATTTCATATGACACCAAATATGTTAATTTTAGGAATACTTTAAGTTTGAAACAAATGCCTGTCGTCAAATTTTAACTTTTTTTATTCCATCTGAAAGTTCTTTTAATGCCCTTCAATATGACACCAAAGATGGTATGATTCGGAATAATTTATGTTTGAAACAATTGAGGATCGTAAAATTTCAACTTTTTTTATTTTATCTGAAAGTTCTTCTAAACCCCATTCATATATCACTAAACACGGTATGCTTCGGAATACTTTATGTTTAAAATAATTGACGGTCGTAAAATATCTATTTTTTATTTCATCTGAAAGTTCTTCTAAAGACCATACAAATGAGACCAAACAAGTTATGATTTGGAATACTTTAAATTTGAAACAATTGCCTATCGTAAAATTTCAACTTTTTTAGTTTCATCTGAATACATTTTACTATTTATTAAAAATCCTTCGGACGTCATTTCTGATGACATTCCACATTTATATTTATATATACATGAAATCAATTGAAAATTTTCTTTAAACTTTTTTGAAAAACTCTTGGAAATCGCTGGAATATAATTTCCGACATCGTTTTTTCGAGTTACCTTTGTTTGCATTGTAGCATGCTGCGGTCAATTTTTTATTTTTTTTTACTGTATATTATTACTGCGGGCAAATTATGCTTTGTTTCGCGTATACTTTTAAAAATTTACTGACATTTCTTCTTCAAATAAAATCAGTTGAAAACAGTTTAAAACATGTATTCTCAATCATTTAATGCCTAAATCAATTTTCAAAATTTCTCTACCTTGTCTAGAAATTGAAATAATTCTATCAGAAAATTCCATGCGTACCAAACAGAATTAGTTTTGCTGCACTTTCACTAAAACAATTATCTGTCGAAAAAAAAAACAATTTTTCACGCGAGCCTTTCAGAAGACCTTTAATTTGATACAAAACACAATATGTTTTGAAACACTTTCAATAAAATAACTGACGATCGAAAAGAAACAATTTTTCAGGCGAGACCTTCAAAAAACCTTTCATTTAGTATCAAACATGATATTTTTTAAGCTCTTTCACTAAAACAATTGACGATCGAAAATTATTAAATTTTATACGCAAGCCCTTCAAAAGACCTTTCATTTGATACCAAATACGATTAGTTTAGAAGCATTTTCACTAAAACAATTGCCGAACGAAAAAATTCGAGCCCTTTAAATATCCTTTCATTTGATACCAAACACGATAGGCCTTTCACTAAAACTATTGCCGATCGAAAATATTTTAGTTTTGCACACGTACCCTGTAAAAGAACTTTCATAATATACCAAATATGACTGGTTTTGAAGCACTTTCAATTAAATTATCGATAGAAAATTTAGGAGTGCCCAAATGATTCTAATTCGAGTTATCTGGTTTTTCTAAATTGAACTTTGCCGTAGACAAAATTTTATTATATATTATTATCGAGATCAAATTTGGTTGAGTTCACCTGTATAAATTATAAAACTTGTCAATTCGACGTTTTGTTTCGAAACCAAATTCATTGTGAACCGTCAAAAATTTACTTTTTAAATACACGTATTTGAAATGTGTAATTATAATAAAAACGTCCCCTCATTTCCACAATATGCGTAAAGTATTTCAAAACTACTCACAAACATTTAATATTTAAGTAATTTATAATTAAATATGCGACATGTCCACTGACAAATGTCAAAATGACAGTAGATGTTCTTTTTAAAAATTTCAAAGCCTCCATATTCTTTATACTTTATAAAACTTGTCAATTTGACGTTTTGCTTTAAAACCAACTTCATAGTGGAGTGTCAAAAATTTACTTTTTAAATACACATATTTGAAATGTATAATTATAATAAAAACGTCCCCTCATTTCCACAATATGCGTAAAGTATTTCAAAACTACTCACAAAACTTTCAATTTTAAGTAATTTATAATTAAAAATGCGACATGTCCACTGACAAATGTCAAAATGACGTTTGATGTTCTTCTTAAAAATTTCAAAGCCTCCACACTCTTAGTTGATTTTGCCCCAAAAACGCATGTTTTTTCAAGTTTTCTCGCACATCATGTGCACGAAAAATCTGAGACTATCAAAAGGCACTCCCCATGATTGAACTCTATCAAATAAAAAAAGTTGCAAATAAATCGGATAAACCGTCTAGGCTGTAGCGATTTACAAATGGGCGTGATGAATCCATATATATAAATATACCTTCTCAAAATAGTATATAGGACTAGCGGTCGGCCTGGCTTTGCCAGGCCTCACGCTAGGCTCCGCGGACACAGAAGTTCACTTCTGTATGACAAAATATAAACTGAATTAATTCCAATCTAAAACTTTTCAATTCTGTACGTTTATTCATGCAAAGACCTATTAATTGATGCCAAACACAATACGTTTGAAATCTGTATCACTAAAACAATTGCCGCTCAAAAAAAATCAATTTAATTCGCGTGCCCTCTAAAAGCCATTTCATTTGATACCAAACACGATAAGTTTTAAAACACTTTCACGAAAACAATTGAAGATCTGAAAGTATTTAATTTTGTACGCGAGCTTTTCAAAAGACCTTTCATTTTATATCAAACATGAATGGTTTTAAAGCACTTTCACTAAAACAATTCTCGGTCGAAAAAAATACCAATTTTATATTCGAGCCCTTCAAAGGCCTGTAATTTAATACCAAATATGATAGGTTTTGAAACACATTTATTAAAACAATGGACGATAAAAAAAAATAATTAATTTAACACACGTGCTCTTTAAAAGACCTTTCATTTGAAAACAAACACGATAGGTTTTGAAATACTTTCACTAAAACAATTGACTATCGAAAAGTATTATATTTTGTAAGCTAATACTTCAAAAGACCTTTCATTTCACACCAAACACAATAGGTTTTGAAGCACTTTCACTCAAACAATTCTCGGTGGAAAAAAATACCAATTTTATATTTGAACCCTTCAAAAGACATGTCATTTAATATCAAATATGATAGCTTTTGACACCTTTACTAAAACAGTAGACGATCAAAAAATAATAATTCATTTAATACGCGTCCCCTATAAAATACCTTTCATTTGAAACCAAACACGATGGGATTTGAAATACTTTTAGTAAAACAATTGACGATTGAAATGTATTAAGTTTTGTATGCAAGCCCTTCAAAAGACCTTTCATTTGATAGCAAACACGATAGGTTTTGAAGCACTTTCATGAACACAATTGTCGATCGAATAAAATTTAATGCTGCACGCGAGTTGTTCAAAAGAACTCCATTTGATATCAAACACTAAAACAATTGACAAACGAAAATATTTCAATTTTTCATGCAAGCCCGTTAAGTGACCTTTCATTTCATACCAAACACAATATATTTTGAACCACTTTCACTAAAACAATTGCGGATCGAAAAAGTCAATTTTGCATGCGAGCCCTTCTATTTGATATCAAACGCGATATGATTCGCGAAACTTTAAATTTGAAACAATTTATATCGTAGGTTCTTTCAAAACTCTTTCATATGACATTAAACACGGCATTATTCCGAATACATCAAATTTAAAACAATTGACGGTCGCAATGTTTAAATTTTTTTATTTCGTCTGAAAGTTATTTTAAACCCCTTTCATATGATATCAAACACGAAATGATTCGGAACACTTTAAGTTTAAAACAATGGACTGTCGTAAAATTTCAATAAAATATGTTTTTTATTTTCGAAAACATTTTGCTAAACTAACTTTTTTTTATATCATCTGAAAGTTCTTCTAAAGCCGTTTCATATGACAGCAAAGAAGGCATGATTCGGAATAATTTATTTTTGAAACAATTGAGGATCGTAAAATTTAACTTTTTTGTTTTATCGGAAAGGTCTTCTAAAGCCCTTTCATGTGACACCCTACACAGTATGATTCAGAATACTTTATGTTAGAAACAATTAACTATTATAAAATTTCAACTCTTTTTATTTCATCTGAAAGTTTTTTTAAAGCAATTTCATATGACACCAAATATGTTAATTTTAGGAATACTTTAAGTTTGAAACAAATGCCTGTCGTAAAATTTTAACTTTTTTTATTCCATCTGAAAGTTCTTTTAATGCCCTTCAATATGACACCAAAGATGGTATGATTCAGAATAATTTATGTTTGAAACAATTGAGGATCGTAAAATTTCAACTTTTTTTATTTTATCTGAAAGTTCTTCTAAACCCCATTCATATATCACTAAACACGGTATGATTCGGAATACTTTATGTTTAAAATAATTGACGGTCGTAAAATATATATTTTTTATTTCATCTGAAAGTTCTTCTAAAGACCTTACAAATGAGACCAAACAAGTTATGATTTGGAATACTTTAAATTTGAAACAATTGCCTATCGTAAAATTTCAACATTTTTAATTTCATCTGAATACATTTTACTATTTATTAAAAATCCTTCGGACGTTATTTCTGATGACATTCCACATTTATATTTATATATACATGAAATCAATTGAAAATTTTCTTTAAACTTTTTTGAAAAACTGTTGGAAATCGCTGGAATATTATTTCCGACTTCGTTTTTTCGAGTTACCTTTGTTTGCTTTGTAGCATGCTGCGGTAAATTTTTTATTTTTTTTTTACTGTATATTATTACTGCTGATAAATTATGCTTTGTTTAGCGATATACTTTTAAAAATTAACCGACATTTTTTCTTCAAATAAAATCAGTTGAAAACAGATTAAAACATGTATTCTCAATCATTTAATGCCTAAATCAATTTTCAAAATTTCTCTACCTTGTCTAGAAATTGAAATAATTCTATCAGATTATTCCATGCGTACCAAACAGAATTAGTTTTGCTGCACTTTCACAATTATCTGTCGAAAAAAAAAACAATTTTTCACGCGAGCCTTTCAGAATACCTTTCATTTGATACCAAACACAATAAGTTTTGAAACACTTTCAATAAAATAACTGACGATCGAAAAGAATCAATTTTTCACGCGAGACCTTCAAAAAACCTTTCATTTAGTACCAAACATGATATTTTTTAAGCTCTTTCACTAAAACAATTGACGATCGAAAATTATTAAATTTTGTACGCAAGCCCTTCAAAAGATCTTTCATTTGATACCAAATACGATTAGTTTAGAAGCACTTTCACTAAAACAATT
Source organism: Pterostichus madidus (assembly GCA_911728475.2). Lineage (NCBI taxonomy): Eukaryota > Metazoa > Arthropoda > Insecta > Coleoptera > Carabidae > Pterostichus > Pterostichus madidus. The sequence goes on along the minus strand of OU452305.1, from coordinate 20,037,691 downwards.
GACGATCTAAAAGTGATAAATTTTATACGCGAGCCCTTTCAAAGACCTTTCATTTGATACCAAATACGATAGGTTTTTAAGCATTTTCACTAAAACAATTGCCGAACGAAAAAATTCGAGCCCTTTAAATAACCTTTCATTTGATACCAAACACGATAGCCTTTCACTAAAACTATTGCCGATCGAAAATATTTTAGTTTTGCACACGTACCCCTGTAAAAGAACTTACATAATATACCAAATATGACTGGTTTTGAAGCACTTTCAATTAAATTATCGATAGAAAATTTAGGAGTGCCCAAATGATTCTAATTCGAGTTATCTGGTTTTTCTAAATTGAACTTTGCCGTAGACAAAATTTGCTTGGTTTTATTGTATATTATTATCGAGATCAAATTTGGTTGAGTTCACCTGTACAAATTATAAAACTTGTCAATTCGACGTTTTGTTTCGAAACCAAATTCATTGTGAACCGTCAAAAATTTACTTTTTAAATACACGTATTTGAAATGTGTAATTATAATAAAAACGTCCCCTCATTTCCAAAATATGCGTAAAGTATTTCAAAACTACTCACAAACATTTAATATTTAAGTAATTTATAATTAAATATGCGACATGTCCACTGACAAATGTCAAAATGACAGTAGATGTTCTTTTTAAAAATTTCAAAGCCTCCATATTCTTTATACTTTATAAAACTTGTCAATTTGACGTTTTGCTTTAAAACCAACTTCATAGTGGAGTGTCAAAAATTTACTTTTTAAATACACATATTTGAAATGTATAATTATAATAAAAACGTCCCCTCATTTCCACAATATGCGTAAAGTATTTCAAAACTACTCACAAAAGTTTCATTTTTAAGTAATTTATAATTAAAAATGCGACATGTGCTCTGACAAACGTCAAAGTGACAGTAGATCTTCTTCTTAAAAATTTCAAAGCCTCCACACTCTTAGTTGATTTTGCCCCAAAAACGCATGTTTTTTCAAGTTTTCTCGCACATCATGTGCACGAAAAATCTGAGACTATCAAAAGGCACTCCCCGTGAGTGACCTCTATCAAGTAAAAAAAGTTGCAAATAAATCGGATAAACCGTCTAGGCTGTAGCGATTTACAAATGGGCGTGATGAATCCATATATATAAATATACCTCACTTATCAAAATAGTATATAGGATGGGGAAATAGCCTTTTCCCATATTTTTATACATAACTTTTTATTATTTAGACCTAAAAATATTTCATGATAACTGCCAGAAAGCTTATGAAATAAACTTTTAGGCAAACTAACATTCATTTGGTTAAAAATCAACGGCGTAGCGTCAATTTGAGTAATAAGAAGTTTGAAGCAAAAAACCGACAAAGAAGTTAATATATACATGACATTCTCAAACTTGTAGTCTTATTACTTTCCCAGTTTTTTGAGATTTTTGTTAGTTTTTCAAGGCTAAATTCGTATTTTTTGCTAAAAACAATATATTTTGAACATTTGTCAATTAACTGTCAAAATTAATGAATAGCCAGAAATATTTAATTAAACAGTTTCTGAAAAAAATAGTACATACGTCAGAAAAGTGTTTTCACTTGACGAAGTGGTTATTTGAATCCACTGACGTATTATACGGTTTCAGAATCGAATATATATATATATATATATATATATATATATATATATATATATATATATATATATATATATCTGGGGCGATATTTATCAAACCAGCCACCCCCCCCCCGGGTACTTTTCCATTTTTGACACAAAAGGTCTCTAAAGGGCTCAAAATTTTCCTTGAACTATCTATTTTTGATGCCGTGTGGTGTTTTTTGAAATTCCAATATGGCGGCCTAAAAATGGCCCATGTATATGGGAGAAGACATAAAAAAATTCGCAAATAAGATGGGTAATTGATTTTATACTTATAGCTTAAGAGTTTTAGGTCACCAATTGCGAATCTGTTATCAAAATTTTAGAATTTCAAAATGGCGGTTATAAAATGGCGACTATAAATATTAAAATATTTGAAACTACAGAATTTATCTAAAATTTGTTACTCAGGGATTTTTGGATATATATATATATATATATATATATATATATATATATATATATATATATATATATATATATATATAATTTTTTACTTTGTACATACGTGCTCGATACGTCAATGTTTCCTTCAATTTTAATGTCAATGTAAAAATAGAACCAGTCCTATCTTCTTCAATGTTTCCTTCAATAAAATGCGCAAATAAGCTGCGCGTAGTGCATGACATAGTGTATTGTTACAACTTCAATCTGTGTTGAATCTGTTGAAACCATGAACCTCATTTTTTCTATTTGTATCATTATTTAATCAAAATGTCGTAGTCTCGACAACAGGTGTCCGTTCTAATAGAGAAGTACAAAAATAAACCTTGCTTGTATGCCACTAAAACTGCTGTATATATATATATATATATATATATATATATATATATATATATATATATATATATATATATATATATATATATATATATATATATAGAAGTTCCCAGGCAAGACCTCAAAAAAACTCTACTTTCCGAACTATCGGTCGACAAAATGTACAATATATTTTATTTTGTAAATACTATACATACACATATATATATATATATATATATATATATATATATATATATATGTATGTATAGTATTTACAAAATAAAATATATTGTACATTTTGTCGACCGATAGTTCGGAAAGTAGAGTTTTTTTGAGGTCTTGCCTGGGAACTTCTTTCATGTACTTCTCTAGGAATTCCACCCTGGGTGCAGTGAAAATGAGGCAGTAGAACAGAAAATGCTGGAGATCGTCATTTTCGTTTTTATTGCATAAGGAACATGTCACTTCCTGATCGAAACTGTGAACAGAGCCGTTGAGGGTGATACGCAAATGTTTGGTACAGGCCATACGTAATGTTTAATGAAAGGAAGTCGGAACTAAGATAGTTTTGAAAGTCAGAATTGTGAGTGGAGTTTTTGATTCTGTAGGTATCAATGTTATAGAGATTATTATTATAGGATAGGAGGTTGTTAGGGATTTCTTGCTTCCAACGTATTAAGTTCTGATGTTCCCAAATTTCGAGGAAGTTTGCTTCTTGAAGAATGGTTTGTAAGTTTCTAGCCCAGTTAAATTTTTGTTGTTTCTCGGCCGGAATTGAACTTTGTGTGTTAAGATGAAGAAGTTTTTCGTAGCAAATTTTGGCGTATCTTGCTGGCATCAAGAGAATCTTATACCACCAGTAAAGCGTTCTTTTTACGATAGTAAGTTCGAGTTTGTCTTGGTCCGTTTCTCTCCTTACAATATAATTAATATATATATATATATATATATATATATATATATATATATATATATATATATATATATATATATATATATATATATATATATATATATATATAATTTACTCATTACACAATTTAATTATTAGCAGTTATTTATAATAGATATTGTATTTAGTTATTAAATTTAATGTAACCATTCATCCAGTGCCAGTGGCAACGAAAAATATTTGACTGGGAACATGGAAATTAATTATGTGATTTAAAATGGAGTAGGTGGCTCAGTGGTATCGTGTCGGCCTATGGATCCTGAGAACTTTGGTTCGATTGCCACATACTACTTCTGCGGCTCTTGTTCCACTAAAATCGTTGGAGCCGTGATTTGACGGCTGGTAATGGCACTTTACGCACGAAACATATATCACTTACCGAGATCTGCCAAAATAGAGCAAATTTGGAATTTATTTACTTCTGAAACGTACAGATCCATAGTTGAGTCAATTTTCAATCGAATTCGAGCAGTCATAAAATATAAGGGCGATGTTACTCCATTTTAGAAATAAAAATTCGTGTTATGTCCCAATATTTAGTTGTAACATAAAATTAACATTTTATTTGTTAAGTACGGATGATGGAGTAAGTATTTTGTTTTTCGTGTTGCTGATTGGTTCGAATTATTGTTAATTAACTAAATATATAGTATTAAATTAAAAAAATTATTAGAAAAGAAAATAAACTCTCAAATATCTGAATTATATATGTTTTTGATTTTGTCCCAATATATAGTTGTTAGGGCTCGTATATATATATATATATATATATATAAATTAAAACAATTGGTCAAAACAATTACCGAGCGGAATTTTTTTTAAGTACCATCTGAAAGTTCTTTCAAAGCTCTTTCAAATGACACCAAACACAGTACGATTCGGAATATTTAAAATTTGAAACAGTTGCCTATCGTAAGATTCCAACTTTTTAAAATTTCAGGTGAAAGTTCATCCCTTTTATATGATACCAAACACGGTATGATTCGGAATATTTTATGTTTAAAACAATTTACTGTCGTAAAATTTTTTTTTTTTTTATTTCATATAAAAGTTCTTTCAAGGCTCTTTCAAATGACACCAAACACAACATTATTCGGAATACTTTAAGTTTCAAACAATTGACTGTCGTAAAATTTCAATTTATTTTAATTTCATTTAAAAGTACCTTCAAAATCCTGTCATATGACTTTAAGTTTGAAACAATTGACAGTGGTAACATTTCCTTATTTTTTTTCATTTCGTCTGAAAATTCTTCTAATGACATAAAACACGATCCAGACTACTTTAAATTAAAAACAATTGACAGTCGTAGAATTTCATTTAATTTTTTTTAATTTCGTCTAAAAATTCTTCTAAAGCCCTTTCATATGACACCAAATTGACGGTCGTAAAATTATTACCGAGGTGAAAGTTTGATTGGTTTTACTATATATCGTCAAAAACTATTTGTCAAATTGACATTTAGTCTTAAAACTTTTATATGTACATGAAATCAATTGAAATTTTTCTCTAAGCTTTTTGAAAAACTGTTGGAAATCGCTGGAATATTATATCTCACATTCAAGTTATCGTTGTATTATAATGTAGAATGCTGCGGTCAAATATTTTTGGTTTTACTGTATATTATTACCGAAGACAAATTTTGCTTTATTTTACTATATATTTTTAAAAACTATTTGTTAATTTAACATTTAGGTTAGGAATACCCTAACTATAATAAATTGAATAAGAGTATAAGCATGAAACATATATTTTTTAAATACATTTACGAAAATGAACTCAAATCTGAATAAACTATTAAAAGAAAAAAAGATATCCGCGTTTTATTCATTCTAAAATATCTTTTTTGAGATTTTATTCTGATCCAAGGATTCTTGTAACAACAGAACGAGGCTTAATAATTAAAGAAGTCTTTCATTCTTGGTTATAAATATATTCAGTTATCACTCTGTACTACAACTTTACTCACTATCGATTTATTTCTAGCTTATATTGTATTTAATCATAAAAGTACACTACAAATAACGACTTGTAAATTTGTTCCCGAACAAGATGTAAAATTTCCATATTATCCTAACTTAAATGTTTCTAATCTAAAAAGAGACAATTAACACTTTACGTAACAAGTAAAACGATATTTTTAGAGATACAATGCTACATAGCTTAGACCTGAAACTGAAATTAGATTCAGTTCAACTTACTGCCATAATTCAATGGATATTTATTTCTTCAGACTATTAGAATATCTTCCTAATGATTCATTGCATGACCAAACAGCTCTATACATAAATTAATAATTTGAAGTTTGGGCGATTCTTTACTATACTTTTCTTTTAAACTAATATTATAAAGAGATTGTGTTACTGATTTTGCCAGATTTAGATATGTTTCGTAAAAAAATACTTGATAAATGTGGAGATAAGCATGTTTTTCCTTAACAATAATATTAAAATCTTAAAATATGGTAGTTAATAATACTCTCAATATTACAGTCATTGTTATGGTAAGTACATTAACAACTATCTGAGCATAATTAAAATAAAAGTTAAACAGAAAAGTGTGTCCTTAAATTTTAAATATGTAAGGTGTTACTGGCACTAATTATCATGTTGACACGATTTATATTATATTTAGCAATATAAAATTCCCATAGTAATCCAATATTATATTTCGAATAAATATTATTATCTATGAAACAAACGTAAATTTTCTCATGTACCAGTCTGTTATGGAGATATTTATTTCAATATAATTTATTATAATTTAATAAAAGCATTAAATTGTAATAGTTTGTTTATTCATATATGAAAAGATCCTCCAACTTTTGAAAAAAATCACATGGTGTATTGCGAGTAGTATGCTTTTCGGATGATTTATTAAATTTATTTGTAAAATCTGTCAGTAATTTTATTAATTTATTCGTTTTATATATGAAATAGCTAAAAGACTTTATAACATAAAGATAATGCCACTTATTTGAGGTTTTAGGTGGCGATCATGATCAAAATAAATATTTTTCAGTTAAAATCTAAATTAACAGACTATGGTCCGTTTTAAAATTTTGAAATAGTTGCATTACATATTTGGAAATGTGGTAAGCTTTTACTCAATCTACAACTAATTTCTATAGAAATAAATCTGCTACATATTTTACCTTAGTTTCTCAACATATTCTATTAATTTGACAATAAATTTAGATAAGTCCTCAATAATTTGTTTCTCCAAAAATGTGCAGCATGAAAACCTAAATATATTCTGTAATAATCAGTTGTTAGCTGCAGCAAGTAGCACCAAAATTTTAGGTCTTCATGTTCATAAAAATTTAACATGGAACACCCATATTGATAATATGTGTAATAATTTGGCTTCATTATGCTACTTAATTAAGCGTTTAAGACTACTCTCTGATGAACATACAGCAAAAACATTCTATTTTGCTAAATTCTATTCAATCTTGTGCTATGGAATAATATTTTGGGGCTGTTCCTCAATAGCATTGCCAGTTTTCAAACTTCAAAAAAGAGCAATAAGAAATATATTCCTTCTTAACCCATGGTCCTCGTGCAGGGAGGTATTCAAAAAAGAAAATCTTTTAAATCTACCATGTTTATATATTTATAATGTTGTTCTTATGATTAAAGCTAATATGAATAATGTACAAACACATAGTGATGTACATCAATATAATACCAGAGGCAAACAAAACTTAGTTGTGCCAAAAATCAAGTTAAACAAATCAAAAAATAATCCAAAATTTAACGGTTTGAGGATATATAATAATTTACCACAATAACTGAAAAATATTCAAAACACAAAACATTTTAAAGTAGAACTTAAATTATATCTGATTAAAAAAGCATATTATTGTATTGAAGAATTCTTTCATGACTGTAAAAATTGAAATTATAGGTTTCTAAGAATATGTATTATTTTGTATTTTGACAATTTCTATTACCATGTAGTTTGGTTCCTGAAAATAAACTTATTATTATTATTATTATTATTATTAATGCAAAAATTACAACAAATGAATCAATGATTGATAAAAAAAGAAAGATTCAATGAATATGTTGGTATAACATTTATTACTTCTTACCTTCTTAAGATAGACGTACATATGCTGGGTTACAAGAAAGTTTTACTGGTTCATTAGCAATTAACGGTTGCTCAAAATTGCTATTGATACTGGATCCTCTAACTCAAGAACTCTTTTTTTTTTCTTTATATTTCAATATCACATATTATATAATATTCATCCCATGTATCAAGAATAATGGTTTTTATTAGAATATTTACTTTATGCAAGTTATGCGAAAATTTCAAATTTACTCGTCTTACAAGTTCTTCAACTATCAATTCTTACATTGCAAACTATTGTAACAAATCTTCAATTCTGCATTATTTATACCAATGCCACAATTAAATTCGTTGAATTCTTTTGCATATAAACTGTTTTATTATCTACAATCAAAATAAAAAATTATTGAAGAAATACTGGTAGAAAAATTACTGTACCTGTGTCCATTACCTATTATGTCATACATAATTAAATTTATTTTCTTATTACAATCTTATTATTATCATACAACCTATTAAAAGAATAAATTTCAGGATATGTACTCGCGTCAAGTAACAAGATATCAGTGTCTATATTCATTGTTATTTTTATTAAACAATCCATGCAAGTTACAATCGTAGTTCTAGCTTATATCTAGGGAGTTTAGTTATTAAACGTCAATTCGTGACAATAAAACAGGAAATCTGATCAGGATGTCTAACCTAAAATTCCATGTGTACAGCCACGATCAATTTTTATGTATATTTTTATGTAAATTTTTTGTGTTCAATTTTTTAGTACATTTTCATTGACGACAAAAATTCCTGTCTGCAACGCAGAGAAATAGAGTAATGGGAGAAGACGCTTGAAGCTGCGCGAATCTTGTAAAATTGAAGACTGCCATTTTTAAGGTAGGTTGATGCGGAAAATTTAAAAATTCAGCACGGCTAAGTCTCATGAGCCGCGAAAAATATTATAACTAAATAACAAATGACTTTTCTAAAGTTATTGCATTATATATTATTAATAAATACAAAATACGGCAAATTTTACTTAATATAACCCTGACAATGTTGGAAAATATTTCACTTTAAAGGTGGTTGTTCGTATCTCTGAAGTTAGAGGTTGTAGAAAGAAAAGATGTAGATAATGAAATAATAAATAACTGTTATGCAACAAAATATCAACATTATTTTATTTATTAAAAGTATTATTTGAAAAAAAATTATACTCTGTTTTTGATTATAAATATTGTTTGTAATTTTAATGACCTTGTTGTACATTTATTTTATCAATTTTTGATAGTGCTTAAAGCACTGGTTGGCAGTTTTTAATTACTCGGTTCCACTAGTTTGAAAAGTAATGTTATTATGAAATAAATGTGTAACACAGAAATTGTATATATTAATATATTTTATAAAATAAAAATCCTAAAATTATAAATGATTTTAATTAATAACGTTAATATTATAGATATATTTTATTATGGAATAAGACACGTATAAAAAGGAATATCTTTTGGTTTAAACCTTATAATATTAAAACATCCTTAAGAATTGGATGCGCACTCGTCCAAGAGTCTTCTCCAACTACTCTATTTCTCTGCCTCACACCAAGGACGTTTAAAGAAGGGGATATGGCATTACGATACTGTAGCATTGCTTGAAGTGAGGGTTGGTTAAGGGAAAGAGACAACAATAGTTTTTCTGCACCGTGCTTAGCCAAATGTCTTCTTGTTCCAAATATTTTGAATTTTTGTGTAAGACAAGTGGCGTTTAGACGTTGTCAGGGGGCGTTGTTGTATATGAATATATAATCACGAGCAGGCAGATTCACAAAACGGATTAGCGCTAACACCATTTTTAATATTATCTATAACTCTGTTCCAAATAAAAACATATTAAATAAATGAACTAAATTTGATGCTAATTAACTCTCTTTTTAACTCAAGTTAAAATAAACTTGTTTCGTACATTGAAAAGAGAGTTAAAAATGAAATAAAAAATGGTGTTAGCGCTAATCCGCTTTATGAATCTGCTCGGAGGTGTTCATTTGTGTTTCAATCCTTGCGCTGTGTGAAATTGGACATATTTTTTTCTAGATAAGATGATAACTAAGTGTTTAGTTTGTACACTAATGTTTGTGGAAGTAATTGTAGTTTTGATTTGTTTAAAAATATACATTTTATATTTAGTCTCAAACTTCCTCGTCATATTAGCAGGTTTTATATTTATTATTAATAGTAAATATTGTACAACAATTACAATTACAAATATTTATTTTAATCGATAGATCACACTAATAATAAACGTTGATAATTTCAGTTTCCTTGTAAAAATTTATAATCTTTTAGGGAGAATGATTCTGTTCAAATTTCAAATCTCTTTATGGCACATGCGCAATAGACCACAGAAGTGGGCTGTCCATATTAGGGCGGTAAATTTGAATGCGAGTCGAATGGTATATGCAGTTACCATTGTCTTATCGCGTTTTTATTTTATAATTTTAAGGGAAACGACCAATGATGCAATAAATTACTGTTTTAATGTTACCAATATAAATGGTTATTGTTTTGAAAAGTCATGTAATAGATTTTTTATGTCTATTTTAAATTTGAAAAGAAACGTATGTCGTAGTGAACTTCATATCTCTACAATCATAACCTCACAATTTTAAATTTTGAATTTTTTGCACTTATATATTTTGATTAGAGCCAGGTGCAAAACACCACCTCATTTTTATTTATTGCACAAAAAAGTGCAAAACAAAACATGTAAACAAATATGAGGCTAAAAATCAAATGTTTGTTTCATAAGAAGTGTGCTACGCCATACGTTACCTTACAATAGAAAGAGATAGAACGCTTAAGCCACGCCTCCTGGTGACGTTTACTTCTGTGGTCTATAGCAGTGGCTAAGCACGGTACAGGAAATAATACTTCTGTCTTTGTCAATCTGCCGAGCCTCACAGTGTTGACTTTAATGCCATACCCCTTCCTTTCAACGTCCTTGCCGAACCCATAGCGTTCCTTGAAAATTGGATGCGCACTCGTCCAAGAGTCTTCTCCCACTACTCTATTTCTCTGATGCAACGACGTCAATTTTCTGCTAGATGCGCATGCGCATTTCGATCCGTTTTGAAAATATGTTGGTATTGAATTAGGGTCTTTGTGTCAGAATCAAAATTATAATTTATATATAACAGTTTTAGTGGCATACAAGCAAGGCTTATTTTTGTACTTCTCTATTAAAACGGACACCTGTTGTCGACATTTTGATTAAATAATTCTATTTTTACATTGACATTAAAATTGAAGGAAACATTGACGTATCGAGCCTGTATGTACAAAGGAAAAAAATTATATATATATATATATATATATATATATATATATATATATATATATATATATATATATATATGCGCGCGTCAAGTGCGGTTACCAGCCGTCAAATCGCGGCCCACAAAGATGTTAGTGGTGAAGATGCCTCAGGGTTAATTTTTTAATGTGGTGAAAATGTTTTGTCGGCTGTGGGCACTGAACTAGGGTTCTTAGGATCTACAGATCGACTTGATACCACTGAGCCATTATTCTGGAAAAAAATCACAACAATCGCACATACCGTTTAAGTTGTAGCCGATAATAATGTTTGGTTGCTAGATTGATGAATCTATAGTGAATTAAGCGTGTAGTAGGTTTTTTCCAACCCAAAATCCTCCACTGATACTGGTTCCAAACTAGTTATTAGTAGTTCGGTTCTATTATGACAGAACTACGAGTATTTCGCTGGAACACAAATTTCTAAAATAGTTCGCGATGCTGTCAAGAGAAGTTACTACTATGTTGCAACTATCTTCATTCATATGATTGTCATGTAATATATAAAAGTCACATCTGCTTGTTTTAAAAAAGATATTATTCTTCTTAAAACTCTAAATAAACTACTGATAGTAATATCAAATCTGGCAACAACATCTCGAAAACTGGCTGTCGGATGAACATCAAATATTAACTTTTTTTTGCGGTAATTTTTAAATGGTCTTCTTCAGAAATTCTACTATAAAATTCACTAAGCGTAATTTTTTTAGTAATGGTATTTAAAGCATCTTTCCGTAATCCAAAATTTTCTGTCAGTATAAAAGTGCACCTTCATGTAATTCTAGTATTTTGGGTTTTTCGTATTTAAAAAAGTCATATACAATAAATCAAAATATTCATTATCACTGTAACTTCTAAAAAAATTCTTTTTATTTTAATTACAACCGGTATTATATCACACAAATTAAAAATAAAACATATATCCAGGCTGTCATTTCAAAATTCAGTTGTCAGAATTGAACAAAATGCGCATCTAGAATTACTGGTTCTTGCTTACGAACAAGGATTATTTGAACGGTTCTAAACTATGTAGTTATATAACCGTAATTTTTAGAGTTGGAACACAAAATTTGGAACTATTAGCTTGGAATTGTCACGCTGGAACCCCAAATCGATTCTTATACAGTTCTAGAACGGTTCAAACTGGTGGCTGGAACAAACCTAATATATGTAGATTATTAATAAATAACAATATTTCCAAATATAATTAATTATATTATTTGAGTCGTTGCTGTAGAGAAGAGTCTCATACAGTGTGGTTCTTTCTTTTACTCTTTCCAATATTTATTCGTTGCTAACTCTATCAGACCGTACTTTTGATTCACTTGTAAGTAGGTTTAAAACGGTGTATGGCTCCTGATGATTGGAAAAGTGCTATCATTTGTCCTTTATTTAAAGGTAAAGGTAGTTGGAGCGAATGTATTAAGTTTCGTGCGATAAGTTTGCTGAGTGTGTTAGGGAAGTTGTACGAGAAGATTCTTATTCATAAGGTACGAACCTTAACAATTTCCAAGTTAAGCGATATGCAAGTTGGTTTTATGCCTGAGAGAGGGTGTGTAAATCAATTGTTTTCTCTTCGTATGATTGTTGACAAGTCACTTGCTAAGAACAAAAATGTGTTCTGTGGCTTTCTCGATCTTAAAAAAGCATATGATAGTGTTCATCGCGAGAAATTATGGAATGTACTTCTACAATACGCTATAAATGGTTATTCGTGCGCTGTATGAAGGTAGTGTTTGGTATAGATATTGGCGTGAAACAAGGTTGTGGAATGTCTCCGTGGCTCTTTAATTTGTACATAGATGTGTTGTTACGAACGGCGTTAAATGGGGTGCATGGTATACATATTGGTGGTAGTGTTGTACCTGCGTTAGTGTGTGCGGATGATGTTGTTATGGGTGAATCTAAAGAGCACTTGAGAAGAATAAGTAGGAAATGATTTAAATCTGTTATTAAATGTTGATAAATGTAAAGTGTTAGTGTTTGAAAAGAGCGGTTTGGTGACTGACTACAATGTTTCGGTGAATGGTGTGAGATTGGATCAAGAGAATGAGTTTATATATATATATATATATATATATATATATATATATATATATATATATATATATATATATATATATATATATATATATATATATATATATATATACATATATATATATATATATATATATATATATATATATATATATATATATATATATATATATATATATACATATATATATATATATATATATATATATATATATATATATATATATATATATTTGAGTAGTTTGTTTTCGAGGGATGGACGTTTTGATTGTGATATTGAAAGTAGAGTATCTGCAGGGTGCAAGCTATTGTATGCTCTGGAAATCTTTGCTCTAAATGTGAATGTGTCCATTGAGTGTGTATAATTACTGTGGAAATGAGGTATTTGCGGGGTGTGTGTGGTTATATTAGAAGAGATCGTGTCCGGAATACATTGGTGTGTGATGAGTGTGAAATTGAGAAGAATGTAGTAAGGAAAGTAGGTATAAATCAGTTGAGATGATTTGAGCATGTAGAACGTATGTCGAATGAGAGATTGGTGTAACACGTATATGTTGGTTAAATTGAGGGTGCAAGATTGCGTGGTCGACCTATGAATAAATGGATGAATATGATTGAAGGATTGTTGCGTGAACGAAAGTTTCCTAGTATGAGGAACAAACGTGCTTGTATGAAACGAATTATTAATGTGGATGAAGCTAAAGTGGTGTGTCAGCATAGGAACGTTTGACGAAGGTTAATTGCGGAATGAATCTGATGATTTCAGAAAAGTGCAGCAATTTTGTTGTTTAGTAATTTCATTACAATGTTTACTTGCAATAGTGCGAAATTCACTTTCGAAAACAAGCGCAGGGACGACACTCCCTTCGTTTCTTATCTTTTTTATTCGTTTTCTGACTTTACATTGAGTTTTTAACTGCAGTTGTATGGAATTCACTTTAAAAAACAAGCGTAGAGCGACACTCCCGTCCTTTGTTATCTTTTAATTCATTTTCAGCTCTTACGTAAAGTGTTTAACTGCAATTGTGTGGAATTCACTTTCAAAAACAAGCGCAGGGCGGCACTCCGTTCCTTTCTTATCTTTTTGTTTCATTTTCATTTACTGCATTGTGTGGAGTTTTCTTTCATATACAACTGCAGGCTATCGCTTTCATCTTTTCTAATCTTTGTAGTTTCGATGTTAGTTTCGTTATTAGATTCGTTGTTAGGAGTTAGCGTGAATAATTTGAGATGTTTTATGCATATGTTATGTACGTCGAAAGAAGATTAATGATAAGTGAATAGGACTGATTGGATAGATGTGATTGAAGATTTGTTGTGTGATAAATGATTTCGAGTGTAATAAATAAATGAGTTTATATGGAGTAATCTATGAATGTGGTTAAAATGAGTGTGATGTGTTTGGATGAGAATGTTTGACGAGGGCTGATTATTTGATGAATGTAATGAGTGAATATTTTATAAGTGATTTTAGAGTTCGTGCTACCCCATTGGATGGGATATAGCGTGAAGATATGAATGTATGTATGTTTTTCCTTTTTTTTTAGCATAATTTAATGAAATGATATAATTTGTTTACAAGAAACTTGGTTGAACTACAATCTGAAAGAAAACCCCATATTTTTAAATCAGTATAAGAGATTTGAGCAACCAGCAATGAAACAACATAATGCAGGAAGAGCAATAGGGGGACTAATAATATTTCTAAAACTTGATAACGTTGAAATTAAAATAGTAGAACAAAACCAACATTGGATATTCCTTAATATTAAAACAAGATTAATAAACTTCATTATAGGTGTAACCTATTTCTCTCATTCATATGATCATACAATGCTCGTAGATCTTTTACAAGATAGTCTTGACAACATAATAAATTCGTATCCGAATCATTCGTTCGTTCTTGGTGGAGACTTCAACTCCAGAATAGGCACACTAAACAATTGTACTGATATAATTATAAAAAATACTAATTTACATGCAACACGACTTACAAATGATAATGTAACAAATAAACAAGGCAAGGAACTCACTAAAATAATGGAAGAAGCAAACTTATTCGTTTTGAACGGAAGAACTCATAATGACTCACCAGCCAAATTCACATATATCGGAGTTAACGGTAGAAGTACTATAGATTTAGTGTGGGTGGATACTAACGCAATGAATATCGTCTCGAACCTTCATATAATAGAAGATATATTAGTTTCTGATCACATGATATGCTCTCTGTCAATAAAATGTCACTCTAATAACTCTATACTACCTGATGAAACAAGTAGAACTATAAGCAAAATAGTATGGGATAACTCAAGAGCAATATCGTTTGCTGAAGAACTAATAAAATTCACTGAAAGCACTCCACTACTTAACAATGCCGATGAAAAATATGAGTACATTACAAAAGTAATTATAAAAGCAACGGAAAATGCAGGACTTGTAAAACAAATTAAAACAACTAATAAAAGTAACATAACTAAAAATAAGTGGTATAACGAATCATGCTATAAATTAAAAACAAATGCTCGAAAACTTTTAAGAAAGTGTAAATCAACTAATTTTACTAAAGAATCTGCCCAAGAGTATCAGGAAGCAAAGAAACTTTACAAACAACAAATAGAGAAACAAAAAATAAACTACAGAGAAAGTATTAAAATTAAACTTGAAAATATAAAAGATCAGTCACAGTTTTGGAAGACTATCAAGTTTATGAACCCCTCTAAACAGGTATCAAATCCGATAAGCATACAAGAATGGACAACCTACTTCAAAGAATGGTTTGGAGAGAAAATTACGAACGATACCTATTACTTCGATATCTTGCACCCATATTTAGATAACGAAATATCATTACAAGAACTTAATTTTGCGCTGAAAAATCTGAAAACTAATAAAAGCCCTGGAACTGACGGAATTATCAATGAACAATTAAAAAATTTAACTGAGCACTGGAAACTATACCTAAAAGACTTACTAAATGAATTTATGACCAAAGAAAATTTACCCAAGAAACTAAAAACAGCAAAACTAACTTTAATCCACAAAAAAGGAGACCACACGAACAAAGATAATTACAGGGGAATAGCATTAATAAACACGATTACAAAACTTTTAACTTTTATATTAAACTCTAGAATGGAAAAATGGGTAGAAAGCTGCAACATTTTACCGGAATCACAATCCGGTTTTAGAAAAAGGAGATCCTGTGCCGACAATCTGTTTTCATTGAACTCAATAATTCAATCAGTCTTTCTAAAAACTAAAAATGGAATATACGCAATATTCATTGATTTTAAAAAAGCATTCGATACCGTACCACACAATCTACTTTGGAATAAAATATTTAGTTTGGGAATAAGTGGTAAATATGTAAGACTGTTGAAAAATATTTATGAAGAAGCCACAATTCAAGTTAACTTAAATAATGACATTTCAGAAGAAATACCAATCACGAGAGGAGTACTGCAAGGTGAGTGCACAAGCCCACTATTATTTGCGCTTTATATCTCCAATTTGGAAGAATACTTTAGACAAAAAGGACTTGAAGGCTACTATATTAATCAATCTTATGACATTCTTTCGCTCCAGTATGCGGATGACATTGTCATTTTCGCTAACTCTCCTATCGACGTTCATCATAAACTTCTAGCACTTACAGAATTTTGTAATAAACTTTTATTAAAAGTAAATCCATGTAAAACCAAAATTTTACATTTTCACCAAGGGAGATCTCCCAAAAAAACTATCAGATACACTTGTCAAGGAGAAGATATACAATTTACTTCGTCTTATACATATTTGGGAATAATGTTCAAGGCCTCAGGATCTTTCAACGAAAATACAAAAGAGAACATATCCAAAGCAAATAAAATAACAGGAACAATAAAGAGTGCGATGATAAAAGCTAAAGTTTTCTCCTGGAATACTGTCATGAAATTATATGAATCATTATTAATCCCATCGATCTTGTACGGAGCAGAAGTTTGGGGCTATTCTCAGTCGCAGCAGAATAGTGTTGAAAGAGCACAAGCACAATTTTTTAAAACTATGTTATCATGGCAAAGAACAACGCCAAATTACATAATTAGGAGAGAAACAGGGCAATCAAAATTAGAATTACTAATTTTTAAAAAAATCTTATCTTGGTGGTACAAGATTCTTTTAATGCCAGAAGAAAGACACGTCAAAGTATGTTATAATAAATTACTTCAAATTAACGATAATTCTCTAATCAGCAAAGAAAATCAAAATAAATGGAACTGGGTTAACAATTTGGAACGAGTGTTAAATAGAGTACACTTCAACTGGATATGGAAAGAACAAAATCCTCTACTTCTAAAACAAGAATTTAACAACATACTTATGGCATATAATGAAATACTTTTCCAAAACGACTCAGAGCTCATCCTAAATTCCACTTATAACCCTTTTTTCAAATTCTTCAATACAACTCTGAACTATCTGGATACAAATATTCCCTATGCTATACTTAAAATTTGCAGCCAATTACGTACTACAAACATTAACCTATTCTACGTTTACCATGAAGGAATCTGCCACAAATTCAATGGGGATGAAATCTGTACCATTTGCAATACACATGAATCCAACAACATAATACATTTTCTATTTCAGTGTCCTATATTTTCACCATACAGGATTACATTCCTAAAGAAATACGGCCCTAATGACGATCTTAACTTCCCTAGTCTAATGACGGAAATATCGAAAGAAAATGCATACGTTATATACAACTACGTCAGAAACGCCCTACGACTTCGAGCATTTATTGTAAACAACTAATACATATCTTGTAATACAAAACAATTTTATTTATTTTGTTTATATTGTTACTAACTACCTTTTGTATGGAGATGTAATATTTCTCTTAGCAAAATATATCATTATTATTATTATTATTATTATTATGAAATTAATAAAAATAGTTCCTAATTTTTTGCCTATACTTTTATCGCTATTGACGTAGAGTGCTTGCAATTTTGTTTTATATGTTTATCAATGTCACTCTCATGAATATTTTGAAACTCGAGAACCGCGTAAATATTATTAGAATGTATTATAGGTGGCGCAGTAAAAGACAAATATCAGTACTTCGCCAGTAAGAGAAAATTAAAATATTCGTGACACTGATTAGACGACAATAATACATTAAAATATTTTAAACAAGCACTTTACGCCAATAGCTATAAAATGGTAGGCGGAAAATTAGGAAATATTTTTATTAATAGCAATAAATTATGCTATCAAAACCCTGGTTCAATTCCTACAGCCGACAAACATTTTCACCACTTTAAAAATTTTGGGAGCCGTAATTTGACGACTGACAACCGAACTTCGCGCGCATAAATATATCACTTTTCGAGATCTGTTTCGGCAGAGTGCCACACCCAGTTTGGGTAAAAGACGTGATGATATATTTATTTATTTAAAATAAAATAAATAAATAAATATATCATCACGCCTTCTACCCAATTATGAAAATTTGTCGCCTGTGGGAATCGAACCAGGGACCTCAGGATCCACAGGCCGACTTCATACAACTGAGCTAGCCATCCCATATTTATTTACTTAATTTAATTAAATAACATGTAGGGCTATTGGCAGTATTGTGATATAAAATTTGGTGCCATAATATTTCGCCGTTCACTTTTTATTTATAAGTTAACTACCTATGCCAACAATTACGTGGGACACACGGTATATATACCGTGAGTTTATTTGACATGAAAAATAGGATTTTTCATATCCATGGTTACGAATATGACAGCAATGTATTAGAGTGACCATTTTAAAATTAAACATAGCGAATACATTTAACTGAATGTATTATATTTAAGATTATAAGAAATTAACAAAACAACGAACAAATAAACAATAATTATAGTAAATTTTCAAAAATGCGTCCATTAGTAGCTAAACAATAACTCAACCAACTATTAAACAACATTAGCTATTTCGTAATAGTTCCAGAGACGTTTTCAATTGAACTACATTTAGTAAATTTTTCGTGTAAACTTTTGATTTTTTAAATCTCCCATAAAAATTAAAGGGTATCAGATCACGAGAGCTAACAAGCTATACTACTTCTCCGCCGCGTGCAATCCAACGACATAGAAATGTGCGTTTTAAAAATATTCTGACATTTTGAGCATTGTGCGCTGGGGCGTCATTATGTTGACACCATGCGTTTTCAATATTTAAAGCTATAAGTGCAGGTATCACTTTATTTTGTAGCAGGTCCAATTAATTTCCGCTAATAAAAAACGGTTATATAATGTGTGTTCCTATTATATCAGCCCAAAGTTCTTGAGTCGTTAAGTTATTGTACTATGAAATAGGTGCAAATTTTCCCTATTCCAATACCTAAAATTTTAGAATTTACTGCTTCATGTAAATAAAAAGTTGTTCCGTCTGTAAAAACTATATTTCAAAAATTTATTTCCAAAAATTTATTCTTTGTTCTGTATCGTCTACAATGACGACCGGACAAAGTAACTTTGTCGTTCGTCCATGGTCTACAACTAATTCTTGCAGATTTAAAAAATGATATGCCTTAAAGAAATGCTTTTTTTAAATAATTTGTGTACAGCCCTTTTGTTTACATCAACAGCTTGCCCAATCGCTTTTATAGACAATCTACTATTATTACTTATTAGCATCATAACTTCATTTATTTTCTCTGCTTTCAATACATGTTTAGATCTATTTCTCTTCGTATGCTCAGGCTGGACGCAACCATTTCCTCTAAAGTTATTAACAATTTTTGAAATTGTTACAGTATTTGATGTAGGCCTTGCAAGAAATGATGTTCGAAACAAGTCCGACACTTGCCTTAAACTGGGAATAAATTCAATTAAACGAATTCTCTATGTGTCATTTTAAAAAGGACACTCTAATACATTGCTGTCAAATGGATATATGTTAATCTGCCATATGATGAGTTATGATCGAAGTGGCGAAAGAAAAGAACTAAATTAAAATAATTTCAATTATACGTCAGTTAAATAACAAAAATTGGTTGCCTTAACGATTTAACAAAAATTTTGCCTAAAATTCAGGTTATTTTTATAGTGTGTCATTTTATAAGTACAATTTTTTTATCATATCATATCAAACATAATTTTGTGTAGCTTTTAGTGCTTATTTAGATTCCGTTAAGAAAAATTTAAAATTTCAAACAGTCTAAAAGTTATTAAAAAAAATTAAAATCGTGATTTGAAAAAGTCTAATTACTATGTAATGGGCTCCTGAACCATAATCGAAATTACAAAAATGAAGGATAAATACATAAAATATAAAATAATAGCTATTTAGTAAAAAAAAATTGTGTTTGTGCTCAAAATAATGTTTGACATCAGAGATATACGCAAGTATAAATATCGTGACATCTAATGTCCGGAAGGTTCCCATTGGCCACAAGTATTTCGCGCGGTAAATAAGAGACATATGCAGAGTAGAATGTAACTAAATATGATATCTTAGCACTGGTTTTTCAAACAGTTAGTCGTTTACTGATATGTACGTGATCAACACGAAATAGAAGCCCAGATAAATATATCCAAGTCAAAAGCATAAAATATTTTTAAAAAACACTAATTTCGCTCTTATAAATTACACATTGCTCAGGTTTTACGACCTAATGATCAATATTTTGTAGATGGTTCATTAATCAAACAACATAAAACGATGATTTTATTAATTGCGTTCTATGGACTGACGAATCTTACTTTTCAAATTATGGCTTATTTAATCGTCATAACGAGCATTATTGGGCACAGAAAAATCCACACGTAGTTTTTCCACGCCGAAACCAAGTTCAGTTCAGTTTTAATGTATTTTTGTGGCATACTGGGAAATCGTTTAGTTGATCCCATAATATTTTATGGAAGTTTAACAGCACAAAGGTATTTAGAAATACTTCAAACATCGCTGGAAGATTTACTTGATGATTTACCTTTGGCACAAAATGTTAGAATATGATACCAAAAAAAGCACTTCAGCACACAAAGCTAGAAATGTTGTAAATTATTTAATTCATCGTATTAACAATAGAATCATAGCAATCAACACACTCGTTTCATGGCCTGCAATATCACCAGACCCGCTTGATTTTTATTTTGGGGCATTTTAAAAATTACAGTGTATGGAAGTAATAACATTTATTATAATGTAGATGAATTACGTGAAGCATTGGTGAATACATTCAATAGTATTAATCTAAATACATTGCGAACAGTAACTGGCAGTATTGTTTAACGTTACTGATTATATTTAGCTAATAATGGCCAACATTTAGAGCATTTGTAATAATTTATTGTTTTAGTTTGAGTCGTTTGTTTAATAACTTTTAATTCAAATATACGTTGCAATACATCGTTGAAAAGAGAAAAAAACACTATTCAACTATGTAGAAATCCAATATATTTAAAATGAGGAAGTTACTATTAATATCTTGGAAACTGCCATCTTAACCGCCCTCGTAGCTCCTATAGTTTCCGAGATCCCAATGGTGGCCTCATCAATTATGGACACTCTGAATATATAAATGGTACTTAATTTTATCTTGCCAGTTTATTAATTAACATTATATTTATCTGCTTTTATATATAACATTTTAAGTGTAAGTCGTTTTTGTAAATTTTCTTTCGTATGTAGTATACTCATTTCTTCAAAATTAAATGTATAGTTGTGCTTTTTACTCTATTCAGTAACAGGACAATTTTTTGTTGGTTTTGTCTCGCTAACACATTTTTTCCGGTACTCATCTACTCCAGCGTTTAAATATCTTTTTATCTGTTGAGGAAAATACACAATATTATATTGAAAAACAAGTGCTACAATTACCTTTATTGTAATAAGAGTTCAATTTGTGTAACGAACCGCAAACGAGTTACGAAAAGAACAAATACTACAATTGGTCATTGTAACATGTGTTTTTCATATTATTTTTCTTATATCGCGTTCATTTTCTTTTAGTGGAAAATTTTATTAAAAAATAAAATTTCGAATTAGTAATACCAAGAGATTCAATAAATATTTTAAATTTATTTTATTTTGACATTTATTAGTTAGGTTAGAGTTAAATTATCTAGGTTATATTATAAAACAAAATACTTCTAATATTTAGTAAACATTAATGAAATTATTTCATTATAAGAAAAAAATGGAATGACAGATGTATGTTTGATATATTTGCAACTAAATATCACAAAAAATATCCACAAAAGTGGTAATACAAAATTGAATTTTGTGGCACTGTTTTTGAAAAAAAACCGTTGCATAAAATTTATTTTATAAATGCGATAAGCATTTTTTAATTGTGTTTTGTATTATCTATTTCGACCCCGATTAAAGTTCAATTACCGTACTTCTGATTCAATATGGATAAGTTTTTAACGAAAATACGTGTTTTCCCATTAAACATCAAAATGATTAGAAACGAAATTCCAACTGCTTATCATAATTAGGATGATTCGTTTTTGAACTAAGTGTAAATAAAACATTACCAGAGCGATATTTGTTTATCTAATATCGATGTCATAGCTCTTATAATTCTAAAAATGTCAATGGTGAACCTCGAAATCTAAACATACTGTCTACTTGTTAACGTATTCAAATTTGTGCAAATGTATCTTCTTTCTCATCGATTGTAATTATTTTCATATTTGAAACTATTTATTTTCCTCCCCTTATCCTACTTCTTTCGTTGTGTTATGTTCTTATTTTCAGACGTTTTTTAATAGATCATTTTTCATTTTTGATAAATCTCTATATATTTTGTAACAGGGTGAAGTTGTGAACACGGAGTATCCACCATGGGTGATGGGTGTGGCCATTATTATGATCACTGCTGGTGTTCTGCCCATGCCTATCGTATTCCTTCTAAGGAGATTCCAGTGCCTGAAAATTGATCTGGACATTCATCAAGGCTCTATTCGTCGCATTGATACAACTGTATCTACCAAGGAAATGATGGCTGATCAAGATGTAAGATATCAAACAAAAATCAAAATAATCCATTTAGCACTCTTTGTCGAGATAAAATTCTTACATACTAATTCCCGTCTCCTCATTGAGAATATCTTTATCTACAAATAATGAAAGATAAAAAATATATATGATTTATTTTACTTTTCGTTTATAGTATACCATTTGTATTCCCGCTTCACTTTGATGAGCGATGTTATTAGCTCACTATTGCTAACTATTTTGGTTGAAGAGATAGAATAGAGGGAGGGTTAAATGGACAAAATAGTGTTTTTTTAACAAATTTGTTGGTATAAAATTCATAACAATTGAAGATCAAATAAATGAGTTTTAACAAAAAAAATTCTCTAATATAGATTTTCTAAGCTTAACAAAGAAGTACATTATCACCATGTTACTAAAGTTAATGTTAACCAAAATATTTAAAGTTAAAATTTATATAAAACATTGGTAATTTTAATTTAACAAATAAAAGGAGGGTATTATTTTCTATATGGTGATTGATTTTTTTTTAATGTTATACTGATTATAAACTCGCTATTTGTCTTTCAATTGTTTTAAATTTTACAAATTTGGCGAATAAAATAGTACTAATTTACCTATTTAAACCTCGCTCTCTATCTTTTTTACTAAAAAAAATATGTTTGCAATGATGGGCAGTAGATACTCTATAGAAGAAAATAATATAATCTTTACAGAGATTGAGCGATTATTGCTTCAAAATTCTAATTCCCCCCATTAGAAATTTCTGGCTACGCCACTGATATTTGATGATCAAACTCGACGGTTATATATTATATGATGTACTAATAACGGAATAATTTTTTTTTTTAAATCGCAATATTTATTATAATTTTGATGTACATATTTTTAGTACCTACCAATGGTTCGATAAACACGTAAAATGCCTAGCAGCTTCTGTTCCAAACGGTATATACTAATTCAGAGATACCGGCCACGGTGTGCTGCATTTAGGTGCACACAAGTGCAATCTATGCATGTGCACCGTGGTCTCCATGGACTCAATAAATGCTAATGGCTACGGGCCACAAATATTGCACACCCAAAAAAAAAATTTAATAATTCCGAAATTTAACAAGTCCAAGCAATACAATTTAATTTTTATTAATTGTACGACTCTTTTTAACCAAAAACAGAAAAAAATTGTTGTTTTGAAACGACTTTTTTTCTATACGTGCTAATAATTTAATTATTATTTAAATTACTACAAATAGTTATTTATCTAATGTTGTATAAAGTATAAATTTACTAGTTTGATAATCAATTATAGATCATGTATAATCAGTAGGGCTGGTAAAAATAATGATTTAAATTTTTTTTAAATCAAATATTTTTGATTTAAATCAGATTTATTTATTTCAATCGGATTTGTTTGATTTTTTTTCATTATTAATAGTCCACTGTAGAGAACTCGTATAGTTTAATGTTTTGAATTTCACGTGAAGAGGTTATGCGCCGCATGAACTGGGAAATTAGTAGTGTATTCCGAAAATGAACCACATTAACCATGGTTAGTTTTTTTAGTAATCGCTTTCATTAGGGAACACGGTTTTTGAAATTTGTGGTTAGTTTTTAATAACCAAACTAACCGTGCTCGAGCGGCTGTTAGTTTGGTAACTTCACAGCTGTTGTTGACAAGTTTGAAACGTCTTTGGCGGCTTTTGCAGTGTTTGTGGATTTTTGTTTTATAAAACTATATTTTTATGATGACTGACAAATAAACATATGATACAAAATGTATTTTTATTTTTTAACCGCATATATTCATATTAGATGAATTTATTAATTGTTCTGAAGCTCATATTTATTTTTTCTTTGTATTATTTTAATATCCCTATATTTAATTTAAAGCAAGTGTCATGTAGAATACAAATTTTTTATAATATAAACTTTTTTCTATATTAAATAAATTTCACATTTCGGAACTCATCTGTCAAGTGACAACTGTCATCGTGAAAGTGTTCCGTTTTACATACAAAATGACGTCATTCTAATCGTAACCGTGGTAAAATCGAACCGTACCGTGGTTCATTTTCGGAATATACTATAGGTGTACCCAAGGACGTTGAAAGGAGGGGATATACCTTTACGATACTGTAACATTGCTTGAAGTGAGGCTTGAGCAAGAGAAAGAGACAACAATAGTTTTTCTGCACCGTGCTTAGGCAAATCTCTTCTTCTTCCAAATATTTTGAATTTTTGTGTAAGAAAAGTGGTGTTTAGGCGTTGTCAGGGGGCGTTGTCAATGGGCGCCGTGATTGTCTCCTGGTGGGAAGAGGGAGAAAGCATGGCGGCCATCTTGTTGTGACCATATTTTACACAAGAAAGATAGATACGTAAACGATAGGAGACAGATAAAAAAATGAGAATCTAATAATAATAACAAAAAATTAACATATTTTATTTATAGTCAAAAGCCCTTATATAAGGTTAATTTATTATAGGAATATCTAATTGACTCATTTTTGACAATATAATAAAGCTTTATTTTAAAATAATAAATTTTTACTGATTTTATTAACAATATTTGATGATTATCTAAGAATTTCTGATTATTAGTATGTTCATTTACATTACCAAACAAATTAATATCTCCATATCTCATTAAAACTAATACAATTGTTAGATAGAAATTTGTAAATTTCTTATTTATACATTTCCCACCATTTTCAGTTAAAACATTTCTAACTAGTAAGTTCACATTTTTACATATTGAAATAACATGATAAGACAGAAAAATTCAACCATTTCTTGATTTTTGTAATATTAAGCTATAAGTTTCGGAATCTGGTTCTTCTACTTCTAATATATCAACACATTCATTTAATAGCTTTTTTTAATTATTTTCCAACAAAGTAATATATTTAGGAAATATTGCAAAAATCGTGTAAAAGTTTTATCGAAGTCTGTTTCTTCAAAATGTTGTGAACATAATCTATTTGATTCTGTGGGAGACTAGTTTTCCCAACGAATAGCTTACTCCCATTCTTCTCTTGTCTTTGTACCTTTTGGAAATCTGAAGATAATATATTAGTAATAAGTACCTTATATTATAGTTAAATTGAATACATAGTAATATTACAAATGAAATGCTATTTTGGTGCCAGAATGATTTGTACATCCGAATGCTACACACGACGGTATAACTGTGTTAATTATAAAATAGGAAGTATAATTATTTATAAGAAACACGAGAAGTTAATTTTGTAAATATAAATCTCAATAAACACACAATAATCCATAAAAGTCTATAAAGTCACACAAATATAACCACAAAACTAACAATAAATTATTATATTATTCTGGCAAGTAAAGCATCTTCATTATTCTAAGAATAATTACAGGCAATAACAAAACAAAAACCATCTTTTTAGCCTATTTTTCTACATTGAAAACTCTGTAAAACAACAAAAAAATTCACGTAAGCACCACAAGAACTATATGACAAACACATGTTTTGGTTACAACAAGATGGCGTCCGATAAAACGTCACTTGG
Organism: Pterostichus madidus; assembly: GCA_911728475.2. Lineage (NCBI taxonomy): Eukaryota > Metazoa > Arthropoda > Insecta > Coleoptera > Carabidae > Pterostichus > Pterostichus madidus. The sequence continues at coordinate 20,011,325 of OU452305.1, read as the reverse complement.
AGGTTGGGGACGAGATGAAACATATATGCTCTCTCCTTATAACTCCTTGAAACATAACCGCGAGGTGATCATTTGTGTTTCAATCGTTGTGCTGTGTGGAATTGGACATATTTATCTCCTTACACTTATGTTTGTTGAAGTAATTGTAATTTTGATTTGTTTAAAAACATAAATTTGATATTTATTCTCAAACTTCCTTCCAGGTTTCATATTGATTATTAATAGTAAATATTGTTCAATAATTACAATTACAAATATTTATTTTAATTGATAGATTACACTAATAATAAAAGTTGATAATTTCAATTTCCTTGTAAAAATTTATAATCTTTTAGGGAGAATGATTCTGTTCTGTTCTATTTAAATTTCAAATCTCTTTACGACACATGCGCAATAGTAGGCTAAGCACGGTACAGAAAATAATACTTCTGTCTCTGTCAATCTGCCGAGCCTCACAGTCTTGATTTTAATGCCGTATCCCCTCCTTTCAACTAAAGATTCCAAGTAATGTTTGATGAACGGTTGTGATAATTGTTCAAAAACTGATCAGTCCCTAGAAATAGTAAGTAAACAACAAAGGAATAAATAACGGTTGTTTCGTCGTAGCGCTGCGTGTTCCTTCTAAACTTTAGAAATCGCAGATATGATCAAATATGTTTGTTTTTTTTTACGATGGTCACGTAATTTGACACCGTAAAATATGAGTCATCTTTATTTGAACCCATACTCGATACTCATAATTAACGAAATTAAGTATCATTTTTACCATTTTCTATCTTAAAAAATGCGTCTAACATAAATAGTCACCGAGAATTCATTTTACGTAACAAATTTGTTAATTTTAATAATAACATTTTAATTTTTGATTTAAATCAACGATTTTTTAAATTAAGTCATGTGATTTATATCACGATTTAAATCATAACAGCCTTACTGATTGTAAAATTCTCAATGACTACTTATGTTAGACTCATTTTTTAAGATAGAAAATGATAAAAATGATACTTAATTATGAGTATCGAGTGTGGGTTCAAATAAAGATGACTCATATTTTATGGTGCCAAATTACGTGACCATCGTAAAACAACATATTGTTTTTTCTTATTTTATTAACAACATATTTGGTCATATCTTCAATTTCTAAAGTTCCTCTGCTATTTACTTACAATTCTAGGGCGAGATCAGTTCCTGAACTGTTCATCAAACATTACTTGGAATCTTTAGTTTGGAAACTAGGGGTTCTATAGAAGTATTCTAATTAGTACACCTGATTCCACAGGTCATGCGGCGTATATGCTCTGAACGCGTAATTCAAAACACTAAAATATACGAGTCCTCTACAGAGGACTATTGATAATGGAAAAAATTTTAACAGCCCTTATAATCAGTGTCCGTATTAAGGTTATTTATTAGTGTTGTTTCTATTAGAGGTCAGCAAAAATATCCAATATCTGAATCCAATCTAATTTGGAATCGGATTTCGGTTCAGATCGGACTCGTATAGAATTTGATTTTAAATTCTGATAAAATAGCAGATCCAATTTTCCACCAGAGCTTTTAGGTATACATTATGGTTAAAAACATAAATTCTAGTTCCACTCTGTAGAACTAATAGCTCTATGTAAAATTTATAAGTAAGTACCTTTTCTGATAAAAAATTATTAATAGTTAGAGAGCTAGGGGCAAAATGTCTCATTTTTTTCAATGACAGAAATGTTTTTTTTTAATAGATTATGTCATGATAAATAAGAAAAAAAGAAAATTAGATTTAGAAGCGGGTGGCAAATATAGATGGCGACGATGTAAACGTAGAGCTTCTGTCACCAATGAGCAACCAGCAATAATTTCTGTCAATAATTCTTTTATCATATATTCATCGTGTACAAGTAGTAATATGTCATACGACAAAAAAATTGCCTACTTTGACCGGATTTGTCGCGCACGCGTCATCGGCCAAAACTTCTGTCTACCATTTTTACTACTTAATTATACCAAAGTCTAGCCCGTAAAAAATATGTCAACAACTACCCTTAAAATCGACGCTATCTATAGTTGCTACCCGTTCCCAAATCTAATTTTCTTTTTTCCATGTTTATTATGACATAATCTATTAAAAAAACCATTTCTGTCATTAGAAAAAATGAGGCATCATTTTGCATCGTAGCTCTCTCAACTATAAATAATGTTAGGACGAAATTTCTTGCTTTAGAATTTGACAACAAAATTTTAATTTAGTTTAATTTATATATTTTGGAATATACCATGTACGTTCCAGTGGATTATATATATATATATATATATATATATATATATATATATATATATATATATATATATATATATATATATGTAATATATGGATCTAAGGGTATATTGGATCGGATTTCGGATCGCATCCCAGATAGATTATCGAATTGGATTTCAAATCGAATATCGGATCAGATATCGGTTAGGATTTTGAATCGTTTATAAATTTATTGAAAATATCGATATCTAGTTTCTCTATCTTATGCCTACCTGCTAAGATTGCAAAATAATTTTGCAAAATTAAATTAACTAATAATTACGCATATATAATCATATGTATGTTGTACTATTGTATATACCTAACCTAATCAAATTAGCATCAATTCATTTATTACTTGAAATTTTATTTAATACATTTGTATTTATTGACATATTTTATAAAAAGAAATTGCTACTCGTCGAGTTACACAGTTAACATTACGACACTAATGGTCAGTTGAACCGCTGTATCAAAATTAAATGTCACTTAAATAAAAACAAATGAAATCGAATTGCTGGTAGCAATGTTCAATCATTCATTTGACATTAATTTTATTTTCTCTATTGTTTGACTTTACTTACGTTTAATATTTGAGGGACAGAAGTGCAAATGGCCACTATTTATTTTTTCTATTTTCTTTTGGAATTTCATATCTGATGCGTATTCGGTTGCTTGCATACTAACAATTTGAGTGGTTGTTGCTTTGGTTAGGAACAATTAACCAGTCCAGATGGCCCATGTCTAACAACAGCTACTAACACCCGCAAAAATAAATTCACTATCGGCGATTTTGAAGTGTAACGTAAGTATAATTTCTAATTTTCAATAGTAGGTACTTTAGTATTGCTTATTTGGTATATAAATATTTTATTATAAAACTATTTTTTCTACGATTCGCTTATCTAACAGAAAACAAATTTATTTACGTAATAAAATAACTCCTTTTGATTTTTGAAATACAATTAGTAAAATTAGTATATGTACTCGTATATGTATAAAGCTCGATCGTACAAAAAATTGGGTATGCATTTGTGTAAAAAGTGTCTTGTATTGCTGTTATGTTTTTGTCTAAGGATTATGGTGTAAGCTTCCTACTTAGTGACATTAATAATAATAGAGATCTCAATATACTCTTTTATTGTATATAAGTCGATGATAATGTTTGCTGTTTACTTATTTCTAATATAGATCAGATTTATGTGCTTTAACTCTTTCACACCATCGTTTCTATTTACTTTAGAACTAGAAAACAATAATACTATTCTTCTTGGATATTACTATAATTAAATAGGATACCTGCAAGATTTATTATTAAATCGTATAATAAACCTACCTGGTTTGGCCGGTATATCAACTTCAAATCTTATTACCCTATTAGCCTAGTGGCTCGAGCAATTATCGTTTCTGATAAACAATTTAATACACAAAATTTAGTTTTCAATAAAAAAAAAACCTTTTAAATAATGATTATCCGTTAAATTTTAAATTCCATTCCCAACCATTTGCATAAGATTTAGAGTATTTCTTCTTTCACTATACCTCCTAACTAACCTACAAAAAATAATTATTTGCTTACCATATCACAAACATTTGCACAGATATTTTAAACTTATAACCAACAAATTAAATTTAAAAGTAGCCTATAAATTTCTTTCCAACATGGAATACATTGTTTAGTAGGAGAAAATTTAGAATAGACATAAATAATATTAGCAACGCAGTTTACAAACTGGATTGCTCTAATTATTTAGCAACTTACGTTCATGAAATAAAACAATACATTCACAAACGTATACAATAATATAAATATAATTTTAAATTTTTTACAACACTCCCACAGTGCTATTGTCGACCATGCTCTAAATTTTAACTATCACTTGGATTTTGATAATGTTAAGATACTATACTTTGAAACCCATAAATACAAACGTCTTTTTTTTGGTAAATTGTTACATTTTGAATCCTGATGCTGTTAATAATAAAACTCGCCATTTTTCTTCTAGTATTCAATATAAAAATATTCTAATTCTTTTGTAATAAGTATTCTTGATATACTGTTCCTTTATTTCAATGTCTGTCCTTGTTTTATTTATAACTATTTGGTTGATTTGTGCTACCATCTTTATATATATATATATATATATATATATATATATATATATATATATATATATAAAAAAAAATAGTTAAGTGCGCAAATATATTGATAGATCAGCAATGTATGTCGAATCAATAGAAACAACGAGTATTACTAATATTCTAAAGTGGGAAAAGATGTGGAATTCTTTTAATACCGATATCTTAAATCGAGTTCCGATATCAATAAAATAGAAAAGCAAAGGTATCGCGTACCTATAAAGTATCGAAAAGAAAGTATCAATACTTTACTGGTATTGATAGCATCGCAATATTATTTTTTGTCTCAATGTATTGGACATATTTTTAGTATGACGTATGCGTCAGAATTTAAGTAATTCATATAATTCTGCGGTAATACATACGTAATTCGCGTATTGTAATTCGAGAGTAATTCGTGTAATTTATTTATATTTCAAGTAAAATTCAAGTAAGTCACGAGAAGGCGTACACCATAATTCATGTGTGGCTGACCCCTTGGTATTTATTTAATTATTACTTGAATTTTTCTAATATTTTTGTTCAACTTTATGCTTTATTTGTGACAAAAGCTAGAACTTTTTATGCAATGTGTTTTTTAGGAAAATTGCTTAATTATTCGTTCTCTAGTAATAACAGTTTTTACAGTTATTTATAAATAAAATTTTGTTGACAGTAGAATGAAAAATTTCTTAGAAAAGTTTTTAATGTTTTGTGTATATAAAGTACTTAAAAAAATGTGTGATTCACATTATCCTGACATCAAATATTCTGCTAGGTCAACGCTGTTTTTTGAAAAATATAGAAAATTTTATGAAATTAACTATAACAAATTTGAAAGGTTGGTGTGAACAGAAAAATTGTGCATAATTTTATTTATTTATTTATTTATTTATTACTCTGTACAACAGGAACTTAATCCCAATTACAGTACAGGAGACTTAGGTGAGATACATCCTGATCAGATAAACTGAATTCATTGTCACGAATTGGCGTTAAAAACTCAATTCCCTAACTCTGACATATAAGTTAGGTACTAGAATCTTCGTTGTCACGAAATTAACCACAAATGTCAAAATTTCGACGAGTTAGGCATAAACTGGATTGTTTGACATTTCAAAATCTATAACCTCTTAATATATTTGTTTACTTTTTAGGTCTATCTTATCCAACATAAATTAATATAGTATTCCAAATTGAGTAGCAATGAAGTTATTTCAAATTTAAGACAAAATATGAATTCAGAAATTAGTTGAAGTTTCTTCTTATAAAATATACTAGGTGAATACGTAATATGTTAGTAAATGATTTGTATACATGTTTCATTTCGACAGAAATAATAATTTATTGTTCCTTTTAGGAATACATTTACAAAAATTCACATCTGAATAAGCTAGTAAAAGAAAAAGAAACATCATTGTAAAATATCTTTTTTGCGATTTTATTCTGAACTAAGGATTCTTGTAACAGAACGAGGCTTAATTGAAGAAGTCTTTTATTCTTAGTTATAAATATATTCAGTTATCACTCGGTACGACAACTTTTCTCTTTATCGATTTATTGCTAGCTTATATTGTGTTTATTATAGAAGTACACTATAAATAACGACTTGTAAATTTGTATCCCAACAAGGAGTAAAATTTCCATATTACCCAATAACTTAAATGTTTCTAATAATAAAAGACACTATTAACACTTTACATAACAAGGAAAACGATTTTAGATTCAGTTCAACTTACTGCCATAATTCAATGGATATTTATTTCTTCAGACTATTAGAATATCTTCCTAATGATTCATTCAATGATTAAACAGCCCTATACCTTAATTAATAATTTGAAGTTTGGACGACTCTTACTATACGTTTCTATTAAACTAATATTATACTGAAATTATGAGACCGATTTTTCCAGATTTATATAGTTTCGTAAAAAATTATTGATATTTCTTGAGATAACCATGTATTTTTCTCAATAATAATAATTAAATCTTAAAATATTGTAGTTAATAATACTCAATATTACATTCATTGTTATATCACTAAATACCTGAGCACAACTAGAATAAAAGTTAAACAGAAAAAGCGTGTCCTTAAATTTTAAATATGTAAGGTGCTAGTCATGGCACTAATTATCATGTTGACACGATTTATATTATATTTAGCAATATAAAGTGCTCATAGTAATCCAATTTTATGTTTTGAATAAATATTATTATTTATGAAACAAACGCAAATTTTCTCGTGTACCAATCTGTTATGAAAGTATCTATTTCAATAATTTAATAAAAGCAATAAATTTGAATAGTTTGTTTATTCTTTTATGAAAAGATCCTCCAACTTTTGATAAAAATCACATGGTGTATTGCGAGTAGTATGCTTTTCGATTCACTTATTTATATTTATATTTAAAATCTTACAGAAATTTTATTAATTTGCTCGTCTTATATATCGAATAGTTAAAAGAACTAATAACAAAAAGATAATGCCAGTTACTTGAGGTTTTAAACGATCATGATTGAAATAAATAGTTTTCAGTTAAAATCTAAATTAAAAGACTAAAGTCCGTTTTGAAATTTTATAATTTATGAAATTGTTGTATTACACCTAAATATTTGAAAATGTGGTCAGCTTTTACTCAGTCTACAACTAATTTCTGTAGAAATAAATCTGCAAAATATTTTGCCTTAGTTTTTCGACGAACTGTCTCATATCCTATTAATGCAATCATTACAATAAATGAATAAATTGATTGTTAAAAAAGACAGATTCAATGAATATGTTGGTATAACATTTATTATTTCTTACCTAATATAAGATAGAGTTGTGCTGAGTTACATGAAAGTCTTATCATTCATTAGCAACTAACGGTTACTGAAAATTGCTAGATACGGTTGCTAAATAAACAATTCTTTAACTAAAAAGGTATTTATACTTTTTTTATAGACACCTTTAAATAGTACTTTTAACAGTTTGTTAGTATACAAATATTTGATGCTACATAAATTAAAAAATAAATTACAAATTTATATAAGGCCTTTTCCATTTGCCATTTGGATCAGATCTAACTTACATTTACTGATCCAAATGACATATTTAATTCGCTGGATTACTGCCCTGACTTTATTTGCGGTACTAGAATTACTAATTTTAATTTATTTTCAAGTAATTCACCCCAATAAATACATCAATTTGCTTAATTCAGTTCATTTCTTCATGTTGTCTAATTTATCTGAACTGATTTAAATGAACCAAGTGGCAAATGGAATACAGCTAAAGTAACGTTGAATATCACATAATATTTTGATCCCATGTATCAACAATAATGGTACATATGATAAAATTAGGAGTAGTAATAGGTAAATAATAAATATACTACTCAATTGATTTGATAACATTATCAAGCCAAAAAAAATAAAAAATTCAATTGTTTTTTGACTCTGGTGTCGTCACCACTTACCTTTTTACCATTTTGTTTCTGTTAAAAATATATATTTTATTTTTTGATCTTCTTTTCTTATTGAAAAGTTTTGCTACTTGGTTGTAAACTGGTTTATTTAAAATTAAAATATTTGTTTTTTTTTGACCTGATAATGAGACAAAACCAAAGTCTTGAAATGAAAATCAATTGAGTAGTATATTTATTTTTTACTCATTACTACTCCTAATTTTATTCTAAAAATTCCAAGCTTAATAAAACAAAATCTCCATTTTAAGGTTTTATAAAACAATGTATTTATTAGAATATTTACTTTACGCAAGTTATGCGAATATATTCCAAATTGGCTCGTCTTACATGTTCTTCAATTATCATATCTTACAGTGAAAACTATTGTAATAAATCTTCTATTCAGCAATATTTATACCAATACCGCAATAAATTAGTTGAATTCTTTTGTATATAAACTGTTTTGTTATCTACAATCAAAATACAAAATTATTGATGAAATACTGGTACAAAAATTACTGTACCTGTCTCTATTACCTATTATTTCATAATTAAAATTATTTTCTTTATTACAATATTTTTTATCATATAACCTTTTAAAAGAATACATTTTCAGGATATGTATTTTCGTACTCGCGTTAAATGACAAGAAAATGTCTATGTTCACTGCTATTTTTATTAAACAATCCATGCAACTTACAATCGTGGTTCTAGCTAATATCTATGGAGTTTAGTTAGTTATTAAACTGCAATTCGTGACAATGAAACGGGGATTTTGATCAGAATGTCTCATCCAGAGACTTACAGCTTACAGGCGAAAAAAACTGACTGTAGGCGGCAGCACCTATAGGCACAAAATGGCTACGAGTGTAGTAAACAAACCAATATTTACCCGCAATAGATATATGTACACATACTTTCGTTGCTTTTTTATATTGTTACTGGCATTTAATTTTAGTTTAATATAAACTTAAGCAATTAATAGTTTGGGGTTAGTGTTAACAATTAAGTATGGAGACAGTAGATGTGGAATTAGCAGATATTTTCTAATATATAGAAAGTATAAATAGATCGAGAAAATAAAACGAAATTGTTTACAATGCTGGCCTCATAATTTTATGTTGAATAAAACAAGCACACTACTGTGAACTTGTTGGTTTTTGCTTACAAACGAGCAATTTAAATAGACCTCCTCATAAAATTGAGATTTTGACAGAAAAAATCAATGATTGGAATATCACGTGTTCATGTAAAGTTGGTTTACGAGGAAACTGCAAACATATAACAATGGAAACTTATGTATAATATTGGTATTTGATCTGTAATTATTGCATTGGAGTACTGAACAATATTGTTTATATCTACGATACTTGTCATGTTTATAGTTGTCAGTGAGGTTATTACAACACTTAAAAAACACAGTTTATTTATTTAAATACTCAAACTAATATTATTATTGATTAAAATTCAACTATTTTGAACAATATACGGGTAATAAAGAACAAACTGTAACTCTAATAATTAGAAAACAAGCAAAACTTTAGCATAAACGCTTATAACACTTGCAATGTTTTCCTACACACTCAGTTTTCTATTCTGCCACCAGAGTCAGCTGCTTTGATTTTTTTTCGCCTATAGTAGAATCCGAACCACTCAGACACATTCGTATTTTATTGAATTTAAGTTGAAGTTAGTGAGATTTGAGCATAGGACCTCTTGCTTGCTAATTAAGAAACGCAAGTTTTAAAAAGTGGTTTTGACTTATTTTTCAGTCATCTTCCAAATTTAAACTTTCAATTATTTGAAGTAACTATTCACTGCTTTGGACAACAATTTAATTAGAAATGTGGATATTAATAAATATATAACTGTAATGCATTCCTAAAAAGATGGAGCTATAGACTTAAAAAGTCTAAAATATTTATGAAGCAAGACATTGAAAACTTTTTAAAGGAAGCAGACGATGAAACTAATTTATTGATAAAAACAGTCTTCATTGTTAATGTATTTTGGGCTTGCAGAAGGAAAGAACTAACAAATTTGAGCATCGGGAACATTGAGGATAATAATAGTAATAGAGGCTAAACATTTCCGAGGAAACTAAAGCTGTTCTTTTATCTAGAACTCGGAGATCCGTTTACCAAGGTGGATTAGTCTTTATCTTTCTGATATCTTCAGTGTTTCATGTGTCTTTGCTTTCCATAACTATTTTCTCCATTTCTTCCAGGCTGCTGTTTGCTCTTTCTTATTATCTGGTTTCATTTTTCTGATATCTACTTGATCTTTCTAACTCTTCTTAGGTCTTCCTCGTCCTCAACCGTTTTGGTTGGTTCCCACTCTGTTATTTTCCTTACACCTGCCATCTTGTGCACAAAGCATTGATAGTACGTCCTATATTTTCGTATTTCATTATTTAGTCTATTTCGTAATTCATTAACTGTCTATACTCATTTTCGTTCAATTCTTTGGTCTCATTATTGTTCTTATTATTCTTCTTTCCGCAATTTTCATTTTATAATTCTTTACTCATGAGCATCATCGTTTCCGCTGCGTATGTAACCATTGGTCTTACAAAATCCTCATCTTGGTTTTTTCTTCAGTTTCGTGTCTATGAAAGCGGTTTTTCATTATTAAATAATATTAACTATTATTAGTTCTTGTTAGATTTTTTAATTATTATTTCGAGGCAGAGACACATCTTTTATTCTTTTTCATTAGAGTACCCGCCGTTTAATTTTTTAATAATGTAATATAAGGATTATTTCTATGATTGAAAAGCAAATTTGATGGACCAAATTCAAAATTAATATCAATTACTAGTAAACCGGAAATGAGATTACTGTACATCGTTCCTCAATTAGCTTACATGTTGCTGTATAAAATAAATTGCTAAGTTGATTAAGAAGCGATATATTTGCTGGTTTTCTTAAAAATACAACATCCTGTATTTTTATAACAATACAATTAGTTGTCAAGCAATTATATTTTCGTACATAAAAATAACCGATACAAACTAGCTCTGTTATAGTATTACCCTATAAAAATAAAATTTAAATAATATGCGTTTTATTTTTTATTTGTTTACATTTTATTTTATCCTGTATTCTTTGTATGTCTGTAGTTTTATCATGGGCGCCCGCAGAAGAGGTCCATTAGGTCGATAGATCTACTCTTTGATACCTGTAGTTTAGTTTTTTTTAATCTAATTTTTAATTAAATAAGGTTAATATTTTCGATACAGTGTGGTGAATTGAATTATGAGAATATACCAAATATAATGTTATTTTACACCATTTGTAACATGTAAAATCAAATATGAAATTTTGTAAAAGTGCTTATTTATAGTGATAGTTAAGAAATATACACAAAATTACTCACAAATGCAAAACAATTTTTAATAGTTCGACAGTTCGTGCAAGCATTATTATTTTCATTATTACACAGTGTTGCTTCATTAATGAATACTTTCAAAAACTAAGTAATACTATTAAAAATAAGGCTTGAGCGAACTGTCAAACTATTGAAAATTGTTTGTAATTTTGTTTAAATTTCACTACAAATGAGCAGTTTTTTTAAGCATGATTTTAATCTGTTGAAAAAGCTGCGAGATAAAATATTATGATTGACTTAGATTAGTGGATTTTTTTCGTAGATACCTATTGAAATTGCATTCACTTATATATACTGAATAATTTGTGTTTTGTAGGAGGAGGATGATGATGAAACGGACCGACTAGGTGACTTCCATGACGACAGCGATGATGATGATGCTCCACATATATCTAGAAGTATTATGGGCAGAAGTTTTAGAATGGAAGTGTTGGATTAAACCATTATAATATAGGTGTAAAATAGACTACAGGTATAGTGAGGTTTAGACGTATAAGAAAGTTATCTTTGCTAGTTAAAATGGTCGTTGTCCGCATGATTCTACTGTAGGTATAATAGTATTTATGTCATTTCTTCTTACTTTTTCAAATAATTATTTATGCTGATGTAAAAAAAAAAAATCTTTCAAATACTTCCACTGATTCAATCGTTATGAAATATGTAAAGAGCACAAATATTTTATTCCTCGACCATTTTTGACGTAGTTGTTAACTAGATGTTGTGTATATAGTGTACAGTAAATATAGTTTCTGATAATGATATTATATTTAAGTATATATGTAATATTTATTTAGTTGTGATTTTTCGTTCATAATGTGTATTAATTGAATTTTAACTATCAATTTGACCGATATATATATATATATATATATATATATATATATATATATATATATATATATATATATATTTCAGTGACGTAACTTGGGGTATGTAGCGACTTTCAGTTTGAAGGGCCACGAAAATGGTTATATTATTGTGCTGCATATTTAATTTAGTTTGGTAATAAAACGAAAATAAGAAAACGTAAATAAAAATGAAAAAATTTGAATTATTTGTCACAATTTTCTAAACAATATTCACCTGGATATAATTCCAAAATATTATTGTTATACCTTGTAACAATGTTGCTATTGACCATTAGAATTCAACTATTCAATTATGTTTTTTGTTTTGCTTTTTTAGTAAATATAAAACTGTGGAACTATGGATATTAATTTTCTGTAAGATATATCTAAAATTAATAGTATTTGTATTTAAAATTGTAAAATCATATAAAACTTTGTTAATCGTTTAACGTCAATAATTTTGTTTCTGCTGCAATTTTTTTGTCATTACCTGAAAATACGTGTACGGATGTCATTATTGGGTCTCGGACCTTAATCTCTAGTTAAATTTGACACATTAACAAGTCAATTTAAAATTGTTTTTATTTTCACACTATTTACCGAAATCTCCATGTAGTACGTAACGCTTAAAACTTTTCGTCAATAAAAAATTTATCTATTTGATTAAAGACGAATTTATATTCTATATTTAGTCTTTTACGCTACTACTATTAGTACGTAGACCCAATAGTTACGTCACTGCGATCTATATCACTAAACACTGAGTTTATTTACATAAATTTGAAGTAACTCTAAATGCATTCAAGTGGCAGTGCTTTTATAGATTAAATTTGTAGTTCTCGACGAGGCTGTATTGCAGTGCTAATGTCGAGTATTACCTATTTCAACAACGATAAATTAGGATAAATTGTACTCGTATATTGTGAATTATAATTACTTTAAATTTAGGGCCCTAATTCATTGTCCATTAACTAATCTGACATTACTGCTACAATACAGACTCGTCCAGAAATACAAATATCGTAGATAAAAATGCTGTCGTTTGAATACATTTAGTTAGACGTCGACATATATTTTGTCTGTGCTTATAGGTATTGAAGCGACAGTGAAACATACAAATGAATAATATGCCCAGACAAAATCTTTAATGACAACATAAATACTTCCATAAAACCGTTCAATACAGTAAATGAAACCAGTTCATTAGTGGTATGGTAAAGTGAATAACCATTTTTTTTTTTTAATATAAGTTCACTCTCCTAAACAAGGTACAAAATGTGTTATATACTATTCTAATTATTTCGAACATGACACACAAAGTTACAAATAGCAATAGACCGTCATTATATTTTCACAGTAAGTTGTTGAACATTAATGTAATATATCTGGCTCTTGAAGTGTCATTGTGATAAATTATCAATACATATAGATAAAGCAAAATATAAAACTTAAACAAAAAATAATAATAATAATAATTTGAATTTACCTTTCTATATAAACTTTTATTATATTTTAAAATATTTTATCCTGAAGAATATTTATGATCGATTGTAAAAAGACATCAAATACCTAATTTTATTATGAAAATTAAAATGATATATTTACACTATTAACATAGTAAATTTTATTTTTTAAAATACAAATCCAATGTCACTCAAAAACTAGATTATAATAATTGTCAATAATCAATTAAAATTTGTATCTAAATGTTACCTATTTTATTCGTAATAAGTAATATATTACGAGAAATGCTAATGCTTGTAAGTGAATTATTTGAAACGAAAATATTTAATTGTAGTTGCAAAAATAATTGTCGACATATTGTCTTCGAATAAAATTCGAGTTAGTAATTATTTATTGTGCTGTTGAATTGTTTCTTGAAGATTTATATATTCTGTTTAAGTAATTATTAATATATAGAAATTATAGCACCGAAAATATATATGAAATTTTAGTTCAAAATAATTGTGATACGAAAGTTAAAAGAAATAGACAGTGCACACAGCTCATAATTATTATGATCTCGAGAACTATGAGTGGCATACTTTCTATTAAATTAGACAGGTACGACAAAAAAAAAACTGATTTCTGTATACTTTTTCTTTTTCGAAGATTTTCTGAAAAATTGATGTTATGATATTTTTTTTTTAATTAAAAAATGTAGATATTTATACTGTCTAACCAGTGGCGTAGTAAACTAATATATCCTGGTTCACATTTTTTTAAATATAACAAATTTATTTATTTTTAAATCGAACTAACAGTAAAAATATCAATATAATAGTTTGTTACAAATTATGTACTAACATTTTGATTAGTATAAACAAGTTTTTCGCCCATTAAAAAAAAAATCATTGAATTTATCTATTCTTGTGACAAATTTTCTACTTTTAATAAAAGACATAGCTCTACAAAGAAAATAAAACTATCCCACTAGATTATTATTTTGGCCATTCTTAGAAAATAACAAAAACTAATATATTCCAAATTTAACTAATAATATAAATTTAGCTAAGTTTTCAATATATTTTTGACACGTTTATACTTTCTAATATTTCATGTTTAATAAAAATTGGTGCAAGACTATTTACTGAATATTTTAGATTTTGTTTCTGACAGTAATAAATCTCATTATGGGATTAAATGGTTTATACCTTGATTATCACTTTGCCAAGACCATCCTGATTATATATATTTATGTAATTTCTAGAAAATTCAATCAAATATTTGGTATTTTCTTGTGTTATCAGTCAAATAGATATTTTATTTGTTAACTAATATGTCGACAATAATTATCTCATATGTGATAGTCTAGACTATATTTTTTAATGTACATCGTCTAACAATAAACAAGAATGTAAAAAGTTAAGTAAATTCAGTTCTAAAGTGTGCCAGATATTTTCTGCCAAGAAGTTCTAGGATAAAAAGAGGTGATATGAATAATTAAAACGGTGCTTAAGGAATGTTCTAGGTTCACTAACTACAAAATGATTTCATTCTGGATAATCTTTTTTTCATATTAAATTTACTTTTAAATTATTATTTAGAAATTTGTAAAATCTGATTGCACTGTTATATAAATGTAGGTAAGACACAAATTAAATAAATAAATTATTTATATCTTGCTGTCGTATTCATGCAAAAATATAATTTATATTTTATTAATTTGCAATAATCTAGCGGGATTCGTAACCATGGATATGAAAACTTCTATGTTTCACGTTAAAATAAACTCACGGTATATATATATATATATATATATATATATATATATATATATATATATATATATATATATATATATATATATATATATATATTTCAATCACATGGAGACCGTAGCCCAGTTGTGTTAAAATATTTGATCGAAATTCAAAGATCCAAGGTTCAAATCCTAGCGAAGTAGGTAATGTGAACTTGTTTTCATTTGCGTTGTTTCTGTCCAGAATGAAAATAAATTACTATAAAATTATTGTAGGTGTATTAAACGCAACTGCTCAGAAAAATTTATATTAATTTGTAGAACTTTAAGAAGTTTAATTCTGAATAAGTAGTATTGTAGTTCTATTATTAGTATAATGTAGATTAAAATATTTTACTAAGTACTTTAGTTTAAAAATGGTTATATAATGTATTATAAAGTTATAAATAATATATTTAAAGAGAATATTGTAAACATAAAGCGATATAAACAGTATTATATGGCATTTATAATCGCAAGGAAGAGTTTGAAATTATCTTTTGATGAAAACAATGACAATATCTAGATATTTGAGTTAATCGTATTTAATATAAATTAAAAATAGTCCTGTTAGAAAATCAATGTTTAGACTATGTTTTTCTTTAATTTTATTGGTAATTATAATTTAGAGAACTGTATATAAATATGATAATTCCAAGACTACTTGGATGACGACTTATTACATCATTGTTTTACTGATACATTACAAATCAGGCTAAATATCGACAAGATTTAACAAACAATAATTTTTGTAATATTATTCTTTAACAAAAATGGTATACATTTTTTGTACAAATTACATAATTAAATGTAATATTCACATAAATATATATATTTTTTTAATAAAGATGATAAATTTAACATAATATAACTTTTTATTATGCAATTCTAAATTAACTAGTTATTTTTTATGCGTTCAAATTTTATCGTTATTATAGTTATTATGGTAAAATTAAAACAATGAATTAGTTAATCTTTATAAATTATTCACGAATTATCTGTGAATAGATTTTTTCAAGGATCAATATTAAATTCAACATAAATATAGTCATTTGATGCCTGACGTCATGTTATATGCAGTTCTCAAAATCGCCAATGTAATTATTAACTGTTTTTCTTTCATTTTGCTTTACTCCGAATATTGACTTATCAGTACTTACTTGAATTTTATTGTGCTGTAAGATTCTAACATTTATTAATTGAAAGAAAATTGCTAATATTTTCTTATGTCTATTGTAAATAGTTTCAAGATATTTTAAAAATAGTTTTATGCTGAAATGATATAATATTTTTTTTTGGATAAAATACAGACTGAAGAATATTTAAAATATACAGCGTGTTCAATTTAGTTGTGCCACCATTACTATCTCGAGAACTATAAGAACTACAGTGTCGGTTAAATTAGCAAAGAAATACCATTTTCTAAGTGTATTACAGAACTATTAACAAACAAAAATTCGACCAGTGATTCTCAAAACACAAGGTGCAACTTTCTTATTTTAAATGGGAACCTATTTTTTTATTTGCTTATTTGACAAAAATTCATATTGAATTGATATAAATTAAATTAAAATCGCATAGGAATCAGCATGCTATGACAGAAATGAAAAATCATAATATTTTTGTTTGTTTTATTATATATTTTTGGTGAGTTATTTGTTCATATTTGTTTATATTGTTTTAATTTTTATACCTAGACCTGAAGATGGTTACATCCGTAACCGAAAGGTTGTCAACTATTCTTCAATAAAATTGACTACAAGTTAAGCCTAGGTCCTTTAATTTCAATCCTCTTTTATAGTCGTTGAATTCAGAAAAAATACTACATCGAAAAAACAAAAAAATATAGATTTCCATTTAACATAAGAAAGTTGAACCCCGTACTACTAGACAAAAAATAATTTTGTTAATTATTTAGACTTACAAAATGTTATTTATTTTGCTAATATAACCAACCTTGTGTATTTTCCAGTTCTCGAGATAGCAATGGTGACGCAACTAAATGGAACAACCTGTATAATTCTTGATTAAATTTGGAAAATTATTTATTTATAACATGCATTATTAGTTCTGCGTTAAGACATTCGAATCCGAAATTCCCAAGTTGGAATCCCACTCATGCCAAGTATGTATGTATTACCACACTACGGTTTGGTGAGTCCAGAACTTGTACTGTAATTGGGATCAAGTTCCTGTTGTACAGAGTACCACAAATAAATAAATAAATAAACATATTTCTATTAAAAGTCAATGTTCGGTGTAAATGTTTCAATCTCTGAATTGTTTCACAGTTTAAAGACGTTTAATTGTTTTTCTAATAATGTGAAAATCAAAAACGTATTATAAAACCTGAAATTATATGAAAGTATCTTGTAAAATAACTGTTATCGTAGACCATTACAAGTATTACAAGGAATTTGTAAGTAGTCAATTATTAAATTTTATTGCACAAAATTGATTCCTACTTTAGTTCCTTTTCTATATTAAGAGCATACTTAACTAACGCATAAATAATTTACATATTATTTAATTGTGTTCTCATAATAAATATGCTTGTACAAATAATGCTTTTATAAATTTATTTATTTATTTAGTAACGAAGTATCGTCGGAACAAGCCTAAATAGAACAAAGTCCCTCGTTTTACAACCAATTCCTCTCTTCGTAATAACGCGTGCGCCCGGTCCTATATCATTCAAGTCTTCCCATAAATTTCACATATATATATATATATATATATATATATATATTTATTTATTTATTTATCTGTCAAAATAAATGACATAATAAATTAAGAAATTATTTTGATAGATTAAACGTCAAACATTTGTTTAATTTTGTTTCAATTCCATCGATATCGATAGTTTTGAGGCTATTTTCGTTATTTTCAGATCTAATTTGTACTGTTACGAAACATGAGTAGAAGAACAAGCGCGGCTCTAGACCACTTCAAAGCCACCCGCCATAACGCTAGTCAAATTCGCGCGTTCAAAGTTTCAATACTGATAAAAGATAAGAGAGTATGTACCTTTGACCTTTTGAGATATAAATACTTTTTGATAATGACTGTTGCCAATTTAATTTCTTGTGTGGTGAATGCAGACATTGGCATGGCGACTGTCGCGGCCGAGGCTGAGGCTGACGTTACGAACACACATACACAAACTATTGCACACATACACACACTATTATACACTTTATATTTATATAAATGTTATTTCAATATGATTGAGACATGGCTATGGAATTTATTTTTCAATTTATATCGAAACAGTAAGCAATGTGCTGCATTACTGCATTATTTTAAACTAAGTTGTGATGGACATTTTTCACCAATGCAGTGTATGAAAGAAGATGAAATAAAAATTCTTCCATTAATATTGTTTGAAAAAGTTGGAGGAGAACTGTATGGCAAATATTACCAAGTCCAGTGAAAAATAATTTAAAGTTAAAAAAGTATGAATCTTGCTTGAAGCATCCTGACAACAGAGTAATAGTAGCTGATTATCCATACGATTGTCTTTTAGTGAGCAATTGAAAACTTTGTTATAACGAACGAAAAGAAAAATTTTAATATTCCTATGTTTATTCGTTTGCAAACATATAAGAAGTGGCCAAATAAGTATGTAAATGCTAAGGGTTTGGCAAAAGGTGGTTTTATATGTTTAAATTTGAATTTTGTGATGTTGAAATTGGATATTTTAAAGAAGGCGACATAAGAACATAAATATTTATCACGTAACTGTTTATTGGTTCATCAAAAAAATGTTGGTAATATCCCGATATAGTAAATGGAGCTGATGGAACTACAAAATTTTCAAACCAGTGATACTAAAAGACTATTATGAGCTCAAATTCCAATATTCTATCAACACACATAACTAATAAAATATCCTATATTTAAGCAACAAAAAAAATTCTTAATTTTTTTTTTTTTACATTTGTTTCCCGCTTAAATATGTGAAATTTTATTAGTCATGTTATGTTTAGGTAATTAATGGTACCAAAAAGTAAATTATGAGCTATCAAAATAAATTTATAAAATTAAATAGGTACATGGATTTTTTATTATACCTTATTCATTGTTTACAATATTTTTTACATTATTTGTAAATAGTTTGTAAGAAGATTATATTGTATAATCTTATCATATATAATTAAACAATAAGCAATAGTTTTATATGGAATATTTACATTTGTTGTAAAGTTTAACTTCAAATCAACTGAACCATCTTTTAAAGATACGTTTTGATTTGATGTATAAATAACAATGAAGGACAATTATTTTTTAATTCTTCTGGCGAAAAGACAGGTTCACTTTGTTATTATAGTAAAACATTAAAAAAATTGTAGCCATAAAATACAGTATTGACTATTGGTTATTTGAAAAATTTAAATTTAAATTATCATAAGGATATGTTTGTGAATTTAATTTAGCTTTAAAATTAGTAATATGACAATGATCAAATCGGCTCATATTTTTTGTTTTTATATTTCTACGATCAGTTTGAAATCCAAAAATTATAAATCAAAGCTTTTCTAATTGTGATGCAGTTAGGTAGCACAGGATATTCACGTAATTCCCAACTGAGAAAAGGTATGTTCAGTGTAATATTATTTTCGAGATTTATTGCTAATTTAAAATTTTCAAGTTCAGCCATGAGGAACTCGCCATTCAACCTTTGTAAGGTGCACTTTTACTGTTTCAGTTTCTGAAGTAGTTACAACAGCATTACATCTGAACTACTACGTAAAAGAACTAAATCTTGACGTAAATTCTGTATAATTTTTTTGGTAATCTTCAGCAAAATATAAAACCATTCGAAGTTGTATACACACACTTAATTTTCCATGTTCATCCAATATTTCATCAAGTGTGTCTGATGTTGATGACCATCCACCAATTTTTAATTTTAAACTTTCATTAATTGAGTATGACATATATCCTTTTATTGTTGTTGTTATTCCAGGATTATGCATTCGATCAACTTCAACATCACCCATTTCGTAACTATTTTCAGCAAAAAATAGAATATGCCATTATTAATAAATTTAATAATTTCTTGTTTTTTATTATTATTATTTGCTAATAATTTGCCTTCAATACAAATTATTCTATCCCATGGTAATGTAAACAAATCTTGCCATTGTATTGATATTTTAATTTCATCATTATTATCCAATAAATTAGAAGCATACGGTTGACATGTGTGTCTTTCAGAACTTTGTAGTGATTCATTAAATACAACACGTTGATTTACATTTAAAATATGTTCATACATTTTATTTTTTAATGCAGTATCAATTAACAATACTAGAACACTTAAATTGTATCGATTTACTTTTAATATTTATATAACTGTAAATTTATTGTTTTTTTTTTCTTTGATGGTAAGTCAGCCGTTTTCTTTTTTTACGTTAAAAGTTTTAAACCTAAAGATTTGAAAAATGGTTTATTTTTAGTTGTTAACAGACCAACAGTTTGCTGTACTAATATTTGTTTTGGTATTTATTTTAATTTAATGTTTTTTTTCTTTTTGTTCTTGTTGTTTTAGTTGTTGACTAGCGGTCTCCTTTTGATCCACGATTTTATGTGTGGATTGATCAATTATTTTTTAGTAACAGGTATATAGATAACATTTGTAGGGCTTTCTACAATTTTATAACCAGGTGGAACGTTAGGAATAAACTCGTGAATTATATATACTTCTTTAGTATTATTGTACGAACCTGACACTAGGTTACAATCAACACGATTGCATTTACTTTAATTATATTCACAGGATTTTGGGACATATGATTTACACTAGCTGGGGTATACATTCTTATTAAAGCCTAACAATTTTCTAATAGTATTAAGCCTTGTAAAATCTATATTTTGTTACCACGCATTTAATATTTTAATGTATTATTATTAGCATTTATTGATATTGCCGGTTTTGTTAAATTTGTCTCTTTAATATATTTTTTTTAAATTTTATTTATATCTTCAATGTCACATGATCCTTCAAGAATATTAACTTCATTAGCACCATAATAAAATTTATTATTTGTTTTATCGATGTTTGGTATAAAATTATATGTTTAGAAATTTGTAAACTCCGTTACATAGTAACTAATTGAATTAATTTGTCAAGAATTATGTTAAATTCAGATTCATATCCATTAAAGGTAAATGTGTACGACATGATAGTTTTTAATATACTAAGTATTTTTTGTTTATAAATTATTATTATACAAAAAATATAAACACAAATGATCACAGTTAACACTATTATATGACTGAAAATTATTATAATTATATTTAATTTGAGCACCGCTACTAAAATATGCAATTAATTCTTTTGGTGGTTTAAAATCGCTAAAACTATCAAAATATATTACTTGCGCACCATTTTTGTAATATGCTACCCAGTGAGTATCAGGTTTATTTAAATTATCTAAATTTATTATACCACATTCTTTAAAATTAGAATATTTTGGTAAATTATGTCGCACAAAAATACCTTTAGAGTTTATAATTTTAAAAAGATTTACATATTTTAATAAATCTACATTAGTAAGAGCACATTTAGGTAGCTTTATTGGAAGTTTTTTGGTGGTTTAAAGTATAATCCCAATCCTTTTTTGTATGATTTAAGGTATAAACCTTTTCCCTCTATTGCAAAAGCTTACTATGACGTTGGCTTTCTTTTAGTTGTTCATTTACAGCTTTTACGTCATTTACAGCTTTTGCAACACCTGCAGCATCACCAGTTAATGCACCTATAACACTTATTCGCGCAATGAGTGGAATCAACGATATAATTCCACCAGTTTTAATGGAAGGAATATGTATTATTCTAAACAATTAATTTTTTTTATTTTTTATTTTATTTTAAATATTTTTTGTGCAACTTTAACAGTTTTATTTATATTATTTTTATTTTTATCTATATTTAGTTTTTTTAATGTTAAACGTGTTTGTTTGATAGCTTTATTAAATTTAATAATATTATTTTTTTAACTTTTTTTATTTTTTCTTTTATACCTTTTTGATTTTAAACCTACACCTGATTTTACTGTTACATTCATAGTTGTAGAAGCGGCTAAAGCAGCAAGCCTTTTTTTTAAAGATGTATTATTTGAAAGAAATTGATTGGTTGCTTTATTAACTAATATTTTATCTGTTGTATGATGATATTTTAATTTTCTACTTTTAGAGTATGCTATATCGTGTTCTTTGCACGCTTCATGTAATCCGTTTACACCTTTATCCTCTCTTAAAATTCTTTTATTTAATTTACTACCCGGACCACAAAAATTATATCCAGTTAAGTGCAATTCTACTGGAAGTTTATTGATAGCAGTGTTTAAAATACGACTAGCACTGCTAGATTATATATGTTTCAAAGTTTTGTAAAATACAGATATCAGCAAAGATACCAGTACAGATAGCTGTTTTTACCAATATGAACTTAAACAAACAATTAAAACAAAATTATTAAAACAAGACGAAATATTAAAGAAAATCTTAAAGCTTTAAAAACTGGCGAATTGTAACAAGAAATTGAATTAGAAAAAACATACATACCAGTAACAAAAAAATTAAAAGAAACCAATGAAAATTTAATAAATATTGATTCAAGTAAACATAATTTATTTAGAAAAAATTAAAATAATAAATTTGAAAAAGAAAATAGTATTTCAGAATTAGAAGCTAGTCTTTCTGATATTGAAAAGGATTATTATAATGATAATAATGATGATGGTGATGATGATGATAAAAAAATATTCCAGCATATCCAAATATTCAGAACAATCAGTAAGTGAATATATTGATCAATTTGATCCTCTTCTTAAAACATTTATTGAACAAATGCTTCATAATTCAAAATAATTGGATAATATGTATGGTGTAAATTATTTAGAAACAAATGAAGGTAGAAAATTTAGGAAATAAAGAAATACAATTTATTTTTAAAAATATTGTAATTGATAATCAAATTTTTCCTGGAACAAAGGGTTCATATAAATTGGTATTTAAAATAAATCCTATTAGAAATTACTCTGAAAAGGATAAAAAAGAAAATACAAAATTTTTAAATCTAACTAATGCTGCTCGTCGTCAAAATAATTCAATGCAGAAACTTAATAGAAATACGTACTTCTTTTAAATATACAAAAATTATTAAACCATTATTATTATTAAAAGACATTATTCGGAAAGTTCATATCTTAGACCATCTTTTTCCGCTAAAACAGAAACAATATATATGTATATATATATATATATATATATATATATATATATATTTAGAAAAAAACAGGGTTTTGGTTTTGAAAAAAAATTTAATAATAAGCTGTACCAATATGTTCATTGGAATGAAGCAAATGGAATAGTTGATAGATTACAACTTTTAATTGCATCTACAATGGCTGGTAATAATAGTCACGACAATGAAATTACTTCTTTAATTGAAGAATTAAAAGAAGCTATAATTGTTGCTTAAAACAGTATTATGTATAGTTGACTTCAATAAGTTTAGACGTAATGCCGATTTAGCAAATTTGGACATCAAACATCTCACTCACATAATGTAAATCATTGTCAATGTGATGATAATGAAAATGAATACAATAATTTTAAAGGATATTCAGAAAATAAACTTAATAATCACATTAAAAAATTTGTAGCAACTATACAAAAAGCAAACGAAATAATAGTGGAAGTAAAAAATAATTTAAAAGATATAAAACGTGACATTGAAATCATATATGAAGAATTAAACATTCATGCAACATCACAATAAGACAAGTTATACAATTATGAACAACAATGGTGTATATTAAACAAAAATTGTAAATGAACTTCATAAACCAGCACGAAGGCGTACAATAATAAAAGGATTAGATGAAGCAGATTTTGTTTGAAATGATATCGCACGCAAAAGTAAATAAAAATTATAAGTACATACTTGTTGTAACAGATATATTTTCAAAAAATGTATGGATAGTACCAATCAAAAATAAAACTAGAATAAATGTAAGAAACGCAATGAAAAAATATTTATTACTGATAAAAGAATTTTAAAACATTTGCAAAGTGATGTTGGAACTGACTTTTTTAATAATAGTTTTAAACAATTAATAAAAAAATATAAAATGAATCATTATACAACATATAGTGCTAAAAAGCATCTATTGTCGAACGTGTAAATCGTACATTAAAATTATTAATGTGGAAAGAGTTTAGTGCTCAAGGATCATATAAATGGTTGGAATTATTACCAAAAATAACAACATTTTATAGCAATAAAATTTATAGTATAATTCGCATGAAACAAATTAATGTTAACAAAAGTAATGAAAAGCATTTATATAACAGTATATAATACTATTAAAATACTTCAAAATATACAATAAAAATTTAAAATATAAAATTGCTGACAACGTGAGAATTAGTACTTATCGTAGTGTTTTTGCTAAGGGATACACACAAAACAGCTCTAATAAAATATTTACTATTAAGCAAATGATGAATTAGGTAATTTAATTAAAGTTACGTTTTGTAAACAAGAATTACAAAAGGTAAAATATTCCGATATTTACCTAATATTATGGGGTTACTAGCTTAGTGGTATGAAGTCGGCCTGCGGATCCTGAGAACCCTGGTTCGATTCCCACAGGCGGCAAACAATTTTCATAATTTCAAAAACTACCCCTGTGGTTCCTCCACCCCTAACATCTTTGGGGGCCGTGATTTGGCTACTGGTAACCGCACTTCACGCGTAAAATATATCACTTATCAAGATCTGCTTCGGCAGAGTGCCACACCAAGTAATGGATAGAAGGCGTGATGATATATTCATTTATTTTTAGAAAAAATATTAAAAAAACAACAATAATAATGTAATGGTAAAATGGTTAGGATTTGATAACAGTTATAACAGCTGGATAAGCAAAAAAAAGTGTTGTGTAATTTTACTATAAATTGAATAAATTAGTAAATAAATTTTTAGTTTTTTTTTTATTCAAAAGCATCACATCATAATGAATACATTTGCAGTTATTGCAGATTTTTAAGGTTTTTATATTGAAGAAACAAATCAGTTTATATGCAAAGAATATGCATTTTACAATTTAAATAATTGTGTTGAAAATTTCGATCCCAATGAACAACAACCTTTAACGAGTACAATCCCTGTACCCATAAAGAAACCTAAATTCAAAATTATATAAAAATAAATAAATAAATATATCATCACGCCTTTTACCCAGTAATGGGTGTGGCACTCTGCCGAAGCAGACCTCGGTAAGTGATATATTTATGCGCGTGAAGTGCGGTTACCAGCCGTCAAATCACGCCCCCCAAAGAAAATTTAAAGAACCTTTTTCATATTCTTTATTATCAGAAAATAGTGAAAAGAATATGGAATTAACAGTAAAAAATGAACACAAATTAGAATGAAATAGTGGTGATATTCAATACAAAGTTATACAAAATTTAAATGATATTTCTGAAGTGGATGTAGTGTACGTTTTTGGATCAACAAATGCAGATTGGCTACAAAGTGTAATAAATAAAAAATTATAAATTTTGAAACATATAACTGTCCACCATTGTCCACATTGTATTAAGAATTGGAACATAATTACTGTAATTTACACATTAAAAATTGTGCAGTACGAAATGTGAAAACATTAGCTTAATGGTTCAAATCACGATTTAATGCATTTAACGCATTTACAAAATTTTATGAAAACGGATTATTGAAAAATATGAAATAATTAGAAATAGTTGTTTTGCCTTTAGAATTTGTAATTGTTACGCAAGAAATGAAATTGATTTATGTGATGCAAATTTCCCAATGAGTGGAAAAACAATTAAATTTTTCGACAATGTTGGCAACATTATAACATTTCATGGGAAAGTCAAGCATCGCTAAAAAAGGATTGTGTTAAATGTAATGAATTTTTTATGTAATGTTATGAAGTAAATAAATAAAAGCTTAAAAAAGTACATAAACAACATATTTTTATTTATATAACAAAATACAATTAATAATAATAATTTTAGTTTAACATATTATCAAAAAATTATAATATTTTTTGCGTTTCATATCTTCAGCTTGATCATTTTCTGCTTTAATAAATATAGTACAAACTGCTTGACCTTTAAATCCTTTTGATGTAGAATATAAACTTTGTAATTTTGCATCTTTTATCATTTCTTCCAAAGATTCATCGCTAGTAGAATTGTAACGACTTCCTTAAAAAAGCCAAATGTTTCCAATTCCACCTTGATTTTAACTTTCTTATACACAGTATAAGGAAGTATTGGAATCGTGAAAAAAATCGTTGGCGAGATTTTTGCGGAAATACGTGTTTTGAGGTCCACTGAATCCGTTTTGATCATTTTCTCAATGATGTCTCTGTGTGTGTGTATGTGTGTGTACGCGCGTGCGTGTGTGTGTATGTTGTGTATGTTGTGTGTGTTCGAGTGTGCAATATCTCATGAACGTGATAAGATTTGTTAACGAAATTATAATTATAAGTTTCATGAAAATACGTAGAGCTGAGTTGATTTTGAGTAAAATTGAAAAACCGGAAGAGGAAGTTCACAGGACACACAGAACAATTAATTTCATTTATTTCAAAAATGGAATCAGTTACGAAAACAGGTTTCAAATAAAAGATGTTAGCAAAAATATTTGGAACATAAAATGTTATTTGCAATTTTCCTGTATATGTGTCTTATTTTGAGAAAAATTAATTTTTTGTATTTAATAATATATTTCAATAATCATAGTAGCAATAGAAACAAAAATTTTAGATTATAGTCCGCGTGTAATTAATGAAAAATTTTGCATATTTTTATGATCGAAGAATGCACACGTTGCTATACATGACCGTAAGCCGAAATTTTTCAAACCTGTCAATCACTTTTGACATTTTGCATGAAACTTTTTATAGAATTATTGCAATTTCTAGACAAATTGGCGAAATTTTATAATTTGATTAAGGTATTAAAGGATTGCGGATATATGTTTTGAACGGTTTTCAATTGATTTCATGTTTATATAATAGTTTTTGAAAACAGAACGTCTATTTGATAAGTCCATGGATAAGAAACATTATTGTAATAATAATAGATTTGTTCTAGTTACCTTAGACTTAATATATAACTTGTTTTCCGTTTCTATGTATTACTTGTCAATATCAATCATATACATAATTGTAATACTTATGTAATAATTTATGTTAAATAAACCCTACATTACCGGGCATACTTTATTCCAATTTATTTAACATGATTCTAACGAAATAAAAAAAATTGAAATTTTACGATGGGAAATTATTTTAAACTTACAGTGTTCAGAATCATGCCGTCTTTGGTGTCATGTGAAAGGGCTTTAGAAGAATTTTCAGATGAAATACTGAAAAAGTGAAATTTTACGATCCTCAATTGTTTCAAACTTAAAGTATTCCGAATCATACCCTGTTTAATGTCATTTGAAAGGGCTTTAGAAGAACTTTGAGATGGAATTAAAAAACATTAAAATTGAAATTTTACGATGGGAAATTATTTTAAACTTACAGTGTTCAGAGTCTTTGGTGTCATGTGAAAGGGCTTTAGAAGAATTTTCAGATGAAATCCTGAAAAAGTGAAATTTTACGATCCTCAATTGTTTCAAACTTAAAGTATTCCGAATCATACCCTGTTTAATGTCATTTGAAAGGGCTTTAGAAGAACTTTGAGATGGAATTAAAAAACATTGAAATTTTACTCTCGCCAACAGTTTCGACTAAAAAAGTATTCCGAATCATATCGTGTTAGATATCATATGAAAGGGTTTTAGAAGAGGTGTCGTGCAGAATATTTATTTTTCCGATCGGAAATTGTATTAGTTAAAATGCATTAAAACTTATCGTGTGTAGTCTCAAATAAAATGTTTTTTTGAAGGACTCACGTACAGAATTGTAATTTTTTTTGGTCGTCAATTATTTTAATGATAGAGCTTCGAAACACATAGTATTTGGTGTCAATTAAAAGCTCTTTAGATGAACAGACGGATAAAAATGAAAAGATTTATCGTAAATAATTCAATTAAATTTTACTTCAGTGTCCGTAGAGCCTAGCGAGAAGGCCTGGCGAAGCCAGGTCGACCGCTAGTCCACTATACTAATCAGGCTAATTCACTAAGAATTCCTCCATCTAGCAACCATACATTATGATCACCTACAGCCTAAACGGTTTGTGCGATTGTTGTGATTTCTAAGATTTAAAGAACGTTTGGTACTAGTGCCTTTTGGGTATTTCAGATTTTTCGAAAGTATAGTCCGCGTGAAATTAATGAAAAACTTTGCAAATTTTCAATGAGCGAAGCATTCACGCGTTGCTATGCATTTGAAATTTGACCGCAAGCCGAAGTTTTTCAAACCTGTCAATCACTTTTAACATTTTGTATGAAACATTTTTATATAAATATTACAAAACGTCAGTTTGACAAATAGTTTGTTAAAGTTTATATTCAAAAGGTCTTTAGATGAACAGACGTACAGAAATGAAAAATTTTAGATTGTAAATAATTCAATTAAATCTTACTTCAGTGTCCGCGCAGCCTAGCGAGAAGGCCTGCCGAAGCCAGGCCGACCGCTAGTCTACATATACTATGACCTAATTCACTATAGATCTGGGCGCAAACCAAACATTATGATCGCCTGCAGCCTAAACGGTTTGAACGATTGTTGTGTTTTTTTTTTTTAGGATTTAAAGAATGTTTGGGACCAGTTCCTTTTGTGTATTTCAGATTTTTCGAAAGTATAGTCCGCGTGTAATTAATGAATAACTTTCCATATTTCCATAGATCGAAGCATACACGCGTTGCTATGCATGACCGTCAGTCGCAATTTTCTAATTTGATTGATGTATTAGAGGATTGAGTATATATGTTTTGAACGGTTTTCAATTGATTTCATGTTCATATAAATTTTTTAAGGCAAAACTTCAATTTGACAAATAGTTTGTTAAGGTATATAGTAAAACCAAGCAAAATTTGTCCATGGTAATAATATACAGTAAAACCAAAAAAGAACAAAATGACGTCCGAAGCTATCACGCTTGTCGTTACAAAAAAAAAGGTTTAGACAAATATTTAAGTTTTAGGACAAGTTATATAGATTTCAGCAACAGAAGACTGAAGAAATGTGTTTTAAAATATTAAAAATTATTTCAAGACAATTTAAAAGTGTTCTTACATTAAAATGTCAAATTGACAAAAGGTTTGTGAAATATAATGTAAAACCTAATAAAATTTTTCTTCGAAAATAATATTATGCAGTAAAACCAAGCAAAATTACAGTCATAGTGTGCATATGTGGTATTCCCAGAGAAAAAAGAAGTATTAAACCTTGCAATACACTGACTTTGACAGTAAGAGTCATTTTAAGAAATAGTTTATTTTATGAAATACTGTAAGTAAATGATGCACGTAGATAATCCTCTATATTCTGTAACTGTATCATTATTTTTTAATGATCGATAAGTTAATAATACGAGTAACTTTATTATTATTTATATTTATTATTATTATTATTATTATTTATTTATTTTTGTTATATTACAGATGAGCATAATTTTGGTATGTTGACACCAGAAAAATTTCTCCTGACATTTTTGTGTTATATGCATTTTTTTTTTACTAATATACGTAGCTGTTCTTATGAAAATAATATAATGACAGCTCACTAACATTTCCGTAAAAATGTGGTTAAAAATAATATTTTTTATACTGGCAGTTTTGTACGAGAGCAAAATGCATAAAAGTAAAATAGAAGTAACAGAGCTAATGATTTTGATCACACAATGCCGAAATGGTGATAATCTGCAGATTAATCATAAAAAATCTGGGTTTTCATTAAGTTATCAATCATAATCCAAGACGTTTTTATTCTATTTTATCGAAATAATTAAATAACTTATCATATTTAGTCAAGTATTTGATTATAAATTTTGAATTATTTTGCTTTCTATGTCACTTTAGTATTTTCCTGCCCTCTAATTGGGTTTACCTGTCGGGCAGTGTATGTTTAAATAAATAAATAAATAAATAAATTAACAGATAATGATCGAGTTACAGAATAGAATGATAAAAATGTCATAAAATTATTAAAATCGTAGTTTACAATGAATCAAAATAAATGGTCACATTCAGCTGCCAACTGTCAAAAGTCGTACAGTTTCTATATAGTGCTTTGCAAAATATCATTGAATTATTGAATAACTGTTAGTAATTTTGTGTTGTGTATGTGTCCTGAATATCTTGTATAATTCTTTGCCTATTCGGATAACCCCAAAGGCCCGTAAGCTTCAGTGACAGATTTTAGGACAATTTTTGTTTAAAATCATTAAATTCAATTTACAAGAATTAGAGTTATTTAAATACTAATGCAGCATTTACCAGATTGGAAGTAAATAATGTTTTCACAGAGGTAAGAAAATTGGTTTAATTATTGCTGAATATATTGTTTCAATTGATTTAGGGCCGGTTTTTCAATCTCTGATTAAAACCTCCGTTGAGTTAATCATGATTAATTTAATCAGTAGTGTAACCATGGTTAATTTTTCATTTGGGTTTTTCAAATCAGAAAGTCTGATTAATAAAATTAAATTTAATCATGGTTAGTTAAGTTTAGGAATTTTTCACTACAAGGGTGGTATTAAAAAGTGGTGCTGACGGAACTGATGGGAGTATCATACCATTTTAATTTGAAAAAAAACATTACAATTAAGTAGGCCTGCAATCTTTATTTGATTGTTTAACTGTCAATTTGACAAATAATATTCAAGATGAGTGCAAAAAGAGTGCGTGGTGTTAATTTTTCTCATGAAAAAAGTGAAAAACTAATAAATATAATTAAAAAATATGAAAACATTATTGAATGCAATTTCTTTAAAAGAAAAAGAAAAAACTTGGGAGAAAATTTTAATGCATTTTAATGCAACTGTAGGAGAAAAATTAAGAAGTTTAAATAAAATTAAAATATGACAATTTAAAGCGACAAGTAAAGAAAAAAATTAGTAAACATAAATTAGAACAACTCACTGGAGGAGAGGAGTACCTAATATTTCCCCATTGACTCCCACGGAAGAAAATTTAGATTCTATGATTTTATATATCAAATACTTTTCTGTAGAATGTTGAATTTTATCTTTGATAATTTTGTAAACGAAGTTCACTCTTTTCTTTGTTAGACGGAATCTATCAAAAAATCTTTATCGTCCCATTTAAGAAATTGGTTCGGCCTTTCTCTTATATTATATTCTCTTTTCGTTTTTTTTTATATTGCTCTTTTGGAAAGTTTAGAAATAAGGAAAGCGATTAATTCTAAGAAATATATTGTAAATGACCAATTAGATGTCTGTAACTCACCCCTACTCAACATAAGTAAACTTATATAAAATGTCTTCTCGCTTGTACACCACTGTATCTGATGATGACTGCAAAGTCGAAACGATCGTAGTATATTTAATAAATATTATATTTGTGGACAAATCAAGTGTTTTTATTTCTAATTTTATTAAATATAAAATCTTCAACTGATAAACTTCGTTAAGAAACATCTAGGTACTTCTATCAGATTTCAAGAGTTAATCTGGATCATAAACTTACAAAAAATCTGCAAAATTCGACATGAATATATTGAATCATTAATATAAATATATCATAACGCCTTTTAACCTTTACTGGGTGTGGCACTCTACCGAAGCAGATCTCGATAAGTGACATATTTATGCGCGTAAAGTACGGTTACCGGCTGTCATGTCACGGCCCCCAAAGATGCTAGTGGTGGGGGAGCCACAGGGGTAATTTTAAATTGGTGAATAATTCAATTATGAATTATGGTTTAAGAAAAATACAGATTTGAAAGAATTTAAAGAATTTGGTACAGAGGTTTATATTCATGTACCAAGAGAAAGACGGCATAAATGCGTTGTAAAGGGAAGAAAGGGTATTTTCGTTTGATATGAAGATAATATTAAAGGATACAAAATATATTTTAAAAACGAAAATAAAGAACATTACGCACGAAATGTTGTATTTATCCCTAAAAATCAGAAATACAACTGCATGAAAACGTAAAACGAAGAAAAAGAGAAAGAGTTAAATATCGAAGAAAAAGAAAAAATCTAATATTGAGAGAAAAGAACATCCGACATCAAAAACAAGAGAAATTTAAGAAATCAAGAAAATCAAGTTTACATTACTAATATCAGAGATGTAGAAGCAAAAGAACCCATTACGTATAAAGAAGCAATGAAAAGTGATGAAAGCGAAATATGGAAGAAAGCAATACAAGCAGAGTTAGACGCCTTGGAGGAAAATGACATTTGTAAAATTGTACAGAGACCTGAAAAATGTGATGAAATTAACAGCAAATGGGTGTTTATAATTATGAAAGATAAAGAAGGTACACCATCAAGTTATATAACTCGTTTGATAGCTAGAGGATTTCAACAGATGGATAATGTTGATTTATTGAAAATTTACTCTCGAGTTGCAAAATTGGCAACCCTTAGAATCATTTTAGCTGTGGTAAATCAATTGAAAATGCACTACATGTTAACATGTAGTGCATTTTTAGACGGAGAAATTAAAGATATTTTTCTGAGTATTCCAGAAGGAGTTTCATAAGAACCTGGGAGAGTATGTAAATTAAATAGAGCTTTATATGGTTTGAAAAAGTCACCAAATTATTGAAATATATAATTCAATTAGTTTATGGAGAAAGAAGAATTTAACCGTTTAAAAAATGATTATCGTCTCTATACAAAATTTAACAAATCTGACAGGTTATTCGTTTTAATTTATGTGGATGATCTGTTGTTTTTGGAACAAATGATCAACAAATTGAAGAATTGAAAAAGGAAATGTTCAAAATATTTAAAATTAAAGATTTCGCAAAAGTTTCACATTACATTGGCATAAATATTAGTCAAGATATGGAAAACATACATACATACATACATAAATACATGTGGGCGCGGCCTACGCCTATGATGACGGAGCAGAGCGAAGAGAAGAGAGAGGGAACGAGAACGGAACCGTTGGCGAACCGTTGGCTACAAGCAGTTGATGAGAGAGACGAGTCGAGTGTAGACGTGTAGACGTATGGACGTATAGAGCAGTGGACGAGAAACATGAGTGGAGTGTAAAGGTATAGACGATAGCTTGTGAATTTACTTGTTTGTTGTGACATAATATTGTTTATATAACTTTTATAATAATTAATATATTTGTTTATACTATTATTACATAACTCTTATCTGCAGACTCTCTTTAACTATACAACCTACATTTTGGGGGCTCAACCGGGATAAAACCAAGATAAAACCGTGATAAAACCGAGATAAAACAGATAAAACCGAGATAAAACAGATAAAACTGATAAAAGTGATAAACAACATAAATTGCGTGAATCCATAAGTGTTGTGTTGCGTTTAGAAAAGTGTCTTGTGGTCGCAGACGTAGTTTTTCGCTGCGCAGAACTGTACTTTAACGGCTTCAACGGTCTGCCGCGCGGTCGGAACGAAGTAAACAACTTCCAGTGGCGTGCGGAACTTTTTTAGCATTTTCGTTTAACAAGAGAAATGGCTTCTTTAGGCAAAATTGAAGCAATAAATAATAACATAACAAACAGTAAAGTGAAACCGTTGAAACTGTTGCAAACAATTATATTCGGTGACGATATATCACGTTTAAATAGAAATAAATTGCGAGAGTTCAGAGGATTTTAATTATGAAATAGGCTCAACAGACTATACCGTGAAATTAAACATGATAAAAAGTATCGGTACGGCTAACTTAACATCGTTGTGTTATATTTTAAATTTGAACTGAACCGAGAGTGTTGATGAGGCTGCAACGCGTGTTTTGAATTTTCTGTGCAACTTGGAAGTCCCTGAAGACGAAGAAGACGATGGAGAAGAAGATGATAATGAGGGAGAAGAAGACGACCAAGAAGACAATAATAATAATAATTTATTGGTGCTAAGTATACATGAAAGTATTTACACAGGTCACTCAAACAAAGATAATATAAACAAAATCAGTTAACATTAGGTTCTTTTATTTTCAATAGGAATTCGGATGTTGTAAATGGCGCTTCACTCTTTAGGAAATATTTTAATTTATTTTTAAATTCTTTATAATTTAAATCACGTATATTATGGGGTAAACTATTGTAAAGATGTATGCCGTAATGGTTAAAACTATATTTGGACTTGTTTAATCGCAAGAAAGGTAGATGTAAATCTGCTTTACTGCGGGTATTATACGAATGCATAGTATTTCTGTGCGTATAATTATTTAATTCATTTTTAACATGTAGTATACAATGGAGAATATAAATGCTGGGAAACGTGAGTAATCCTAGCTTAGAAAATAAAGGTTTAGTATCAGCACGATAGGAACTGTTACTCATTATTCTCACACAGCGCCTCTGCAAACTGAAAATTCTGTGCGCGGCAGCGGAATGACCCCACACCAGAATACCATACGACATAACACTTTCAAATAGAGCGTGATAGGCAGATTTGAGTGTTATGTCAGAAACAGTGCCACGTAAGTTTTTGAGGAGAAATACAACTGACGCAAGTTTTTTAGCGATATGACCGCAGTGCCCCTGCCAGGACAAATTTGGATCCAGGATTAATCCCAACAATAATAGTACTAGGATTTTGTAGTTCAGGAAAACGACGTGTAGTAAAAATCATTTCTTGAGTTTTACACTCATTCATGCACAGTTTGTTCGCCCAGAACCAATTACATAAACTTTCTTTAGTTTTACTAGCGCTGCCAATAACATTTTTCAGTTCATGATCTGAGTTTATAGCTGTGGTGTCATCAGCAAATGTTATTATATGACAGTTACTAAAGTGGAGGGAAATGTCATTGACATAGATAATAAACAGTAGAGGTCCAAGGACTGAACCCTGCAAAATGCCATTTTTAATTCGTACAAGTTCAGATTTTTCGTTATTTACATCAACATACTGATAGCGATCCGATAAATATGATTTCAAGAAAGTAATAGTATTGCTGTTGATGTTGTATGATACTAGTTTATTGATTAACAGTTCATGTGATACGCAGTCGAACGCTTTGGTGAGGTCGCATAGAAAGACATTTGTAATTGAGCCATTTTCATTACAATTTACTATATAATTAATTAGATCTAGAAGTGCTAATACTGTAGATTTGCCCGATCTGAAGCCAAATTGACAGTTGCTCAGTAGGTTATTAGTTTCAAAGTAGTGCGACATTTGTTTAGTTATTGCAATCTCCAAGATTTTCCCAAAAAGAGGGATTATTGAAATTGGTCTAAAATTGTTGACGTCAGTGTGATCGCCCTTTTTAAAGATTGGAATTACTCTAGATAATTTCAAGACTTCAGGGAAGGTATTTTCACGTATGGCCCTATTAAATAATTTAGTTAATGGGATTATAATAATATCTAAAACAGATTTTAATAGTTTGCTGTTAAGACCGTAGCAATCCACACTATTACTAACGCTTAAATTGCTTATAATATGTCTTACTTCATTAAAACTAACCTCAGTTAGCTGAAAATGAAAACGAGCAGTTGCATACCTGTTACTCAATTCCTTTAGAGGATCTAGATTTGGTTTTGGCATTTTGGAGATGAGGTCATCAGCCACGCTTGTAAAGAAGTTATTGAAATCGGTAGGTGAGATTTCAATTTGTTTTTCGGGAGTTTTACGTTTAGTATTAATCACGTTCCACATCGCTTTCGTTTTGGATGTGCTGTTACTTATAAAATTATCATTTTCTAATCGTTTAGCCTTTATAATCTCCATCCTGTACTTACATTTCAGTGATTTGATATGATTTCCTAGATTTAGATGTGGGAAGTTAGAATTCAGGTCTGAAAAAAATTTAATATTGTTACGCATTTCATGAAGTGTAGCATTAAACCATTTAATGTGATTTGAGTTTTTTGGAGTACATTTAAGAGGAAAAGCGGCATTTACAGCATTTACAAAATTACAGATTAGTTTTTCGAAGCTATGATTCAGTGGCTCTGACGAATCAGCAAAATTCCAATCGCTAGATTCAATAAAGTTAAAGAATGCATGCAACCCGATTGTAGTGATAGGTCTCACGACGACTGTACAGAAAATGGGAAAATAGAAGAAGACAAATGGTCGACGAGTACGAAGAGAAAAATAATGACACAAGCCGAACAGAGAAGCGCATGGGAAAAGGATGAAGCAGATCAAGGCAGAGTATGAAAACGAGGAGGAGGTAGCACAGTTAAACCAGCTGAACTGTGTACAGGTATTGCCAATGTAAATTTAAAATCCGATACCTTCGCATTGTCTTTTCGAGATGTGGAGGGCTCCATTAGGACTTTCACTGGAAAAGATGGTTACCCAATACGGAAATGGATAACTGATTTTGAAGAGATTGCATACCTATTAAGTTGGAACGAATTTCAAAACTTAATCTTTGCAAAAAAGTCTTTGTCAGACTTGGCAAAATTGGCAGTGCAAGCAGAACGAGGAGTGACGTCATGGGAACTCCTAAAAAAACTGCTTCTTCGAGACTTTGACACAAAGATGAATAGTGCAGAGGTGCACCGGATGCTTGTGCATAGAAAAGAGAAAAAAGAAGAGTCATTACAAGAATATGTGTTGATAATGAGAGAGATAGCAAATCGAGGAGAGATTGAAGAAGAAGTAGTTATACAATACATAGTTGATGGTACCATTGATGACGTAAATAATAAAGCTATGCTATACGGTATGGCGACTTTTGAGCAACTCAAAGAAAAGATTAAAGTCTACAACTTAATTACATCAAAAACCATGAATGAACCTGGATTGAGAGAAAGGAAAAGAAGTTTAACAAACACACGGAGCAAAGAAAGACTTCAACTCAAGAGAGAGAAGATGTACTTTGTTAGAACTGTGGAGAAAAAGGACATATGTATAAACTCTGTCCCGCTAAAGATAAAGGAATAAAGTGCTTTTCATGTAAAGATTTTGGTTATAAATCTACTGATTGCACTAAAGCCAAATCTAGGGTGTCTGCCATAACATCCTCAAGAAGCACGGCGACAAGATCTATCGATTTAAATGACAAAACATTTATAGCATTACTAGATACTGGTATCGATGTTAATTTGATCCGATTAAAAGACTTTCTTACATGTCAACAGCCGTTAGAAGATGCATGTACTGAATTATATGGCACCGGAGACCAAAAGTTGAAAACTCTAGGTGTTTTTCAAGCCACAATAGGAGTCATAAAGACATCTGTCATTATTGGATACGATATATTGAAGCAAGCCAAGGTAAAAGTCGATCAGAACGGTATAACCGTGGTAAGAGAAGAATCACCGTCTAGAGCGACACGGGAGAACGAAGAGGAGCAGAAGATAATCGAGAGTGATGAAATAGCAAAAATTATGAGTATTGAAGTCTGTCATTCAGATTATGATTTAAGCCACATCGAGAATAAGGAAGTAGCAGAAAAAATTAGAGAATTATGTAGAACGTATGATCCGATAAAGAATAAAACAAAGATTGCTCCTCTAAAAACCAAGATTATTCTAAAAGATGATACTCCGGTACATCAAAAGCCGAGAAGACTATCCCAGTCAGAGAAAAATGAAGTAGACTAACAAATTAAGCAGTGGTTATATGCGGGGATCATCCGATCAACTTATTCTGAATATGCCAGTCCTATCGTTCTAGTAAAAAAGAAAAATGGAGAGACTCGCATATGCCAAGACTTTCGAAAATTAAATCAGAAAATTGTACAAGAGAGATACTCCATATCCAATATAGAGGACCAGTTGGATAGTTTGCAAGGAACTAAAATATTTACCACAATTGATCTGCGTAACGGATTTTTCCACTTACCTTTGGAAGAAGAAAGCTGTAAATACACCGCATTCGTAACACTATGAATTTTTAAGAACCCCATTTGGTCTGAGTATACCGCCATCATCCTTTCAAATATTTGTTAACTACAGTTTTAATGATTTAATCCAAAATGGTATTATATTAATAGTAATGGATGACATCGTAATTCTGGCCAAATATGAGAAAGAAGCGTTGGAGAGATTGCAGGCAGTACTAAAACGGACGGAAGAGTACGGTTTAGAAATACAGTGGCGTAAATGTAAATTTTTATGTACTGAAATTGAATATTTGGGGCACCGAATAACATAAGGTAAGATCCAACCAAGCAAATCAAAAACTGAAGCAGTACTAAGATTTCCTGAACCTCAGACAACGAAACAGGTACAATCATTTTTGGGACTAACCGGCTATTTCCGGAATTTTATAAAAAATTACGCGAAGATAACAAAACCTCTTAGTGACTTGCTAAGAAAAGATGTCAAATTTATTTTCGAGGAAGAGCAGAAGAGATCATTTGAAGAATTGAAAAGAGCGTTAACGACTGAACCAATGTTAGGAATTTATACACCAGATGCCGAAACAGAACTTCACATTGACGCATCAAAAGATGGATTTGGTGCAATCATTTTGCAAAAAGATGAACAAGGAATGATGCATCCCATTCATTACTTCAGTAAAAAAACATCTCCTGCCGAATCCAATTATTGTAGCTATGAACTCGAAGTCCTAGCTATAATTTACGCTCTTAAGAGATTTAGACATTATTTATTAGGAATTCCATTCAAAATCGTGACGGATTGTGCAGCATTCACACAAAAAATGACTAAGAAAGAATTAGCAGTGCGAGTAGCTAGATGGGCTTTATTGTTGGAAGAGTTTAATTACAGTATAGAACATTGAGCAGTTGAGAGAATGAAACATACAGACGCATTTTCACGAAATACTGTGTTAACGTTAACTGAAAACAAGAGTGCTCAGGCAAAAGATGAAAAACTTCATACTATATTAAAACTGTTGAATGAAGGTCATTATTATCAAGACTATTTATTGAAGAGTAATATTTTATACAAGAACTATGATGGAAAAGAATTGTTGGTGGAGCCAACAAAAAATGAAAGGGGAATTGATTAGAAGAACACATGAGGAAAATGTTCATTTTAAGGCAAGGAAGGTCGAAGATGTAATATTAAGAGAATTTTGGATACCAAATCTTAGAGAAAAGATAAAAATTGTGTTGAAACCCGAGACGAATTAAGAAGAAATGCGAAAAATGAAATTGCAAAGGTACAAGAAGAGAATCGAAACACGTTTAATAAAAAGAGAAAGGAAGCAAACATTTACTCAGTCGGCGATATAGCAGCGATAAAGTGAACCCAGTTTACTAATTTAAGCAAGCTTAAGACTCATTTTCTAGGTCCGTACAAGGTGGTGAAAGTTGGAACGACCGCTACGACGTCGAGAGAATCACAGCTGGAGAAGGTCCCAAGAAAACCTCAACCATGGTCGAATACATGAAACCGTGGGCAAGCTCCAGTTACAACAGCGAATCCGACACGGATTCGACGGTACGTGGCCAAACTGTGGGCGCGGACTACGCCAATGGTGACGGAGCAGAGCGCGGAGAAGAGAGAGGGAACGAGAACGGAACCGTTAGCGAACCGTTGGCGACAAGCAGTTGATGAGAGAGACGAATCGAGTGTAGACGTGTAGACGTATGGACGTATAGAGCAGTGAACGAGAAAGACGAGTGGAGTGTAGACGTAAAGACGATAGCTTGTGAATTTACTTATTTGTTGTGACATAATATTGTTTATTTAAGTTTTATAATAATTAATGTATTTGTTTATACTATTATACAACATAACTCTTATCTGCAGACTCTCTTTAACTATAAAACCTACATACATATCTTCACGCTATATCCCAACAAATGAGGTAGCACGAACCCTAAAATCACTCGTAAAACATTCACTAATTACTTTCATCAAACAATCAGCTCTCGTCAAACATTATCATCCAAACACATCACCCTCACCTAAACCACATTCATAGATCACTCCATATAAACTCAATCATTTATTACACTAGAAATCATTTATCAAAATCAAACCTTAAATCACATCATTCTCATTCACTTATCATTCATCCTCTTTCCTCGACGTACATAACATATGCATAAAACATCCCAAATTACTCACGCTCGCCCCTAACAACGATTCTAAAACGAACCTAACAACGAATCTATAAAGATAAAAGATAAAAGCGATAGCCTGCACTTGTATATGAAAAAAAAGTCCAGACAATGCAGTAACTGAAAATGAAACAAAAAGATAAGATTAATAAATATAAATAAAAAGGCTTCAAGATCCAATATAAAACGTTTTTTATTAGAGGACGTTTCGAATGTATAAACACATTCATCATCAGCTCTATAAATGAATAAAATAAGTAACAATATTATAGTAATATAATAAATGATAATTACCAAAAAATTAAGAGTAAAAAGTAAAAACAGAATATAAAATATTTATCAAATATAAAAATTAAAATTGTCATAAAACAAAAAACTAAATTTCAAAATGGTGTCAAAATAAAACATAAAAAGCAATACAAAAAAATGTTACTTGATTATACATTAGCAAAATTTTTAATAAAATTACGAGCATATTTTAATTTATTATATGCATCTGTCTGATAATTTATATTTCTTTCACGATTCGTATTGATATGTAAAGATTCGTGGAGAAGCCTATGGTCCTTTCTTTTAATATTGTCAACAATCATTGTTTCTTTAAAATAGACAATGTGCCCAGTTTCTTGGTGATGTCGAATGAGGACACTATGGTCTGGATTTAAAAGCTTGCAATGGTACCGGTGCTGGTAAATTCTCGTGTGAACTGGTTGAGATGTTTCACCAATATAAAAACGATTGCATGTTCCACATTTTACTTTATAAATTAAATCATGGCAATTAAATTTATCCAATTTGTCCTTCATGTTAGTAAATAAATTATTAATGTTATTATTGATACAAGTTACACTTTTTGCCTCCTTAGATTGAATGTTGACAGTATTAGTGTCATAATTTGAAAGTTTATAGTAGATAATGATGATAGTTGTAGATAAATTTAATGTTAAGCTATTGTTGTTACACCAATAATCGACTTTTTTTATTAGTGATACCGTATTGTTTTTTAAAGTGGAAAAATTTTCTTCCAATTCATTCAACTTATTGCGAATACCCTGTATGTTTTAAAAGTAAATTGTGTATTCTTGATTTTGCATTAATTGCTACTTCTGATTTTCTATCTCCGCCGGTCTAATTTTTGAACGATAGTTGGAACTCCACGAATAAATTTAATTGTTTTATTTGTGTCACCTTGTTCCAGGAGTTGCAATTTGACTTCTTTCATTTTCTGCCGTTGTAGGAGGGGATTGTCAGCACTAACAGATACTTTTAAGCGTTTAAATAAGTATTTATTTTTTAGAACACATATAGCATGAGACCTATTTTGAAACGAAATTTTGAGCGGTCTAGGTTTATTATATTTTCCAAGCCGAGAGATACAATAATTTTTAAATTCGACAGTGGGTATGTTTTTCAAAACATTAATTACTTGGGCGAGATCCCATTTTTCACAGGCCTTGGTATGCACGTTCGGTGTATGTGCTAATGCTTGATTGCAGTCTTGAATATTGTAAATAATAATATTATTCATACGATTTATCCTATCACAAATTTCAATATGCATATCATCAATAGAAACAGTATTATCAGATGATACATTTACCGAAACATCCGTGATTTTAGTTTCAAGTTTTTCTAATCTCTGTTCTACCTTATTAATTTTTCTTTGTAAAAGTGATTTTCTTCGAATAATTTCTCAAGTTTCAAATTTATGTTATTTACACAAGCTTTTAAGTCACCTTGACTATTTATAATTGAGTCTAATTTGCTATTCATGTCGATATTACAAATATTTTGGGGCGTTGGAAGTAGATTAACGCATTCTGGACGTGTCCAATTATTAATTGTTTTATTTTGCCTCATTTTATGATATTCATCTAATTTTATTTGTCCGCATTGTAAATGAAATACACCTTTACAAGATCCCGCGCAGAACAGAAGATCAGTGTAGCGATCAATTGGTTCGTTGCAAATTCGGCAGCCTGACATGTTGAAGATTAATTTGAATAGTTGTACTTACTTTGCTGAGACAAGTTACTTGCCGTTAGAAACAGAAATTTATAAAAATGACTTATTTTGCTTCTGAACTGGATTGAATATCTGCTTATCCAGTGAACCTCAAACGTTATTGTTTTGATTTTTTGATGAGAGTAGGCTGAACACTTTACACTTCACTTCGTAGCATTACCGTGCTTTTAAAAACTACTGTGCATTAACAAATAAAAATTAAACGCTGCGCAATCTAACCACATGTACTCTTGTAATCTTGTTTACTATATTTTATATTACTATAATATTGTTACTTATTTTATTTATTTATAGAGCTGATGATGAATGTGTTATACCTACATTCGAAACGTCCTCTAATAAAAAACGTTTTATATTAGAACTTGAAGCCTTTTTATTTATATTTATTAATTTTATGATTTTGATCCTAAACTTATATATTTTGAAAAAGATAAGAAAGGAAGGGAGTGTCGCCCTGCGCTTGTTATTGAAAATGAATTCCACACAATTGCAGTTAAACACTCTACGTAAGAACTGAAAACGAATTGAAAGATAAGAAAGGAAGGGAGTGTCGCTCTACGATTGTTTTTGAAAGTGAATTCCACACAATTGCAGTTAAACACTCAATGTAAGATCAAAAAAACTAATAAAAAAGATAAGAAACGAAGGGAGTGTCGTCCCTGCGCTTGTTTTTGAAAGTGAATTTCACACAATTGCAGGTAAACACTCTAATGAAATTAATAAACAACAAAACTAAAATCAAAAATACTGCACTTTTCTTAAATCATCAGATTCATTCCGCAATTAATCTTCGCAAAACGTTCCTATATGGAAAACGGAGTAACAAAAATGAATCGAACAACTTATTTAAAAAATATGTTGTCAAAATTTGGGATGGCAGATTATAAACCGACATTGACACCTTTAGATCCAAGTTTTAAGTCAGATTGGTTAGTAGGACCAGAAAATTAAACAACACATAATGAAGAACTCGAAGCTCACTGCAGAAAACTAATTGGCTATAATACTGACAGGATTTCTTGATGCTGATTGAGCAGGCGACTCGAATGAAACTCAACGTCTGGTTTCATATACAAAATTATTAATTCATCGGTATCCTGGACTTCACGCAAGCAAAGTACTGTAGACTTATTGTCCAGTGAAGCAGAGTACGAAGCATTGAGCATAGCAATTAGCGAAGCATGTTGGTTACGTCAAATTGTAATTGATCTTCAAGTTTATGAGGAAACCAAGCTTGTCATCATCTTCGGAGACAATCAGTCAGCTATAGAAGTAGTTAAGGACCCAGAGAATCACAAAAGACTCAAACATATCGATATT
The DNA here is from genome assembly GCA_911728475.2 of Pterostichus madidus. Classification (NCBI taxonomy): domain Eukaryota; kingdom Metazoa; phylum Arthropoda; class Insecta; order Coleoptera; family Carabidae; genus Pterostichus; species Pterostichus madidus. The sequence goes on along the minus strand of OU452305.1, from coordinate 19,967,527 downwards.
CGTTATCATTTCAGTAGAGAAAAGGTTAACGAAGGAATTATTGATGTCCAGTACTGTGACGAAGCGTACTCGGCACATAAGAAGCACCCCACCCTCAAGGAGTGAGTGTGTCTTATATTTTTACGTGGCGGCACCTGCCTTGCAGCTCTATCCGCCACGGCCCCCATGGGCTCGGGATTGAGATACACCCAATCAGCGCGGCATCTGAGCGTACACCAAGTATACGACCGATGCCTACCAGAACGCTTTGGAGTGCAAGCCCCTCAGCCTCTCTGGTGGGAGGGGACCTATCCAATCCCTACTGACTATGCAGGCCAGTACGCGAGCAAATCAACGCTGCTCACCCGTCGATGCTGTCGCCAACATCTAGCCTGCGTAGGCTTTCAACCACTGCCAGCACGATGTTCCAACCCACGACTGGCAAGGGTTTCCCCTGGGGCCGCCAGTCCCCGTGCTACCAGATAACCTCTGGTTAGGTGCCGGTAGGTTTCTTGCACCCTTAGCACCGGCAAGCGGGCATCGAGGACGCGGGTTCGCTATACCCGAAGAATCCACCCGTCCTACTCTCGCAACGGCGATTGTAGTCGGGGCTTCATCACCCTCTGCGTGGCTGGAGAGCGTGAGACCGCCACGGCTCAAACAGCCCGACACCAAGGTGCCTGACTGCTCGCCTGCGCTGCTGGAGACGTGGGATTGCCACACCCAGAGTTCCCCCAAGTTAGGTCCGCATAGAGCGCGTTCCCTCCTTGAGGGTCCTTACTCCTGCGTAGCTGAAGGTACGTGGGGTTGCCAAGCCCAAAAGTTCTTCCCAAGTCAGGTCCGCAAAGAGTGCGTTCCCTCCCTGAGAGTCCCTTCCCCTGCGTGGCTGGAGCCGTGGAGTTGCCGACTCCAAAGTTCACCCTAGGTTGAGTCCGCCCAGCACGTCCTCTCCCCAAGGATCCCTTCTCCTGCGGTAGCTCGGGAACGTGAGATCGCCGCATCTCAAACAGCTCGGAAACCCCAGCGGCCACACACAGCGCCCGACGGAGATTTCTTACTGCTCCCTGCGCAGCTGGAGACGTGGGATTTCCACACCCAGAGTTCTTCCTGAGTTGGGTACGCAAAGAGTGCCACCCCCTCAAGGTTCCCTCCCCCTGCGTAGTTCAGAGGATGTGAGTGCGCCACCACTCAACAGCGTGTCAAGTCTCCGCCCGCACTAGACACAGACAGGACACGCTGCCCCTGCATTCGCGGTCTTGTGCCGCTTCCCACTCATTCCTCCCATTCACCAATTCACCAATTCACCGCGTTAAAACCGCGTCAAAACGCCATTCTCTCCTTCGTCCGTCACCGCTCATCAATTCACCAATTCACCTATGCGTCCCTCAGTATCCCGCCGCCGCAGCCCGCCGCCCAAAGGCCTCGCGCGAATTAAATTCAGTCTTTACTTGAATTTAATAAAAAAAGATTTTATTTTTCTGTTTTACAAATATTACAGATTGTTACAAGTGACAAGAACGAATGATATGATGATACAGAGTACTGATACATGTTTTTACTATCTTATATAAACTATCTTAGGTATTCATATTACAGCGGAAAGTTACAGTAGTTTCTGCTGACATCTCAAAATCTCAGAGTAAGAATGATGAAATAGGAGATACAGCCGTACATAATTCCTCCCCATCAAGATTTCATCATGATTACTACAATGGGTTTCTTTCAACTTCTTTATTAATTTTATTACTATTTTTACATATTTTCATACAACATTGATACTTAATAATTAACTTAACTATAAATATACTTATTATTAATATTATTACAGCATAAATTATAAACAGTGGTTATTATCCATAAAATCCAAAGTTTTGAAGACTTTTGGTTTTTCAAAAGTATTATTATATTTTTGTATCTTTAATAAATTTAGTTCACTAGTTAAATTTAATTTATTATCTTTAATAACCAAATCTTTAAACTCTATTTCTTTATATTCTTGATTAATTATTTTAAATATGTTTTGATTAATTTTACAATCTTCACTTAATTCTATTTTAAATATTCCAATAATATTTTCTTGAATATTCTTATTCTTACAATTAATTTTTAATTTTTGTTTCTCTGGACTAATAATAATTAAACTATTAGTATTAGAGATCCTTTCAAAGCTATTTGGTGTTTTTAATATGTGATATTTACATTCATCAATCCTTTGGTTTGAAATTAATTCAGTGAGACATTTATTTAAAGTAAAATATTGTGACGTACATAAATACATATTACTACTAATACAGCTATCAATAAGGAAATAGTCATTATTTTGAGTAAAGTAGAGGGTTTGGGCTTCATTTATTATTATTAGGTTATTATTTAGGTTTGTGGGTATAGGTGTTATTTGAAATAAGGGATATGTTTCTTTACTGAATATTGGGATTGTAATTATTATGTGTAATGTTTGTTCGTTTAACTGACAGTGTGTTTCTATCTACTCATTATATTTGAAAACGTCTTCTTCTATTTGTTGTAGATTAATTTTTGATATTATTGTAGTATCGAGTTTATGTAATGAACAGAAAGTTAGCGTATTTTCCAATTGTTTCACCAAATTGTTTAAATTTGAGATTAATAATGTTAGTTGATTAAATTTTTGATTAATGTGTATCATCTGTTGCCAATCTGAATTTTTATTTAAAGTTTCTTTTATTAAAGAGATTTCTTTATTTAGTATATTTTCATTATAGTCTATTTTTTCTAATTGTCTATTAAAATGGCTAGTTACATTCTTTAAATAGTAATAATTTTTATTATTATTCTCATTTAATATTCTTTCATTATTCTTAATTTTTTCAAAAAGTTCCATATATCTTTCATTATCGCTTTCGTCAAGATTGCCGGATATTGCTTTTATTACGCCTCCTAAGGCGTTAATTAGTCCTCTTTTATTGCGTTTATTAGGGAATATCTTTCGTATTTGATCTTCTAGATCGTCAAAGTTAAATTTTAAGATATTTATTTGGGTTTTAAATACTTCTTTATATTGTATGGTGTTTTCTATAATTGTTGTTTTTGCAATTTCTAATTTATTAAATTCAGATAATAAGTTCGTAACATTATAATTAAAATATATTAATTTTTCATTTATTTTAATTTTGCTTTTTCCTAGTTCTACTAAGTGTATCCCATTATTCTCGGTAATATTCTGCAGTTGTCCATGAACGGACCTGGAACAATAGTTTATTTTATTGTTTTATTTTATCTATTCTTACATTTTTAAATCCTTGCATGTCTTGATATTTTATTTTTCCTAACAGAGGATTATAGTTTTCGACAGTAACCTTTTTAAAGAGTGGTTTCTTAAATTTACCAATTCTACGGGTATCTTCTTTAATAAAAACTTCCTTTTTGATTTCTAAGGGATTATCGTTTTTTTTATTTCTTTTTAATTTTTCCTGTGAAATAATAATAATTTGTTGCAATTCATTTTGTTCTGAAATATATTTTTGAATTATTTCTTCTTTAGCCCAAGGTATGATTTTAAAAGGTTTGTCATTGTTTTTTCCATATAATATTTCGTTTGGGGATAATTTAGTTATACTGTGTTTCGTGTTGTTATATGCTAGAACGGCTATTTCAATTTTTTGGAATAAGTTCTTTTTCTTAAATATTTCGTTTTGGTTTATTAGTCTTAGATGTTCAATAATAGTGGAGTGTACTCTTTCAATACTATTACTTTTGGGGTTGTTTATGCATATTATATGACTCTTAATTTTATGTATTTTGAATAATTCTTTTAATAGATTATTTTTAAATTCAGAACCTGCGTCTGTGATTATTTTATCAGGTATATGATAAGTCTGAAAGTAATTTATTAAATGATTTAAAATGTTCTTTGCAGTTTTTCGGGTAAATAGAATATTTGTAACATTTTTGAGAATTGGTCATAAATTGTTAAAAATTGTTTTTGGTCTAATGTTAGTACATCTAAATTTATAGTCTGGAATGGTTTTTCTGGTGTTGGGGTTAAGTTGTCGATAGCTGGAATTGGTTTTCTATTATATTTATTTAGCTTGCACAACTCGCATCTATTTATAAATTCTGTTATATCTTTAATCATCTTAGGCCAGAAATATAATTCCTTTAATGCGTTGATTGTAGCCACTATTCCCCGATGATTAGTAATACCATTATGATATTCACTTATTATTCCTAACTGTTCTTCTTCATTTTCAATGTCTTTTACTAATGAATTACAGGCAATTAATTTAATAGTGTCTATATTAAATTTTTCTTTAATAATTTTTGAAGTTTCAAAATCTAAATTCTTTGTTTCAAATATAATTAAATATCTAATTTTTGGAGCTACATAATCTTTTAAGAATTTAAATATGTCCTCTTGATAAGTTTGGTTATTGAAATTGCAAATGAATCTTTGTTTTTGATTTCTAAATAATTTTATTACTTCAATTGTTGTTTCAAGTTCATGTAGTTTAAATATAATCTGATTATTTCCTATATTTAATCTGTCATTAGTATAGCGAATTCCATTTACCGGACTAGACTGGTCAGAGTGAATTGTGTCATGATCACTTATTGATTCTGAGACGTGATTATTTTCTTTTAATTTATAAATTATTAGTTGTATGTTTGTATCTATAAATATTTTTTCTAATTTTTCTTTTATTTTTGCCCACTCCATTCGATCTAATCCGCAGCCTAAAAGGGGTAAATTTATTTCATCTATTTCGTTCAGAATTAAGTAATCTCGCATCTCTTTTAAGGGTTTGTCAAAATTTTTTAATTTCGGTAGTTCATTATGTTGTTCTTTAGTTATTAAATGAATTATTGTTTTATTGCCGCTTTTTTGAATAATTATGTCTTTGTTATGAATAGTTTGAGTTTTACAGAAATTTCTACTATTGAATTTTTCATTTATTTGTTCTGCCAGGCCTCTACCAAAAGCTAAATCTTTTGAAATACAATGCGCAAAAATGTTAGTGTCTGTTACGTCTCCCTCTTTAAATGTAATTGAAGTTTTTGGTTTTTGTCTTGATAAATTATCGGCTATAACGTTCATTTTTCCTTGAAGGTAATTAATTTCGAAGTTATATTCGTTAAGTTCTATCTTCCACCGCATTAATTTTTGGTTCGGGTTTTTCATATTGAATAACCAGACTAGGGGTCGGTGGTCTGTTTTTATTAAGTATTTTCTGCCGTACAGATAGGGTCTAAAATTTTTTATAGCTTGAACGATTGCTAATAATTCTTTTTAATTGTACTATAATTTAATTCTGCACTATTTAATGTTTTTGAAAAGTAGGCAATGGGCATTTCTTTTAATGAATCATTTTTTTGAAGTAGTACGGCTCCGATGGCAAAATCAGAAGCGTCAGTGGTAAGAATAAATTCTTTATCAAAATTTGGATACTGAAGAATGGGAGTTTCGCTAAGAATTGTTTTGCATTTTTCAAAACATTTTCGATAGTTTTCGTCGTAAATATCTATTTTTGCTCCATTTTTTAAACTTGCTGTAAAAGGTTTTGTTATTTTGGCAAAATTGGGTATGAATTTCCTATACCAACCTACGGTACCTAAAAATGATTTTATATCTTTCTTCGTTTTCGGTATGTTTAAATTTCTGATATTTTCTACTTTTGAAGGATCTGTTTTTACGCCTTCTTGTGATGATATATCCCAAATATTTTGTTTGTTTTTGCAGGAATTCAGATTTATCTATTTGAATTTTAAGATTTGCCTTTTTTAATTTTTCAAAAACTAATTTAATATTTTCTTCATGTTCTTTTAAAGTTTTCCCAAAAATAATAATATCATCTAAATAAACTAGGCATATTTTGTTGACTAGTTCTCCTAAGGCAATATTTATCATACGCTGAAATGTGGCTGGTGCGTTTTTCAAACCGAATGGCATACGTATATACTCGTAATGTCCTGAGGGGGTTGAGAATGCAGTTTTTTCTATGTCATCAGGGTGCATTTCTATCTGGTGGAAACCTGAGTGTAGACCTAACGTGGTAAAATACTTATAGTATCCTATATGGTCTAAAATTGTGTCGATATTTGGGATTGGGAACTTATCATTTTTCGTTAATGAGTTAAGTTTTCGGAAGTCTATAACCATGCGCGTTTTTCGTTTGCCTGAAGCGTCCATTTTTTTTGGAACTATCCAAATTGGACTAGACCAAGGTGAGAATGATTTTTGAATGACTTTTTCTTCGAGTAATTTATTCACATGTTCTTCAATATCTGTTTCATATATTTGTGGTAGCCGGTAATTTTTTGTATAAGTTGGTGTATTATCGGAAAGTATAATTTTATGTTTAAGAACGCTTGTGTGAGACAATTTTTCTCCTTCTTTTGGAAAAAGACAATCGTATTGTTTAATAATTTTATGTAAGCAACTTTTCTCTTCAAGGTTAAGATGTGAATCTCTGACTTCAATATGTAAATTTTCTATAACATTTTTATTTTCTCTGTGTAATTTAAAAGTTTTATTTTTTATTTTTACTGTGTCTTTTAACAAATCTAGATTTATTTCTAAATCTTTGAATGCTTCTATTCCTAATAATATGTTATATTCTTTATGAAATTTAAACAAGTGACATTTTGTCTTTTGTTTGTTTATTATTAAATTAACGTATTTTGAACAATTGGACTTTCCGTTAACAGTTTTGAATGTCAGATTTTGTGAGAATGTTTTTAAATTTAATTTTTCTACTAAATTTGGATGTATAAAATTAATAGATGAACCGGTGTCAAATAAAATAATGAATGGGTCTTGTCTGAGAACAGGTAATTTTTGGGTTATTGAGGACATTACGTATTCGTATTCTCCTCTGACTCTATTTCTAAAAAAGGTTCTTCTGGCCCTATTTCCTCAACTGATTCGTCTAATTCGTTAGATTTGTCATCTTCATGTTCCTCAATATTGTAATTTTGTGTAATAGTTTGGGTAGACATGGGTTGTGTTTGTCGCGTTTGTTGAGTCATAGGTCTTGGTTGAAAAGTTCTCTTGGTTTCGTAAAAATTTTGTAAATTTCTCCTGGGTGCGAATTGTTGTGGTTTTTGTGAGGTATAATTTTGTTGGAATTGTATTGGTTTAGAGGGGAACATCTGACCAGGAAATTTTCGTGGGGGTAAGTTTGTAGCAAAATTTTTATTTTCTGGTTTTAGTAAGGGTGACTGATGTCTAAAGTTAAATTCATTATTTAATAGCTGTTCACACTGTTCTAATGTTATCGGGTTTTTTACTACAAAGGCAGCTCTTATTGACATAGGTAATAGATTTATAAATGTTGTTATTGCAAACTTTTGATTTTCTGCAATAATTCCATTTTTTGTATCCATAGAATAAGCCTTTAAAAATATTTTTGATTTATAATGTGAAAATTTTTCTAAAAATACTTCTAATGTATCTAATGAATTATTTTTAAACTTTAAGTTTGCGATATCAAATAATATTGTTTCTGCAGTAGATTGGTCAGTGAAATTTGTGGTTAAGTGTAACTTTAAATCTTCCCAAGAAGTAAAATTGTTTTCTAATAGGAGTTCCATTGCTTTTCCTATCATTTTATTTTGAATAATTTCGAAAAGAAAGTTTTGCTGGAGTTGAGTAACAGTTATTCCGATTAGACTAAGATAAACTTGATCGACTGCTTTTATAAATCTATTTAAAACTTTTATGTTACCGTCATATTAGGGGATCATTTCTGATAGAGTTTTCAACTCAGACAGATTTGTAGTGGGTGTAGTCATGTTTAATCGACTAGCGCGTAAAGTAATTCTAATATTATTTTGTGAAATTATACCTTCGTATATATCTGAATCTGAAGATTCAGTATTATCTGACTCTTGGTCACTACTCATATAATTTGTAAGTGTGTTTGGGATTGTGTCGGTCCCACGATCAATTTATTACTAGTCACAGCTAGATTGATCCCTTTTGTGTACTTAATATATAATTTGTGAGTGTGTTTGGGATTGTGTCGCTCCTACGATCAATTTATTACTAGTCAAAGCTAGATTGATCCCTTTTGTGTAACAAAGAAATAACAATTTTGTATTACTTACAACGTAATTATTAATATTACGAAGAGGTGATTATGGGTCATCGTCTTCGGATTCTGTATATTCGTCTTGTCCAGTTGCTTGATGGCTGATGTCCTCTCTAGGTTCTTTCTTGACAGAAGCAACGGGTGTCCTTCGTGCAGAAGATGTGATCGGCTTTGACGAACAGCAAATCTTCTGTGTAGACGAACGGTATGGACTACGTGTTGTGTCTTTGCGACCAGATGGGCACTGTTTAGCCTTTATCGTAGATTTGTAGGATTGCAAAGTGAAGAATTAAAATTCACCACACAATTATTTTTGTGTTTCGATGCAAATCCTACCGACTGCGCCAATTAAATTCAGTCTTTACTTGAATTTAATAAAAAAAGATTTTATTTTTCTGTTTTACAAATATTACAGATTGTTACAAGTGACAAGAACGAATGATATGATGATACAGAGTACTGATACATGTTTTTACTATCTTATATAAACTATCTTAGGTATTCATATTACAGCGGAAAGTTACAGTAGTTTCTGCTGACATCTCAAAATCTCAGAGTAAGAATGATGAAATAGGAGATACAGCCGTACATAATTCGCGCGAAGGCCTCTCCCTCCCTATACCGGTCCTCACTCTCCAACATCCCCGCGACGTGGAGTCCTCGTCCGTCTCTAACTACTCCCAAGGCATGCAGATCCCGAATGTCCGCGTAGAGCGGACACTCTCCCAATACATGCTCCCAGGTCTCACGACCTCCGGCGCATGCGCATGCATCATCTTCGCTAACCCCATTGGATGCAAGAAACCATTCATACTGCCATGTCCGGTCAACAGAAAGTTCAGTCTAAGACTAGGGTCGAACCACTTCGTCCTCGCAGCAAAGGTCACGTCCGGGATGAAGGAATAGGTTACCCTACCCTTCTCCGAACGATCCCACCTGTCTTGCCAGACTTCAGTAGCCCGGTTCCCCAACAATGTCTTGACCTGCCCGGGGGACAAGCCAGCGACATCCCCATCCGCAACCAGATCATGGACTCCCATTTCCACACCATGCTTGTACTTGTAGTACCCCGCTCTGCGTTTCGCCGCCAGCCACCAGGGAATTTCGCCCATAATGATTTGCATCGCTTCGGTCGAAACAGTTCTACAAACCCTTATGCATGCATATAACGCTACCCGCTCGCACTTGTTCATCAGATCCCGTCCGTACTGGAACTGAAGAACTTCGTAACATACACTCGCCCCATACAGCACGCACGCCTGAAACAATCCCTTAAAGATGATTCTACATGCTCGCCGGCCCAGTCCCCAATCCTTCCGCAATACTCGGCGGATCATTCCCACGATCCGACCGAGTTTCCCGTGCATGCACTCCAGGTGAAGCCTGAAGTTCATACCTACCCCTACTTCAACCCCTAAATACCGAACCCTCGGCACATGGCGCAAACTAACCCCGGTAGTCCTGACTACTGGTGGCCTGTTTGCAGACAACCTACCCTTCAGGAGCATGGTCACCGACTTCGAGGCCGAAACCGCAACCCCCGCCCGCTGCCTCCACTCGCAAACGAGCTCCAGACAGCGGGAGGCATCACGCTCCAGCTCGAGCCGGCTCCCACCCTCCACAAGAAGAAGCAAGTCATCTGCATAGGCCACGAACTTGCCACCTACCCCAGCGAGGCGCCACAACAGAGTGTCCATACAGAGGTTCCAGAAAACTGGGCCGCTGATGGAACCCTGCGGGCAACCACGCTCTACATCCCTCCATGCAACACCAACTCTGCCCGTAACACACACCCTTCGGTTTGTAAAGAAACTGTCCCAAAGGCCAATCTCCTCACACCCGATATCATGCAACCGCGTTAGTATGCCACCCCACAGCAAATTATCAAACGCCCCCTTAAAGTCTATAAAAACACCCAACACATACATGCATGCAGACCCTCTGACTACACGCTTAACCTCTGCCCACGCATCCTCGGTCGACCTGCCTCGACGGAAACCGTACTGGTGACCACTGAGTCCGTCCAACAGGGGCTGGAGTCGCCCAACAAGCATCCGCTCGAGCACCTTGCCGAGCACGCTCAGCAGTGTGATCGGGCGGTACGAGCCAGGTTCATCCCGCGGCCTATCGTCCGACTTCAGCAGCACCACCACACGTCCCCGCTTCCACAAAGTGGGGAAACAGTCCTTCCTCAGACACGCGTCGAACAGGGTCTTCACGTATCCCTCTAAACTAACCCAAATCTGCCTAACCATTAATACTTCAAACCCATCTAAGCCAGGTGCTTTGCCTACTGTCATTGCTCTGACAGCAGCCTCGATTTCATCCCAGCTAAATTCCCTGTCTCGGTTCCTACCTTGTTCTACGTGAACTTCAGCTCCACCAGGAAAGAATGCCCGCAGAAGTACGTCCGCACTGTCGTTCCACGTCTCCGCAACTCTGTCTCCCTCCCTCAGTCTAGGTATGTCCACGTTTCGTCTGGTCCCCCTGCAGATGCGGTAAACCGCACCCCAAAGGTCGGCGTTCCCACTCTCCTGTACAAAGTCCTGCCAGTGGTTGTCCTTCTCCCCGTGCATCGCCCGTTTATACGTCCCAACACTCTCCCTGTACTCCGCGTGTCTCGTCTGAAGGGAATCCAGTTGGTCACGTCGAGCTATTTGAAATAGCCTTCGCTTCCGCCTAGACACCCTTCTCAGTCTCGTCAGTTCGACGGTCTACCACCTGACCTGTCTTGGTCTGCCTCTATCCGCGCGTTTCAGTACCCGGTTGTTTACGTCTGTCACCCACCCAGTCAGTCGTTCAGTCATGTCGTCTACTGTCAGCTCTCCGTACTCCATCACGCCTATGTCCACCCGGTCACAGAGCGCCTCGCCGTAAAACTCCCAGTCGACTTCCTTCACCGACCACCTAGGGAAACTTTCTGCCACGTTTCGACCCCCACCAGCACATGCCCTGCTGATGACGATCTGCATCGCGTTATAGTCGGAGTTACCCCAGCCGGGCAAAACCTCCCATTCCCAATGCAACCTATCTACTGCCCTATTACCCAACGTCACATCTATGTCACTCATACCGCCGTGACCACAAAAAGTGTAGAAACGGCTTAGCCCATTCATGACAACTAAATCCCTACCCCCTATAAGATCCTCGATCCGATGCCCCCGTTGGACTCTCTCGTCATATCGGATCTCCCCTTTACTAAACCATAAAGGCGATACCGCATTAGCGTCCATGCCCACCAGAAGCGGGCAATTGCCCGCAGTTGCCAACACCCTCTCAAGATACCCTATGTCATGCTCAATGTCGCCGCCAAATCTGCAGTACAGCGAACAAACGTATAGCCTGCCCGCCGTTCCCTCCAGACATACGCACACTCCAGTTTCTGTGATCAGCTCGGGTATTGCCATGACGTCGAGAGCGTCATTGTTAACGACGATCGCCGCCTTGGCTCCTCCCTCGCCGGCGCCCGCGTAAACGCGCATCGCCGACGGCAAACCACAGACTCTGCCTCCCCATACATACGGCTCCTGCAAGAGAGCAACACTCACATTCTCACTTACTAGCCCTTGGCCAACATCAAACATAACTTCCCTACCCCTTCCACAATTCAGCTGAATAATGCGCGTGCAAGCCATTAGTCAGCCGTTACCCGCCTTCTAGTCCTCCGAGCGGCCTCCTCGTAAGCCGGGCAGCTTCTCTAGAACACAGAGTGGCCCGATGGCTTCCCGGCCTGCTTGCAGACCCTACAGTCCAATTTTCCCTTACAGTCCTTTATTAAATGTCCCTCTAACCCACATCTCCTACATGCATTTCCCTTCAACTTACACTCCCGCGCCATGTGCCCTAATCCATAACACCTAAAGTAGCGCTGTACAGTGTTGATCTCCTTGACTCGGCACGCCGCGAAACCCAAGTGTACCTTTCCGTATCCCCTCTCCATTATTGCAACCTTTGCCTTGTGAGGCACTTCCACAATAAGAATCCCCTTGTTCCTATTTACTGTTCTGACCCTCTCTTTGAACTCTACCTCAGAGACTGTGTCTCTGAGGTTGTTTACAAACAGCTCTGTCCTAACCTCTAGGTCGGAAAGGTACTCCGGTACGTCAAAAACCATCAGTTTCGGCCCTACCTTCTTCGGCTCGTCAAGCTTTAGCCCTACTTCCCCGAACTTCCAACACTCTTGGATCTTTCTCAAATCCCCCTCATTAGTTGTCACGATAGTGACCCCATCCCTCACCCTCCGTACAGCGCTGACCTTAAATACCCCTACCTCCTTTCGGCACTGCGTCATTACCCTCTCTTTTACCACATCCGCGGACAATGTCTCCCCCTGACCCCTTACAACTACCGCGAAGCTTTTCGGCGGCTCCCGCTTCTCCCTTCCCACCGACCTATCCCTCGCAGGTCCTGCGACGGTCACAGGAACCTTCCCTACATCCCGTTGATTCCTAGCATCTACAGCTTCCTCCTCATACTTTGCTATTATATCCCTGAATCTATCTTGTTCCTGAATCCTTCCCTGGTTCCTCTCCGACTCAATCAACACGCTCAGAAACACCGCCTCCATCTCCCTCAGGGTACCCACCATAACCTCGAAGTCCTTTCTACTCGACTTACTTCCCCCGAATATCTCTAATAATTTATCCCCCAACCTTCTATATTCCTTCATATGATCTAAATCACCCCCCTCCACTGAGACTATTCTCTTCTTTCGTTTGCCCCCCCTACCCTTGGTACCGCCTCCGTTTCCATTGCGGACTCCACGTCGCCCCCTTCAGTGCCAGAAAGGATCTCACCGCTACTCCCAGGGACCCCACAGTCCTCCAAAACCACTACCGCCTCTTTGGAACCCATTGAAGATGGGTTCCAAATTTTTCCCCACTAACCTACCTTTAAACTTTCCCAAACTACTCCTGGGATCCTTGGAGGGCGTTGCCTTGAAAATCCCACTAACGTGAGTACTCTGGGAGCCGAGAAAATGGCACCCAAAAATATTTCCACGGAAAACCCTTCCTTGGCTTCCCAGAAACCTAACCCACCCGGAAAAACCCCGGAAAATTCGGGTAGAAACCCGGAAAATCCGAGGTCAAAACTTTTACCCGCTACCCCGACGCGTCTCCTCCCAGATCGGCACCGCCACTCGGAAAATCCCCGATTTTCCCTGCAGAACTCGGGGAAATTCGCGATTATAAAATCGCTATTCCCCAAACTAAACTACCCGGTGTCAGGTGACCGAATCACCCGGAAAAACCACCAAAATCAAACGACTACCCCGGAAAAACTAACTTTCAAAATGACCCCCTCTAAATCTAATTTTCTAAGCCCAACACACAAGCGTTACTCACCGGTTTTCCCCTAAACCGCCGAGCAACCCAAAACCCTGGGAATTTCCCGGAATTTCCCGGTCGGTGAAAACACCTTCCGCTACTGTCCCGGAAAAGCCAGCTACACCCTAAAAACACTGAAAAACCCGAAAACTACAATTCACTCACTCACTCAGTTTCGCACTAACCACTTTAACACAACAAAGACTTCGCCCCACAGAGACTTCGCCTCAGCGAGCGTACTCCCCAAATCGCAAAAAAACCGTCAAACAAGCTCTGGGCACCGTAAACACGTCCGACAACAGCATGCACAAGACTAGCGTACTCGGCACAATGGTTTTCGGCTCCGAATTCGCGGATTGAAAGCGTGAGTTACGAAACCGCAAATAACTCGCGAACGCAGACTCGTACTCGCGCGCCGTGTTCACCGCGGCCGTAATGCTATCTCACCCGATTTCGTACTTTTGAACCAAATCCAAATTCTCGTGATCCAGTTTCCAAATTCTACCAAAACATCATATTCTTTAGCATTGTTCGAGCCGCCGACAACATCCCGGGACAGGAACAATTAGGGAAAACAGTATAAAAACCGGGCCTTCAGCCATCACAGAGCACAGTCAGATCATCCGTCTCTCAGTGTGAGAACCTCAGATATAGCGAGCCACCTGAACATTTTTACCGTCCGTCTAGAAGAAGTCGTCTTCTCCGTACACTAGGTAAGCAAACGCACTCCTGTTGTTTTTCCGTACCATGTCGTGCGCCTCCTAGAGGTTTTGTTTGTTACTTCCATTTTTTAGGAAACCCGGTAAGTTCACCAGGTCTCATTTCGACGGTGTCCGATCGAGCAATCCAAGACACCCGCCGAGGTGACCGTCGCGATTTCCCAAAGTTCCATATAACCTGTCCTGTGTTACTTTTTTTCTCTGGTACTTGTTTAAAGGCACAAAATATTACTTCTGCCACGCCCAAGCGAGCAATCCTAGGCGTCCCAGTCGTAACGTTTGTGTTTTTATCCGGGTTTCCAGCGTCCGTCCCATGTCACCTCTATATTCTGGTACTTGTTTAAAGGCACAAAATATTACTTCTGCCACGCCCAAGCGAGCAATCTTAGGCGTCTCAGTCGTAACGTGTTTGTTTCTCTCCGGGTTACCAGCGTCCGTCCCGTGTCATCTCTCTTTTCTGGTACTTGTTTAAAGGCTCAAAATATTACTTCCGTCACGTCCAAGCGAGCTATCCTAGGCGTCGCCGAGTTAGCAAAGAACTCGTCACAGTACATAACAAGTGGAGAACAAGTAGCTGAATTATTTACGGAGTCATTAAATGAAAATGTATTTAATATGTTTTGTAAGATACTAGGTTCAAAGAAATGTTAAATTAATTTCATTGAAGGTGTGTGTTGACGTATGTCAATGTCAATTAATTTAAATAAAAGAGGGTAACACTTTTCGTTAATGAAATCGTAGTAGTTTGAAACAAAAAAATAATGGTAGTAGTTGTTCACATATTTAAAAATAGAGGGATATAATTTTTCAATATACGTCATATAATTAAAATAAAAGAATTCAAAAACACGTATATAATTAAAAACTCGTATTTCAAAAAAGTTTTCGGAAATAAAACACATATTTGATTGAAATTTTACGGCTGTCAATTGTTTTAAACTTGAAGTATTTCAAATTATGTCGTGTTTGATGTCATATGAAAGGGATTTAGAAGAACTTTCAGACGAAATAAATAAAAGTTTAAATTTTACGATGGACAACTGTTTTAATTCTATATTATATGAAAAAAATAACTCCAATAAAAGATATCTGATATATTACTCCAGCAATTTCTAACAGTTTTTAAAAAAGTTTAGAGACAAATTTCAATTGATTTCATGCACATATCAAAGAATTTTTAATAGATTAACAAAATCTTGTCGGAAATTAAACACGTATTTGATTGAAATTTTACGACCTTTGTAACAAAGCGGGTATGCCCATCGCGGGCGCGAATTATTAGATGTGAATAAAACAATTCGCGGTTGAAGTTATTTAATTAAGAATAACACACATTAAAACAGTTATAACTTTATTAAACTTAATGAACTATATGATGAGTAAAATTATAATAAAATAAAACTAGAAATATATAAGAATAATTAAACACTAATTAAATACGCGCGGAGCGCAAAACGGGGTCGGCGTCGGTCACATCTTGACCAGCCGACAGAGCAAACCTCGCTTGACTGATGCTACATCTCAAAACTAGACGCTAAGTTTTCAGCGGGGGTGAAGAGTGGTATTTTGGGGATGCAACACATGGCCGAAGACTGCAGATGACCACACACATTCGTTGCCACTATAAGATTTTTCTCAGAATCTTATCGCACAAAACAAGAAAGCAAACTAACAGAATATCTGCAGTCAACTCAAAAACCACCTTGTTACACCTTCAATTGTTTAAAACCTCAAGTATTCCGTATCATATCGTGCTTAATATTATATGAAAGGGATTGAGAAGATCTTCCAGACGAAATAAAAAAGTATATATTTCGATCGTCAATTGTTTTTAATTTAAAGTATTCAGAATCTTGCTGTATTTAATGTCATATAATATTTATTTTTCTGATCGGCAATAGTATTAGTGCGAGTGCATCAAAAATTATCGTGTGTAGTATGAAATAAAAAGTTTTTTGAAGGGCTTACGTGCAGAATTGTAATTTTTTTGGTCGTCAATTGTTTTACTGCTAGAGCTTCGAAACTTATAGTGTTTGGTGTCAATTAAAAGGTGTTTAGGTGAACAGACGTATAGAAATGAAAAGTTTTAGATCGTAAATAATTCAATTCAATTTTACTTTAGTGTCCGCGGAGCCTAGCGAGAAAGCCTGGACCGCTAGTCCTATTTACTAATCAGCTTAAATCATTATAAATTCATCTGGGTGGCAACAAAACATTATGATCGGCTATAGCTTAGACGGTTTGTGCGATTGTTCTAATTTCTTTTCTAGGATTTAAATAATGTTCGAGACTAGTGCCTTTTGGGTATTTCAGATTTTCTAAAGTAAAACTTTGCAAATTTTCAATGATCGAAGCATGCACGCGTTGCTATGCATATGAAATTTGACCGAAATCCGAAATTTTTCAAACCTGTCAATCACTATTGACGCTTCGCATGAAACGTTTTTATGTAAATATTTAAATTTCTAGACAAATTGGAGACATTTTCTAATTTGATTTAGGTATTAGTGGATTGAGGATATATGTTTTGAATGGTTTTCAATTGATTTCATGTTTATATAAAAGTTTTTAAGGTCAAAACGTCTAGTTCACAAATCTATGGTTAAGAAACAATATTATTTCATATATATATATATAAAAACCATAGACCTAAGCTGTTACTTTTGACGTTACACATGGAATTTTTCCATAGATTTATTTAAGTTTCTAGACATGATGTAGAAATTTTGTAAATTGTTTTAGGTACTAGATGATTGAGGATACATGTTATGAACTATTTTCAATTGATTTTATATTCAAATAAAGTTTTAAGTCAAAACGTCAATTTAACAAATAGTTTGTTAAAGTATATAGGAAAACCAAGAAAAAATTTACCTCGGTGGTAATATACAGTAAAACCAAAAAAAAATCTACATTGTAAAAAAAAGTTAATCGAATAAAAAAATTTCTGAATTAATATTCTAGCAATTAAAAATTAAAAAAAAATAAATTAGAGAAAAATTTCAAATGATTTCATATAAATATAAATGTTGAACTGTCAGAAATGACGTCCAAAGTATTTTTAATACTTTACCAAAATGTTTTCGGATATAAAACATGTATTTGATTGAAATTTTACGATCGTTAATTGTTTTATATATAACGTATTCCGAATCATAACGTATTTGGTGTCATATGACAGGCATTTAAAAAAACTTATGATGAAATTGAAAAATAATAAATTTTAAGACCATCAATTGTTTTAAATTTACAGTATTTCGACTCATGCCGTGTTTGGTGTTATATGAAAGGGCGTTAGAATAATTTTCAGATGAAATAAAAGTTATTCTTGACACATTTTTGACATCAGGAAAAATGAATACCGAAATTAACAGCGGTGAGAAGAAAAAATATCTATCTTGGTAATTTATAAATAAAAAAAAATATTTTATTTGATGCGTCCATGTCTACATGAAAAATTATGGGGCCCTATGCTATAGGATCTAATGTAGCGCTTTGGGCCGCAAAAATATTATTTAAATCTCCACGCGGAACTAAGCGTAATGTGTCCTATGTACTATTTGAGCCTTGGTGCGGGGCATAGTCTCAACGTATAATGTGGGGCCCCGCTCTGATTTAGGGGCATATCCTTAATCTTATTATATAGGAAAGTTTGTATTTGTTAAATTATTTTAATATAAATTTATACAAATGAAATATGTCACTGAAAAATGGGGGCCACCACATGGTAGGCCCATTTTTCCTAACCATATTGTGTTTGGTATCATACAAAAATTACATTAAGACAAAATTAAAGAAACCATGTATTTACGACTGTCAATTGTTTTAAACAGAGTATTTCGAATCGAACCATGTTTGGTGTTATATGTAGGGCTTTCATACGAAATTAAAAAAGGTGAAATTTTACGATTGGCAATTGTTCAAATTTATCATTTTCGACAGAACTTGTATCTGTCGTCGAATTCTCCTTACTTTTCGATGACAAAATCATATTTGTAATAGATTTTTCCATAAATATATCATTACACCTTTTACCCATAACTGGGTGTGGCACTTTGCCATAACAAATCTCGGTAAGTGATATATTTTTTCGCGTGGAGTGCGGTTGCCAGCCGTCAAATTACGGCCCCCAAAGATGTTAGTGATGGGAAATCCACAGGAGTAGTTTTAATGAGGTGATAAGTGTCGGCTTTAGAAACAAAAATAATAATATAAATTTACATCTGTCAAAATTACAATTTAAATACAAAACTCGTATAGTACACTGGGCATACAAAATAAAAATATAATTTACCCCGGGTGAAAAAAAAATCATTATTATTATTTTAGTGAATTAAATTATTAGTAATTTTTTTGTGGTATATATTAAAACACAGCAGTAACGAACCGCCTGGTTTTACAGTAACCGCCACGTAACAAACAAAGCTTAAAATATATATATATAATGTTCCAGCGATTTCCAACAGTTTTTAAAAAAGTTTAGAGAAAAATTTCAATTGATTTCATGTACATATAAAATGTAACTGTGGAACTATCAGAAATGATGTCCGAAGAATTTTTAATAGTTTACAAAATCTTTTTGGAAATAAAACACGTATTGACTGAAATTTTACGACTGTCAATTTAACAAATAGTTTTAAAAAGTTTATAGCAAAAGAAAGCAAAATTTGTACTCGGCAGTAATATACAGTTAAACCAAAAATATTTGACAGCATCATTCTACTTTTTTTTTTAAAAGTAACTCTGATAAAAAATGTCTGAAATTATGTTCCAACGATTTCCAACAATTTTTCAAAAAGTTTAGAGAAAAATTTCAATTGATTTCATGCATATATAAAATAAAAAATGTGGAACTACCAGAATCGACGTCCAAAGAATTTTTAATAGTTTAGCAAAAAAAGTTTTCGAAAATAAAACATGTATCTGATTGAAAATTTTCGAATGTCAATTGTTTTAAACTTGAAGTATTCCGAATCATGCCGTGTTTGACGTATGAAAGGGCTTTAGAAGAACTTTTAGATGAAATAAAAAAAGTTACTTTAGCAAAATTTTTTCTGATATAACACACGTATTTAATGAAATTTTACGACCGTTAATTGTTTTAAATTTAACGTTTTCTGAATCATAACGTATTTGGTGTCATATGACAGGGCGTTAAAAATCTTTCAGATGAAATAAAAAAGTGACGGTTACTGTTTACCATTGCGGTAAGAATTTTGTATTCGATTGAGTTGGCAGTAAAATAATAAGTTACTAGATTTTGTTTATTTCACTTTTTGGTATCTCGTGGTAAACCGCTGCGGTAGCTGGCGGTATTTTTTTTTTACAGCAACTCTAGGCTTCGCTGAATAGCGGTAGAAGTTATTTTTCACACATTTTTTATATCTGGGAAAATGAATAGTGAATGTAGCAGCGATGTGTATGAAAAAGACAGAGTCAGGTCTACATGAATAATTTTGGGGCTCTATGCTATAGGATCCAATGTAGCGTATTGGGCTCAAAAAAATATTATTTAAATCTCCACGCGGAGCTAAGTGTAACGTGTCCTATGTACCATTGAGTCTCGGTGTAAGGCAATGTCTCATCGTATAATGTAGGGCGCCACGCTTATTATATAGACAAGTTTGTAGCTGTTAAATTATTTTCATATAAATTTATGCAAATGAAACGTGTCACTGCAAAATGGAGCCCACCACTATTTTTAAAAGTTTAGCAAAATCTTTTCGAAAATAACACACGTATTTGATTGAAATTTTAAGACTGTCAATTATTTTAAACTTAAAGTATTTCGAATTATGTCATGTTTGGTGTCATATGAAAAAGTTTTGAAAGAACATTTCGATGGAATGAAATAAAAATTAAATTTTACTACTGTCAATTGTGTCAAACTTAAAGTAATCCGAGTCATACCGAGTTTGATGTCATATGAAAGAGTTTTAAAAGAACTGTTAAATGAAATAAAAAAATTAAATATTTTACACCCGTCAACTGCTTCAAATTCAAATTAGTTCGACTCATGCCGTGTTTGGTGTCATATAAAAGGACTTCAGAAGAAGATTCTGTGAAGTAAAAAAAGTTGAAATTTTACGATAGGTAATTGTTTTAAACTTATAGTTGAGTAACATGTCGTGTTTGGTGTCATATGAATGGGCTTTAGAAGAATTTTCTGATGAAATAATGAAAAATTGTAATTTTACCGACCCTCAATTGTTTCAAACTATAGTATTCCGAATCATACCGTGTTTCATGTCATTTGAAAGGGCTTTAGGAGAACGTTTAGATGGAATTAAAAAACATTGAAATTTTAAGCTCGCCAATAGTTTCGACCAAAAACGTATTCCAAATCATATCGTGTTAGATATTATATGAAAGGGCTTTAGAAGAGGTGCCGTGCAAAATATTTCTTTTTCCGATCGGCAATTGTATAAGTGAAAATGCATCAAAAATTATCGTGTGTAGTATCAAATAAAGGGTTTCTTTGAAGGGCTTACGTGCAGTATTGTATTTTTTTTTGGTTGTAAATTGTTTTAGTGAGAGAGTTTCGAAACTTATAGTGTTTGGTGTTAAAAAATCATTAGATGAACAGACGCACAGAAGTAAAAAGTTTTAGATCGTAAATAATTCGTTGAAATCTTATTTCAATATCCGCGAAGTCCAGCTAGAAGGCCGACCGCTAGTACATATACTAACTTTATAAATGATTTTTTAACGTTTATATAGAAATATATATATATGTTATATCAGCAATAATTAGACAAATAAATTAAAACAGTTTATACTAAATAAAAAATATTTTTTTAAAAATATTATTCATATGATGCCAAAATGCGTTAGCATCATCACAAGTTTCAAAATGTTCTTGTTCTCCAAGAATTTTGTAAACGTGCCTTACATTATAAGGACACATTTTAAATTCAGCGTGGTTCTTGATACATTTTATCCTGTGGATGACATATCTTTCTGGTAATATCCGGTGTGTATTGTCCAATGGGAATGTTATAAGATTGGTTTTCTTTATTAGAATAGGTGCACTAATCTATTAAATATGCAAATAAAATACATTATTATAAAATATACATAACAATATTTGAATATAAAAGTATATGTTTAAAATAAATGTCACTATTTCTATTAATTCTTGAGTTTGCTTTTCATGTGTGATACTTGTATGTTTCATAGCAATCATCTTGAAGTATTATACGAAATAGCGGTGATATTACACGATTATCACTCAAAAAAATCTTAATATAATATTATTTAATTATTTGTAATCAAGTACAACAACATGATTTTTAATTTTATGTACAACTTATACAATTTTAATTGGAAATTGTGTTTTTAAAAATTTATTTATTTTACATACACAAGTTACAGGTATAGTTCTCAAGACAGACTGATTGCGGTTTGTAACAAGATTCGCTCTTTTATAAACTTACTATTACTAGTCAGCACATTCCTTGGAGTGCGCTGTAACATGAAGTTTCTTAGTGATAATGATATACATAACTCCTCCGCCCTAAAAGGGAACTTCGTTTGTTACAGTTTGGAGATTTTCCTTTTTTAACAGTTTTTTTGAACATTGTATTTTATGTTTACATAAGATTAAACAAATAGTTACTATTATAACAATAATAACAACAGAATTAATTAAAGTATGATTATTAACATCATCTTCAACCTTTATATCATTTAATATTGGCGTTTCTTTAATTACAATATCTTGTTTATTAATTTGTTTCAACTCGATTGTTTTATTACTTAATTGTCTGTCCTTAATTTTAAATTTAATATTTTCAAAAATTATTTCTTTAGCATTAGTTATATAATTTTCCAATTTATAATTATTAATTATACAATTTTTATTTGTTTTAAATTTATATACTCCTTTAATTAACTTATGTTTCACATATTCAGAACACTTAATATCTAAGTTTCTTTCATTCTTACTTATAATAATAATAATATTAGAGTTCTCAATTTTTATTAAAATAAATCCTTCAGTAATCTTATGGTACTTACATTCATTATTATTATGCCTATTAACAATTTCGTTCAAACATTTATTAGCTTCTACATAATTGGTCTTACAGTAAAAATTTTGTTTTAATTTATTACAGTCATTAGTTAGCAATAGTTGATCTCCTTCTTGAATTAAAAATTCTTTATTTTCATTTAGCATAAACATTTCGTTTCCACTAATTATGGGGATTGGAGTTATTTGCAGTAATTTCCTTTCAGGTTTATTTTCATACACGGGAATTTCTAATAAGTATTCTATTTTATTATTATTTAATTGACAATGACTTGAAATCTGCGAAGTAATGTCCCAAAATTTTATTCCTGGATTAATTTGGTTAATTATTTGTTTTAGTTCTTCTAAAGATATTATTGAACTATGGATCTTATTTAAGTTGCAAAATGTCAAGCTAGTTTCAATTTCGGATATGATCTCAAGTAGATTTATGGTTAATAATATCAATTGATTAAATATATCTTTAATCACCCAAACATTTTGCCAATTTATAGTTTCTTGCATGAAAGTATCTATTCGAGTTTCCAAAACCAATTCATTGTGTTTAATATTTTCAATTTGTTTATTAAATTTATTAATCATTTCTTTATTTAATCGAATTGTTTCAAAATTTTGAGTTTGTAATATTTCTTGATTTTTATTTATCTTTTCAAATAATTTATCATATTTTTCGGCATCTTCAGCATCTAAATTTCCAGTTATGGCTTTTATAATTCCTCCCATACCATTAATTAATCCTCTTTTATTTCTTTTATGGGTGAACAGGTTACTTATTTTAATAGCTAATCTATCATAATTAAAGTTTAATATATTTTTATATGTTTCTACTTCTCTAATATACGTATCATTACCATCAAATTTTATTTCAATATTATTTTTATATTTACCTATCTTAAAGTACTCTTCCTCTATATTCTTAATATCGTAATTATAATATGAATAATATGAGTTTATATATGTATATACATTGCCCAAATCCACGATGTTTATACCGGGATTGTCGGTGATTAGCTCTAATTCCTCATGGTTTCCTTTTATGCAGGTACATCTGCAACAAAGAGTCGGGGCTTCTTAATCTTATCAATTTTGTGTTTACCTTTATTCGTTACTTTAATTACGCCTAATTTAGGGTTGTATTGTTCGATTTTATGGATTTTAAAAAGTGGTTTCTTAAATTTTTGTATTCTTCTTTTACCTTCTTTGATTAATATTTTATCTGGTAATTTAGCTGGTCTATTTTCTAATTTATTTTGTGCTAAAAATCTCTTATTCTTCTCTACTTGAATATTTTCTTTAATTTTTCCATGTAAAATTTTGAGTTTATTTTTATAATTAATTAAATAGTCATCTATAGTAAATCTAGTTTCAAAAATGTTCTTATCTTTATCCGCTCCGAATAATATTTCATTAGGAGTAAATTTAGTAATTGAATTAATAGAATTATTATAAGCTATCACAGCGAAATTTAATTTATTCTCAAATTTGGTATTTTCGAAGATTTTATTTTGATTAATTAATCGGAGATGTTCGATTATGGTGGAATGAAACCTTTCAATTAATCCATTGCTTTTTGGGTTATCGACACATGTTATGTGGGTATTTATTTTATAGATTTTGAGTAATTCTTTTACAAGGTTGTTGTTAAATTCAACTCCGCTGTCGTGTATTATTTTATTCGGTATTTGATATTTACTAAAAAAGTTTAACAAACTCTCTGTTATATTTATAGCGTCTATTGTTTTCATAAAATAAATTTGTGCAAATTTAGAAAAAGCGTCGATAATTGTCAGATATTTCCTTTTTTCTAAAGTCAGTATATCTATATGTACTATGTCAAAGGGATATTTACTTATTTCTGTAATATTATCGTTTAGTTGAAACGGTTTTCGTTCGTACTTGTTCTGTTGACATAGTTCACAGTTATTTATGAATTTTTGAATGTCAAAGTGTAATCTTGGCCAATAGTATTTACGTTTTAATCTCATAATTGTTTCGGATATGCCACGGTGATTTGTCTTTCCTAAATGATAATTTGTAATAATTTCTAATTGATCGTTCGTATTTTCAATATCTTCTAATACTTCTTCACATTGTATCAGTCGATATGAATCTTTAGTAAATTTGTTTTGCAAAATTTCGTTTATTGTCAAAACTATATCTTTTTCTATAAGACAATAATAATTAATTTTAGGTACGAGATATTCTTTAATAAACTGAAATATTTCTTCCTGTAAGTCATTTTTATTTAAGGTAATTATTAATCTCTGTTTGGTTTGTGCAAATAATTTTTTTAATTCTACTTTGGTCGGTTCGTTATGTGCTTTGACTATTATTTGGTTCTTGCCAGTGTTAATACAACCTTCTTTGTAAGTAATTCCGTTAACTTCATTTTCATCTGCAGAGTGACATGTTTCTAAATCTTCGTTATCAATTTGTACTATTATACTTTCATTATCGTTTATAAAAACTTCTGGTTTTAATTCATGAACTATTATTTGAATATGAGTATCTTTAAAAAGTTTGTTGATTAAATTTTCCACAATTTCAAAATTTATTTTATTTTCAACTTTATCATATCCGTTACAAATTTTAGGCATATGTATTTCAAAAATATCGTTTTGAATACAGTAATCGCGTAAATTAATTAAACATTTATTAATATCTAATAAATTTGGTTTAGAGAAATGTTCTAATTTTGTCACTAAGTGAAATAGTTTATATTTATCATAAATAGGTTGTATAAAAATATTTCCTTTATTCTTACTCTGGTTATTTAAATAAGTTTTACTTTGGAATTTTGAATTAATTTGTTCCGTAAATCCTTTACCTAATTTTTTATCTTCAGAGATACAATGCACTATATTATATGGTTTATCGAAAATATCATCAAATGTTTTCTTAATTTCAAATTTACGTCTTATTCGTGAGAGAGCATCTGCATTACTATTTAAATTTCCTTTTTTATACTCAATATCGAAATTATATTCGTCGAGTTTTATTTTCCATCGCATTAATTTGCTGTTAGGATCTTTTAAATTCATTAGCCAAGTTAGGGGTTGGTGGTCGGTTCTAATTTTGAATTTTGTGCCGTAAACGTAAGGTCTAAAGTACTTTGTGGCCCATACAATTCCTAATAATTCTTTTTCGGTTACGCTGTAGTTTATTTCATGTGTGTTTAGAGTTCTACTAGCGTAGGCTATTGGTAAATCTTTACCGTCTATGTTTTGACTTAATACCGCACCCAGGGCATAATTACTAGCGTCGGTGGTTAGAATGAATTGTTTAGAGAAGTCGGGGTATTGCAAAATTGGTGCATTGATTAATAGCTTTTTACTATGTTCAAATGATTCTATATATTCTTTATCGTCTATATTTACCTTATTTCCCTTTTTTAGGCATTTAGTCATAGGTTTTGTCAATTTAGAAAAATCAGGGATAAATTTACGGTAGTATCCTAATAATCCTAGATATGTTTTTATTTCTTTAGGAGTTTTTGGGATAGGGAAATTTTTTACAGCTTGGATTTTTGTAGGGTTAGGTTTAACACCTTCTTGTGAAACAACATGGCCCAAATACGCTACTTCTTTCCTTAAAAATTCCGATTTATCAATTTGGATCTTTAAATTATATTCTTTTAATTTAGCAAATATTTTTCTAATGTTTTCGATATGTTCTTGTAATGAAGTGCCTAAAATAATTATATCGTCTAGATATACGAGACAAATTTTGTTTATATGATCGCGTAATACAAAATTCATTAATCGCTGGAAAGTCGCGGGTGCATTTTTTAGGCCAAATGGCATTCGACAAAATTCAAAATGTCCTTTATCGGTATTAAATGCTGTCTTTTGGATACTGTTTTCATGCATTTGTATTTGATGGAAACCGGAAGCCAAATCTAAAGTTGTAAAATAAATATTTTTGCCCAATTTATCCAATACTTCTGTGATATTTGGTATTGGAAATTTATCGTCAATAGTTTTTGAATTTAATTTTCTATAATCTATAACCATTCTAAATTTGTTTTTTCCTGAGGCATCCATCTTTTTGGGGACCATCCAGACAGGAGAGGACCAGGGGGAATGAGATTCTTTGATTATTTTTTCTTTTAAAAGTTTATCTATTTGGTTGTTAATTTCTTCTTTATAGCATTCTGGGTGACGATAAGATTTTGTATAGATTGGTATTTCGTCTGTTGTTTTGATTTCGTGTTTTATGACACTGGTATGTGATAGGTTTTGATTTTGTTTAGGAAATATTGATTCATATTCTTTAATAATTTTGAATAATGCATTTTTTTCCTCTTTATTTAAATGATCTGTTCTGATTTGAATTTTATCAGCGTCTTGTAAATTTATATTATTTTTAGAATCAAAATATTGAAGTTTAAGTTCTTTATTTAAAAATAGGACATTATTTTCTGCAAAGTTAATACTAATTTTCAAATTTATTAAAGCAGGTATTCCTAGTAACACATTAAATTGTTTATGAAAGTTATGTAGGTAACATTTAATGTTTATATCTTCTATTTTTAAAATAATATATTCATTTCCTGTATGTTCACCGGTAGCTGTTGTGAATGTAAATTTTTCGTTATAAATTTTGAATTTATGCTTATTATTGTAAACATAATTTTTACTAATTAAGTTTATTGACGATCCTGAATCTAATAATATTAAATAATCGCGTACTTTTATAAATGGTAATTTGGAATTACATATTATATTCAAAATTTCTCCTCTATATTTATAGGGCTTTTCTCTAAAAAAGAATTGTCAATTTCGTTATATTCTTGTTCATCGTAATTATATTCTAGGTTTTCGGGATTTTCAAAAGTTTCAGTATTGTCAATATCATTAGGTTGTTCGAGTTCGGTATTATTTAATTCCTCAAAAACGTAATTAGATGGTCTGTTACTTGGGAATTTATTATTTTGCTGTGTAAAATAATTATTGGGTTGGTTAGTAGTTCTTTGTGGTTGCCAAGTCTGTCTAGTTTGGGTAGACATGGGTGTTGGTTTCATTCCTTGCGCATTTTTTATTTGCATGCGAGGAGCAAAGTTACGGACGGGTTGTTGAGTGGTTCTAAAGTTAATAGGACCTGTAGGAAAATTATTTCCGGGAAATTGTCTCGGTGTGATATTTGGCAATCTTTGGTTATTAATTGCGGGTTTAAATGAGGGTTGATTATTTTTAAGATATTGGAAGTCGTTTGATAATAAAGTTTCGATTTCAATTATAGTTTTTGGGTTTCGAGTTGCCAAGTTATTTCTGTAAGGGTCTCCTACAGTAGATATAAAATTGTTTACGATTAATTTTTCAGTAAATTCTATAATAGCCAATTTTTTATTTACGTCTTCTTCTTCTATGCTAATTCTTGATTTAAAAGCTAGGAATTTTTCTTTGGTAATCTCGAGTAGTTTAAATGGGTTTTTATTTTGAAATTTTAGTAATTCATTAATTATTGTAGTAGAGTTCGTTTTATCTTTAAAATTTCGAATTAAATGCGTTTTGAGATCATCCCAGTTCTGAAACTCTAAATCTTTTATGCTATCTAGTGCTTTGTCAACTATTTTGCTTTTAATGTTTAAAAATGAAACTGCTTTATCAAATTCGTCGAGTGCTGGGTTTAATGTACCCAGTAAGTTTTGAACTAAGTTAACTGCATTTATAAAAATACTCAGCTTATTTGGATCCCCATTATAAGTTGGAACTGCATTAAGTGCGAACTTAATTTTATTTATACGATCAGCCATTGCTAACTCGTTTAAGTTAATATTATCTTCAATTTCGTGTAAAATATCTAACAAGTTATCCAGTTTGGATAAAATATATATCTAATAGTATTATTACTAATTAAGTAATTACAGTGATTCGAACCTACGTTAATATATTTTACTTAGTAAATAGTGATTCGTACAGTCGTTAATATGTAGTAAAAATAAACTCACAGTAGAACTATGTAGACTGCGGTGTTTAAAACTGCGATCTTCATCTGGAGATGCTGCGTTGATGTGGTTCTGGCGTGCTGCTGCGACGTCGTCACGATACGGGTTCTCGTTCTGCGGACTCTGTGTACCGGAATCAGTAGAGTAGTCTGAAGTCTGTAGCTTGTGTGGAATCTGGGGTTGTGAAGACCTCGGCACTAGCGATGCTGGCTCTCTGGACTTCTTCACGTTGTTGTTCGTTTCCGGAATTAACGTTAAAACGACCGTGTTTTTTGTTTTAACGAATTTGTTACTTTTCGTGTAACTTCGACAATTAACACGTTTCCGAAATCCGATCCGACTGCGCCACTTATACAATTTTAATTGGAAATTGTGTTTTTAAAAATTTATTTATTTTACATACACAAGTTACAGGTATAGTTCTCAAGACAGACTGATTGCGGTTTGTAACAAGATTCGCTCTTTTATAAACTTACTATTACTAGTCAGCACATTCCTTGGAGTGCGCTGTAACATGAAGTTTCTTAGTGATAATGATATACATAACTTACACATAATTTTGAATTTTTCATATTATAAATAAAATATTTTACGTATAAATTATATAGAAAGTGATCCTTAGTTATGTATTTAATTAAATATGATACAACATGATTACATTCAAATTTAAACTCTGGAACATATTGTAACGAATTTAAAGCCAAACAGTCGAGAGCATTCCAGAAACCTTCTCGAGAACAAGTGCGTAGCAGCGTGACCTCACAAGTGTTTCCATAGCGCTCGCTCGCATGTCTGAGCGTGTGGTTTGACGGGATATTCTGGGACGTTCTGGAAGATTCGAGAACTGTTCTACGGTCGGGAGTATACAAGCCGAGGTCAAGTGGCTGAGTTCAGTTGACAGTAGACTTCGCACGCGTAATATAAATGTGGTGAAATAAATAACAGCTAAAGTGTACGTAATATAAATAATAGTGTTAGTGACCGTTATATAAATAATATTAGTGTTTAAATATTTATTAGTAGTGTTTAAGATTTATTGTAGTGTTAATTAGTTTTAAATAAGGTTCTGTTATTTTTATATTCATTTATTAAATAAATACTTTTATTTTCGTTTAACATAAATAGTTGTGAGTTATTTTTGTGCCTTAAACATTCTACACACTTCTAGAAAGACGAAAAACGTTATAATTGGTGTCAGGTGTGGGGTTATTAAATAGTGAAGTGTGTAGTAAAAATAAATAAAATGGCGTCGTTCGGTTTAAAACTAAGTGAATTAAAAGTTATGGACCTAAAGAGGGAATTAGAGGAGCGAGATTTGGACTCATCCGGGTTAAAATCAACGTTACAACAACGTCTGCGAGAGGCTTTAGTGGCGGCTAATCAGGATCCTGACGAATATGTAATTCAAGTGACAATCGTAAAATGTTGGAGAAATTAAAAGAAGAATTAACCGGATCCGTGCAACATCAAATAGAAGAAAGTTCCAGAACATTGGAGCAGAAGTTGGAAGAAAGTTCTAGAACTCTAAAAGAAGAATTAACAGAAAGTTCCAGAATCCTAAAAGAAGAATTAGCAGAAAATTAACTTTGGAACAGAAGTTTGAAGAAAGTTCCGGAATCCTAAATGAAGATTTGGCAGAAAATTCTAGAACTTTTGAACAGAAGTTAGAAGAAAATTCTAGAACATTGGAGCAGAAGTTGGAAGAAAGTACTAGAACTCTAAAAGAAGAATTAACAGAAAGTTCTAGAACTCTAAAAGAAGATTTGGCAGAAAATTCTAGAACTTTGGAGCAGAAGTTAGAAGAATATTCTAGAACATCCGAAGACAATTCTAGAATTTTAAAAGAAGAATTAGCAGAAAATTCTAGTACTTTGGAACAGAAGTTTGAAGAAAGTTCCAGAATCCTAAAAGAAGATTTGGCAGAAAATTCTAGAATTTTAAAAGAAGAATTGGATCAGAAGTTAGAAGAAAATTCCAGAAATTCTGAAGAACGTTCTAGAATTTTAGAACAAAAAGTAGAACAGTTAGAAAATAAATTCCTCACTGCAACTGCAGCATCGAGTTTATGTCCTGGTGTGGCTGAAACAGAAGCAGCAAGTGAAAGGAAAATAGCAACAGGTGAGACTGCATCAACAATTCGTATAAAAACACCGGAATTTGATGGAAAAACATCGTGGCCGAATTATTTGAGGCAATTTGAAGCTGCTGCAAAAGCTAACGGATGGTCACCGAGAGAGAAAGCAATTTCATTGACAGTAGCGTTGCGTGGAAATTCCGTCGATATCTTGCAGAAACTGAAGCAAGAAGAACAAGAAGACTACGACCAGCTGGTTAAGCATTTATATATGCGATATGGAAAGGCGCACCTAGAACAAGTGTATCAAACGCAATTAAGAAATCGATATCAGAGGTCGAATGAAACTATCCAAGAATTTGAAGATGACGTTGTTCACTAGGTTCGCCTCGTACATCATACAGCCCCGGACAGCGTATTAGAGTGCTTAGCTATCCAAACATTTATTTATGGCATCCGAAATGGCGAACTTCAGCAAGCATTAAGAGTGGCTCGATAAAAAACGTTAACCGATGCACTGTCTCTTGCTTTAGAACAAGAGGCTGCAAAACTAACTTCGCGTAGCCAATCTAAAGTAAGATCTATAAACAGCGACTTTAAGACCGAAGATAATGAAGATATAGAAGAGAAGGTACGACGAATCGCTACGGAAATACTTGGAGGCAAGAAGAGAATACGTTGCTGGAACTGCGGTGAATTAGGACACCCGCGAAGACTTTGCGAGAAGTCGCTTAAAAAGAAAACAGATGCAGAGTCGGAAAACTAAGTCGGGTTGATGCGAGGGGGCAGTCGTCGACCCGTATTCTGGTAGCCCCACATTCTATCGGATATGTCGCCTCTGTTCATCATCAAGTCAACAGCATTTTCGTGGATGGTCTTGTTGACGGAAGACCACTCAAAATGTTGCTGGATACGGGTGCGGCAAAAACAATAATAAGATCCGACTTGACTAAGAAGTTTGCACCAAAACAATTATATCCGACGAAGTGGCGATTAAGTACAGCAACTGGAGAAATAGCTACATCGTCAGGGGAGTTAGATGTGACCATCAACATCGGGAACACCTCCCTCAAACATCGTGTGTTGGTAGCCGAAATCGAAGATGACTTTATTCTTGGAATGGACGTCATGGAAAAAATATGGTTTTAAACTGGACCTCAAGCACGGCGTAATAGTAGTAAATGATGAAGAGCTCGTACTGCATCCACGAGAGGACGAAGTTGCACGTGCTTTAATAACCGAAGATGTAGTACTTCCGGAGCGAAGTGAGACCATTCTGGAAGCACAACTCGAAGGAAAATTTTATACAGGCAATGTTACCATGTTGGAACCCCGAAATAATGATGAAAAAACTGGTCGTGGAGTGATGGTTGGAAAATCACTGGTAAAGGCCAACAAGATAATACTAGTTAGAATAATGAACATTAATCAGTATCCGGTTACAATTAAACAAGGAACTATAGTAGGGGAATGTTCATCCGTATCTTCGATTATTAGAAGAATGGTAGCTCAGAAAACCCCAATTAGCAAGATTCCGGATACTTTGCTCAATCAAATATCAACATCTTTTCACGGGCTGACATCAGACGAGAAAATCAAAGCGAAGAGCTTAATTCACAAGTATCAAGATGTCTTCGAATATGACAAGAAATTCAAGGGCCGAACGAACGTTGTCCGGCATAAAATCTACACTGGAGATGCAAGACCCATTCGCCAAGGAGCAAGACGATTACCCCTGGCAAAGCGAGAAGAAACTGAAAGGATAATAGAAGAAATGAAGAAAGAAGGCGTGATTGAACCTTCAAGTAGTCCATGGGCTTCACCAGTGGTATTAGTGAAGAAGAAGGATGAATCCACCCGATTCTGTGTAGATTACCGTCAACTTAACAACGTAACGAAAAAGGATAGTTATCCACTTCCCCGAATAGACGATACACTGGACACGTTGGCTGGGTCAAAAATATTTTCTACGTTGGACCTAAAAAGCGGATACTGGCAAGTTGACTTAGACCCGAAAGACCGTGAAAAGACAGCTTTTACCATCGGAACAGGACTTTGGCAATTCACAGTTATGCCATTTGGACTTTGCAATGCTCCTGCAACATTTGAACGACTTATGGAAACCGTGTTAGCTGGGCTGTCATGGAAAACTTGTTTGGTGTACCTCGATGATATTATTGTGGTTGTAAAAAAGTTCAAGGATCACATGAAGAATTTGGAAGAAGTTTTTCAAAGATTGAAACAGGCAAATCTCAAGCTCAGCCCGAAGAAGTGTCATCTGTTCCAGGAGAGAGTGCATTATCTCGGGCATGTGGTTTCTGGTAAGGGAATTGCAGTGGATGAGGATAAAATAAAAGCTCTAAGGGACTGGCCAGTACCAAAGGACAAGCATGAATTGAGAAGTTTCCTTGGTGTATGCACTTACTATCGGCGATACGTGCAAGGATTTGCCAACATTGCTAAACCACTGACACGGCTTACTGAAGAAGGTAGAAGATTTGTTTGGGAAAACGACTGTCAAACAGCATTTGAAAAATTGAAGGATTCTCTAACAACCGCGCCAATCTCAAGTTATCCACTTCCGGAGGCAAATTCATTTTGGATACCGATGCCAGCAATGTTAGGATTGGCGGCGTCCTCTCTCAAGTACAAGATGGTCATGAAAAAGTTATTGCCTACTTCAGCAAGACACTGTCGAAACCGGAAAGGAACTATTGCGTCACCAGGAAAGAACTATTGGCAATTGTGAAGTCCACTGAGCATTTTCACAAATATTTATATGGCAGAAGATTCCTGATAAGAACCGATCATGCTGCCTTGAAATGGCTATTACAATTCAAAAATCCAGAAGGTCAGGTAGCCAGGTGGATCGAAAGGTTGCAGGAATATGATTTTACCATTGAACATCGGGCGGGAACTAGCCATCGTAACGCTGACGCGTTGTCCAGGAGACCATGTTCCGAAGAATGCAAGCATTGTTGCCGAGTAGAAGAGAAGCAAGCTGCTGCGCTAAGAACAACGGTAGTCGATGATAAATGGCAACCGGAAGAATTGCAGAAGGATCAGGAAAATGATCCGGATCTGAAGATTGTAATAAATTGGCAGAAAAACGGGGATAAACCGATTTGGCAAGATGTTGCACCATACTCCCAAAAAGTGAAATCGTACTGGGCGCAATGGGACTCTTTAATAATTGAAGAGGGTATCTTAAAACGTGTTTTGGAGAATGCGGAGTGTACAGAGCAGAGAACTCAGTTACTAATACCTAAGAACAGGGTACCTGAAGTGTTGAAAGAGATCCACGACGGATCTGCTGGAGGACACCTTGGAGTCAACAAGACTGCTCAGAAGTTGCGGGAACGATTTTACTGGCTAAATTGTAAAGATGATGTTAAAGAGTGGTGCAAGAAATGCGTAGTTTGCGCTGCAAGTAATGGGCCAAATAGGAAACGTAGAGCCCCAATGCGTCAGTACAACGTAGGAAGCCCATTTGAACGCATTGCAATCGACGTGGCTGGACCATTTCCCGAGACTGATGATGGCAATAAGTATATAGTAGTCGTCATGGACTACTTTAGCAAGTGGGTTGAAGCTTACCCCCTGCCCAACCAAGAAGCAATAACCGTCGCTGAGGTAATGGTGAAGGAATGCATATGTCGATTTGGAGTACCGCGCGAAATACACTCCGATCAGGGAAGAAACTTTGAGTCGTTTTTGTTCCAAGATATCTGCAAAATATTAGACATTTGTAAGACAAGAACGACTGCATTACATCCGCAGTCGGACGGCATGGTTGAGCGAATGAATAGAACGATCAACAGATATCTGTCGAAAGTTGTCTCTAACCACCAAAGAGATTGGGATCGTCATCTGCATATATTTCTGATGGCATATCGTTCATCTGTGCATGAAACAACAGAACAGACACCCGCGAATATCGTATTCGGACGTGAGTTGCGGTTACCGTGCGATTTGAAATTTGGATGTAAACCTGGAGAAGATCTAGCTGGGAAAGTTACGTCACCGATTTACGAAGAAGAATGAACGACATTCACGAACAAGTTCGTTCAAACATCCAAACTTCAAGTGACAGAATGAAAGATCATTATGACATCAGGGCAGAAAAGGGAGGATATGGAACTGGACAGTCGGTATGGTTATATAACCCAGAGAAGCGTCGTGGTCTATCGCCGAAGTTACAAACATGCTGGGAGGGACCCTATGAAGTGATGAAGCGGATAAATGACGTTATCTACCGAATTAGGAAAATACCGACTGGGAAGCCGCGAGTAGTCCATTTTAATCGACTGGCCCCTTTTTCTGGAAACAACCATGAGGTTAGTGATGTTTGTGCAGCAAATGTTCGCTGCGTTCAAGAGCATGAACGTGAATTAACATTTGGAGACTTCATGAAGAAATATTCCACCGGTCACAAAGCACGGTACGGCGTGACAAAAGAAGAACATCGAGATTTGTTCTTGGTGCCTTTGGAATATCCCATAGCCCACTGTGAGGCGGAAGACTTAAACATGTCTCGAGGAATTGCTACAGTATTTAAAAAGAAATTTGGACGGCCACAAGACCTAGCCAATCAACGTCCATATTTTGGAAGAACACTAAAATTTCGCGACAACTCAGAACACAAGCGGTACCTTTACTATTTAGTCACCAAGGCACGATCATCTCAGAAGCCCACCTATCGCACCTTATGGGAGGTCCTGATCGATTTGTGGGAACATCTTTTAAATAACGATGTTATGAAGCTAGCGGTACCAAAATTGGGTTGTGGACTAGATGGGTTGGAGTGGAGAATAATTAGGAATATGTTAGAAGTTCTCTTCCACCGCACCGGAATTGAAATTCTTGTTTGCAGCTTTGACCCCAAAGGAAGAGCGAAATTAGATCGCACTGTGGATTGCCACTTCTTTAAGACCTCAGGATGCATTAGGGGTTCGACTTGGAGATTTCGTCATAACTTCTCCGAAACCCATCAACCTCTGTTCCGAGACGAAACAGCTTTAAGGAGGGGGCAGTGTAACGAATTTAAAGCCAAACAGTCGAGAGCATTCCAGAAACCTTCTCGAAAACAAGTGCGTAGCAGCGTGACCTCACAAGTGCATAGAGCTCGCTCGCATGTCTGAGCGTGTGGTTTGACGGGATATTCTGAGACGTTCTGGAAGATTCGAGAACTGTTCTACCGTCGGGAGTATATAAGCCGAGGTCGAGTGGCTGAGTTCAGTTGACAGTAGACTTCGAACGCATAATATAAATGTGAAATAAATAACAGCTCAAGTGTAAATTATGTACGTGCCTATTAGATGAACTTGTAATAATATTGTTCTCAATGATGTCACCCCTAGTGACACATTGTAACTTTCCATAGAAAATAGCTGATAAAGGTATTTATCATAAAGTAGTATATAAGAAGATGTAAAGAGAGAAAACATGTTCATTCCTCGTCAACTCTCTAAGTAAAAGCTTAACGATTGTAAAAGAGCTCAGCTCGAAATAAAAACATTATTTTTTATTAAATTATAACAAACATAATTTAATTGGCGCAGTCATAGCAGATTCCGTCAAAACACAACAATTAAAATTAAAATTAATTATTGTGTGGTGGATTTTTAAATCCTTTGTTTCGGAAGAAACCTACAAAAAGCGATAAACGGTAAAACAGTACCCATCAGGCCGCAAAGGCACAACTCGTCTTCCATCAACTCGTCTACAGAGAAGGTTTGCTGATCCACACCAGGACCACACCATCTTCACGAAGGAAACCAGTTACTTTCGCCCAAGGCGCTGTTCCAGCCAAATCGTCAGCCAACCCGTGGACTCAACCCCGAGCCACCAGGAAAGAAAAGAACCCGGAGATGTCCGTTACCCATCTACTAATACTTATACCATTGTAAGTTTAGAATTTTTATAATTCACATGAAGGGATAGATCTTGTTAACCACAAGTAATAAATCTATCGAGGGACCGGCACAGTCTCACATTCACACAAGTTTATGAGTAGCAATTACACAGACTCCAGTAGTCTTGAGGAAAATTTAAGTGACACTGAATCAATCACAAATTTAAATTTAAATTCCTTTAAGCTAACTCCTAGTAAACTCAAATTAATTACAATGGCAACAACAAATTTACAAGAAATTGAAAATTTATCGAGAATCATTCCACAATACGATGGAAACATAAAAATATTAAGTAATTTCTTATCAGCCGTAGATAGCGTGGTAAATCTATTGAGTGCAGTATCACTAACAGAAATACAAGAAGTCTTTTTATTTGGAATAATAAAAAATAAAATAGTTTCAAAAGCTGCCGAAATTTTAGCAGAAAATAACTTCACAACTTGGGATGACTTAAAAACCTATCTCACTACCAATTTTACAGATAAATGCACACCAGAGACAATAATATTAGAAATTATGGACCTAAGATTCAGAAATGATTCCGAATCCACTTTAAAATTATTTATAGAGAAATTCTCTAAATATAAAAGTAAAATATTACTCACAGATTATAACCAAATCCAGAAAAACGCTATTATCGCAGAAATGCAAAAGACCATTATAGCTAGATTCATATCATTACTACCCTTAAGTATCAGAGGAGCGTTTGTAGTAAAAAATCCCCATTCATTAGAACAATGCGAACAATTACTAAGTAATGAATTTAACTTCAAACACCAGTTATCATTTCAAAAACCAGCAGCGCAAAATCAAAATCCATTTTATACTTCACCGAAGAAATTCCCTGCCCAACAATTTCCTCAAAAACCGCTACAATTTCAGCAGAAAACAAATCAATATAAGTCATTTGCACCTCGCCAAAATTCAAAAAATTATAATGAAACTAAACGCAATTTCACACCTAAACCAATGACACAACAAACCAGAATTACACAACCCATGTCAGTACAAACTGTTAGACAAAATTATAAAATAGAATCAGACGAACTTGACCAAATTGACTTAGATACAGAAGAAGGATTCTATCAAGAAGTAGAACAGGAATATACTAACAATGAAGAAGATAATTTTTTAGAGATAGATCAAATAGACATACAGAACAATACGTAATGTCTTCCATCACAAACGAACTACCCACTTTAAAAAAAGGACCCTTTACAATACTATTCGACACAGGCTCAACGATAAATTTCATTCACCCTAAACTAGTAACAGAATTAAATTGTAAACTTCACGACGAACTATTAACTTTTAAGACTGTAAACGGAAAATCAAAATGTACCAAGTACACCACAGTTTATTTAAATAAAAAACCGATAAAATGTCACGTCTATGACTTTCATAAAAACTATAACGTATTATTTGGAATAGAAGCATTCAAAACTTTAAAAATACAATTAAATTTTATAAAAAATACAGTTAATATGGAAAATAAAACTTACAAATTAACCAAAATAGATAAAAATCGTAACAATGAAACAAATAACATCGAAATACGAAATAAACATCTAAATGAATTTGAAAAACAAAAACTAAATAACGTAATAAAAAATTACTCAGATCTCTTTCCACAAAAAAATGAACAATTATCAAACACTAATATAACCGATCATAAAATAATCTTAGATGATGATACACCAGTTTATACAAAAAATTATAGACTCCCCCAAATCTACGAAAAAGATATTGAAGAACATATACAAAATTTATTAAATGAAAAAGTAATCCAAAAATCTTATTCACCTTGGAGCTCACCTATTTGGATAGTCCCAAAAAAAGCAGATGCTTCCGGGAAACGAAAGACTAGATTAGTAATTGACTTTAGGAAAATAAATACAAAAACAAAAGATGATAAATTTCCAATCCCTAATATTGACACACTATTAGATCATATAGGATATTCAAAATACTTTACTACATTAGACTTACATTCAGGATTTCATCAAATAATGATGAATAAAAAAGATATTGAAAAGACAGCATTTTCCACCCCTTCAGGCCATTACGAATTTACTAGAATGCCATTTGGACTTAAAAATGCCCCAGCAACATTCCAACGCATGATGAATATCGCGTTAGGAGAATTAGTAAACAAAATATGTCTAGTATATCTAGATGACATAATTATTTTTGGAAAAACCTTAGAACAACATATAGAAAATATTAAATTAGTTTTTGAAAAATTACGAAAAGCTAACTTAAAAGTACAAATTGATAAATCTGAATTTCTACAAAGTTCAACAAAATATTTAGGATATATAATTACTCAAGACGGATTAAAAACCGACCCTTTAAAAGTAGAAAATATAAGAAATTTAAATATTCCAAAAACAAAAAAAGAAATTAAACAATTCCTTGGAACCATAGGATGGTACCGAAAATTTATACCAAATTTTGCTAAATTAACCAAACCCTTTACTCAATGTTTAAAAAATGGACAAACCATAGATATTTATAATGAAAATTTTAGAAAATGTTTCGAAGAATGTAAACAAATATTAACTACATCCCCAATATTACAATTTCCAAATTTTAATAAAGAGTTTATTCTAACAACCGACGCCTCAGATTATGCAATTGGATCTGTATTACTTCAAAAATGGAAAAGAAATGCCCATAGCATACTTCTCCAAAACATTAAACACCGCAGAACAAAATTATAGTACTATAGAAAAAGAATTATTAGCAATAATTCAATCAATTAAAAACTTTCGACCTTATCTTTTCGGTAGAAAATTTACTATAAAAACTGACCATAGACCATTGGTATGGTTATTTAACATGAGAAATCCAAATCAAAAATTAATGAGATGGAAGATCGAACTAAACGAGTATAATTTTGATATAAATTACTTAGAAGGAAAGATGAATATAATAGCAGATAATCTTTCAAGACAAAGACTAAAATCACAAATATTAGAGAAAATAGGAGATGTAACAAATACAAAAATCTTCGCTCACTGTATTTCAGGAGACATAAAAATGTCTCAAGGACTAGCAGACCAAATTAATAAATTGTATAACAGTAAAGAATATTGTAATAAACAAAATATAAAAGATAAAAATATAATTATTCAAAACCAACATAATAAAACAATAATCCACTTAATAACAAAATTGAAATATAACGATAAACCTATAATAAAGAGTTTAGATAGACCTTTAAAAGAATTACGAGACTATTTAATTTTAAACGAAATTAATGAAATAAATTTACCTAAAATAGGATGTGGAAAAGATAAATTAGAATGGACTAAAGTAAAAGAAAAAATCTTAAAAATATTTGAAGACTCAAATATACAAGTTAATATTTATACATTACCAGAAAATAATTACTTGGAATCAGAAAATTCAAATTCTCAGACTGAAAGTAGTAGAAAAACAATACATTCAGATCAAGAAAATCTAATTAACGGCCTTAAATTCATAGATGACAGATTAAACATAGCAAATAATCAATTGATATTAACATCTCATAATCAAGAAACTGAAATAAAAATAACAAGATTATTCAATCATAAAAAATGTAGGATAACATGTAAACTAGATAAAAATAATCTTCAGGAAGAAATAATAAAATTTATAAAAAACTTCATAATACCAAAAGTAAGATATTACGCCTTATTTGAAGAAAAATTAGATTTAACCTTTTCAAAAATTCTACAAGAAAACTTTGAGTTTAATACCATAAAAATAGTAGCTTGTAAAAATTTAGTAAAAGATATAGAAGACCCTGATGAACAACTAGAAATTATTCATGACTTCCACAATGGACTCACAAACCATAGAGGAATAATAGCTACAATTAACGATTTAAAAGAAAAATATTTCTGGCCAAAAATGATAAATGATATCACTGAATATATTAATCGATGTGAAACATGCAAATTAAATAAATATGATAGAAAACCCATGATCGCCTTAGACAATCTAACCCCAACACCGACAAAACCATTCGAAATAATAAATATTGATACATTGTCCTTAAATAAACAAAACTTTCTAACTATATTCGACCAATTCTCTAAACAAGCACAAATACATTACTTACCAGAAAAAAATGCAAGAAATATATTAAACCATTTAATTAAATACTTTCAAACGTATAAAATACCTACAAAAATTATATTCGACCACGGAACCGAATTTAAAAATAATATGATAAAAGAATTGTTAAAATTATATAATATAGATAGCCATGTAATATGCATAAACAACCCAAAAAGTAACGCAATAGAAAGACTTCACTCTACGTTAATAGAACATCTAAGAATAATAAATAATTTAAATAAATTCAAAGAAAAAACACTATTAGAACAATTAGAATTAGTAATACTGGCTTATAATAATACGAAACATAGTATTACAAAATTAACACCAAATGAAATATTGTATGGAAAAAATGATAAAACATTATTTAAATCAGAACCATTAATTCAAGATGAGATAATTCAAAATTATAATCAAGAACAAGTAGAATTAAATAAATTATTAATTAATAGAATTAATGAAGAAAAGAAAAAACGAAATATAGAAAATAATAACCCTTTAGTAATAAAAGATCAAGTGTTCATTAAACAAGGATTAAGAAGAATAAATAAATATAAGAAACCACTATTCAAAAAAGTTAAAGCAGAAAAATATGACCCTATATTAGGAAAAATACAAATAATAAATAAACATGGTTTAAAAAACATACGAATAGATAAAGTAAAACAATAAAATTGATTACAGAGTCGTGGGACAACTTCAAGATATATCACATAACAATGGATTCCACTTAATAGAATTAGGAAACTGTAAAATAAAAGAATCTGAGAAATTAATATATATTAATTATAATATTAGTACCCTCCTTATAGAATATGAAAAATTAACAGTAGCAAAAACAATTATTCTAACAAAAATAAAAAACTATAAAAACTTATTTAAAAATCAGATACAAAGTTTAGAATACAATTATAACGATTTAAATGAGCAAATCCAAAAAGTATTTTTTAGTAACAGAAGAATTAAAAGAGGATTAATAAATGGAATAGGAAGTATAATAAAAAGCATATCAGGAAACCTTGACGCATCCGATGACGAAAAATATATGAAAATATTTGAACAAATAAAATCTAACCAAAACACTTTACAAGGACAGAACGTGCAAAACATTCAGTACGTGAAAAACATGACTAATCATTTCAATAATCAACTTGAAAACATAGAACACAACGAAAAAATATTACAAGACAGACTAAACGCTATTTCAAAAACACTGAAAGACAAAGCAAACTGGGAAGGAATAGTAGAAATTAAAATACAATTTCAAGAATTAATATCGCTAATAACTAATTTGAATAACTTAGTAAAACAAATGGAAATAAGTCTAACTTTCTGTTCAATTCACAAATTAGACCCTGTCATAATATCAGTAGACAGTTTAAAGAAATTAAGCTTAGATGAAAATATCTGGAACGTAAATGAATTAATAAAAACTCATTGCCTTTTAGATAATAAAATATTACACATTATCTTAACATTACCAATATTTACACAGAACACTTACCCAATATACCAATTTACCCCTTTACCAACCTATTCTAATCAGAATTTGATAATTATAAATGAATAACAAAATTTATACTTTTATAATAATATCTATTATTTACTTAATGATTGTGTAAGTATTAATAAAATATATATGTGCAATACTCAATACTTTAAGATAAGCAAATGTCAAAATGACATTATTAATAATCAAAAGATTGATGAATGTGATTACCACCAACTCCAAATAGATAACACCTTTGAACAAATACAGAATACAAATGATCTAATAATCATTAGCCCTCAGAAGCAAAAAATTGATATAAATTGTAAATTTGAAAATAAACAAGAAGAAATAAAAGGAATTTATATATTTAAATTAAATAAAGAATGTCAAATAAATAAAAATATATTTAGTATAATTAATCAATCTTATAAAGAATTGCAATTTAATAATATTAACTTGGAAAATAATACATTAAAAATTAATGGAACTATTAATTTAAATAAAATTAATAAATTTAAAGAAATACCTAAGGATAAATTAATAAAGAATATTGATATATTAGAATCTAATTATCATTCTTATATAATATATATTATAATTATAATAATGTT
This sequence comes from Pterostichus madidus, assembly GCA_911728475.2. NCBI lineage: Eukaryota > Metazoa > Arthropoda > Insecta > Coleoptera > Carabidae > Pterostichus > Pterostichus madidus. The sequence continues at coordinate 19,925,252 of OU452305.1, read as the reverse complement.
ATTAGTAATAGTAATAAGAATAATTGTTAAGAAAAAAGAAATGTTTAGATGTAAAAGAAATATTGTTAATAAAGAAATTAAATGTAAGAAAAATATTGTAAATGATATAGAATTAAATCCTATATTTTAATAAAAATGATTGAAAACAATAATATTGCAAGATCTTGGTGTAGAGGAATTATGTACGTGCCTATTAGATGAACTTGTAATAATATTGTTCTCAATGATGTCACCCCTAGTGACACATTGTAACTTTCCATAGAAAATAGCTGATAAAGGTATTTATCATAAAGTAGTATATAAGAAGATGTAAAGAGAGAAAACATGTTCATTCCTCGTCAACTCTCTAAGTAAAAGCTTAACGATTGTAAAAGAGCTCAGCTCGAAATAAAAACATTATTTTTTATTAAATTATAACAAACATAATTTAATTTGTACGTAATATAAATAATAGTGTTAGTGACCGTTATATAAATAATATTAGTGTTTAAATATTTATTAGTAGTGTTTAAGATTTATTGTAGTATTAATTAGTTTTAAATAAGTTTCTGTTATTTTTATATTCATTTATTAAATAAATACTTTTATTTTCGTTAAACATAAATAGTTGTGAGTTATTTTTGTGCCTTAAACATTCTACACACTTCCAGAAAGACGAAAAACGTTACAATATATACAAGGGTGATTTACTAAAGCTGCAAAATCATTTTCTGTTATTAAAATCTGTACTACCATTATTTAATTGATCATGAAGTTTTTCATTACAACGAAATTTTACAATTATCCAGGTTGATTGTAAATCTTTTTTACAGAAATAGGTAATTTTAATTTTTAATGTCGCCATAATATAAAATATGTCCAGAAGGTTCCATTTATGATAAGTTTTTTAAAGTACTTCTTACGCTTCTGGGGTCGTGAAATTGTTCATTCATCTTTTTTACAGAGGCCACATAATATTGTAATGTCTTTTAATTTCATTATTAATTACTTTTTGTTTAATGCTGGTTTGATTCTTGCGTCGAGTTGGTTGTTGAACGCAAGTGTTGTGTTCACGGTTTGCTTGAGGGCCGGAACAGTGGATTACGTCTGTTAAACTTCTGCAGTTTCTACACACTAGTTGGCTATGTGGTGAAGTGAACGTAACGTCGTAGCCCAAAATTCACATTATTAATTTCAACTCGTTTGGCCCTGAGGTCCGGTGACGCAAGAGTTCCGCTCGGCTGAGGATCCGGTATAGTTAACCTTTGCCGACCTATAATAATTTACAATCTTTGATTCCTAAAAGTGGGTCACTGGTGACCCAATATTTAAGTTATTATTTTACCTGATTTCGTGAAAATAATTACAAACTTATAGTATATGAATTTTGTATCATGTTTTTTGAACATGGTTTTATACAAAAACAAGAGTATAATAAGCAAATAAACTAGTATTTATTATTTAGCATTAATTGAAAAAAACATAAACAAAAGTACTTATTACATAATATTATATAATATATTATTATAACACATCCACATGAAGGCCTTAAAATATAAAATAGATAGTTAAGGTTATGTTATTTTTAAATTTTTATTCATTTTTCTCTAACATGGTTTCCCATCTTCCTCCCGTAAACAATAATGGCATAGTATTTACTTAGCTTCCAGGGTTTTAGAATGTCTTTGGCACACAAATCTTTTGAATTTGTCACATCTTTTTGTATATTTATTATCATTGCCACGGCAGTTTTGGCAACGCACACGTTTTGGTTCTGAGTTCCCTGAATCCTGCGGAGGTTTTCGTAGCTGTACTCTTGTGCTCTCAATAGCGCTACAAATTGTGTTTGAAAAGCCTCTTCCATCCTGCTGAAACACAGTTGCTCATCGGATAATATTACTGTCAGTTAGCGTTTTATAATATTCCTGCAGGAAAATTTTTCTGCGTAGTTTCATTGATGAGTCATTGTTCCAATTTGGATTCTTGAGTAGTCATATAACAAAAGCTATATAGCATGCAGTATCCCTCTTGCATGAATATTCACGCATTAATTTATCCAAAACAAATACGCGGCTTTTAGTTTCGTTGTATGACGAAATAATATTTGGCTTAAATTTTTTATCCTTTTCTGCTTTAGAGTGTTCGTGATCCATTGTTGAAAGCAAAACTTGCACATCTGTTTGGTTTCCTTCAACATTTTAAATAACGTTCTCGCCTTCCGATTCACCACTAAAAATATCTTCAAGTGGTAGGACTCCTTCAATTTCTTCTTCTGTACACACCAACACTCAATAAATACTGACGTTTAATGAAAAAAGTGTCTCCTAAACAAGTACAAAGGCGTTTGCTAGGTTATAGAATTGCGTATGTGTAACGAAAACCTCAAAACCGGTGTAATATTTATTTGTAACATTGATTCCTAAAACCGGGTCACTACTGACCCGTACTTAAAAATTGCTCATAATTCCCAAAAGTAAGTTGATATTTATAATTGTGATCATGCAAAATATTTATTAATATGTTTTAGGAGAATTCAGGGAAGGAAATTAAATTTTAAAAAATATTACCAATGTTATTTAGGAAAAATATGATTATGGGTCATCATCGGTGACCCTCTTTTAGGTCGGCGAAGGTTAAATAGTCCCGCTCAGAGCCATAGACAAGAGAGCGAGTTACGGCTATCTAATATCAACCACTGGTTTAGCACCTCTCTCATTAGCATATTAACAGATACGGCATTCGTATTACATTTACACGTACCGCAAGTAAATGGTGGATGCACACTGTGTTTCCGTGACCGTCTATTCGTCTGAGTTAAACTAGCTCGTTTCTAATATTTTTGACTTGTTTAATAAATAATAAACACTCGTTTGGTGATTTTGTTTCATGACAACCTTAACACATCCTAAATGACGACTTCAAATTATGAGTCCTGAGAAAAAGTTGTTATTTAAATTTAATATAACACAACGTAAGGGATTTAATTGACGATCGCAAAGCTTATTAGATAATTAATATTACTGTTTTCAGTTAGATATTAAATATTTAAATAACTGCTGGGTTACAGTTCAATAACACAGTTGTTACAGTTAGAGGGGAGTGGAAACTTTTGTGCTGTCTAAAGAAACATTGATTTCTTTCGTACTTATTCATATTATCAACAGTACTATTATTGATAACAATTTCGGAGGTTTTAGAAATACCAGCTACAGGTTGATTGTTACTGCCAAGAATAGATCTAATGTAGATTGACCTTGGGCTCGAATTATCTCTAGAGGTGTTCATTATAAAGTAGAATCACACGTTGTAGTATTCAAATCTAGGCGCTTTTAAGAAATTATCTTGAAATTAGTAAAATATATCTAAATAACGTAGAACAATAAAGCAATCAACAAACAAACAAAAGCAATGCCGTAAAACCTCCTTCTAATGTAATATCGTTAAAATTTTATAAATCCTGATAATATTTGATTAAATTTATAAATTATCAGTTGTAAGAAAAATGTCGTTTATAACATGTTGAAAAAGGTTACGTGGATGTGCAGATTTACGTTAAATTTTGCACTTTCACGTAACGAGCGTTTTTCAGCAGTTGTTATAAAAATAACTGTAACATTCATTTATTTTTGAAATGATAACTTTTTTATCCTTCTCTTGCTCTCACTCTTTCTCTCTCTCTCTTTCTCTCTCTCTCTCTCTCTCTCTCTCTCTCTCCCTGTGTGTGTCTCTCTCTCTTCTAACTTTAAATAATCGGCAGACAAAGTTATAATTTCTGTCGAGCATTCCGGGACGCAAACTTTCTTTTTTCTTTATTTCATTTTATCTGAAAGTTGTTACAAAGCCTTTTCATATAACATCTGAACCCCTATTCTATAACTTATATCACCAGTGATACGCGTCACTGGGTGATATATTTCACACTGCTATCTCACGGACTAACTGCGAAACAAGCTATATGACGTCACACTTGGTGAGAGACATTTCACCTCTCAAAAGGGTGGTGTTATATTTATATCACCGGTGATATTCTGACGTTTGAGTTTACAGCAGCTGCTAAAAAATTGTATTTATGATAGTTGGACAATTTATTTTGTGTGAAATGATTTATTGTGAATTGTATTGAATTATTGAGGTGTTCATATAATATATCTGTGTAAAAACTATTAGATATTTGAAATGTAATGATGCTAATTATGCATTACACTAAAAATATTTGAAATGTTGAACATAAATTAACAAAAGAGGCTGATCTGCCACTAGTTATTCTTCCCTCTGACCCCAACAATTTTACCCTGGTGAAATCCACGTGGACGCTCATAAAATCTATTAATACATTTTTCAGCGCGACAGTAACTTTCTCCGCTCGTTTAACATCCATTTTCACAAATTCACATGTGTCAAAATCGCTCTTTGTGTTTGTAAATAAAATTTAAATGTAGTACCAATATAAATATACTTAACCAAAAACATAACCAAGCAAAAGTTACTAAAAATATCACCCTTAGGTTATCACTGGTGAAAGGTGATATGACATCATCAGAATATCACCGAAAATCGGTGTAAAGTTATAGAATAGGCGTCCAGGTACGGTATAATTCCATTTGAAAGATGGCTTCGCCATGCCTTCACGCTAGACTCCCTGGATACTGGATTCGTTTCTGAAAAAATAACAAGAATTGTAGAATTTTGAAATAATTACGCTAACACAATTGCCGATCGAAAATTTTGCAAATCTGCACGCGTGCCCTTCAAACAACATTTCACTTAATACCAAACACAAGCAATTAAAACAACTGTTGATCGGAAAACAAAATATGCTGCATGTCAGCTCTTCTAAAATCTTTCTAGATTATATCAAATATGATATGATTCTGAATCCTTTTTTGATTAAAGGTCGTAAAATTTATTTATTTTTCATATATATGTATTTTGATATATTGACATATATATTTTAGCGCAGGGAGGACACTCCCTTCGTTTCTTATCTTTTTTATTCATTTTCTGATCTTACATTGAGTGTTTAACTGCAATTATGTGGACTTCACTTTTAAAAACAAGCGTAGAGCGACACTCCCTGCCTTTCTTATCTTTCAATTCGTTTCCAGTTCTTACCTAGAGTGTTTAACTGCAATTGTGTGGAATTCACTTTCAAAAACAAGCGCAGGGCGACACTCCCTTTCTTTCTTATCTTTTTGTTTCATTTTCAGATACTGCATTGTCTGGACTTTTCTTTCATATAAAAGTGCAGGCTATCGCTTTTATCTTTTCTAATCTTTTGTAGATTCGTTGCTAGATTCGTTATTAGATTCGTTGTTAGGAGTTTTATGCATATGGTATGTACGTCGAAGAAAGAAGATGAATGATAAGTGAATAGGAATGATGTGATTTAAGGTTTGATTGTGATAAATGATTTCGAGTGTAGTAAATGAATGAGTTTATATGGAGTGATCTATGAATGTGGTTAAAGTAAGGGTGGTGTGTTCGGATGATAATGTTTGACGAGGGCTGATTATTTGCTGAATGTAATGAGTGATTTCAGGATTCGTGCTACCCCATTTGTTGGGATATAGCGTGAAGATATATATGTTTGTATGTATATTAGATTTTATTTATAATATTTTATATTTGTTATATACGTTACGTTTTATTAAGGTTTGTTTACATTTTGTATTATTTATGGTTTCATATTATTATTGAATTTGTATTTTAAGGTGCTGATAATCAGCTAATATTTACAAAAATTTCTATATTGTCTACAAATTGAAATCATTGTACAAAAATTTTCTTGCATAACTTCAAAAGCTATTGAAAACTTTAAACATTTTTAGCTTACGGTCAAATTTCAAATGCATAACAACGTATGCATTCATCAATCATGAAGATTTGCAAAGTTTTATATTAATTTCATGGAGACTATATTTCCAAAAATATCTGAAATATCCAAAAGGCACTGATCCCAAGCATTCTTTAAATCCAAGAAAGCACAACATTCGTTCAAACCGTATAAGCTATAGGTGAGTGCAAAGTTTGACATTCTTGTTGAGTTTATTGTGAATTGAGCTGAATAGTACATGGCGGTTAGCGGTTCGTGTTCATATAAAAGTTTTAATATGAAACATCAATTTAATAAATCTATAGTTAAGAAACCATACATTTGGAAAGAAAAATTGTTTTAAATGCTAATTTTATAAAAGATAAATGTGGATGTATGCATTGTTGTGTACTCGTGATGATAAAGATTATTTTGCGTAATAAAACACACAAGTACATACATAATGGCTTAGCACCCCTAATGGGGTTGCGCCACTACATAGTAGCTCTCTAGATCCTTTCTTTAAGGTTAAATGATACCCAGCTTTAATTTGTTTCTAGCTTGAGGTGAGCGCTGTAGTCAGCTCCATGAATGAGTTTGAACTAAGTTGATATAGAAGGTAGCTGTGTATGTGGAATATAGCCACCTATTGGCAATCTTGACAACTGTCATTTTTCTTCCTCGGACATAAACCAGACAAATATAGTAGTGGGAGGAGACACATTTTTAAGATTGGTTGATGCGGGAAATTAAAAATTTAGCACGGTTAAGCCTCATGAGCCACGAAATATATTCTAACTAAATAACAAATAACTTACTTAAAGTTATTGCGTAAAATATTATTAATAAATACATAAAATGGTAAATTTTATTTAATATAATGGTTGTTCGTATCTCTGAAGTTAGAGGTTGTAGAAAAAAAGCTGTAGATAATGAAATAATAAATAACTTTTATGCAACAAAATATAAATATTATTTTATTTATAAAAACTGTTATTTGCAAAAATAATTATACTTTGTTTTTAATTATAAATATTGTTTATAATTTTAAGAATCTTGTTGTACATTTATTTTATCAATTTTTGATAGCGCATTGGTTGGCAGTTTAAAATTACTCGGTTCCACTAGTTTGAAAAGTAATGTTATTATGAAATAAATGTGTCACATAAAAATAGTATATTTTAATATATTTTATAAAATAAAAAAACTTCAATTATTATAAATGATTTTAATTAATAATCTTAATATTATAAGATAGGTATATTTTATAATGGAATAATTATGGAATAAGACAAGTATAAAAATTTGGTGTGGTCACCACACGACTTTCTTATACACAGCATATTTAATATTTAGAATATATCTGTTTGACACATATAAAATATCAAATTTGTTTACGTATAATTTACATCATTGAGAAAATGATCAAAACGGATTCAGTGGACAACAAAACACGTATTTCCGCGAAAATCTCGTCAACGATTTTTTCCACGATTCCAATAGGATGCGGGCACTCACGTGATCCTGTGACGTTTTTGTGACGTACAAACAGCTGTTCCGGGAAAGATCCCTGCGCCACCTACAAAAATGAACTATTTTTTGGGCTGAGATTTGAAAATAACCGGTTCTTTTCAAATCTCGTCACAAAAAATAGTTAATTTTTGTAGGTGGCGCAGGGATCTTTCCTGGAACAGCTGTTTTTACGTCACAAAAACGTCACAGTGTCATGCCCGCATCCTATACTTTCTTATACACAGTATAAGGAATATCTTTTGGTTTAAACCTTCTACTATTAAAACACCCTGTCACTGGACACGACATTTTGCAACGAATAAAATAAAGTTTACAGTAATGTTTCTCGAGATGATCACTTTTGGAATGACAACCAGCGTTCCTTGAAAATTGGATGCGCACTCGTCTAAGTCTTCTCCCACCACTCTATTTCTCTGGCACAAACCCATAGACAAATTATGCCGTATTCAAGTCAATGCAGTGTTATGAAGCAGAAAGGGATGGAATAACTTGTTGGTGAGGCGGGTGCGCGTCAAGGAGAGAGTACACTTTGATGTTATGCAAGTTGCAAACATTTGTGTAGTTATTTTTATATTCAATTACTTACTTTTCATACATCAAAGTAAAGGTTAGTTTTTGACATATTAAGTGTTTTGTATACGTACTTATGTATTTAAATAAATAAAATGCTCGCGTCTGATAACTGTCATTAACATAAATGCAGCCTGCATAGCATCAACTTGTACTCGCTCCTTGCCGAACACCCGCCTCACCCACCAGTTATTCTATCCCCTTCTACTTCACAACAAACGCCGTTGTTATCGGTCTAGTTATGTTTTGTCTGAGCACAAACCTCAGGAAATTTTAACATCGCGAATAAAGTACGCACGTAATTCAAAATTTTGTAAATTTTTTACTTTTATTTTAATGTAATGATTTTACTATCATTATATATATATATATATATATATATATATATATATATATATATTTAGAATATAAATTAATACCCGGTAGAATGGACCAAATAAAGTACTTCCTACTTAGTTTTAGATCAAAATGAATAAGTATACGCATTTATAGCCAAATCGGAGAGGGTCGACTTTTTTTTGTCCGATTTCACGTAGAATGAGCCATATATATATATATATATATATATATATATATATATATATATATATATATATATATATATATATATATATATATATATATTAATTTTCAAATATGTCTATGCTTTAAATTTATAAATAAAAGTTATATTAAATTCAAGTAATATGTTTGTAAGATAATATTTTCGTGTTTTGCCTGTATACAATCCATGTTAAATTGGAACAAATATGGCGGTCGTAACCGTATGTCATCGCTCTCATTGTAGGCACTCTAAATAAAACCGGCGGGAACCTAAAGTGATATGCCACCGGAACCGAAGCAGATCGCAAACGAACGCGGTGGGAATAGCGGTGGCAGTGGAGGTGGCGGTGTCGGTAGCGATCAGATGGTACCTATATAAGACAATGCAAGTACGCACACAAACAGTGAAACAGAAAAAAATATTGAATTATTGTATTCATATGATATTTTATGCACAACCGAGCCGAAATTAATGTTTTAGCTATAAAAAGCAGACCTAAACACTTGTTTATTGCCCTAGGGTCATAATAAAATAATTTTCTCTAAATACATGATAATTTTTGTTTCTTATAAATACTTGATTTTGCAAAATGTTTGACATATAAATGTACCTGTTTAATATTTTGAATATAAAAATAAATATTCTTTGCCGTGCAAAAAAATGTATGTACCAATGGTAAAATAAGCATTTCTGACTAATAACATGCTCACCACTGGTAGAAACTATATTCACTCTTGATACATAAATATCTATTATATGATTTAGCAAATCCGAATTGTGGAAAAAAAGATAGATTATAAGACAAAATCTCTAAATTTCTTCCGTTTTCCTTCTTCTTTGTCCAATGTATAATAGCATTTCTTCTTTTTCCATTTCCCGTCCAACGTCCATTGCACTGCAAATATTTTAGCGCAATACTACAGGCGTTCTCCTCAAACAAACCCCATCAGTGTGCGTCGATGAGTTCGCCACCTTAGCCGCCACCGCCACCGCCATCGCCACCGCGTTGGTTTGCGAACCGCTTGATGTTCTTCTATTTCGACCGACATCACTATAGTTTATCTTTTCGCCGCTGTATCTACTCAGCGCCACTTGCTTACGCAAACTATTTTACGGCATAAATATTTATTCCAGTTGTTATAATTGTGAATATCTTCTCTATAAAACACGAAATCTTCTTCAAATTTATAGGTAGAATGTATAAATATGTACAGTATATAATACTTATTACGTTTCAAAAAATAAACTTTACACAGTTGCAAAAAAAAATAAAGCAAAATATTTTATTTTTTTTAACTATGTTCTCGAAGTTCATTTTTGGATTCTTTAAAATATGTTATATGTAATATGACTCCCCACAAGACATTAAAGTTTAATTGAAAAAACATGTCTAGTATAGAAGAAAAAATTTAAATGTATGGAAAAAGTAGGTTTTTTGCATTTTAAAAATAGTTCTCGAAGTTTAATTTTTTTTATTTTCACATATATTATAGATAATATTATTGGTAATATTTATTGTAAATTTTAATAAAAAAACACGTTTAGTACTAAAATTACAGTTAAAATCATGTTTAAAATATATTTTTGGGTCTATAAATTAATGCAAATATTTAAAAAATAAATTTATTTGAAGAGTAGTATCTTCTTATTTATATATACATAGATAGCTTGTAACATTAAACAGTATTCAATAAAAAAATTAAATCTTTTATATTCATTTTGAACTTCGCGCGCATGGGTATCATTTAACCTTAAGGCTGCAGTACGATTCGGCTTGACAAACTATTCCGTGGCGCGGCGCGCCGATCGAATGCTAATCTATTACAATATCAAAACTACATTCCTTCTAGTTTGTTCTCCCTCTAATGTTGTGTCTCTCAAGTAAGGACACTCATAAATTAAGAAACCGAAGCAGCCACTACCCTTGTGGGTACTTTTTACTTTTACAAAATAAATTCAATAGATTTCACTGTCGGTTCTCGTTGAAACATTTTTATAATAAAATTAAAATTAATTTTATTTTACATAATACATATTTAACCGATTTAAAGAAATTTTTCGGATCATTCTAACTAATCTGTCTCTTAAATACCTATTTACTATTATTTTATTTTAATTGATATATGAAATAGGTATATTCCGTAATATTAGAGAGTGTCGAGATAAATGTTTTAATTTAGCTGCATAGGTACGAGTATATTCATAAATAATTATTACTGTTTATTTGTTTAAATTTTATTTTGTTTTAATTTTTCTTGCGCTGTCACAATATATTCAGGATCTATACATTTGGACCACATGTTGAATAAAGTTTGAATTCTAAGAAGTTTCGAGGGTGCGTAGCTCTGGCCTATGTCCACGAAGCACCGTTATATGTTATTTTATAATTTTTCAAATTCATAAATATGGCAAGTACGACGACAGATTCAAATGTAGCTTATATTTAAAATTAATTAAAGCAACTAGTTTCGGGGATAGGATGATTATTTTTCGAATTAAATAAATTAAATTAAAAAATCTGATGTGTGAAGTACATAAGCTCCCGCCAAACCGTGTTGTATTTTAATATATATTTTGGTGAATGTATTTCGATATATAGCAAAGGTATTTTGTTTTTTCAGTCAAGCATACTTGATTGTATAATTACCAATTTTTTTTTAAAGTCGTTTAATTTCAAACCCTGCAAGATACAAAAATAAAACGTATATAAAAGTAAACATATCTTGTAAAGAATGTTATGTTCTTCAATATACAATAACATGAATAGAAGAAAAACGATATTTATATCAGTCTTTTCAAGAAAAACTGTTAACAGCTTCAAGTAAAATATCAGTTGTGGTTTATCAATTTTAGTCAAAAAATATATGTTATTCCCATTGATATAAAAGTCTTAAATAGTAAAACTAAAAAGATTTGGATTATATTTTAATATATAGTTTTTCATTAAAAACTGGTGTTAGTAAAGTAAAGTACCACTTCCGGTTGTCCAATTTGATCCAGAATCTTATCAACTCTATATATTATTGCAAAAAGCTGAAATACCGAAGACAGACATCATTGTAAAAATAGTAGAAACGTGTTGTGGGAATCCTAATTTACAAGTATTCGTGCTTATTCAGTAAAAACTCAATATCGAATTTTTGGATAGAAAACATTACCTCGCTTACCTATGTATGTAGGTAAAATAAAAAAATTCGTTCAAGATACATACAAATACTGAAAACTTTACGAGTACATTCAAAATAAATATACCATCACGCCATTTACCCATTACTGGGTTTGGCACTCTGTTTTCGCAGATGTGGGCTTTTAAAGATATTAGTGGTGATGGAGGGGTTAATTATTTGTGTTGAAATATGTGAGTCAAGAGTGGGATTAGAATCAGGGTTCTCATGTTCCACAGTCCGACTAATTACCACGCACCTATTTAATTTATCCCATATAATCTCACAACAATAGAATAAAAAGATATAATAATCATTAATACAAATTAGGATGATTGTATACGTTTAAATTCGCCAGAAATATTTATATTGCATGATATATCAAAATTACATCCAAAAGGTTTATATTTATAGCAGTTATACATAGTTTATCCGTCCACTGCTTCCAAATTTTAAAGTTTCGGTGATAATTCTAAGAATTAAAGGTTGCATTTGGTGATACAAATATTGTCTATTGTTATATAGGGACACATCGTACAAAACATATTTGGCTTACTGCGGTAGATTCAAATGAATATTGCGGGGTTTTAACAATGGTCCAAACAAATACTGTACATTTTAGAATGAAGTATTGTTCGCAGCACATCTGGCAGATTGCTACTCTGAGAAATAAGTTTTGTATTATGAAGCGGTCTCTTGCGTGAAACCACTGAACTTAATTAACATTGCGTTATATGGAAAAATACTAGTCGCCTAATAATTCCACATGTATAATGAATTTCACAAAAACAATTATGGTGTTAAATTTGTATTTTTTTTTCGTATGGACTGGAATATTTTATATTAATTAGTTATAAAAACAATCATTTTTATGTTTATAAATCAATAAAATATGCAATAAAAAAATCGATTAAATATCTGGGTCCATAGATACATATTTCTAATATTACAGCAAAAAATAAAAACTGCTTTATATTCACGGGTTCAGGAAAAAAAATTGAGACTACGATTTTATCCTATCATTCGGCCACCTTAAGGTAGATCAGTCCCTTTTACTTTCTTCATATTTTCTTAATTAAATTTTTCGATCTATTCCTATCGATTGATTTTTCTTTCCAATTTGTTATTCCCGCAGTGTTAAGGTCCTCTTTGACTTCCTTAATCTATGTCGACTGTAGTAGAGGAAGACCTCTTTTCTTATTTCCAGGGTCCCATTTAAAAATGGCATGTATCAACTCATCCTCTCCTGCTATTCATACATGCTCTAGCCATTTGACCCTATGTTGTTTTATTTTTTAACTATATCTTCTCCATCCAATTCACTATTTATTCGAGTTTTGAGTTCATTTGCATTGTGCCTAGTATGACTCTTAATATGTTCCTTTCAACTATTATCAGTTGCTCATCTTCTTTATTTGTTATTTTTAACATATCAGCATCATACATTAGTATTGATCTTACTATTGTTTTATAAATTCTTATTTTTGTTGTTTTTGTTCGTAATTTGTTTTTAATAACTTTTTGTGCATGTAATACGCTTTGTTTGTTGGCAATCATTTTTCTTTTATTTCTGCTGTTCTATCTCCTTTATTCGTTATTCCTAGGTATTTATATTTATCTACTTCTTCGAATTCTTTCCCTCCTAGTTCTATTATTTCTCTTGTTTTTATTCTCCGAATTTCATTATTTTCATTTAGTATAAGCTGTTACGTTCCATTTTAGCTTTATTACTTTTTCCTCAAATTTATTTTCCTGCTTCTTTTCTTCTGCCTAAAATCTATTTTTTTGGTAAATATTAGTTGACTAAACTTCTGTACTTCTTACCTTCATTTTATTTAGTTTCTTTGGTATTATTTAATCGCGTAATAATAATTTAAAATCATTCGGTTTATTTTTCAATTTCATGTCAAACACGTTGCTTTGTTTTGATTCTTTAATTAGTAACAGCGTGCCGTGAATTTAGCGTTGGTCATTGTTTAAAGTTAGTTCCTCTTCTGCTCACCTTGCTTATTATTTTTATGATTAAGAATCTAGTTATCTTTAAATTTATTTATTTTGTAATCTTTTCTTTTGCCATTTATTTTCTATTCCGCAAATATTTAATTGTAAATTATTTTCTCAATTTTACTCTGTCGGTAAAACAGTGTCCTCCGCTTTCTTGTAATTGTTTTAGAGTAGATGTCGCCAGAAGGAGATATGTTCAGACAAGAATTTCATAATTTTTTTTCCTACCATAAAGCCGCCTAAGAACTCAAGCATTCAAGCATTCATTATTGAGCAGCAAAACTAGTTTATTTTCGATAATTCTTTTGTTTGGAATTATTTTACAATTTAGTTTTATCTCGCCGCCAGACACGAACCTAATTGTGACTTCTATTTCAGGCTTCTATTTTATGTTATTTTCTTCGTTTTCGTCTTCGTTTGTCGTTTTCATCATTATTCGTGCCGCTACTTTGGGCTGATTGCCTTTCTGTGACGTACCGTTGAATTCTGGACATTGGCTTGGACTTATCGTTGGCGTAGTGAGAAAAAATCACAGAACCATTTTTGATTTATTCATTAGTGTTGACATGGTTGTCTCAAGTTGTGTAGCTTGTGTGTCGTCGAAGCTGTTAAGTCGCGTTTCGTTGGCCATCGGATTGTAATACTGCGTGTTGCGCTATATTGTCGTGTTGTCTGTTAGGTTTTTACCTTTTCCGCAGTCCTGATTGCTGCTGCAGAGCACAGTAACCCATCTTGGTATAATTTTATTTCTGATAATTATTTATTTACTGCATAAATCTTAATTGGATTTCTTTCTTGATTTAGTTGGTCTGTAATATAGTATCAGTATTTTTGAATAATCTTTAATATTATTTTCATTTGTAGTTAAACATCAGTTTCTGAATATAGCCGTTAATTTCTTGCTAATTCTTCAGTATTTCTTTAAGTTATCAAGTTTGACACCCCCACGTGATAAAATTGGCATCCCTACGTACCTTGCGAGCTTCCCCTCTTCCTGAACGACTAATATTTTCTAGTTCCAGTACCTTCGTGGTTGGGTATCGCTGGCAACAAAAACAACCACGTTGCGCCCTCTATATTTATTTTAGTTTTGTTTTGATTTCGATATATTTTTTTGTGTATCGAACCCGCCCCCCTATCTCCACTGAGACAATCAGCTAGCCGCCTCCATCTTTTGGAGCAGAATTGTACGTAATAAAAATTACGTACCCAGAATTGTACGTTATAAAGCCAAATTTTTTTCATTCCCTTATTATTTCCTTTAGCGTTTCCTTCATCATTTCTCTTCTCTTTGTTATTATTACTACATCGTTTGCATATGCTATGATTTGGCATCCATTTCTCCTTATTGCTTTTCTGTTTATTCTCCTTGTTATGTATTCTAGCGCTATGTTAAATAGGGTTTCGATAGGGTATCTCCTTGTCGAACCCTTTTGTTTATAGCAAATTCGATTGTCAACTTTAAACGTCTTTACGCATACCTTAGATTTCTTCATCGTCATCATTATTCACTTTCTTAGCTAAGCTTTTATTTCCATTTCTTTTAGTACTTTCATTAGTTTTACTCTGTTCACCGAATCAAAAGCCTGTTTAAAGACTATAGAAAGTAGATCTATATTTATCTTCGCTTTAAATGCCTTCTCCATAATTTGCTTCAACGTGTGCATTGCATCAATTGTTGATTTTCCTTGTCTGAACCCACATTGATATTTGCCTATTTTGTTTTTGGTTGTTACATTCACTCTCGTTTGTATTATTGTTGTTAGGATTTTATAGGCATTGTTGAGTAGCATTATTCCTTTATAGTTTTTGCACTCCTTCGGGTCCCCTTTTTGTGTATTGTTGTGATTTTACCTACGTTTCACTCCTCATGCATCTTTTAATTCTTCCAAATATGCATTATTAGCTTGTATATTTATTGGTATAGCTCTCCACCTCCGTATTTTAATAATTCCATGCATATCCAGTACGCACCTGGTGCCTTGCCATTTTTTAAATTTTTCATTATGTTGCTTATTTCCTCCAGGGTTGGTTTGCTTACTATATCTTTGTTTTCTATTCCTACGCCATTTCTTTAATTTTCTTTCCACTTGTATTCTCCATTTTCTTCTTCAGTTAATAAATCTTGAAACTATTTCTCCTAAATTTGTTTCATTTCTGATTTGTTTCCATTATTTTTCCATCTTTGTCTCTCATATTAATTGCTTTGTAACTTTGCTTCTGTTGTTTTATTTCTTGTATTTATCTTTTTTCTTTCGTTCTCTATCCTTTCTATTTTCTCTTCTTGCTATTCTTTTTTACATTTTATTATCTTTTTACTTTCTCATATTCTCTTTGTCTGATACTTTTTTTGTGTGCATCCATTTTAACTTTGCTTTTGTTTTCGTCTAAGTTATTTGGTTACACTCTTCGTTGAACTATTTTTTTCTGTTTTCTTTCTTTTGCTGTCCGATTTTTTGTTCCACTGCCTCTATTATATGTTTTTAATTTTCTCCAATTTTTGCCTACACTATCTTTTTGATTCGTATCCTTTAATATATTTTCCTCTACTTTTTCGGCATATTTTCTCGTATCATCTTCATTGTCCAATTTTCTCTATTCCACGTCGGCACTGTGTTCTTGTGCCAATTGTACCTTTTTTTGCTTTCTGCATTATTGTCGCAGTCATCATATAGTGATAAGACTCTGCGAAGGCACCTCTGTAGGATCTCACATCACTAATTGTAGTTTTTTTTTTTTAAATTATTATTTACAAGTACATGATCTATTTGTGAGCACTTGCTCATGTCCGCAGATACCCATGTTATTTTATGTTTATTCCCCTATTACCAATATTTAATCCTACTTGTCCACGTCTTTTATTATATTTTTTAATACGTCATCAAAATCTTCCTTTTCTTCTTTTTTTGCATTCTCAGTATGGGCGTATATATTTACCAATGAAATATTAAATGGTTTGTGCGTCATTCTTAGATACGCTAGTCGTTAATTTATAGGTTTATATTCTATTATATTGTCCCTGAATTTGTCTATCGCTATAAAGGCTACTCCATAATTTCCATATTTGTTATCTCCTGAGAATAATATTGTGAATTTTTTATTGTTTATCTGGCCTCGCCCTTTCCATCTCATTTCTTGTAAATCAGCTATTTGTATCCCGAATTTCTCGAGTTCAATGCATACCTCCATCATTTTTCCTATTGTTAACATTGTTCTTATATTCCATGTGCTAATTTTAATCTTTCTATTGCGCTTATTATGTTTTTATTTGCATTTTATTTTTTCCTTTGAGTCTCCCTGGGTTTTTCCTAACTCCGTTAATCGTTTCTTGACTCTCTTGCTTTATTTAGTTTCTTAGTATCTGCGCACCATTCATACTAGAGATAATGTATTTTTAGTTTTTTGTATCCTATTTTTACATTTTTACCTTTCGCTTTTTTGCTCTAATACATTTCTAGCAGTTCCTTTTGCACTCTTATTTTCTCTTTAGTAAGATCATTTTCTATGTATATTTGTGTTCCTATTAATTTCTTTTTGTTCTGCATAATCTCTATTTTCTTTTTTTTAATCTTCTTTCTTCTTTCGTCTTCTTTTTCCAGGCCCATTATAATGTTATTTTTCTTTCTCTTTTCATTTTATAATTTTTATATTTCATTTTCTATTATTTTAGGGCCTCATTTACGA
This sequence comes from Pterostichus madidus, assembly GCA_911728475.2. NCBI lineage: Eukaryota > Metazoa > Arthropoda > Insecta > Coleoptera > Carabidae > Pterostichus > Pterostichus madidus. The sequence continues at coordinate 19,907,962 of OU452305.1, read as the reverse complement.
TTTTGGTTTTTCCGCTATCTGTATTGTTTTGTCCTTTACTTTTTCTCGACCTTTTCTAATCGTTGTCGTATGTTCATATTTTTGCAATTGGCTTGTTCTCATCATTTTGTTTAAATTTTTGTATGTCTTCATTTATTCTGTCCATATTTGCTGATTTCTTTAAAGAAGTCTCCCATTTCTATTCTCATCTCTTAGTTTCCTATTTTTATTACTCTTTTAGCTTCTTTGACCTCTTTTTTTATATAATCCACATTTCCGGATAGTTTCACCAGTGCCTCCTAAATTCGTATTTTCTTCATATTGTGTTCTTCCGTGCTACTTTCTTTTCCACTTCTTTTTTTGGGTGATCTTCTTACTAAGGAACTTTTTTTAAATGTTCTTACCTCTCTATTTTACTAGTTTTGCCAGTACTTCTATTATGATCGTTTTTCATTAGTTTTCTTGTCTCCCCTCTTTAACTTTACTTTATCCTTTTACGCTTATATCTATACGCCTCTTAAAACCTAAGATATTTATCCTAAATCTTACTGCTAGTACTAAATTAATTCGCTGTTATTCATACGATATCTGTCGCAATATTCTTTGTGGCTTTTATCGTCCGCGAAATACCACAGCCCTCTTTTCATCAGTGGTTTAGTATGCAACATAAGTAAATTCTAAGTTATCACCTGTAAGGTTCATTAATTTTTTCCTACCAGATTTACTCCCCAGTTTTCTTTATTCCTGGGTCTTTGAGCGTTTATTACTTCTTCAGCACTGATCTTTGATGTTATATTTTTCAATATAACTTTTTTCTTCAAAAAGTCACGGAGCAGAAAACACTTGCTACCAATTACACACAAGTACAAACTAAATATATATTTTATTTACGGTGGATTGTTTTGTTCTTACTTTAGGTTAGTCTTGCATCGGACTTAGCGGAATGCAAAGTGGTTGAGATTGGACTGCTGAATAGTGAATAGCGAAATAGGTTGTCTTAATGGTCGGATACAATTTTTATAGGGTTTTTAGTTAGTGTCAGGGGAAGAGGGTAGTTTAGAAAGTTGTGACACGATGAGTCATAGGATTGCAATGTTGATGAATTTTGCTACAACTAATGATGCTCTAGTTTGGCGTGACTAGCTTTTGACAGTGTAGGAGAAGTGCAGTTCAATTGTCTGGTGATTCCGGGAACCAATGACTCACAGTCAAAAAAAATATTTCCGTGGGTGCCAGCTGACCTAATGGCTGACGCAAACCTACTCTCGAGTCAACCAACAAACTCCAGAGTTGCCAGAGCACCTAGCAAGAACTTACGGAAGGGTATGGTGGGAGAGTATGATAAATAAGCATATAAATTACGACAAATATATTTAAGATAATACATAAAATAATATACATTGAGTGCAGTAAGTGATAAATTGTAAAATAATAGTAGTTAACAATTTGAGAGTCGTACGGTGTTATCGTTGTGTTTTGATTTAACCTGGTCAGTGCCGAGTAAAAAGATGACTGAACCAATTGACGCTTCGCGTAGCACACTGACGCAGCGGTACCAGGACTCCAGTAAGGCAAACAAACACTAAACTGCTCATACACACGCGGTATCGATGGTCGACCATGGAATATCGTGGCGCGCATAAAACTTGACACAGTAGCCCTAATTACGAACCAACGTGCGCCTAGCTACGGAAACTGTTTTGCCAAACGTGCACACAAGTGGCGGTGATCAGACCGTCTCGAACCCAACCGATAATTACAATCAAAACGTATGTTAATTATATAGATCTACTACTAATCAATGCAACATCAACTGAACCAACTACTACAACAATACGTAAGTATTTCGTGTACACAAAACTTAATATCAAATATATATATGTATAACATATAACCAAAAATAATAACGAAAATAATAAAGTGTTTGTTTAGCTCTAGGTGGGGACAGGGGTGTAGGTCCTTGCATCAGCGCACGGAATATTTCACCACGTTTCAGGTGCGGAAATATATGAATCATAGGATGGAAATGTTGTTGGATTTAGAAGCGGTTTAAGGAATGTTTTATGTCTACAAAGAGTACTTTCTAAAAATATGTACAGAACTAGAATAAATAGCATGACTAAAAGTTGAAAGATAACTTAATTAAGATGAATATTATATAACTAAACTTATATCTAATGGCTCAGTGGTATCGAGTCGGCCTATGGATCCTGAGAACCCTTGTTCGATCCCTACAGCCGCCAAACATTTTCACCAATTTAAAATTAGCCCTGTGGTTCTACTACTTTATCAACTAGCGGAATTTTATTAACAAAGAATATAAAATTATTTGTCGAAAAGATTTACAAATTTAAGATTTCATAATATGAATTGATTGATGAAATGACGTATAACGAAATTCATTAATCAGTAGATTTGCTCATTATATACAGGATGTCCAATATAACATTATGATCTTGAATATCTCGAAAACAAGGCATTATAACAAAAAGTGTACCCAAACAAAACCTTCATAGTTTCTGGGGGGACATCGGATTTTGACAAAATGGCCACCCGACCTCCCCAGGGGGGGGGGGCGGGAAAGGGGGTCAACTTAAAAATCTTAAATGGGAACTCCTATATTTTATTGCAGATTCGGAAAGAGCGTAAAAAAATTTTTGATTTTATCCTGAAACTTTTTTTGTACTCTCAACAGGTGGCGCTGTAATCGTACACCCGGGGGTGTCCCATATAACATTACGGTCTTAAATATCTCGAAAACAAGGCATCGTAACAAAAAGTGTGTCGAATCAAAACCTTCATAGTTTCTGGGGGGATATCGGATTTTGATAAAATGGCCCCCCGACCTCCCCAGGGGGGCAGGAAAGGAGGTCAACTTAAAAATCTTAAATAGGAACCCCTATTTTTTATTGCAGATTCGGAAAGAGCATAAAAAAATGGTTGGTTTTATTCGAAAACTTTTTTTGTACTCCCAACAGGTGGCGCCCCAGGATGTCCCATAAAACATTACGATTAATTTCTGATAAAATCGAGTTTTCCATAGTCAGTTTTGAAAAGTTTCTTTCTTTTGAATCCCCCTGAGTGTTGAGAAGTAATATTTCTACAATTTTGTGTATTTATTGAAACAACAAACGTCATTATTTATCAAATTATTAATAAAATATTAATTGGTTAATTTTTTTCTAGCTAATTCACATTTTTACAATTACAGCGCCACCTGTTGGGAGTACAAAAAAAGTTTCCGAATAAAACCAACAAATTTTTTGATGCTCTTTCCGAATCTGCAATAAAATATAGGGGTTCCCATTTAAGATTTTTAAGTTGACCCCCTTTTCCGCCTCCCCCTGGGGAGGTCGGGTGGCCATTTTGTCAAAATCCGATATCCCCCCAGAAACTATAAAGGTTTTGATTCGGCACACTTTTTGTTACAATGCCTTGTTTTCGAGATATTCAAGATCATAATGTTATATGGGACATCCTGTATATGAAGATAAAATAAAATATAAATTAATATAATATAAACTAATTAATACAAAATGAGTTTTAAATAAGAGAATTTTTCTGTTTAATAAAATGTATTTATATAAATTAATAAATTTCTTTTCCATACATTTATTTATAGTATTTTTATTAATTGTATTGTCTATATAATTATTTATTTTATTATATTTACAACGATATTTGATATTATAATATTTCGTTAAATGAACAGATTTTATTCCTTGTGAATACAAAAATGGTTTTATTATTTGATTAAGGGCCGGTTGCACGAACAATAATTAAATATTTAATGGAAAGTTAAATTTAACAAATATTAAAAAAATTGTAATTTCGTTGTACCAACATACTTTTTCTTTAACAGGCAGACATAGTAAATTTGTGAAAAAGACGTGAATATACATATTAAGGTAATTTTAAAATAGCCAACATAATAACCATTAGAAAAATACTGAAAAAATACAAGTAATTAAATTATTATTTATATATATATATATATTAGAATGTCATGTCAATAATATTTGATTTTGTTCTTCAAATTCCATAAGTTTAATTTTTGATTCAGTTTCAATTAAAATCTTTTTTTATTTATTTAAATTAATTTTAGTAATATTGTTTTCCAAATAGATTCATATACTTTATTTGGCTTACAAAGTTTCTCACGGTTTTTTATCACGTGTTTGGTTATATTTTGAAAATTTTAGTAATATTAGTAGATGTTGATGTTTCTGATGTTTCAGCATGAACGTTAATAAATACAACTGATACTGCATTAGTTGTAGCAATTACAATATTTTTATAATACTGTTTTGTAATGCCATACGATAAATAAATAATTGGGCATAAATACTGATTCATTTGATTGATCCTAAAATTAAATTAATTTATATTTAATTATAGTGTCAATTTTTAAAAACAAATATGTATTTGTACAACAATTCATTTGTATAAATTTGTAAGCGGTTTAAAATTATTGTTGAAATTTGCAATAAATCGTTTTTCATCTTATATTCATAGTAAAAATATTAATTACTGAACAGCTCTTTTCTCTCTCAGAGTTCCACGCATTACTTTTGTTCTTAATGTTTACCCTATCAGTTTTTTTATTTTCTATTATTGGAAAATATTCAGACAGTATTTCAAGTAAAATATCCTTTTCTCTGTCCGTAAAGTTATTTCCACGTACACGTTCTTCCATTTTAGATCTTTAACATATTTTGATTATAAGAATAGAAATTTATTATTGTACTAAATACATGAAGGTAAAAACAGAAAATTTTATTTTATATTTATTTTGATAAATATAAAACATAACCATATAATTTAGCAAACAGCGCATGACAGAATGTCAATGTTGCCACTTATATATAAACAAATATAGCTAATTTTTGTTGCCAACCTACCTACAATGACTCATTTACTAATGGCGGATTATAATTCATTACAAAATTCGGTGCAACGATAATTAAAATAATACCTTAAATAAGAACTCCCCATTAGTTAATGTACATTAAATGAAATGTTTGTGCAACCGGCCCTAAATCTTATATTTTACTAACTTAGCTTTATTATAATTTTTATTTTTTATTTTATGATGAGACTTATTACAATTGAATTTTGTTAAAATAGAAGAGTCTGTGTCTTCATGAACATTATTGTTTCATGTCTTAAATTTGTTTGACTTAAGATTATATTTGTAGGACTTAGAATTACAATTTGGTAATTAGGTAAAGAGTCTGTGTTTTACATACATACATACATATATCTTCACGCTATATCCCATCAAATGGGGTAGCACGAACCCTAAAATCACTCATAAAACATTCACTCATCACACTCATCAAACAATCAGCCCTGTCAAACATGATCATTCAAACACATCACCCTCACTTGAACCACATTCATAGATCACTCCACATAAACTCATTTACTTACTAAACTCGAAATCATTTATCACACAACAAACCAATCACATTTATCCAACCATTTATCTTCTTTCCTCGACGTACATAACATATGCATAAAACATCTTAAATTACTAACGCTTACTCCTAACAACGAATCTAATAACGAAACTAAAAACGAATCTACAAAGATTAGAAAAGATGAAAGCGATAGCCTGCACTTATATATGAAAGAAAAATCCACACAATGCAGAAACAGAAAATGAAACAAAAAGATAAAAAGAAAGGGAGTGTCGCCCTGCACTTGATTTTAAAAGTGAATTATCACACAATTGCAGTTAAATACTATGTAAGAACTGAAATCGTATTAAAAGATAAGAAAGGAATTAAATTTCGCTCTACGCTTGTTTTTGAAAGTGGATTCCACACAATTGCAGTTAAACATTTAGGGTAAGATCAGAAAACGAATAAAAAAGATAAGAAACGAAGAGAGTGTCGCCCTTGCGCTTGTTTCTGAAAGTAAATTTTACACAATTGCAGGTAAACACTCTAATGTAATTACAAAACAACAAAACTAAAATAAAAAATCCTGCACTTTTCTTAAATCATCAGATTCATCCGCAATTAATCTTCGCCAAATGATCCTATCCTGACACATCACTTTAGCTTCATCCATATTCGTAATTCCTTTCATACAAGCACGTTTTTTCTTTATACTCTGGAACTTTCGTTCACGCAACAATACTTCAAACATATTCATCCATTTATTCATAGGTCGTCCACGCAATCTTTCACCCTCAATTTCACCAACATATACCGGTTTCAACAATCTCACATTCGAAATACGTTCTACATGCCCAAGCCATCTTAACTGACTTATACCTGCTTTTCTAACCACATTCTGCTCAATTTCACATTCATCATACACCAACGTATAGCGGACACGATCTCTTCTAGTATAACCACACACATCCCGCAAATATCTCATTTTCACAACAGTTACACGACGTTCATGTTTTTTTATCAACAGGCAACATTCACTACCATACATCAATATGGCACTAAAACACCATTATATACACTCAATCGACCATCTCTGGATACATTCACAATTCGAGCAAAGGTTCTCAGAGCACCCACTACCTTGCATCCCGCAAATACTCTTCTTTCAATGTCACAATCAATACGTCCATCCCTCGAAAACATACTAACCAAATATAAAAACTCATTCACTTGACCCAATCTCAGACCATTCACCGAAACATTACAGTCATCAAATCGTTCTTTTCAAACACTAACACTTTACATTTATCAACATTTAATAACAGATTTAAATCTTTTCCTACTTCATTTATACTTGGAATCATTCATCTCAATTGCTCTTCGGATTCGCCTATAACAACAATATCGTCCGCATACGCTAACGCAGGCACAACACTACCACCAATATGTACATATCTACCCCATTCAACGCCGTTCGTAACAACACATCCATGTACAAATTAAAGAGCCACGAAGACATTCCACAACCTTGTTTTACGGCAATATCTATACAAAATCAATCACTCAATCTACCATTAACTCTCACCGCAGCCTCACTACCTTCATGAAAATGACCATTTATACCGTACTGTAGAAGTACATTCCATAATGTCTCGCGATGAACACTATCATATGCTTTTTTAAGATCGAGAAAGCCACGGAACACCTTCTTGTTCTTAGCAAGTGACTTTTCAACAATCATACGAAGAGTAAACAATTGATCTACACACCCTCTCTTAGGCAAAAAAAAACACATTGCATATTGCTTAACTTGGAGATTGTTAAGGTTCGTACCGTATAAATAAGAATTTTCCCGTACAACTATCCTACCACACTAAGCAAACTTATCGCACGAAAATTAGTATATTCACTCGAACTACATTTACTTTTAAGTAAAGGACTAATGATAGCACGTTTCCAATCAACAGAAGCCACACACCGCTTTATACAAAATCTAAATAAATAACCTAACCAGGCAAATAACCTCTCACCTTCATATTTCAATATATCATTCGATATACCATCCAAACACGGAGCCTTACTATTCTTCAGAAGCATGAGTGCAAAATTAACATCACTCTGATCTATATCCCATTCTTGTATTCCAGCAAGCATTCATCACGTAAACTTCCGAGCACACCTTTCACATTTAGAAATCGCATATATGCTCTTTTTTCACCTCAATCGCTTCTTTTACTTCTTCATTCCACCATGTATTGTTTGGACAAGAGCCTAAACTACATTCAACAAAATCTTACTTTGCACATTTAAAAACTGTATCCCTAAATTTCAACCAAACATTATTTATGCTGCATTAAAATTACGTTCCATTTTTGCCTTATTACGTTTTTCCTTAAACTTACTTTTCTACTTCTTTGCTTCTCCCTAAAATCTATTTTTGTTGTACACATTAGTTGACTAAACTTCTGTTTTTCTTACCTTAATGTTATTATTTTGGTTTTTTTTTGGTAATATTTAAAATTGTGCTAATAATTTAAAATCACACCTAAAAACAAAACATAACTAAGCGTTTCAAAGCATGTAATTACTATAAACAAATAACGATATGAAATAAAATGTACTATTAAAAAACTAAACTAATATAAAAGTTAAAGATAACACTTATCTTAGTAAAACGATATTCAAAAAGTCCGGTGACAAATAGTATATTTTAATCCAACTCCAAAACCCAGTCAAAACCCAAATAAATTTCTCATTTGACGGGCGAGTGCTCTTTATTCTGTTGAAGAAGAAATATCTACAAAATAAACTGAAATTGTGTGTTGTTTTAGTTAGTTTAAAAAATGCTAATACAATATTTTTTTCTCATTCGCCACAATGTTTGTAATTAAGAAATGGTTGGATTTACTTGCACATGAATTTGTTTTGTAAAATGAATTTTGTAAGGTTGACAATAAATAAAAGTTTATATTTAAAATATATTTGCAATATAAAGCTAATAATATTTTTTTGTACCTTTGAACACATATAATAATTCCATAAACGCTAGTACATCCATAATATCATTTCAATATATTGTAGCCTAATTGTACAATTATTTAAAATATAAAATAAAATAATAAATATATCATCACGCCTTCTACCCATTACTGGGTGTGGCACTCTGCCGAAGCAGATCTCGGTAAGTGATATATTTTACGCGTAAAGTGCGGTTACCAGCCGTCAAATCAAGGCCCCCATAGATGTTAGTGGTGTGGGAGCCCCAGGGGTAATTTTTTTAATTGGTGAAAATTGTTTGTCGCCTGTGGGAATCGAACCAGAGTTCTCAGGATCCACAGGCCGACTTGATACCACTGAGCTAGCTACTCCATAGAATTATTATACAATTATTTATGTTACAATAATCACGCACACAAGTTAAAACTTTTCCGTATTACTCATCAAATTTTAATGATTTTAATAATTCCATTATATGATGAATTATTTTATTGAATTTAAATATATTTTGAACAGAAGATAATTGTGGAACAATAGTATATTAATTGTTATTCCATGTTAATGTTAACATTTTTTTGCCATTAAAATTGTTCAGAAAAAAACAATTATTTTCCTGCATAGGCTGATATATTATATCAACACCACAATCAAAATAATTTATAATCATGTTTTTAAATATGTGATATCAAGTCGGCCTGTGAATTCTGAGAACTCTGGTTCGATTCCTACAGGCGACATAAAATTTTCACCATTTTAAAACTATCCTGTGGCTCTTTCACCACTAACATCTTTGGGCAGAGTGCCACACCCAGTAATGGATAGAAGGCGTGATGATATATTTATTTATGTTACAAAACGTTAGTTTTAATTTAATAATTTTTACATAAGTTAGTAATTAATTCGTCGTTATGTTATCAGTTCGTATTATATTAATTTATAATAAAGGTTTATGTAAGGAGTTAGACCGAACTTACACAGTAAACAGATTTCTTGCGTTAGTTTCTGTTCATCGGTTGAGGAGTAAAGTTGTAGCGCGATAGTTAAGCTGGTAGTGATCAAGTCGCGGTGGATAATGTTTGGTTAGCGTTGAGCTGTTACATTAACGAGGTGAGTGAGTCAGTTAATCTAGAGCATGTGTATGAGTGAGTATGATTGTTGATGTGGTGCATAGCACCGTTAGCAGTCTGTCCATCACGGGATGATGTTGAAGTAGCGGACTGTAGTGGCTACAGATAGTTCTGTAGTTGCCAACGGCAGCAGCCGGGTGCTGTAGTGGCCACAGATAGTTCTGTGGTTGCCCACGGTAGCAGCGCTGAAGGCTGTAGTGACCTGGCTGGCCTTCGGGTAACCTTCGGGTGTACGGGGTCATCAACGGAGCAGTCCCGTGAACTGTAGTGGCTACAGATAGTTCTGTAGCTGCCAACGGCAGCAGCCGGGTGCTGTAGTGGCCACAGATAGTTCTGTGGTTGCCCACGGTAGCAGCGCTGAAGGCTGTAGCGACCTGGCGGCCTTATGTAGAGAAGGTGTTCGGGGTTGCCCTCATGTATGAATGATGTTTAGGTTTTGGTAGATTGACTCCTCATTGAGTTTGTTACTCACGGTTTGGTTCTTACAGGCATTTATTGGTTTACGCTCGCGTTAGGTGATACGCGGATTGTTCCATTCAGGTTTGCTTAGTTTTGCGAGTACATTTGCTTTACGTGTCTACTTCAGGTGAGTTTCGTTTATATTTGTTATTAAGGCATTTGTGGGTACAAATGTAGGTTGGATTAATTATGCTACACATCCATTGTATAACAATACGAATGTTTGATTATTGCAAGAATTGCCCGTCTAATTTTATCATCGTGACATTTATATGTTTTTAAATTTAGTTAATTCGCTTCACTCTGTCAGAGTAAACGGAATTCCATAAATGTCTGATTTACTTGTACTTAATTTTATAACAGACGTATAATTCCTAGTAACACTAAAACCTATACTTAACCATTTCGTTTTACTCTTATTCAACGAATAGTTTGAGGAAAGTAGAAGAAAATCTTCTTTATACAAAGATGTAAGCAGTTTACTGTTCTTGACGATGCCTGTAAAATCGTAATAGTATGTGTTGGAAAGAGTTGAGTTGTCAGCGGTAAGTTTTGGTGATTGAGCCATCTAAGAGAGATGTCAAATTAATTTTAATATATTTTAAATATTATAAATATTATACTGACGTTAGCGAAATTCTTTGGATCACTTCTCGCTGTGTGTTGTAAATACATGTTTTCAGTGGAGTACTTTAAACTCTTAAGTATGATTGTTTGAAATAAAACGTTTTGTTATTTGCTATAATAACGCTCTTTTTTATTGGTTAAAACAACAAAGGTATATGGGTTAAATTATCTAACAATAGGTTTACGTTTAAAAAAATGTAAGTTTAGGATTCAAATCATAAAATTAATAAATTCAAGATCCAACATAATAACAAGTTATATATAAAACGTTTTTATTAGAGGACGTTTCGAACGTATACTACATTCATCATCAGCTCTATAAATAAATAAAATAGGTAACAATATTATAATAATAGAATAAATAATAATTACCAAATATAAAAATTAAAATTGTCATAAAACAAAAACGAATTTTCAAATTGGTGTCAAAATAAAACATAAAAACAATACAAAAAAATGTTACTTGATTATATATTAGTAAAATTTCTAATAAAATTACGGGCATATTTTAATTTACCTATTATATGCATCTGTCTGATAATTTATATTTATTTCACGATTCGTATTGATATGTAAAGATTCATGAATAAGCCTATGGTCCTTTCTTTTAATATTGTCAACAATCATAGTTTCTTTAAAATTGAAAATGTCCCCAGTTTCTTGGTGATGTCGAGTGAGGGCACTATGATCTGGATTTAAAAGCTTGCAATGGTAGCGGTGGTGGTAAAGTCTCTTGCGAAGTAGTTGAGACGTTTCACCAATATAAAAACGATTGCATGCTCCACATTTTACTTTATAAATTAAATCATGGCAAGGTCGGCTCAGTGAAACTAGGCCTGGTGCAGCGAATCAATGCAATTTCCAAAACGACGGGGATGTCATTACAGGACATCCAGGATCAATTTCCAGCACTCTTCAAAGGAATTGGAAAAATACCGGGAAAATGCAAGCTGGCCATAAAACCTGACGTGAAACCGGTTGCAATAGCTTCACCACGACGAATTACGATTCCGCTCGTCGACAAAGTCAAGGATGCCCTAGACAAGATGGTCTCGGAAGAAGTCATCTTACCAGTTGACGGCCCGACTGAGTGGTGTTCGCCAATGGTGGTTACGTTCAAGAAAGATAGCAGCTCTAGGATTTGCGTGGACCTCAGGGAACTGAACAGGGCGGTTCAACGCGAATATCACCCGATACCCGATGTCCACTACACGCTAAGCAGAATCAAGGATGCCAAGTATTTCTCGAAGTTGGATGCAGCCTCGGTATTCTACCATTGTCCTAGGCGATGAATAACGGCTCTACACTACCTTCATCACATCGTTTGGGAGATTCTGCTTCAATCGTTTACCATTTGGAATCACCTGTGCTCCAGAACGTTTTCAGAATAAAATGCAAGAAATATTAAAGGACTGCGACGGAATCGTGTGCCTCATAGACAATATTGTTGTATACGGCAATACCGAAGCTGAACACGATACAAGATTGCGGAAAGTCCTGATGAAACTATTGGAGGGGGGACTCACACTGAATGTCAAGAAGCTACAAATTAACGTTCGTTCTATTGAATTCCTGGGACATTCGATAGAAGAGGAGAGCATTCGGATACAGCCTGACAAAATCGAAGCAATCAAGGACATGGAGCCTCCTACGGATAAGAAAGGTGTGAAGAGAATATTAGGAATGATAAACTTTCTCGCGAAGGCGATCCCGAATAAGGCACTAATTTTAGAACCATTACAAGCTTTGTTGAATAATTAAGCGGCCTTCGTCTGGGGCCCGGATCAAGAAAGGGCATTTAACAGGTTCAAAGAGATTTTAACTTCAGCTCCCATATTAGCTCGATACGATCCTTCAAGAAAGACAATCGGCACGGCGGATGCATCGTCTTTTGGAATTGGAGGAGCGCTACTTCAAGAGCAGAGAGATGGCAGCCTGAAGCTTATTGCCTACACATCACGACTACTTACGGAGACGGAAAGGCGATATGCTCAAATCGAGAAAGAAGCGCTAGCTATCACTTACACCTATGAGACGTTCTCGGACTATATAACAGGCATCGAAGTTAAACTTGAGACGGATCACAATCCGCTAATCCTTATTTTCACAATAAAAGCATTTAGCAATTTGTCTCCCAGACTGCAGAGATATCGTATTCGCCTGATGCGATTCGACTATATGATTATTCATGTTCCAGGTAAAGATTTATTAACTGCAGATATGTTGTCGAGGCAACCACTCGTGCAACCCGACTCCACTGAATTTGAAGAAGAAGTAGAGACTCATGTCATCGGACAATTACACACTTTCCGGTGTCGAAAGAGTATCTGACTCGCCGCTGTACCAATCTAAATCTTTAATGGCTGATAGAGATATTTTACCTAACAACCTAAACATATATTGAGAGAAGAGATGGGATCTTACCTGCCAGAACGATTTACTAATCTACGAATCGAAGATACTCATACCGCAGAAGATTCGTTCAGAGATGCTGCAGAAGATCCATGAAGGTCACCTCGGAATCACCAAATGCCATGCACGAGCGAGCCAATTTATATGGCCCGGCATGTCAACTCAAATTGGAGAAACCGTGAACCAATGCGAAGTTTGCGCACAGCACAAGACCAATCGTCACGAACCACTCATTAAAATTGATGCTGCTAGTCGCCCGTGGCAGAAAGTCGGTATGTACCTGTTTAAAGTCAAGAACGACTGGTACTTGATTATTATTGACCGATATTCCCGCTATCCAGAGGTCGAAAAGGTACCCAACATAACGATGTAGACAATCATTGACAAGATGTCCGGTATATTTGCTAGAAACACACCGTTAGAAAATGGATTCTCACCAGCAGAGTTATCTATGAGCCGATGACTAAACAACTCGCTTCCCACCACGTTGGAATACCTTGAACCGAGAGTGGTCAACAAAGAAGCAGTTCGCCAGAAGGAAGACCATCGACGTGAACGTATCGAGAGGAACTACAACGCTGCGAGAGGAGCGAGACATCTTACAGAGCTCGTTCCCGGAACGAGTTCATCAAAGATAAACAAAAATTCGGCACTGTCGAGTAGAAAGCCGGTCAACCTCGGTCCTATATTATACAGACTGACAACAACAAACTCCGCCAAAACCGGCACACCGTTTTCTCTGTCCAACAGGAAACCAGAGACACAACAGAAGACCGGTCACCAAGAAGTTTGATGACATCAGGACAGCCTGAAGATACTGCATCTGCACCAGAGCGAACTTCTGAAGGCTACAGAACGTGAGCCGGCCGGTGTTCGAAACCTCCAAATCGTCTCAACCTATAGCTTTTAAGGGGAGATGTTGTATAAGTACCGCCAGAGGCGCTACTTTCGAGATCCATGACAACCCGGCAGAAGAAATATATAAAAATAGCTGTTGTTATTGTTATTAGTATTGTTCAATTATTATGTTAATTTTTGGATATTTGACAACTTATACAATAACCACAGTTAATAAATAAAGTGTTACTCGTTATATATAATATATATATAATATTTATTTGGCTTATAATCTAGAGTTGTTAGAGTAAGTGACCAAATTTGTTTCTCTGTAAAATAAGAGGTTATATTTTAACTGATGTTATTATTTACAATATATATACATATACAAAATTCACCAATTACCTGTAAAATAAGAGAAACGACAATTAAAGTCAATTATTCGTCTCTCTTTTACAACTCTAACTTATATCTGAATTATCACAATTTATTCTTATTCTATCTATCTGTTTTTGACATATCATTCTGCCACGCCCTCAATTACTCGACGAGGCCGCTGCTAGGTGACATAAATGCGCGCGCAGAGCAAATCAAGCGCGCTAAATTTTGAAGAGAGTATATTCTCTTTACATCTCCCCTCATCGAGATGAAAATTCCTCAACCTCTTTCTTAATCATGCTCACTTTGCGACATTGGAATTAATTTTGTCACGTGGAACAGATTTGTATCTTGGTTTCTTTTTTCAGTTTTTATTTTATAGATTGAGCTTGAGATTTTTTCTTCTATTCTGAATGGTCCGATTCTTAGTTCGTCTAGTTTTTTCCTATTAAGTCTGTTTCCATTTTCTATGAATACCACATCACCCACATTGAATTCATGATGTCTTCTATTTCTGTCAAATATGCTTTTATTATACTTGTGTGATGTCAGTGTTCTTTCCTGTGCTAATTTCTTATCTCTTATCCAGTCGTCTCCATTTTTTTTTCTTCTTAATTCGTCTGGTATGTTACTAGTATCTGTGCCATTTAGTAGATACTCTGGTGTAAATCCTGTGGTTGTATGTTCTAGTCTATTATATTTATCCACGCATTCTCTCGCTATCGATGTCCATGCTCTTTTCTTTTTTTCTTCGTTTATTTTGCATCTTATTCTATTTACTAGCGTCTGGTTTAATCTTTCGTTCATACCATTAGAAAATGGTGCATTTATTGCGGTGAAAATCAATTGCACTTCTTCCTTCTTTAAATATTCTTTGAATTCTCTCGAATTTATTCCAGGGTATTGATCCGTTAAAATTGTTCCGATCTTTTCTATTCCTAGCACCATATGGTCTAATTTTATAAAATCATTGGCATTTTGAGTTTTTGATGTTAAAATAAACGCGTATCTCGTGAAATGATCGACGAGTAAATGCATGTATTTTTTTGTCGATCTAGTGCTTCCCAATCCTCCAATTGTGTCTATAGACATAATTTCGAAAGCCTTAGTCGCTGGTCCTAATTGTGACATTGTGCCGAATTTATGTTGACCTCTCGATTTGTTTCTAATACATATATCGCATTCTTTACATATTTTTTTTATATTTTCTACTAAATTTTTAGCATTGTAATATGGGCTTATTTTCATATTCGTTTGTGTTACCCCTATGTGTCCCCATTCCTTGTGTATTTTTTTAATTAAATCAATACTGAACTTTTCGGATAATATGATTTTCTCACTTTTTCTTGTTTTCTTATAATATATTCCATTTTTCTTTATCAATTTTTCTTTCTCTTTCTGTAATAACGTATTATTCATCTGATCTGATTTTATTTCATCTATCTTAATAGAGTTTACCGTTTTTAATGGGTCCTCTTCTTCTTCCATGTTTGCTTCTAGGACAGGATTTCTACTTAAGCAGTCCGCTTCTGTATTATCTTTTCCTGGGACGTATATAATTTTAAAATCGTACTGAGATAGGTAGTGGGTTAGATCACCCAATTCTTCGTCTGTTCGTGCTCGTATATTCATGTTTTCTAGTGGTTTGTGATCGGAATATATTTCGAAGTATTTTCCTATCAGCCAGTGTTGCCAATACTTTATTGCCTCTTTTATGGCTAAACATTCAAGGTATATTGCTTTTCTTCTTTTTTGTGTTTCATTCAGTTTCTTCGAGAAATAAGCCACCGGTTTTTCTTTTCCATCATCTTGTATTTGTTTTAATATTGCGCCTATGCCTTCTAGTGATGCATCTGTATATATTTTGATTGGAAGATCTTTGTCGAATATCTCTAACACTGGTTGGGAACATAGCATTTCTTTTATCTTTCTGAAAGCGTTTTCGCAATCTTCTGTCCATATGAATTTTACATCCTTCCTTAATAGTCGATGTAATGGATCTAACAATATTGAGCTCTTTTGTATATATTCGTGGTAAAAATTTATTTTTCCCAGAAGTTGTCTGACCTGTTTTTGCGTAGTAGGAGTCGGGAAATTTCTTATTGATATGATGTTATCTTTCAGTGGTGTAACTCTATTTTCTCCTATTACGTGTCCTAAATATCTGACTGAGCTAGCAGCAAATGTACATTTCTTGAATTTTAGCCTAAACCCTTCTTTTTTTATTGCATTTAACACTTTTTCAATGTGGTCTAGATGTTCATCAAACGTCGATGAGTGTATTAAGATGTCGTCTATATAGTTTACTGAAAATTCAATTAGTCCATGTTTTCTTAATATATTACTCAGAATTCGTTGAAATATAGCTGGAGACGTTTTTAAGCCAAACGGTAAACATGTCCATTGAAAGTGACCATCTTGCGTTACAAATCCTGTCTTTCTTTTATCTTCAATTCTTAATGGTATTGACCAAAAAGCTGAAT
This sequence comes from Pterostichus madidus, assembly GCA_911728475.2. Classification (NCBI taxonomy): domain Eukaryota; kingdom Metazoa; phylum Arthropoda; class Insecta; order Coleoptera; family Carabidae; genus Pterostichus; species Pterostichus madidus. Next base: position 19,891,258 of record OU452305.1, on the reverse strand, counting down.
TAATATCCAATGTCGTGAAATATTTGCAGTTCCTGGCTCTTGTTATTATATCATCTATTAAAGGAAATGGTTGTGCTTGAGGAACAATGTTTTTGTTTAAGTCTCTGAAGTCTATACACATACGTGTCTTTCCTTCATTTTTTTTATATGCTAGCGTGACAGGTGCAGCAAAGGGACTATAAGATTCTTCGATTAAATTTTTTTCTAATAGTTTGGCTATTTGTTTTTCTATTTCTTTTTTGTCCTCTATATTGCATCTATATGGTCTTTTACTGCAGTATTTCTCCACTACTAAATCAATTCTAGCTTCATATTCACTAACAGTTCCAACATCGTATTTGTCTTTTGCAAACACTGATTTGTTGTTATCTATTAATTTTTCTATCTAGATTTTTTTATCTTTGTTTAAGTGTTCTATCCTTATTTGGAATTCATCAGCTTCCACATGTTCATTAAAGTTTACCGAATAATTTATAGTTTCAATTTTGTTTTTATTTAATATTATTTTTGGTTCTTCTGTCTTTTCTTCTATTCTCTGTGAGACTTCTAAATTTTCATTCAGCCTCAACTTGAACAAAGGGATTAAATCTAACCCTATTATAAAATCTTCGAAGTCCTCTCTCTCAACTATGTATATGTCTACTTCTTTTTCTATATTGAATATTTTTATTCTTAATCTTACTAATCCATTTGTATGGTTCACACCACTGACAGACTTTAAGAATATTTTGTTTACATCTTCTTTGCTATCTTTTATTCTTACCCATTTTGAATTTATTAAGGAAACCTGAGAGCCTGGATCATATGTTCCCATTATCTCTATTCGATTTTCAACTAACATCTTAAGTCTGATCAATGGTGTGATTATTCGTTTTTTTTTCTCTGAACTTAGATCTACTTCTATTACCGAATTGCTTCCTATAGTTTTAGTTTTTTCTTTCTTGTCTAGTTTAAACCAGCATTTTTCCTCTGGGTGGTATCTCACACCTTTACTCATATCTTCACATATCTTGCATGGTTTTTTTCCTTCATTTCTAACTTTTTGTTCTGGTTTACCTTCTTTCTTGAATATTTTCCTTTTATCTGTTATTCCTTCGAGCTTTTGTAATTCATTAATTAAATCTTTTGTATTTTTTGTTTCATCCCTGTCAATTTTGTCTCTTATAAATTCTGGCAAACCAAATGCAATCCTATCTATTATTGTATCAGGGTCCATATTTTTATTTATCTCTAATAATAATCGTTCTTTTTTCATTGCATATTGTACTAGTGATCCTTCTTTGTACTTGAAGTAATGAGCATATACTCTGCTACTCCATCCTTTACTTGAAAAGGTCTCTTTTAATACCTGCTTCCATTTGTTCCAATCATTTTCATTTTCTCCTTTTATTACTGTAGAAGTATACCAGTCTTGCAAATTTTCATCTAAAAGTACTCTCAATAATTCGATTTTGGTTTTGTCTTTTCCTATACTGAATCTGTCACATTCAATTTCAAATGTGTCTAACCATTGTCTCACATTACATGTTTTATAGTTAAATTTTCCTAGCGCAAATTTTTCTACAATTTGTTTCAAATTTCTTTCTTCTTCTTTTTTTTCTGATTTCTCAACTAATTTTTCCAATATTTTTGTCAAATCTGAGTGTTCTTCATTACTCTCTCTAGCTATTTGTTTTAAAAATCTTCCTCCAAAATGAATGTTTCCTTCATCATCCACATATATCTTTCTCAATTCTTTTGACAGTGTTATCCATACTCTTACTTCATCATGCCGTTTTTCTAATGACTCCTTTACCTTTTTAAAAGTGTCCGTCCTCAGCAACTCTTCATGAGAATCTCCATAGATATATTCTCCTGGTATAGCATATTTTTCTCCTTGTTCTGTTGCCACTGAGGTGACGGCTATCACTGTAGTTTTATTATCCCTTGGAGAAGCCACAGCTCTGAATTCAAATTGTAGTCTCATTTTGACATGAAAATTGTCGTTTTATAATATTTATTTGGCTTATAATCTGGAGTTGTTAGAGTAAGTGACCAAATTTGTTTCTCTGTAAAATAAGAGGTTATATTTTAACTGATGTTATTATTTACAATATATATACATATACAAAATTCACCAATTACCTGTAAAATAAGAGAAACGACAATTAAAGTCAATTATTCGTCTCTCTTTTACAACTCTAACTTATATCTGAATTATCACAATTTATTCTTATTCTATCTATCTGTTTTTGACATATCATTCTGCCACGCCCTCAATTACTCGACGAGGCCGCTGCTAGGTGACATAAATGCGCGCGCAGAGCAAATCAAGCGCGCTAAATTTTGAAGAGAGTATATTCTCTTTACATATATATATATATATATATATATATATATATATATATATATATATATATATATATATATATATATATATATATATATATATATATATAAATATACTGTAGAATAATTAAAAAAAAATTATTTGGGACCAAGTCAAGTAATAGCTTCAGTTAAAAGGTTTTGGAATTATAACAGCATTCACAATTTAACAAATACAGTTAAAATATCAATAATAATAAAAAATTAAAACAGTAATTATAAAAATATAAGTAGAAACCTAGTATTTAATTTTTAAATGCTTGTGAAATATATAAGATTTGCACAAATTCCTTATTCTTTAAGATAAAATGGCAATGAATTTGTTAAACAAACAAGGCGAAGATTGCATACAAAAAATTCCGACTTAATATAGTTCGAGAAAAATATTTAATAAAATATTCTAAATTAGTTCAAACCACATACGGCCTCAAATACATTTTGCGCATAGATGATTATAGCGTTTTCGTGCCGTTGAGGTTTTAATCTGCATCCGATACATAAATTATAGAGTTAGTAGGACAGTTCATAGTTACCAAAACGAAATCAAGTGATAAATTTACGAAATTCATCAGGTGAGCTAAATACACAATAAAAAATATTTAAAGCTATTTTACTAATTTTGTGTTATAGTAACGATGCAGACGAAGCATCTAAATTGAAAACAAATCATTCTTAAAATTAGCTTATTAATTAGTTTAAAATGCTTCAGTGGTTAGTTATATTTCCGTGCAATGTGTGTAATAAAGTTTATAAATCAAAGGATAGTTTACATCGACATATTAAATATCAATGCAACAGAAATTTATATTCACTTTGCGAATATTGTGGGAAACTGTACAGTCTGCTAACTTATAGATACGAGTAACACATGTCTCACATTCATAACATGAATGAAGATAAAAAAAATCAATCAGCTAAACGTGTAAAACTAAATAGTACCAACGATTTTATATTTTTTGTGTTTGGTGGAATTAATGTAAAGAAATCTTTATCCAACTCCCTTCAAAAAACCAATTAACATAAATTGAAAGCTTATATTGACTGTGAACCTGATGTTTCAATTATTAAAACCGCTTTTTAGTATAGAATTATATCATTTCAAATAAAACACAGAAATTACAAACAGACATTCCAACATTCTTAAAATTTTTAAAGCCTGAAGTATGTAATCTAATTAAAAAACAGCTTGAAATTCATCAGTCAGTGAAGGTGAATATAGAACTATTTTGATTATATATACTGCCCTCATCGAAATTTAGTGAAGAAATCAAATCATTTAAACAAAATTTCAAGAAACTATGCATTCTTCGGATTTGATAGAAATTATAATAACCTATCGTCACGAATCGAAGTCGACAGCAATGAATTTCAGGTACATTATCCAATTTATTCCTATTACAAATTTTTCAAATATATGTGTTTGTAGGAACAAAGTTCTGGCTGGACATTAATCAAAGGAAATATACATTAATAAATATTCTCCAGTCTCAGCATCATCATACATTTTATTTCCGAATGATATTTTAAAGACGCATGCATGTATTAACGTTGAAAATAGCGATAAAGAATGTTTCCAGTGGGCTATTCTATCAGCGCTGCATCCTTCAACAGTTTATCCAGAGCGAGTATTAAAATATATTTCTTACGAAAACGAACATAATTTTAGAGATTTAAATTGTCCTATGAAAATTAAACATATTTAAAAATTTGAACAATTAAATGATCTATCTATCAATGTATTTATTCTCGACTTTGGTAATAAAAGTGAAAAGCATAATGTGGTGAGTCCATTACATCACATACAAATAAAAACAAAATCATGTAAATTTGTTATATTTCGAAAACAGAGATAGGAATCATTAGGTTTGGATGAAAAATTTGTCACTCTTATTCAACAATCAAATTAGTCAAACATCGTGTAAAAAATGAATATGTGAGGGATGTTTAGTTAATTTTTCAAATGAAACAAAGCTTACTAAACATCAAAATAACGATTGTGTTCACATAGTTACTTATTTACCGAACGAAAACAAAAATATTCTGAAATTTACTTATTTTGAATGGAAATTTAAAGTTCTCTTCGTTGTGTACGCTGATTTTGAATCTTTACAAATTCCTTTTATGTCTTGTTTACCTGCAACGAATCGTTCATTTACGAGCGTAACTCACACGCATATTTTATTAAATATTCATATAACGATCAGCTTAGTAAATATAGAACCTATTCCGGTAAAGACGCTTCACGTAGATTTGTTGAATATATTTCAAACAATATTAAAAAATTTTATGAGAATCTTTTGAAAACATAATACCTATGCCATCTTTAACTGACGATGATCAAAATTATTACAATTTCACGAACATTTGTCATATTTGTGAAAAAGAATTATGTACTGATAGAATTAGAGACCATTGCTACTTATCTCAAAAATTTCGAGAGGCATCATATTCTTGTTATTTATTTATTTAAAATAGTCAAATTTGTACTTATTTTGCTACCCAATCTCACAAATTATTATTGTCATATATTTATGAAAGTGCTTGCATTAGATAATGAGAAAATTAGTGGTATACCTCACAATAATGAAAAAAATATTTCATTTACAAAACATTTTTTAGTTGATAAAATTTATGATAAAAATGTTTACATGAAATCAAGATTTTTAGATTCCTACAGATTCATGAGTATGTCTCTAAATTGCTTGGCGCCGAATTTGAAGTCAGAAGAGCTTACAAATACTTTAAAATATTTTCCAAATTTAAATTAATTTAATCTTCTAACTAGAAAAAATGTATTTCCATACATGTAGATGGATTCATTTGAAAAATTATCTGTTAAAAAATTACCCGAGAAAACATTTTTCGATAATACACTCAATAATTCTTCTATGTCTGATGAAGAATACCAACATACTCAAAAAGTATAATTATTTGAAAACAGATGTCTTGCTTATAGCAAATTTTCGAATTCTGTGTATGATAATATATAATTTAGATCCATGTGAATAATATACTGCACCAGGTCTTTGTTGGGTTGCTCTTTTGAAAACAAGCAAAGTTAAATTGCAACTATTAACAGATATTGATATGATACATTTCAATAAGAAAAGTATCCGAAGAGGTATTTCACAATGTTCAAATCGATACTCGCAAGCAAATAATAAATACAGGGCCTCATAAAAAATAATTTTCAAAGCAGCGAACCAGACAATCATATTTCCATGTATTTTTTGACGCTGAATCCGAATCTAAGGTTAAAAAAATCGTACATAAAAAAAAAATAGTGACAGCCAAAACTTACCCCTGAATAGGGAGAAAATGTAATCAATCTCCGAGAATAATTGTTTTATGAATTTTTTCCAACTGTTTGTTTTCTTGATAACATTACCGACCTCTTCTTCTGTTATTTTAGATAATGACATGTTAGGCATCCTATCTAGGTTCTGAATCCACTGCGCTTCGTTGTTGTGATGTTCATTATTCTCATATATTTCTTTCCAATATTATTCTATGCGTTCTATTGTAAGATCTTCTATCTTTACAGTGTTCCTCTAATCTGTTCTTATTCTTCTACAGAATGCTTTTTCATTATGTGAAAACAATTTGTTGTCTGTGAACTGTTGTTGTCTAGCTGTGTATCTTCGCTGTCTTTGAGCTGTTGCCATGAGTCGCTGTTTTATTTGTTCTATAACTTTTTTATATTATTAGTTTCATCTTTCAGATATATATATATATAAATTCTGATTTTGAATTTGATTTTCAATAAAAAAAATGAAATCAAACAACTGATTTTAGTTTTAAAACTTGGTTTATTTGTTTGCAACAGTAAGCTAGACCGACGTGGTCTATCTTAGAGAAGTGATACAAGAAGTGCTCTAATTACATTTCTTACTCCTATTTATGTATTTTTATTACGTGTTTTTCTTACATTCTTAAGATAGAGATAACGTTGTTTCTGGTATCAAATAATGAAACTTCAGCGTTTCGGGATTCATAATTTATATATATATATATATATATATATATATATATATATATATATATATATATATATATATATATATATATATATATAAGTTATCTTGCCGTAGCTCCCCTATAGTAATGCTTAGTAGTATATTGTTTATCTTAAGGTATTATATTATGCTGATTAGTTGCTTTATTCCTTGTAAGATGTAACATAGTTTTAAGTTAGTCTAGAATCAAGCTTGTACCAAGCAACATCGTTGCTAGTGTTCGAATAAATATCTTTTTAAAAAATCAACTTGCGTAGATCGAACTATTATTGGCGCAGTCTTGGTAGGATTTGCCATACAGCACTATCGATAAGTAGTACTGGTTTGCTTTTAACGATTTGAGGCAAATTACGAATTTAAATCGATCATCAAGTGATAAGTAAAAGTGGCTCCTGTCATCGAACACATATCAAGCATCGCAGCACCGTCTACTGTGGCCGAGAGAACATCGGACACACGACATCCACGTCAACTTCGAAGGCATCTCGAGCAGTCCGAGGGAACATCGGAACGTCTCAACTTCGCACGGGTCAAAATCTTCAACGCACATGAAGACGCTGATTCTGCTGTAAGTACCTTATGTCTTTTAGAGGTTCTAAAATAATAATTAATACTGACTCAAGTTATTATTCTGACTCCAGTTCCGAAAGTGAACTGTCTCTAAATATTTTGACTAATAAAATAGTTTCAAAATCATTAATTAAAAATCCAATATTTAATTTTAATCAAATAAAAATGGCAATGCCAGCATTAAAACGAGAATATCTCGATATGATTCCCGATTTCCATGGGGAACGCGAACTTTTACCTCGATTTCTTGAAATATGTCAGAAATTGGTAACTAAATTTTATAACACAACGGATATAACAGATTTTCAAAACGAATATCTAATGTTCACAATATTGTCGAAAATAAAAGGTGACGCCGCAGTTAATATTGCGAGCTGTACCATTTCAAATTTTAAAGAGTTAAAAACTGCTCTAACTAACACGTACGTTGACAAACGCGATACATACACACTTGCCATAGAAATGACTGAATTAAAACAGTCATATAATGAAACACCTTTTGATCTCTTATATTAAAACTCATTCGGATCCTAGTGAATCCAACGAAGCCGCTCTTTTATCGCGCTATTTTCAAAATTATGCGTTACGCATATTATTACGAGGACTTAGAGAACCAATAGGACAACTTATGAGGGCTAAAAACCCCGCAGATTTAAATTCCACATTAAGCATGTTAACGAACGATTTTCAGTTTGACATCCCATTTGCTAAAAGTCCCAAACAACAAAATAATACACAGAAAATCACTCCAAAATTTAATCTACCACAACAGTTTAACCAGACTAAACCATTATACCAGACCAATTACGTACCACACGTAAATAAACCATTTAATAGAAATTTTAATCAAAACTTTCAACCTAATAGAAGTAAAATGACACAAAATCAAAACTTCAAACAACGATTCCCAAATCCAACACCCATGAGTATATCTACAAATAACACACATCAACCACGACCAGGACCATCTCACGGTTACCAAAATTTTAGACCAAAAGAAAATGTAAATTCTGAACAATTATATAACATAGGCAGTGAAACAATCGAGTATGAATATGACACGCACACAGATAACACATACGAACAAGCTCAACATTTCATCGAATTCCCCACAGACACAAACACTGAACCGGACGATTTTTTATGCGAAACCGTCTCGGAAACATTTCAACAATAGAATTATTAAAACCACCGAACGTCAAGTTATTCGATAATTATGTTTCACATTCTAGACATACCCCTAAATTAAATCTATTAGAAATAGAAAAAAATAAACACGACATATCTAAATCTCGCACAAATTACATGAATAACGAAGAATCCAATCATGAAATTGTTTATAAAAAAGAAAAACTAATCACAAACGCAGACGCACTTAGTAAAATTTCACACGACCTTCAAAATTCAAGTCAATTTAAATTAAAAGATAGTAATACATTTGAATATCAAAATTATTTAAATCTTATAATAAAAAATTATTACTTTAATAAACGATCTCTTCAAGATACATTTTACACCCTGTTAAGTTTCAAAAACCTTTGCCTGAAACATAATATCAAAAATTTAAAAATTCCCAGACTAGCATATGGTAAAGACAAGAAAGACTGGACAGATATAAAAACGATGATTCAGTACATTTTTCAAGATACAGACGTAACAATATCCGCGTATACTGGACCGGACTTAGAATTATTACCACGAGTAGAACTTAACATCAATGAAACAGACATAACTGCATTTCAAAAATACATAGACGACTTTAACGAAAAATTATTAGATCCTAACGATAATAATAATCCCGACGACTCTGAATCTTTAATAGTTGAAGTAGGCAACGATAAACAAAATCTTAATGACAACGCATCTGACGATAGTGATGAAACAATACACCCCAACGTAGAAAATCCCGTAATCGGTATTCCTATAGTTGAATGCCCCGTAAACTACGGTAAAAATCAAATCATAATATCCGAAATCGAATACAATCCTCCGAATCCCACTATATTAAAACTTCATAAAAATAAACAAAGAATTCTAGTACAATTTTCAAAAAATGATTTTGAAAAAGACATGATAAAATTTATTAAAGAATATGTAGTCCCTCGCGTTAAATACTATCTTTATTTTGAAAACCCCCTTTATGAAAAATTTAGCACTATCCTACAAAAATATTTTAAAAATTCGGGAATAAAAATGATTAAGTGTACCAAAAAAACTTTTAGATGTAATAGATGAAGACGAAATCATCCAAATTATTCAATCTTTTCATGAAAGTAAAACTAACCACAGAGGAATTGATGAAACTGAAACTCGGATAAAACAACGGTACTATTGGCCTAAACAAAGAAAATCAGTACAGACTTATATTAATCAATGCCAGATCTGTCAAATAACAAAGTATGAAAGAAATCCCCTTAAATTAAAATAAAACCCTTTCAGATAATTCACATTGATAGCATTACATTAGAAAATTCAAAATTCTTAACTATAGTAGATTCTTTCACAGGCATATAAAGTAAATTCAGGACAAAGAATAGAAGTCGTGAATAAATTAGTTAAATTCTTTACTCATCATCCTATCCCAGACCAAATAATATCAGATAACGGTCTAGAGTTTAAAAATTCAATTTTGCAAGAACTCTTAGTTCATAAGATCAAAATTCACTTTATTAGTTCTCAACACCCTGACTCTAATGGTATTGTAGAGCGCTTTCATTCGACTTTAATCAAACATGTCAGACTTTTTAATAATCAAGAATTATATAAACAAGAACCTATTGAAATTAAAGTAAATTACGCATTATTGGCATATACATAATAACACGATACACTCGGTTACAAAATGAAAACCCACAGAAATCATTTCCGGACACATAGATTCTAACTCTCCATTTAATATAGAAATAAATAAACAATTAGTAAATAATTATATTACAGAACATAAAAATAAAATGAAAATACTTTACCAAAAAATTAATGAAAAAATTGACCAAAATAAAAATATTAATAAACTTAATGAAACACGAGAAGAATTACCCGAGATCCCAGATCAAATTTTAGTTAAAAATAAACAGAAACAACGAAAAACTAAAAATAAATTTAAACCGGAAGTAATAAGACATATTAACAAAAAACTTAAAACAGCTAAAATAAAAACTAAACACGGTAACACTTCAGAAAATATCCATTTGTCAAATATCAAACGCCCCAGGAAAACAACTTATTCTTTTAAAAATATTCCAGGTTGTTCGCAATCGCACGAGGAGCGGACATTAAAAATGTAACCCAAAATCTAGGAATTTTACCGATAAATTTAGGACCAGCTAAATTAGAAAGAGCAAAACACACTTTCATACAATACTATGACTTGACACCTTTATATAAGGAATATGACGAATTAAACAAACAATACAACAATCTTAACGCAACCACCACAAATACAACAATTTACAACCACGAATTAGATAATTATAATAAAATAATTAAGTTCCTCCAATCTAGTATTAATGACAAAATTAATCATATCAAAATACATTCTACTAACATAAGAAACAAAAGAGGACTAATCGATGGTCTAGGAACGATATTTAAATCTATCACTGGTAATGTGGACTCTGAAGATGGAAAAAGATTTAACACAATTTTAGAACACATGCAAAGTAACAAACAAAATTTACAAAATCAAATAAACATGGCATACAATGTGAATCACCAAATAATACAAAAATTTAATGGTACAATTCAAGATATTCAACACAATGAATCATTATTAAAATTGAAAATTCTAAATTTACATCATATGATAAAGAACAAAATTGATCTCGATAATATATTAACGGTTAAAGATTTGTATAATCAATTGGTAATTTTATATAATGCTATTTTGAATATATTTCAAGATATCGAGAATTCAGTAACTTTCTGTAAATTGAAAACTATGCATCCAAGTATAATCAGACCAAAGGAATTATTTTTAGAAATACAAAAGATTTCATCCCATTATAAAGATCAACTACCGTTTGAACTAAAATATGAAAATATTCTGGATTTCGAATCAGTAATAACAATTAACTGTAAAATATCAGAATCACAAATAAATTATTTTATATCATAACCAATAAATTTCAAAAAGCAATTCGAACTTTATTATTTGCATTCAATACCCACGAAACTGGAATCAGAATTTGTAACAATTATCCCAGAAGTAAAATACTTGCTAAAATCTGAGGATAACGAAATTAAACCTCTAGACGACATTTGTACTAAAGAAAAAACGTATCAGTGTTCCAACAAATTTAAAACCCACTACAACCCAGTATGCGAACGCCAAATTCTCTTAGAAGACAACTCTAGTCAATGTCAGTACACAAAGCTGAAGAAAATCTTAAATTTAAGGCCGCTCCGTACTCAGTGTAAAACCACTTGAAATTTGTATGCTTTTATTTCCAGTTCTAGATAAATAAATTTGTTAAAATTTTGTTAGAATGAAGATAATAATAAAATATTAAGTTTTGTCTCTTTATAATTTCGTAAAACTTAATAATAAGTTAGTTAAGTGCATATATATGTAAAGACATATACACGATTTTAACAGTTTAGAAAGTACTTGGGTATATAAATTAGATATGAAATGAAAGATTTTGCAAAAATAAAACTTTCAATATACGAATATTTTCATTAAAGTTCCGCATTTCTGAGTAAAGTATATATTTGTTTTCAATATTTCGTGTCACAGTGTCACATATTTAACGCTTTATGTACAAAACGATGCAACCCAATTGTCAATGTCTGCTCTGAACGATGCGGTATCTGAAGGATTTCAGAGCAGGTACTTTTTATTACGGTTTCACAATAAACATCGCAAACTTTTGTGCCCACAGGCACAGGATTCTCTGTAAACTGACGATAGTGATGAATTGATGACATATCGTGCACGGAACTACTGTTCTGATATTTCGACATGAAAATGTTATAGATACTTAGAAATTTAATATTTAATTTAGTATTTAGTATAAGTATTTATATATAAAAAAAAGTAAATTAGATATTGTTATGTAAGTATTTGATTAAGATTTTAATGTTATTTTAAAATAAGGGCAGATAGACGCAATAAATTGTAATTATATAGGTAATAATAATAATATTTATTCAGGTTTTATAATACACAAACTAGTCGTCAAGACATAAAAACACATAAAATCAAAATAAATGCTTTCATATAAAGACCATTCAACATATATCAATATAATTAATAGTAGCATAGAAAAACATAACCGTGGTATAAATTAGTAATTTATTAAAAAAATTATGTAATATGTAAGCCGCGACTATACCTCGAATTAATAATTTCTGGTAAAAGTGAGTTGAGATAAAAATTTGTTACTTTTGGTATAATTTTATCTTGCCAACATAAATTGGATCTATAATTTTTTTCAATGAAAATATCAATGTTCGTGTACACCATAAAATCGCATGCATTTTTATTACAAATATTGAATTTTTCTTGTACCTGATACATGTAATTATTATTTTCTTTTAAACAAATTTTACCATCTTTTGGTTCTAAAAATTTTATAACTTTTTTCTATTGCATCTTTTATAGTCATATTTTGGGCACTGAATGGACATTTTATTTCGCATATTTCGTCATCTCCTATTATTCCATCTGGTGACGCACCCAGAAATGGTATCTCTTCATGAATATAAAATCCACTTTTATTAATTTTTTTAATAATTTTTTCTTCTAGCATCGCTACAGCCTTGCTTTCATTTCTGATTCCATATTCTGTAGCTTTACTGCCAGTGAATGAACTATAAAGCAAATTTTTCACTATATTTGCAGTTAAGGTGCCTTTCCGTTTTTTGCAAATCTTACCGAAATTTGAGGCAGTAAGTCGTTTCCTTCTTTCCTCTTTCCATAGTTGATCTGTAAACTGCCCAGCTGATACTCTTCCTCACCAGCTTTTTTCATTTCTTCAAAAGCTAGATCCTTCACAGTTGTGATACTGCTTCATGTTATCGTATGTATGTTTTATCTGTCATAGATGGTATATCTAAAACAGCGCATATTTCTTCTAACTGGCTGTATCCGCCGCCAGTCGATATCATAGCAGATACAGCTAATTTATTCACATTCGTCACTGATTCTGAATCTTTTGAATGGACAACATTTTCGATACCGCAGACATTACACTTGAATGTAAAAATACTTTTCAAACCCATCCGTTTTTCCGATTTGAAATTAATAATAATTTAAAAAGAACATTCGAAACCACTGTGTTTGATAGAATTAAGTTCTTTAAAAAAATACTGAATATCCACGATTCTTCTACCGCAAATTTCATTTTCTTCGTCATTTGTTGCAATTGACTTCCATAACGAATTCCTCTGCTAAGCTGAAGGAAGACTCATCTGTAAAATAAATCACTAAATGTTATTCAATAAATTCAAAACAAAATGTGTTTTTTATGTAATCACTGGAAGTTGGACCTCTACGGTTATTCGCTGGGATTCGAACCCAGCACTAGAACTACACGCGAAATCTTGAGGTTCTGGGTTCGAACCCGGCAAATTCTCATGAATTTTTAAAAATTATTTCGTTATTAGAAAACAGACACTAAAGTAGACTTATTTTTTCTAGTAGATAATTATATGTATAAAATAAAATAGGTTATATAACTTACGTGAATTTGCTTCGGTATCCTTCCCGTATGTGAAACTCGTATCCTCCAAAATAGAAATTCCTGAACTTGACGGAAGCGCAGAAGTCGCCCTATTTCTAAAAAAACAACAAAAAACGATAAGTTTCTGATAATATTATGGACATAATTTGTGTCTATGTTGCACTATCATTTGAATTATTGTGAAAATATGTCTTTTAAGATAGTCGTCACCAACTACAGGTAAATTATAACTTGGTTTAAATAAATAAAAGCATGTTGAATATATGACAGCAATCCCAATTATTCCATTTGTAATTTTCATTTCGTTTTATTTATTTAAACAAGGTTAAAATGTAACTGTCGTTGGTATAAACAACCCTCATTGTTTTAAAATTAGTAGTAGCTATACATTTTTCTTGATATCTTTAGGGCCAGTTTTTCAATCGCCGGTTTTCTCTCGATTAATGTTAACCACGATTAAATAATAATGGTAACCACAGTTTCCTATGGTATCGAGTCGACCTGTGGATCCTAAGAATCCTGGTTCGATGCCCACAGCAGACAAAAACCTTTTCACAAATTGAAAATTACCCCTATGGCTCCCTCACCACTATCATCTTTGGGGGCCGTGATTTTACGACTGGCAACCGCACTTCACGCGCAAAATATATCACTTACTGAGATCTGCTTCGGCAGGGTGCCACACCCAGTAATGGGTTGAAGGCGTGATGATATATTTATTTATTTTATTTATAGTTTCCATTATTATTTAAACATGATTAACATTAATCGGTGATTGACAAACTGGCCCTTAGAAAACTAAATCAACAATTAGTTTTCAATGAGTGTACATATACATCATTGTATAGATAAAACGAGCCAAAATATTGTAAAAAAATTACTTACCGTGCTAACACTTCACATCGATGTTTCAATAGTTGATATCTGGACATATGTACAGTTTGTTGCTTCATATTTCACTAAAATCCCGAACACACAAACACAATATTTAAAATATTGGTGAAAAACTATTACACGTTATACAAATATGACTTGTTTGAGTTGACACTGCAAAACAAAACTGAGAAGGAATTGAAAAATGTTCCTAATTTATATACCTTCAGGAATCTACTTCCCGGAAAGTTTGCGATACATCAGTGCTCCCCAAACTTTTATTGAGGGAAGAATCCCTAAAACTACTTGTATCCGAACGGGAAACCGATGCAACAACTAAACTTTAGATGTTGCAGGAGTGCTTTATATTTAAAAAATTTTGAAATATTATCACATTAGTACCCACAAAGTTAATGATATTTATTACAAAATAGAGCTTGGCTTATGTAATTTAAGAAAAGACGTTTCCTTTCTGTATTGCAATAAGAGCAGAAAATCTAAATCAATGTTTAACACATTTAAACATTCAGAGTTGCCGCATTGAACCGACAACCATTAAATTATAGCATTTGAACTTTGACACAATCATAAATTTGAGTGTGCTATAAAAACCATATTTAATAACAGAAAACAACTTATAAATAGAAACAAATGCTTACGACACCTCAGCAAGATAATCGCGGGACAATAGAGTTCCACGGGACCTCGGTTGGGAAATACTGATTTCCGTGGAATAACCCTAATTTGCGGTATTTACGATTTGATCTTATTATTCCCATTACTGATGAAATATAATAAATAGGTAAGTATGTAATTAATTAAAATAACACTCGGTTTAGTTTCACTAGAAAAGTATATTTAACGCTTGATTGTAAATGTTGAACTTAAATTTATTATTTATTGTATTTATTGTACTATCCAAAAAGTTGATAGATTTCTTTGCCTCTTTTTCAACTGTAAATTTTATATCTGGATTTAAATTGTTGATTAGAATTAAAAAAATATTTAATTGTTTATCAGATCTAGAAAATAAACAAGGGATATCGTCAACATATCTGAACCAGAATTTTAAGTTCAGCATTTACCGTAAAGAGGCGTTCACTGATGTAATTATACCTGCTTATTCATATCATCCGCTTAATATAAAACTTTGAGTTTTCCATAATTTTCTTGATCGTTTTCTGAAAATCCTCATGGACCGCAATGATTTTAATAGGGAATTAAACATCATAATGAATATTGCAAGCATTTAGCAACAGATAACAGTTACTATCCTAATACTTACATTGTTGTACCTACAACAGTCCGTTACTCCATTTAAAATTAAAGGTCTTTTGAAGGGCTTTCTTGCAGAATTGGATTTTTATTGATCGGCAGTTGTTTTAGTGAAAGTAATTCATACCGGACTTACGGTATAACGACCACTTAGTACATATTATACTTCGATTAAAAATCTGAACTGTTCTTCAACAGTCGAACTTATTTTTTAGAAGACATCTCATAGTAAGGCCGAGAATCTCAAACGAACAAAGATTTGCTGTTTCAATAGAACTTTCATGTTTAAGCAGTCATAAAAAGACCTTTATTTGATTTATGACTTTATCCCTGTCAAAAATTATTTTCTTCTTCTGCAACCCAGTATGCTTCTATGATTTTGGGAAATGTATACAAATAAGGAGCAAACATGAAATATTTTTTTAGTATGGAACGCCCTTAACTGCCCACAAGGTGCAGAAGTGAAAGTTATAAGTGGTGTGTACCTAATTAAAGAAAATAATTGTGAAGTGTTGTTTAAAGATAAAAAATTGATTTATCAAGATAAAACAATCGGCAAACCATTATTGTTCGATAAAATGAAATTTGAATTAAAAACAAACAAAATTTCGAACCTTACAATAAACTTAAAATCACTCAATCTAGAAGAAATACCAATTAATCCCATTACTCCGAATAATAATCAATCACCCAATTGGTACATGCCTAGTATATGAACAATTATACTTTATGCTGGACTTTTATTTATAATAGCATATTATGTACTCCAATATGTCAGACAGAAGAAGATCCAGCTCAGAACCAACGTCTCATCCCCAAACGAAGATATTCGCCTACCAGAAGGGGCTCAATTTTAAGAAGGGAGGAGTTATCTTGCCGTAGCTCCCCTATAATAATGCTTAGTAGTATATTGTTTATCTTAAGGTATTATATTATGCTGATTAGTTGCTTTATTCCTTGTAAGATGTAACATAGTTGTAAGTTAGTCTAGAATCAAGCTTGTACCAAGCAACATCGTTGCTAGTGTTCGAATAAATATCTTTTTAAAAATCAACTTGCGTAGATCGAACTATTATATATATATATATATATAGATGCTTACGACACCTCAGCAATATATATATATATATATATATATATATATATATATATATATATATATATATATATATATATATATATATATATATATATATATATATATAAATTGTATTTTTGCAGATTTTAGTCTCTTTCTCTGTTCTACTTCCGTCAGTCTTGACAGATATGCTCTGAGAAGTTTTATTTTTGATTGAATCCGTCTCTGCCATTCCAGTGGTTTGTTGTTTCTTTTTATTTTACCTTTTCTGCTTGTAATGTTGTTCCTGTTATCGTTTCTGTGATTACGCATGCTGTGCTATAGATCGTAGTGTTTAGATAGTACATGTTGAGCGCATCTGTCTCTTTTAAAATATTATCTAAACTATTATTTCCGATCAAAAACCTTTCGGTGTTTTTATGAGACAATGCAAATCTGGGGAGATTCGGTCTTTCTTGGAAAGTTGTTTTTAAGTATTAGTTTATCTTCTCTTTGATTTTCTGTTCGGTTTTTCTTTCTCTTGACGGCTCTGTATTCTCGCCAGGGTTTACATTTTGCTGTAATACTTCGTATCGTTCTTCTTCATATTGTTGTGTCTGCGTTATTCTAATACCCAATTCTGCTTGAATGCTGTTTATTATTTCCTGTATTTCCTCATGGGGGATCTTGTTATTCAGTTCAATAAATCTTTTCTGATTTTGCAAGGTATTAGCTATTAAATTTGGTCTGGAATCTGGGTTCCATTCTCTCCAGAGCTTGAATGTTTCTCTGTAATGCATCCCAGTCAGCCTACTGTATTGAAAGCACCATATTATTTCTTTAATTTCTTCTTTCGGCTAGGGTTGTTTTCGTATTTTACTTTTCGTTCCTGATGTCGATACTTCTGCTTGAGAGGGGCTACTTTGAGTATACTTGGTGTAGTGACCCTCTTCATGCTGTAGTGTTGTCATTTCGGACGAACTAAAATCTTACATAAAACATATGAAAACAACAAACAAAACACCAGGGCATGATCTGATAACATATATTATAACCCGGAAAACACAAAAAAATACACCTCCAGCTACAGACCAATAAGCTTTGTACCAACTTCTCCAAGCTCTTTGAAAAAATGATTTTAACTAGACTACAAAAATTTCTGAATGAAAACAATCTAATTCCTAAATATCAGTCTGGATTCCGACTAAAATACTCAACGGTTCATCAAATAGTAAGACTGACAGAAATAATGAACCAAGACTTTAAAGATAAAAATTCACTGCTATACTCCTGCTTGATCTAAGCCAATCCTTTGACAAAGTACGGCATCAAGGACTAACACAGAAAATTAAAGCAGTACAAACCCCCAACTATCTCTACAATATTTTAAAATCTTTTGTTAGCGACATGATCTTCAGCGTAAAAATAAATAATGAACTATCAACAAAAAGGAAAATAACATCTGGATCCATACTAGGGCCTACTTTATATAATATCTTTATGAATGATGCTCCAAATGTGCAAAATATATCCCTAGCTATGTATACAGATGACACAGCACTAGTTTTCCAACATCCAGAACTTAACATAGAAATACAGAAACAGCAAGCAGGAATTGATAGTATTACACCATGGCTAGACAAATAGGCACTCTCCCTCAACATTCAAAAGGGTGAAGCGAAGATATTTACACTTCGAGACTATTCAAATCCACTAATAAACAAAAAGTCACCACTACGAGTTAAATGCTCTCTACTGCTCTACAAATTTATACTCCAACCTATCAACAACTCTACTAAATAAAATTCAGAAATTTCTAAATAAATGTTACGAATTACCTTCAACGCACAATGGTTTATCAGAAATACATAACTACACAGAGAAGAAGGAATACCAACCACACATGACCAGATAACGAAATTAGTCAAAAAATTCTACAAGAATATATCAGACTGCCCAGGAGCAAAAGGCTATCAGTTAGGAAAGAAAAGAAAGACAATAAGACTAAAAAGAAGTCTCCCCCAGGAAATATTTTTTAGATACTTCAGATGAAGAAGCATAAATTTGCCCACTCTAAAAGCAGTGATGGGAAATTCTACATATTTATTATATATATATATATATATATATATATATATATATATATATATATATATATATATATACCCCAAAAACGTTTGCAATACTAATTAATAAATAATAAATGTACACATTAACCATACTATGAATACATGTAAACATCTTCAACTAGTAAACAAAAATTATTATTTTTTTTTAATAATGTATTTCACGCGTGCGTAAACCAATTAATGCCTGTAAGAACCAAACCGTGAGTAACAAACTCAATGAGGAGTCAATCTACCAAAACCTAATCATCATGCATACATGAGGGCGACCTCATACCTGTAGGTCGCCAGGTCACTACAGCCTTCAGCGCTGCTACCGTGGGCAACCACAGAACTATCTATGGCCACTACAGCACCCGGCTGCTGCCGTTGGCAACTATAGAACTATCTGTAGCCACTAAAGTTCACGGGACTGCTCGTCAGTGACCCCGTACGCCCGAAGGCCACCCGAAGGCCGCCAGGTCACTACAGCCTTCAGCGCTGCTATCGTGGGCAACCACAGAACTATCTGTGGCCACTACAGCACCCGGCTGCTGCCGTGTGCAGCTACAGAACTATCTGTAACCAACACAGTCCGCTATCCCACATCAACCCAGTGATGGACAGACTGCTAGCACTCCACTCAACTTCCATACTCTCTCATATGTACTCTAGATTGACTAACTCACCTAGCTAATGTAATCAGCTCAACACTAACCAAACACTATCAACCGCGACTTGATCACTACCAACTCAACTGTCAAACTACAACTTTGCTCCTCAACCGACGAATAGAAACTAACGTAAGAAATCTGTTTACTGGATAAGATCTGTCTAACTCCTTACGTAAACCTTTATTATAAATTAATATAATACGAACAGATAACACAACTTCGAATTCATTACTAACTTATTATTAAATTAATTTTAACGTTTTGTGACATGTACAACTAGTTACGTTATCGAAAATAAAAAGTATTTACTTTGAAAATTAATAATTAAGGAAACTTATCTGAAATTAAATAACATTGTATCACAACGTAAACACTGATTATTAAGACAAATAGACTACTATTATATAATATCAAGTTCATAAGAACTACTATTTATTATAATGATATATTTATTTAACTGAGTTTCTGAAGTCAACTGTACAGTGTCAACTGTCCCGCAAGCGGACAAGCATTCGCTTATATACGAAAGTCTAACATTTCCCGATCCGTCTAGAACGTTCCAGAATCGTCTCGAAGTTGCGAGTTCTAACAAGTGCGCTGTGATTCATGCGTCAGGTCTGGCTTGCTGCAATGACACACTTGAACATTCTCGAACTAATGACTTATGCCTTGGGATATATTCGTTACAATATGAAAATGTTTAACAAAATAATACTGTTATTTTGCGATATTTTTGACAATCTAGGATTCTAAAAATACGTGTTTTAGTTACGAAAACTGTTTGCAAAATTATTGAAAATCGCTGGGATGTTATTTTAGACAGTTATGTTTGACATCTTTTAACTGAGTTACCTTTTTTGCAGAATAGATGGCCTCGAACACATTTTTCTTGGTTTAAGGGTGTGTTCGAATCGTAGTGCCGCTGCGTGTCTTCGGACGAATATGCAACTATTACCTCTTATAATTATTTTTATCTAATAGATGTCGTTGAGGTGCTACCAATTTGAAATATTGGTTTGTGTTTTGGATAAAGTTACTTTGTAACACTTTGTCGGAGCGCAACGAGTATCACGAATTCTGTTTCTTGAAATACAGTTTCGTCAATATATGCAGAATTGCGGATCGCAGCTATTTAGTGTTTGTCTCGCTACAGATGAACAAATAAAAATTAAAAATAATTTCACAATAATTAGCGAATAACCTAATATTTTTTTTGTTATTCGAAGTATCTGTGGTGTCATTAATCAAAAGAATGAATATTTAGGCTGTGATCATGGGAAATAAACAAAAAGGTCGTTCAAGTAAAATACACAAACGAAATAAAAAGGCTATGAGCCAACAGTCACGATTTAAAATTACAAAAAAAATGACTTCAGTGTGCATGTAAGATTCTAGTTTTTATAATTAACTTTTAGTAATTATAATTTCATATATTATTTGTAATGTTAGCGATGAAAAGAATTTGAATGCAACTGTGTGTTCATCACCACCACCACTCCTAAATAATGAAATGACGGAAACTACAAACTTGGGTAAAAATAATGATTCCCCCATACAGTCAATATCATTTATTTCGAAGGAGGAATGTGAGAGGTATGCAAGGATGTTTTGCGGTATTATTATATAAGAATAGTGGTGGATTTACACATTTACTCAAATACAATTCTGAATTTATAAAATTTTAATTTGTGTTCCATTCGAATTAGTCCGTCGCTAATCGTGTATTTCCGCTAGTGTTTAGGTTGCGCGATGCACGTGCTGCATTCAAATATTAATTATTTATTTATTCGCGACTGTGATATGAACTGAGTTAGTGTAAAAATTAACGTAATTCTATATTATTTCTGTGCAATTTATAAATGTACTTGTCAAACTTCTGTTCCAATCATTCTTATTTTTAGTCTATACAATCTATAAACCAGGCATTGTATTTAGTTATACCAATTAAATATATATATATATATATATATATATATATATATATATATATATATATATATGTATATATATATATATATATATATATAACTTATACAAATTTATTTATTTTATTAGGTCTTACTCATACAAATGCTTTGGTTGAGGTAAAGTGCTTATATAATTTGGCAAAAATAGGAATGGACGTATATGAAACCAGAAATGATTTAAAAATGAAAAATAAAATTTGCCTCGAAACAAATTCAAATGGTATTCTGCAGTTAAAGAAAAATCATAATTATTATTATCAGGTATTTTTTTCTTTACAATGACATCTGACACTAGTGGCGCACACAGGGAGAGCGTAATGGGAGGCCGAACATCCCCCTTTAAAAATTTTATTAACATTTTGATGAAAATCGAAACGACTTAAATCACAGTAGATTAATTGTAATAATATTTAATCAGTTGCCGGGATAATCTTTTGGAATAGCAGGTTACGAATAGTAGCGGTAGTTATGTAGTATAGGCAAAGTTGGTGGTCCGTATAGTACAACATTATATAACAAACTAAATTTTTGTTAAATTCTAATCGAGTCACTAGGTACTTAAATTATTTCAACAAGAATATGTTGAATAAAATACGAATTATAAAATATGATTCTCTAATGTTTACCATTCCGAAATATGAAAAATGATTATCTATAATTTTTTTGACACCTCCCCAATCAAATCATATGTGCGCTACTGTCTGACACTATGCTCTGTAGTATCTTCAGTAAATATATTCATATGTTTTTTTTATTACACAGATTCAGGGTCAACTAAACATATGTGAGATGGAAAAATGTTATTTTTTAATTTTCACAAACACCGAAACACCTTTATACTCGTATATTGAAGAAATTGAGAGAGACAGAAATCTTTGGGAAAATGTAATGTTACCTAAACTAATCCGATTTTATATGGATTGTGTACTTCCTGAAATCGTTCGTGGCAACAGATTAAAAAGGTTGAAGTGTATTGATCCTGATTACATAATAACTGCTAGAAATGCACGACAACTTAAAAAATAATAAACAGCTAATTTGATATCAGTTTGAAGATATAAATTTGTTTTATTTTCTTCGACATGTATTTTCTGTAAACGGAGATTTAAAAATTAATAGGTATATTACAAAATACATCCAGTTCCAGAATACACCCATATGCTTCGACCATCTAAAATAGACGAGTAATTCCATTTTCCTTCCCCCACTTTAGTAAAATTTGTGCAAAATAACAAACTAAATCTGTAGGTTCAATGTTTACGACTGAAATAATAATTTTCATTCAATAATTGAAAATGACGAATATAGAATACAATATATCGCTTTAGTCAAGGTTTTTGTTGGAGGGACTGCATCTTTTCTTTAAAAATTTTCTATTCAGTTTCAAAATGATCAAAACAGTAATATATCTGTTTAATTTTTTGTTCATATTTAACTTATTTAACTGCTGTAGCCAGAATTCTATTCTAAGTGCATCTATTTGTAACATATAATAGTATATTATACAACGACGCTATAATGGATACTATTATTTCCAACGATGAAGCTTACAACACGAACGGGGGTTGTAATTAACGAAATAATAGCCATAATACCGAGTTGTATACTGTACTTTATCGACGACTAATATATTACAAATAAGATTTTTTATAATTTCGTTTCATATGAATCCCAAATTAAATTAAATTACGTTAACAATTTTATGATTTAACTGTAGTAATAGAGAAATGCCATTTTGAAACGTCAAAATTTTTGCGTATTTATTTTTGTTTATTTGGCTTTTCATAGTTACTTATCAGTCTTTATGCTTTTTTATTTGCACAGATAAATTGATTCTGGCATAATAATTTAAAATTACCCCCGTGGCTCCTCCACCACTAACATCTTTGGGAGCCGTGACTTTACAAACACACAAAAACACATATTTACTCCATGGAAATCAAATTTACAAAATGTTTCGAGGTTCTGTCCATATATTTACTATCTTGATAGTAAATGTATTGTTCTGTCACTGCTAATAATGGATTCTGCAATACTGTATACTTTGCGCTAGCTCACTCCTTCGTAAGTTCACAAATTTCTACACTCCCGTAATCTACATTCAACTGCATTATCGACATGGTTTTAAATTCGGGAGTGCTGACATCTGTTAAAAATAGCGTACACTTTTTTCATGGCATCAAGCAACCTAAAATCTACTCAGCATATACAATTTCGTTCTATTTGTTCTGACTTTATACTGAGATATACTTGTTGAAATCATGAAATTTATGTATTATAATATGGTATCTATGCCCTCAGTATAATATAATTGTAATTTAACATAGTATTTAAAATTTAGAAAAAATATATAATTAACTAAGAAAATTTGTTAATAACAAACATACAAGCGACATGTAACAAAAAATAATCTCTTCATTACAGTTTATTTCACAATCATATGTTTTCTTGTAATTGAATACAAGTTGAACAAAAATTCACGATTCTTACTATGCAACCATCTATACTTAAACGCAGCCTTAACTGTATATCTTTGACAGGTAGCAACTGGACGTTACCATTTATTGTGATACATTAAAACAACAATTCTACATTTTTTTCATTACTTACTTTTCATCATTTACTTTTTATTTTGCGTCAAAATTCATTACTATCCGGATAAGCAGAATCTTTGGGAGTTTTGAGAATTGAATAGTAGTAACGATTCATTAAACCAATATGTGATTACGAGTTACAATAGAATTCATATGTACATATTTCATACATTACATACATAACATCACACGAGTATACGATTAAATGGAGTAACACGAATCCTGGAATCATTTATAAAACATCCAGTCATCAGATTCATCAAATAACTAGTCCTAGTAGAAAATTCTCATTCTAACACACCACCTTAGTTTCAACCATATTCATATTTCCCTTGTCTCGCTTATTTACTCATGACACAACAAACCTTTAATCATATCCATCCAATATACACTTTTCATTAATCTTTCTTCGACGTTCGTATCATATGTACAAAACATCTTAAATTACTCAAGCTCATTCCCCTAACAACGAATCTACGAATATTTTTTCATATAATTGTAATAAAAATCACAGAATGATATGATTTAAAATATATAATACAATTTTAATATAATATTTAAATGATTACCAAAATAGGAAAATTGAAAGTGACTTTTCTAATTTACACAATTTTTCAAATTAGTTATTTCCTGTAATAAAGTCGTTATCAATAAATGGTGAGATATCCTTTAAGCTCATCCTGTAAAATTAAATGTTTTGTAACGTATTATTTGCTTTAAATCCGAATTAACTTACCAAATAGGTTCTTTGACAACAAAATAAATATCGGGACGTGGAAATCCATTGAATTCAGAAGGAAGTTTGAAAGTATAGTCGCCCATATTGTGAAAAATTAACCAATCTCCGATTTTCATCTGCGGTAACAACATTTCCCATACTTTGTCTTTACTATCACACGTGGGGCCCCAAAGACTGCTTTCAATTAAAGTTGTACTTTTACTATTCTGTAAACAAAGAACAAGAAAATTAAAATTACAGCGTCAAGTTGAAGCGAAACGGTTAGAAAGGTATGGTAAGTTTATTTTTGGTGTATCTAGATGTGTTTAGTAGCTAAGTAACTATTACAATTATTTTTCGCGCTTGCAATATAAAAACTTAATGTTCATTATATCATCTAATGTTGTGTAATATAGACAAACCCTAATTTAAATATTATTGTACTTATACCAATTATGATAAACTTTATTAAATTATTATCATCAAATACGTAAAATTTTAATTCAATATTATTATAACAAAACTATTTACCATATTACTGCAGATATAACTATAGTTAATATTAGTCTTCGGCATTACGTAATGCTCGTAGTCAATAGATTTTATTTTGGACAGTTCAACAAAATGTGCTGCATATTTTATTCAATAAATTACAAAACTTACATGCAGTGGTTCCACATTGAATGGGCAGTTGTGTGTTACATGCATATTAAAACTTCCATAATATCCGTCATTAATATAATACATATTATGCAAAGATATGTTTCCCAAGTTATTATGCACGTTAATAGTACGTAAGGAATGAATGTTTGTAGCAAGAGTTCCACTAGTAGACGCAAGAAATGTTCCAGGTTCTGAAATAATCTTCACGTTGAGATCAGGGAAATATTTCTGAAGAACAGCGTTGATGATATTTGCAAATATGTCAATGGAAGCAGATCTAATGCCAGGATATCCGCCACCAATATCCAAAAAATTAAAATCATAATCAAAGCTTTGTGCTAAATCAAAAAGCTCTCTAGCGTAACTTAAAGCTGTGTGAAAGATCTCCGAATTCTTGCTTCCGGAACCGACGTGAAAACTAACTCCAATTACATTTAAATCTAATTCTCAAGCAATTTTCAAAAGTTCCGGCGCTTCAGTTTTATGATCGCATCCGAATTTCAATCCAAGATTTGTTACAGCTGTTTTGTCATCACACCGAAATCGTAACACCAATCTACAAATGAACATTGTTTTAATATACAAAAAATGCTTTCAAAGCTAATATTCAAATAATTCAATCAATTTTATGTTTACATTAGTTAGTTATAACTTTGTAGCATCGCAGAATTCTATCTACTTACTCAAAAGATCAATGACCACTCGATTTAGACATAAGTTATGTGTCATGAGAACGTGCCAAATATAAAATAATTATTAAAAATGGAAAATAATTATTTTCAATACATGAATCGACAATAAGTATAAATATTATTCGATACTCTTATATAAGATTTGTGTTTCAATGCCATTCCTTTTTCAATTGTCATTTAAATATTGCACCAGTTTCTTATGATTTTGATGGATGACGTCGGTCTACCTTTATAACGTTTTCAGTATACATAAGATTAAAATTATAAAATAATATATACTATATATATATATATATAGTCCGGAAACAATTTTAATTTCAAACTCCCTTCTGAATTCAATGGATTTCCACGTCCCGATATTTATTTTGTTGTCAAAGAACCTATTTGGTAAGTTAATTCGGAATTAAAGCAAATAATACGTTACAAAACATTTAATTTTACAGGATTAGCTTAAAGGATATCCAATCTTCTCTTTTCTTATTTCTCATGGTAGGTAATATTTGCTTTAAGGTTATTCTCACTAAAAAATGGTCCGAATTCGTTTCTAACCATCCATAATTTCTAACATTTCTTATAAACCTTTCTTCATCTTTTTCTATTATTACGTCGTCTATTTATTTTATGTTGTAGATTTATGTAATTATATTAGTATTATACAGTAGATATAAATTATGTTATGTAGTGATTTAGGTAAACTAATAATTCATAAATTATTATATAATGATTTGTACTAATATAGATGCTTTGCTTTATAATAAATAGTTCATATTAGAAATTCTAAGTGGTATTTATTGAAATACACAGCATGGCGCAGTCGGTAAAAGTATAATTAAGCAGTAACATAAAACAAATTATAATGTCGGAACGAGCAATTCAACCAATGTGATTGGAAGGTAATTTAGAAGCAAATTTGACTAAACAGAGACAAACGTTTGAAATCTATTTACTTATTTTAGAAGTAATAAAATAAAATAAATGTGCGATTTTTTTACATTTTATTAGTGAAAACTGCATCGACTAATTTAATACATTTAACATAAATGAAGTAGAAAAAATAAATTAGATACGTCCATCGAAAAATTCGAAGATTATTTTAAATCCGAGAAAAATGAGACTGTCGACAGACATAAATTTTTCACAAGAAATCAAATGCAGGGTGCATCAATTAATCAATATGTGATTGAAAGAAGAAAGTTGTAGTTTTTGTTATTTAAAAAATATTTTAATTCGTGATCGTTTAGTATGTGGCACACAGATAGTAGGGTAGATGCTGCTATCGAAATAATAAACCAAAACATAGGCACTAGATAATATACTAAAGGAGAGGGCTATGTAGGAGTTATAATAAACAAGACTCTACTGATTAGATACGAAGAAATAACAATTGGCGGTGACTTTAACGCCAAAGCGAGAGAATGAAGCTCAAACGAAACGGACGCACGGGAAAAAATTCTTCTGGAGTGGGCGGCGAGCCTAGAGCTGGTCGTATTAAACACAGGCGATGTTCCAACCTTTCAGAGAGGAGAATCGCAATCGCACATCGACATAATGATAACAAATAACAAATAAAGCGGCGAGGATAGTAAATAAATGGAAGGTAATGGAAGAGGAAACTCTGAGCTACCATAAATACTTAACATACGAAGTAGAACAAAGAGCTGAACATAACGAAGTGGAACACAGAAGGTGGGCAATAGGAAACCTCGACGTAGAAAAGTTTAAAGAACAACTAAAGAAAGAAATCAAAAAAGGAATGGGATCAGCAACAGAGATGCAAGAAGCACTAGTAAACGCATGTGAAGAGGTCACAAGGAAAGGAAAGCCACAGAGCCCCAGTATATTGGTGGACTGCTGAAATAGTTAATATATAAGAAGAAAAGAAGAAGAGCTCTAGCAGCAAGACGCAAATATCAACGGAAAAGAAAAAAGACGCAAACACCATGCGAACAAGAACGAGAAGAGGCAAAGAACTGCAGGCAAGTACTAAAAGACGCAATAAATAAGTCGCAGAGAAGGTGCTGGCAAACGCTCATAGATGAGGTGGAGGAAGATGTGTGGGGGCAAAGATATAAAATTGTATGTAAAAGACTGAAGGCAAGACCACCCCTTAGGACAAAAGATAAGGAGAAGACTAAGAAAATAATCCAGACGCTCTTCCCACAGCACAGGGAAGTCAACTGGATTTTACCCAAAGCTACAGAGACCCTCCCTCCCCTTCACGGATAGGGAAATAGAGGAGGCTGCGGGAAAAATCAAAAGTAAGAAAGCCCTAGAAGTAGATGGGCTACCTTCGGAGGTAATAAAGATGGCAATAAAGGAGCAGCCACAAGAAATGCTGGCAGTCTATAGTGGACTACTAGAGAGGGGAAGTTTTCCGGATTTATGGAAAGAAGCCCGCCTTATCCTTACCAACGGAGGACAAACCGGAAGATAACCCTAACTCGTACAGGCCTCTGTGCCTCTTAAATGTGGCGGGAAAACTATATGAACAAATGATCCTGGAAAAACTCAGGCAGGAGGTGGAAGAAAAAGGAAACTAGGCTCAAAACCAATTCGGGTTTAGGAGAGGACGTAGCACCATAGCGGCAATAGAAAAAGTGATAAATGAGGCAGAAGAGGCTCGTAGAGATAAAAAGATATGTGATATAATTCTATTTGACATAAGGAATGTATTCAATACGGCATCATGGAGGAGGATAGTAAAGGAACTTAGGGGAAAGGACATCTCAAAATACTTGATGAGAGTAATTATGTCCTACCTACAGAAACACTTTGTTAAGGTAGAGAATACAGAGGAACATGAGAGGATAGTGGTGACGGCAGGTGTCCCACAGGGATCGATAGTAGGGCCGTTCCTATGGAACATAATGTATAATGGAGTCCTGCGGCTGGAATTACCGGAAGGGGCTAAAATTACGGCGTATGCAGATGACCTGGCGCTCACTGTTATAGGAAAAACCATAACGGAGGTACAGGAAAAGGCAAATGAATCGATGAGAAAAATAACTGAATGGATAAGAGAGGCAGGCCTATCGTTGGCGGAAGAAAAAACGGAAGCAGTGTTCCTCACAGGATGCGAGAGAGCAATAGGCTTAAGAATACAAACGGGACAAAACAGTATCACACCAGGAAAAAGGGTAACTTACTTGGGGGTTGCAATAACGGTGGGTTGCAGATACTCAGCACAGGTAGAGGTAACAAAAAAAGGTAGCAAACACAGCAAACGTAATAGCGAGGCTTATGCCAAATATAAAGGAGCCAAGAGCTAGTAAAAGGAAAATATATGGGACGGTAATAACATCCATTATGCTATACGCGGTACCTGTGTGGGAACATCCGTTAAGGGTCGAAAGAAACAGGCAGAGAATTCTCACAGTCCAAAGGAAAGTTGTCCTCAGAATAAGCGGTGCCTACAGGACTGTATCACAAGAAGCAGCCATGTTGTAGCAAGCCTATTTCCCATAGACATAATGGTGAAAGAAAGGAAGGAAAGCTACGAAAAGAGAGAGGAGAAGCAAGGAGGCAAAAGAGGACGACATGATAGAAAGCTGGCAAGAACAGTGGTAAAACGGGAGCAAAGAAGCGTGGATTAGACGGCTAATCCCAGAACTAAGACCATGGCTAAATAAAGGGCATGGGAAGGTTGAATATCACCTAACACAAGCTCTAACATTGCATGGAAGCTTCGAAGCGTACAGAAAACGCATAAAGAAGATTAAGATAGACTAATGTGAGTGGTGTAGAGCTGAGGAGGATGACGCTGAACATACCTTGTTCAGATGCCCAAGGTGGAACCAGGAACGGAGAGAACTGGAGCGGAGACTTAATAAGGCCGTAACGGTTGAGAATTTAATCCCGACAATGCTAGAGAAGGAAGTATTTTGGGAGGTAATTCATGACTACATCAGGGGGAAACAGACAGACAGTAGACGCCGAATTGGCAAAGTACAACCCAGTGCCCCCGAAGTAATGTTATAAACGGTTCCAGGGCACTTGGGGATTTCCTAGGGAGGGGGGTTTCAGCCGGTAGGAATCCGGCAGTACCCTGCAGAGTCCGCTCTTGTCGAAGATTTCTCCCCTACCCACGTAAAAAAAGTATGTGGAATTGTGAGTAAAGAATTACAGGAAAAGTTACTTCAAACAGCGGACTTAACATTAGAAAATGCAATTCAGCTATGCAGAGCATCGGTCCAGGCATCAGTCATCAGAAATTACCGAGACGTTGAAAAAAATGACAGAGAACAGTGTTTTGGCTTTTCAGAAACAACAGTCAGCACAGATACCAAACAACGTCCACACCGATTAATTGGAATCAAGGATGTAATAACAGTAAGTTTATTAATAATTGTACTCGTTGTGGTGGAAATCACGAAAAAAAATCAATGTCCAGCATATAAGAAAAAAATTTACTAAATGTAATAAATTAAATTATTTTACATCTCAATGGAGTAAATGAGTAAAGAATTACAGGAAAAGTTACTTCAAACAGCGGACTTAACATTAGAAAATGCAATTCAGCTATGCAGAGCATCGGTCCAGGCATCAGTCATCAGAAATTACCGAGACTTTGAAAAAAATGACAGAGAACAGTGTTTTGGCTTTTCAGAAACAACAGTCAGCACAGATACCAAACAACGTCCACACCGATTAATTGGAATCAAGGATGTAATAACAGTAAGTTTATTAATAATTGTACTCGTTGTGGTGGAAATCACGAAAAAAAATCAATGTCCAGCATATAAGAAAAAAATTTACTAAATGTAATAAATTAAATTATTTTACATCTCAATGTAAAACTCGTAGTATAAAATTGGCTAAACAAAAAAGTAATTTAAGTAATGATGATTTATTTATGGGTACGGTTACATCAGACAACTATAATAATAATTGGAACGTAACACTAGATATTAATGATGTTGACATTACGTTCAAAATTGATAAAGGCGCACAAGTTAATCGTATTTCTATATCAATGATAAATAAATTAAATATTAATGTAAATAACTTAGAAACAACAAATACTAAACTGATATATTCTGGTACATATTTACCTCCAGTATTAGGATTAAACGCTTGTGTACAATGAGGGGTTCAATTGATAGAGCTTTTTAATATATATTTATAACAATATATTCGTGACCGAACATCATATTTAATACAATATAAAACTATACCATAAATTATATCTTTATTGCTGAAATATGAAAGTAAACAAAAATTTGAATAATTCAAAACGCTCATTTATATTTCGCTCTGCCATATTGCAATTACGAAGTTGCATTAAGCTAATCACAGAGCTTTGTCTGAAACGTTTGTCGTTGCTTAACTTTACTGAGAAGAAGACGAAGAAGAAACAAGCATTCAGCCATCTACGATTCTACTAATAACGACACACGTTACGTAAAGTAAAGTGTTATTTATCTCTGTCTTATCCGTCCCTCTTTAACCCAAGATGCAATTACGTCATATTCGTTTGTTTCGAAAGTTTTAATATTTTTATCAAGCATAATACAAGTTTTTTAAAAAAATAAAAAATTGAGTTTAATAATTTTATTACGTAGATTAATATATAAATATTTCAAAATGTCTTGAAGGGCCTACTAAGGGGGTACACCACTGTATTAGTTGGAAAAGATGCGTTTTTTCGACAATTTTTTTTTATACAAGGAAAGGTTGTAAGAAAATACAATTAAAGTATGTTATTAGGCATATATTTAAGTATAAAAAAAAATTTCCGAGTCATTCTCCCAAGTCATGTTGGATTTGAGGCGCTCCACGGCATGCAGTGTACGTGGTGCAAATTTTAATTTGGAACAAAATAAAAAATATTCTCTTAATCTACATAACTAAAGCTAATGAACTACGTACGGAATATTGAAAATATTGATTTTTGTGTGATTGGCGAGTACTTGAATTTAAATCTCGATTTCCGATCAAAAAAAGGGTCAATCATTTGTTTATAAAAAATATAAAAATTAACATATCGAAAATCCCATACGTGCTTCACTTCAAAAGATATGGTTAAAATTTCAAATGAAAATATTGAAAACCGTTGGAGTTATGCTGCATGCCGTTTTGAAAAATCTTGTTTTGAGAAAAATTGGTTTAAAGTTTTGATATGAGTTATAGACATGAAAAATGGGAAATAATTACTGTTTTTTGCCACTAATATGCAATCCCAGGACCATAAAGCTGCCGTTCCAAGTTATAGTCCTCAATTTCTTTCAGCGACGATTTAATGTTAGAGCGCGCCTTTTTTACATGTATGTGTAAGACATTATGCTGTACTTTCCGAGCAGGTATTTACTTAACACAGGTAGTCATACCAGAAATGTTCGACACGCTTGCGGAAGATCGCGAAACGTCAATGAAAAAAAAATTATTCACGCATAAAACTTTTTACCATATTCTAGAATTTTTGAAAAAAATTTTTGAAAAATTTAAACTTAATTTAAAGTGTAATGAAAATTAATACAAATGATAACGTCAATAAAATAGTAGAAAAGTATAAATTTTTTAATGCATTCTCCAAGAAAAATAAGCATTTTCTCTACTTAATCAAGTCAAATATGAAGTAAATTAATTAGAAAGAAAAAATAGAATTCATCAAGTTGATGAACCAACATAAGTCATTTCAATGGTAATCATAAGAAAGCCTAATAATTCAATCAAAATATGTATATACTCCAAAGATCTAAATAAAATTATTAAAAGAAAACACTTTCACATTCCAACTGTGAATTTTTTTTAGCTAAATTAAACGGAACGAAATACTTTACCATACTAGACGCCAGTCATGGATTTTGGCAAATACCTTTAGACGAAAATAGCTCAAAATTATGTACATTCAGTACACCATTTGGATGATATAGATTCTTACGTATGCTATTTGGATTATATTCAGCGCCAGAAGTTTTCCAAAAACTCATAAAACAAATAATAGATGATATAGAGTGCGTTCCACTTGGCGCCCACAACGCTCACGGCCATGACCGCGAATTTTGCCGTTCCACTAGCATGCAAACGCCGCGGGCGAGAACCCAAGTGGAACGTAGAACGGGCTTGTGAATAGAAGATGGCTGCTGCTGCAATTGACATATTGATGTTGAGAAGAAATGATATGAATCTGATAGCTCATCAAGCTCCGATGAAGAGTGGGATGAAGCTTTGAAGGAAAGGGGAAAGCAAAAACTTCGGCCGCGAGTTATAAATTACGGTGATGTTATTAATAGTTACGTGGATAATGAATTTAAAAGTCATTTTAGGTAATTGAGAACCAACTTGACATTCCAAACTGTTTATTAAACAATTATTTCTTTATCTTTATCTCTTTTTGTAGAATGTCTAAAGCGACATTTGAATAATTGCGCGCGTAAATGCCAAACGACCGCGCCGACCCACCCTGTTAGGATGAGCGTTGTGGTCGAAGCGCGGTCGTTGTTAGTGACGTCATCCGTGACGTTTTTAGAAGCAACGGTGGCGACCGCGGCTTTAAGTGGAACGTATCTGGGAGCGTTGCGGGCGTTGTGGGCGCCAAGTGGAACGCACTCATAGAAGGAGTAGATAAATATACCGATAACATAATTATATTACAAGATTACAATTGTAACAGACAGGATGTGTAAGAAATAATCGTTTGCAAAATTGTTGATTAGATTGCGTCTTTAAGACACATGGCATGTTATTCACCTTTTGGAACACGCGCGAGCATTTAAGGAATTTGTCACATTCAGCGAAATTATTGCGATCTAGCATTTATTTAGTATAAATGCCGTAGTTTAAGATAGTTCGTAGATGATAGTATACAATGTAGAAGTATGTAACAGACAGTTCGAAAGTAGTAGATGTTAGTACGTAGATAGTAGTTATGATTCGTGAGTAGAAGAATATTCGAGGGTGTCTATCCCGAGAATATGATGTTATTAATTTGTTATTTGTTGTTTAATTAATTTATTATCTTTGTTTTATCCTAGTTTTTATTATGTTGTTTTAAATAAAATATTTACCACTCGCACATGCAGCATTCATTATTTATTATCCAACTTCAGCACGTCGACAATCAGTGGTCAAGATAAATTCTCATTTTTGACCACCATGATTTGTTACACAATTATACAATCTGATATTAAATTTAAGTAAATGCAAGTTTAACGTAAATAAAATAAAATATTTTGGTCACATATTTACAAAAAACGGAGTGCAGCCTGATCCTTTCAAAGTTGAAACAATAATGAAAGCACAAACACTAAAAAAAAAGGATTTAGACAGATTTTCAGGTAAGGTAACATATTTGTGTAGATACGTAGAAAATTTATCAGAAAAAAAATTCCTTTACGTAAATTACTCCTAAAAAATTTTAGTTGGCATTGGAATAAAAATCATGAAAATGCATTCCATGATTTAAAATTATCTATATACTAAAAACTTTAGGAGCATATCTATATATTTGTGTAGATTCATCGCGGTCAATTGCTCGCCTCTACAAATGTAAGGTCTTTTGAATAGCTCGCGTACAAAATTGAATATTATTCCGTCAGCAATAGTTTTAGTAAAAGTGCATCAAAACCTATCGTGTTTGGTGTAAAATGAAAAGTTTTTTGAAGAGCACGCATGCAATATTCGAATATATTAGATCGGTGACAGTACTTCAAAACCTATCGTGTTTGGTATTTTGAAGGGCTCACGTACAAAATTAAATATTATTCGATCAGCAATTGTTTTAATAAAAGTGCATCAAAACCTATCGTGTTTGGTGGCAAATGAAAGGTCGTTGAAAGGGTTCGCGTGCTGAATTGCATTTTTTTTAACGTCAATTTTTTTAGTGCAAGAGCTTCGAAACCTATCGTGCTTGGTATCAATTAAAGGTATTTAGAAGGACAGACAATTGTCTTACAGACATCCTATTTCTGTGTCCGAAACAGCAAAAGATACAGAATTGCAAATTGTAAATTAATATATGATAAACGGATGGTCAAAAACAAAGATAATGTAAATCATAAAGTCAGAATGTATGAAAAATTAAAAGACCAAATTTTGAAACCTACTTTCTACTTTAAATAATAGCACTGAAATCATTGTAAATCTGGAAACAGATAATAGGGTGGAAAGGGTGTCTGATGATTTCCAACAAAAACTTAATATTAATACAAATGTAAGTTCTAAAAAAAAGTCAGCTATTAATGTAGTTACAAAATCTGGATGTACTATTAAACCTACAGAAAAATATGGAATCTGACTTTTCCTTGAAAACGAAGGAGATGTTGTAGATTTATGTAATTATATTATTATTTTACAGTAGATATAAATTATGTTATGTTGTGGTTTAGTAATTCATTAATAATTCATAATATATTATATAATGATTTGTATAAATATATATATATATATATGCGTTGCTTTCAATAAACAGTTCATACTAGAAACTCGAAGTGTTATTTATTGAAATAAAGAAAAAATTGCATGTAACCCATTTAACGCTCCACATGTTTCTTTGTGTATTTATTTCCTCTCAAATTACGTACTTTTTAAAGTCATACTTTTTTTGCAAAATCTATTAGAAATTAACCATTTTCATTTGTATTATCGTGTTTGCTATGTTTATCTATTGTAGGCTTATACCCATCTTCTTTTCCGATTTGCGTGTTAGCATCTCCCACTATAATTTTCACATTATATTTTGGCAATTGTTCGTATTCTCTGTCTAATTCGTTATAATACTGCTATTTTTCCTCAATGTACGTTTCTTTTGTAGATGCGTGTATATTTATCAATGTTAACTTTTCCTCTTATTCTCAGGTAGCACATTCAATTAGATATCTGCTTGAATTCCACTAACGCAGCTATGAGATTTTTTTTATTCATGAATTCTGTCCCTAGCCTTCCACTATTCGTTCCACTATTGAAAGATATGTATTCTCCTATTTCTGTAATTTCATCTCCCTTTAGTTCCGTTTCTTGTAATGCTACTATGTTAAAGCTAAATTTATTGAGTTTGTTGGTTCCGGGCGTGAAGTGCTGCGCCCGATTACCAACTTGTTGAAGCAGTGGGATAAGGTGTATTCTGCATAATACAGCTAAAACAGTTAGAATGCTCTTTATTCACACATTAAGATTACATAAAGTTTGTTGAGTATTTGAGTGTCGGCCGCAGACGCCTTGTAGCTAGGCCGGGTCGTCCACAAGGGCTACTTGCAACACGGAATATCAGGCGTGGGCGGTGTACTCCGGGACTTCTTCTTGTGCGTTATCAGCAGTGGTGATACTGTTCGTTCAGGGGCGTGCTGCGTGAAGAGCGAGCCGTACCAGTGCGCGCAGCATGGACTCTTCGTGGTCACGGTCGTGGGAAGCCGGTTACTGGTGTCGTGACGCGTGGTGGTCTTCAAGGCCGACTGCAGATTACCCTCTGTCGTCGTCGCCGATCCTGACGGTCTACTGATGACTCTGAAACGAGAGCGTTGTAACCCTAGACCTGTTCGGCTGTCGTGCGTGCTTGTCGTATGAACTCGAGAGCGTCATAACACTAGGCCTGTTCGGCTGTCGTATGAATTCGAGAGCGTCGTAACACTAGGCCTGTTCGGCTGTTATACTGAGCGCTGCGACGTGGTGGGGGTTATACCTAGCACTCATTGGCCGGCTCTCGCTGCGACTGGTGAGGATTATGCTCAGCGCTCATTGGCCGGCTTGCGCTGCTTCTGGTGGGAGTTATGCTTAGCGCTCATTGGTCGGCTTGCGCTGCGTTCTTATTGGCTTAAGCATGATATGCAATGTGCGCCACTACAAGTTCATTGCTTAAGTTTGTCATCTCGTTTTCCTATTTTTAGACACCTATCTATTTTATATATTTCTGTTTTTTGTTTTGCTTCTTTTTGTACTGATAAATAATATTCTCATTTCCTCTTGTATACGCTTTTGTCATCATATTTTCCCTTTCCTACATCTTATCCTGTACCACATTTGACAGTTTTTTGCAACATTAAATTCCTGCTTTCTAACTCTCTCCAGGATTCTTTCCTTTCTATTTCAGGTCCAAGTTTTATCCTCTATAATTAGTCGGTGATATTTAATTTTAACTCGTTTGTTTTTGGAATTTGCTATATTTGACTTTTCTTTTATAATTTCCCTTTCATTTTCCGTTAGATCCGAGTTAATGTATACTTTATCATTTCCTCTACTTTTCAATTTATATTTGTTTCTTTATACTTCTACTTTGTACTAAAATTCTGTTTTATCTGCTGAAATTCCTGTTTTATTTGATCGTTTTCTGCCTTGATATTGTTTAGGAGATGTTTCATATGTTGGTTATCTTTTCGTACTTCTTTCATTTGATTTCGCAGCTTCTTGAACATTCCTCTCATTTCTCCCATGTCTACCTTTTTATCTGTAGTCGGTGATCTTGTTGTTTTCCTACTCCTCTTAAAAATATTATTTACGTGGACTAGTCCTCGCTTTTCTCTTTACTCCTACTCATATCTTGCCACCTTCTCTTCTAGTGCTGTTAGATTCTTGACGCTTCTCTGCTTTTAAATGATCTGTCTTGCTCTTGACCCTGCTCGAATCCGTGCGTTGCATGTTGCTTGCCCTCTCTTGGGTAGATATGCACACTCACAGTATTGTTTGAGTTAAGTTTTTTGTTAGGAGTGGTTTTTTTCTCCTTTTATCTTCCGCCCTGTTTGTGATCACTCTTCTTCGACAACCTGTTTATCTCGCACTTAACCTCACATGCCAATTTCTGCACTGCAATTAAATACTTTTTTTATTTCTTAAGCAATTCGTATTTCCTATGTTTCTATTAAAATTTGTAAAATATAAAATATTTGCAGCCTCTTTAATATTTCCAAAATTAAATTAGGGGAGGATTACATAAATTTCTTCCAAAAATAAATTTTGTTAATATTTAATAATTTGGATATTCTACTCGTGTCTAAATGTCTAAATGTTATTATTGAACATCGGGTATGTAATAAATATGATATCATGATTTATATATGAATTCTAAAAGAATCAACAAAAATTATAGTCTGTAATTTTACTTTTTTCAAATATACAATAAAAAAATATACACAATTTTTAAGAGTAATTATTGTTTTATAATATCATATTAAGATGAAATTTAAAAATTTCCACAAAATTTGATAGGAGTGCGCTCATTTACCCGTTTTGTTTGTTCCATAGCTGGAACATTTGCTTAAATATAACGTTGTCCACCTCTCATTTATAAATAGATTTGTAAACTATAGAATTCAATAATGTGAAATACCCTAAAATGACATATTTTTTTATTAATCTTTTCTTTTTTGCGGCGGCGGAGATGCGTTTATTATTCTACTATACTAAGGGGCTTAAGTGAAGATCTTTATTTTCGTCTGGTTAGCAACCAAAGTGATTCATCTCTACAGTTAAAATGATTTGTACGGTTGTTATAAATTTTCTTTCGAAATTTAATGAATATTTGGTATAATTTTTTTCGAATATACGAGTATTAGGGGTATTTAGAATGTATTCGTTCTCGGCAAATTAATGAAAAACTTTATAAATTTTCAATAATCAAAGACTATGAATTGAAACTAGCACTGTTAAGTTGAATATCGTTATTTATTTTAACTTTGACATTAAAATTTAAACATTCGAGATCAGTATTTTGAACTGTAACAAGTTTTTAGGAACTATGTACAAACAAAAAACTCGATCAAAATTTATATTTATCATTAAAGCTCTTATAGGTTCAAAGATCTGAATATTCAAATTTCGGTTGCCCAGTTCTAAATACGAGTTGTTATTAAATTACTATTATTATTTCATAAATCACTATTTGTTGACAATTGTGTTCATCCTATCATTTTAATAGTTTCATAAATTTTTATTTTTTAAAGTAGGTACAACCAGTGTCAAATGAAGTAAGAATTTATTTCTTGAATGACTTGCTACACCACTTACATTTAAATTTTAAAGATTGCTTAAGTAAAAAATATCGAATCAAATATTTGATAGCAAAGTTAATTTTTAATATAACCTATAATTATGTTTCAATATAAGGCAGATTTATGAGGTGAATGAAATTTTATACTAATAAATACTGTTTTTTTGCCCTTATATTCGTGCTACTCTTTATGAATTTATCAGTTATTTACTACACTTACTTAGAATCCGAATAATAATTCTTGATTTTGTAGAGTTCCTGTTCATTGTCAAAAGTCATTATGGTCACACCAACTGTTTCAGCATGACGTATGTAAGAAATTAACTTTGTTGTATGGGAAAAGATGATTCGATCCGGGGTAACGCCTGCGTTCAAGACGCTATCAATTTCAAACTTTGAACTGCAGTCAAATCCCGCTCCTAGTGCACTTAGCGCCTTCAAAACTATTCCATTATCATTACATTTCACAGCTGGAAATTAAATAAATCATTAATTCTTTTGGTTTCAATTTAAATAGGTAGAAATTTGTTATATAGCTTAAGTTCTTCAACGAAGGTTAAAATATGTACAGTAAATATAGCATTACATCCTTGATACCGTGGATGAAATGAGCCATTTACAAAAACGGTTAACAGATTGTGTAATTAAATATACTATTAGATTCTTATGTAATTTGTATGGCATCATAAACGAATAATTTAATTTCAAAAATCATATCTCACGTTATATATAAAATTTTCATACCAGAATTGCAATAATGGTCTTACATTTAGAAAATGCAAATAAAAATATAAAAC
Organism: Pterostichus madidus; assembly: GCA_911728475.2. Lineage (NCBI taxonomy): Eukaryota > Metazoa > Arthropoda > Insecta > Coleoptera > Carabidae > Pterostichus > Pterostichus madidus. The sequence goes on along the minus strand of OU452305.1, from coordinate 19,851,291 downwards.
AAAAATGGTTAACAGTCTATTACAATAATCGAGACTCGCGAAATCTTGACGAGACTAATATATACGCGTCGATACTTAGGTAGTAAGTTGATATATAGTCGTCTTATTTTATCTCGTTATGTTGTATGTACCCATATACTCGTAAGTATAATACAGTTCACTGCGTGTCTAATTTTGGAAGTTTTGCGAGATATTAACGGAGCATGGAGCATACATAAGTTTGTGGCCTTCATTCAATTATATTATATGGGGTGGCTAACTCAGTGGTATGAAGTCGGCCTGTGGATTCTGAGAACCCTGGTTCGATTCCCACAGGCGACAAACAATTTTCATAATTTCAAAAACTACCCCTGTGGCTCCTCCACCACTAACATCTTTGGAGGCCGTGATTTGACGACTGGTAACCGCACTTCACGCGCAAAATATATCACTTACTGAGATCTGCTTCGGCAGAGTGCCACACCCAGTAATGAGAAGAAGGCGTGATGATATATTTATTTATTTATTTTATTCAATTATATTTCTGATTTATAGCAAAGCTTCGTGAGAACGAGGAAATGGAATTACTAATAACGAAAATAGTATAATCTGTTCGGTTTAAAGTTGAATGAGGAGATAGAACTACTACTAACGGTGAAAAAAGTATAATCATTTGGGTTTAAAGTTGAATGATTAAAAAAAAAACACAAAAGTATGAAATGAATAGGTATCGATAACTCAAGCATTTCTATTTTATAATTTAGAGTTTAATTTGGTTTTCATTTAGTAGTACAAAAATAAACCAGTATTTCAGAAAATTGGTCATTTTTAGTTTACGTGTAAAATCAATATGAATAGATAATGAAAATTTGTTTAAATTTTATTATGTTACTATTGGAAGCTTTTAAAGCGATTTGTGAATAATGGAATTTTTCTCATAAACAAAAAAATAAAATTATAGGATCTGCGAAATGTAATGAACAATTGAAGCGAAACATTGTTTTTTGGAACTTATACATATTCAAATCAAAATTGTGACAAAATATACTCGATACTATAACGAATATACTCAAGAGATGCGTTATTCAGTCGAGAACGTTCCAGAACCTTCTCGGGAACCAGAGTGTTGCGTTGCAGCGAGACCGGCTGGACGCATGGAAAGAGCATCTTGTCGAAACGTGCGGATGAGAGAGGATTTCGGACGCGGTTACATGAATGTATCGCAATATAAATAGTGGTTCTTGTGAGCTTGATATAAACAGTTTTAGTCTAGTGTATTAATAATAAATGGTAAGCTGTGTTATAGTATTAATTACTTTAAATAAGTTTATTTTGTATTAATAGTTTTTATTTATTAAATAAATACATTTTATTTTCCTTTAAATAAATAGTTGTGAGATATATTTTTGCATTTTGAACCTACACACTTCAAAATATCACGAAAAACGTTACAATTGATGTCGGGTGTGAGGTTATTAAACAGTGAAGTATATAATAAAAAAAATAAAATAAGTGAATTGAAAATTGTTGACCTCAAGAGAGAGTTCGAGAAACGAGGTTAGAACTCATCAGGATTAAAAGCAACGTTGCAACAGCGTCTACGAGAGGCCTTAGAGGCGGCTAGCCAGGATTATGAGGAATTTGTATTTGCGATTGATTTTAGTAACAATCAGAAAATATTGAAAAAAATGGAATAGAATTCCAACAACTTTGCGAACGAAGTTAAAAGAAGAATTAACAGAAAATTCTAGAATTCTAATGGAAGAAATAACAGAAAATTCTAGAATTCTAAAAAAAATAATTAACAGGATCTATACAACGACAGTTAGAAGAGAATTCCAGATAATCTGAAGAAAATTCTATAATTTTAAAAGAAGAATTGACAGACAATTCTAGAACTTTGGAACAAAAGTTAGAAGAAAGTTCGAGAATTTGAAAGGAAGAATTGGCAGAGAGGTATAGAATTTTGGAACAAAAGTTACAAGAGGATTTAAATGAATTGAAAGATGAATATGATAACAAATAGAACAACAAGAAAATAAATCTTTAAGGCAAATTTATAAATAAATAAATAAATAAATATATCATCACGCCTTCTACCCATTACTGGGTGTGGCACTCTGCTGAAGCAGATCTCGGTAAGTGATATATTTTGCGCGTGAAGTGCGGTTACCAGTCGTCAAATCACGGCCTCCAAACATGTTAGTGGTGGAGGAGCCACAGGGATAGCTTTTTTCAAATTATGAAAATTTGTCGCCTGTGGGAATCGAACCAGGGACCTCAGGATCCACAGGCCGACTTCATACCACTGAGCTAGCCATCCCATATCATCGAATTTATGCCTTGGTATACTTGAAACAGAAATAGCGGGTAAAAAAAATAGCAAAAGTGGAAACTGCAACTAAAATTTGCTTAAAAACACCGGAATTTGATGGAAAGCTATCATGGCTGAATTATTTGAGACAATTTGAAGCAGCTACAAAAGATAATGGTTAGTCACCCATAGAGAAGGTAATCTCGTTAACAATAGCGATGCGTGGAAATGTCGTCGATATCTTGCAAATAATAAAGAAAGAAGAAAAAGAAAATTACAACCACCTAGCTAAGCATTTAGATATATGATCTGGAAATGTGTACCTAGAGCAAATGTATCAAACACAATTAAGGAACCGATATCAGAGATCGAATGAAAATCTTCATGAATTTGAAGCTTACATTACCCACTTGGTTCGCCTCGCACATCTTGCAGCTTCGAACAATGTATTAGAGTGCTAAGCTATCCAAACTATTTATGGAATCCGAGATGGCGAAATTCAGCAAGCACTAAGATTGGCTCGACGTAAAACATTAGCCGATGCACTGTCTCATGCTTTAGAACAAGAACCAGAAAAATAGCTTCGCGTGGTGAATCCAGAGTACGATCAACAAACAGCAATATGAAGAATAAAGATAATGAAGGTATAGGAGAGAAGCTACGACGATTCGCTACAGAAATACTTGGCGACAAGAAGAAAATACGTTGCTGGAACTGCGGTGAACTAGGACAGCCGCGAATCGTTAGCAGGAAGCCGCTAAAAAAGAAAACAGAAGCTGAGTCAGAAAACTAAGTCGGGTTGACGCGATGGGGCAATCGTCGACTTGTACTCTGGTAGCCCCACATTCCATCGGAAATGTCGCATCTCGTCATCATCTAGTCAACAACATTTTCTTGAATGATCTCGTTAACGTAAGGCCACTCAAAATATTTCTGGATATGGATGCGACGAAAACGAAAATAAGAGCCGACTTTATAAAGAGGTTTGGACTGGCACAACTATATTCAACTGGAGAACTAACTACATCATCAAGAAAATTAGACGTGACTATCAACATCGGGAACACCTCCCTCAAACATCGTGTGCTTATAGCTGAAATCAAAAATAACTTCTTTCCTGGAATTAACATTATGAATAACTATGGTTTTAAACTGGACCTCAAGCACGGCGTAATAGTGGTAAATGAAGAAAAACTCGTTCTACATCCTCGGCAGGATAAAGTTGCATGTACTTTGGGAACCGAAGATGTAATACTTGCGGAGAGAAGTGAGACAAATGTGGAAGCACAACTTGAAGGCAAATTTTGTGCAGGACATATTACCATGTTGGAACCCCGGAATAATGATGAAGCAACTAGATGTATAGAGATGGTTGATAAATCACTAGTTAGGGCCACAAGATAATACCAGTTTGAATAATGAACATAAATAATTATTCGGTTATAATTAGACAAGGCACTGTGGTAGAGGAATGTTCATCCGTATCTTAGGTTATTAGAACAATGGTAGCTCAGAAAACCACAACTAACAAAATTCCGGATACTTTACTGAATCAAATATCAACATCTTTTCAAGGACTGACATCTAACGAAAGAAAACAAAGCGAAGAATTTAATTAGCCAGTACCAAGATATCTTCGAATATGACAAGAAATCTAAGGGAAGAACGAACGTTGTCGGCATAAAATCCACACTAGAGATGCAAGACCCATCCGTCAAAGAGCAAGATTACCACTGGTAACGCGTTATGTTTCTGAAAGGATAATTTAAGGAGAAGGCGTGACTTAGCCTTCAAGTACTACATATGGAAACCGTGTTAGCTGGGCTGTTATGGAAAACCTGTTTGATGTACCTCGATGATATTATTATGGTTGGAAAAACATTCAAAGATACATGAAGAATTTGGATGAAGTTTGAAACAGGCGAATCGCAAGCTCAGCGCGAAGAATTGTCATCTATTCCAGAAAGAGGTGAATTTTTTTGGGCATGTGGTTGCTGGTAAAGGAATTGCAGTAGACGGAGACAAAATGAAAGCTGTATAGGACTGGCCAATACCAAAAGACAAACATTAATTACGAAGTTTTCTTGGTTTACGCACCTACTATCGCGGATACGTCCACGGATTTTCCAACATTGTCAAACCATTGCCACAACTTACTGAAGGAGGTAGAAGATTTGATTGAGAAAAGGACTGTCAAACAGCATTCAAACAATTGAAGCATTCTTTGACGACTGCGCCAGTCGTAAGTTATCCTCTTCCAGAAGGGAGATTCATATTGCATACAAATCCCAGCAACGCTGGGTTTTGTGCCGTTCTTTTTAAGTACAAAATGATCATGAAAATGTTATCGCCTAATTCAGTGAAACTGTAGAAACTAGAAAGGAACTATTGCGTTACTAGAAAAGAGCTATTGGCAGTTGTGAAATCCGCTAAGCATTTCTACAAATATTTATACGGCAGAAAATTCCTGAGAAGAATTGATCATGCTGCCATGAAATGGCTACTACAATTCAATAATACAGAAGGTCAAGTCGCCAGATAGATCAAAAGAAGGAATACGATTTTAACATCGAACATCGAACGGGTACCAGCCATCGTATCGCTGACGCGTTGTCCAGGAGACCGAGGTCTGATAAATTCAAGCATTGTTGCTGAGTAGAAGAAAACCAAGCTGCTGCCTTAAGAACAACAGTAGTCGATGAAATATGGCTACCGGAAGAATTGTAGAAAGATCAAGAAAATTACCAGGATTTGAAAATCATAGTGAAATGGAAGAACAACGGGGACAAACCGATTTAGCAAGATGTTGCACCATATTCGCGGAATGTGAAATAGTACTGGACGCAATGAGACTCGTTAGTGATTGAAGAGGGTCTCTTAAAACGTATCTTGGAGAATGTATAAAGCACTGAGCAGAAAACTCAGTTACTAATCCCTAGGAACAGGGTTCCTGAAGTATTGTAAGAGATCCACGACGGGTCTGCTAGAGGACACATTGGAGTCAATAAAACTTCTGAAAAGTTCCGAGAACGATTTTACTGGCTAAATTGCAAAGAAGAAGTCAAAAAGTGGTGCAAGAAATGCGTAGTTTGTGCTCCAAGTAATGGGCCACATAGGAAACTGATGACGGTAACAAGTATATAAAAGTCGCCATGGACTATTCCAGCAAGACTGTAGAAGCTTATTCTCTATCAAACCAGAAAACAATCACCGTCGCTAAAGTATTGGTGAAGGAATGTATATGTTGATTTTGAGTATCGCGCGAAATACACTCTGATCAGGGAGGAAACTTTGACTATGTCCTGTTTCAAAGTATTTGCAAAATATTGTGCATTCGTAACACCAGAACAACTGCATTACACCCGCAAGTCTGACCGAATACATAGAAAGATCAACAGATATTTGTCTAAAGTTGTCTTTAACCACCTAAGAGACTGGGATCGTCATCTTCATATGTTTTTGAAGGCATATTGTTCATATGTGCACAAAACAACAGGTCAAACACACGCAAGGATTGTATTCAGACGTGAGTTACGGTTACCGTGCGATTTTAAATTCGGTTGTAAACCCGAAGAAGATCTAGCTGGGGTAAATTATATCACTGATCTACGAAGAAGAATGAACGACATTCACGAACTAGTTCGTATAAACATTCAAACCTTAAGCGACAAAATAAAGATCATTATCACATCAGAGCAGTAAAGAATATGGACCTGGAGAGTCAATATGGTTATATAATCCACAGAATCGTCGTGGTCTATCGCCGAAGTTACAAACACGCTAGGAGGGATCATATAAGATGATGAAGAGGATAAACGACGTTATATACCGTATTAGCAAAACACCGAATGGGAAAACAAGAGTGGTTCACTTTAAACGACTAGGCCCTTTTGCTGGAAATAACTATAAAGCTAATGATGTTCGTGCAACAAACATTTGAAGACCTCAAGAAGAAATATTCCACCGGTCATAGAGCACGGTATGGCGTGACAAAAGAAGAACATCGAGATCTCTTTATGGTATCTTTTGAGTATTCCATTGTCCACTGTATAGCAGAAGACTTAAATATGTCACGAGGAATTGCTACAGTTTTCAAGAGGAAATTTTGACGATTACAAGAAATTTCCATCCAACATCCATCTGTTGGGAAAACACAAGAACTGCGAGACAACTTGGAACATAAATGGTATATTTACTACTTAGTCACCAAGTCATGATCATCTCAGAAGCTTACCTATCACACATTAGGGGAGACACTGATCGATTTGCGAGAACATCTTCTATATAACGACATTATGAAGTTGGCAGTACCAAAATTGGGTAGTGGACTAGATGGAGTGGAGAATAATTAGGAATATTTTAGAAATAAACTTCCACTGTACATGAATTGAAATTCTTGTCTGCAGCTTTGACTCCAAAGGAAGAACAAAATTAGATCGACCAGGATGCATCAAGGTTCCGACTTCCAGATTTCGTCATAACTCATCTGTAAAAATATATGCCAAGATAAAACTGTTTTAAGGAGGGGTGTAACGAATATACTCAAGGAATGAGTCATCCAGTCGGGAACGTTCCAGAATTTTCTCGAGAACCAGAGTGGGTAAGAGCACACTTGTTCGGACGTGCAGCTTCGAGAGGATTCTGGGATGTTCTGGTAATATCGAGACGTTAGACTTGGGTATAAAAGCGGGCGCTGAACTGTTCGAGGGTTAATTGATAGTTGACTTCGGACGCGGTTACATGATTGTATTGTTATATAAATAGTGGTTCTTGTGAGCTTGATATAAATAGTTTTAGTCTAGTCTTTTAATAATTAGTGTTGAGTTGTGTTATAGTATTTAATTAGTTTAAATAAGTTTCTTTTGTTATTTTCTTTTATTTATTAAATAACTACATTTTATTTTTGTTTAAATAAATAACTGTGAGTTATATTTTGAATTTTAAACCTACACACTTCAAAAGAACACGAAAAACGTTACAATACGTAAGAAGATATTATTTAATTTTTAATTATTATTTTTATACATACCACGCCATTATAATTTAATGTAAATTTAAATTTTTCATGTCATCTACTTACAGACCTTTTTAAATATCTATTAATAAAATAATGGATCAAATACAAATTTATCATTAACTGCTGGATTAGAAATATTAGTCAAAATCAAATTACATATAGTACAAAATATAATGGTGTATTTAGAATCATTTTAATTTCATATCATTTCTGCTTAAATAGGAAGTTAAGTATTATCTTTCTATATAAATGACTACGTGCTCGTATGTATTCTACAAGTTTTTATTACATCTACTTAATAATTAAATCGCTATTTCCGTTAATCGTTTATTAATAAACTTTAAGACTTCTTTAAAATAGTATTTTTGTATTAAATGCGCGAAATGAGAGATTTTTGTTGCGCGTGGGAATATCACTATTGATCAAGACTGTTAGGTCAAGACAAAAAAGTTATTCGATCGCGCAAAAAAATACGAATTGGTAAAAAAGAATAATACAATATTTATTGATTTATTTTCCTAACTTGAAAGAAAAAATTCCAAAATAATATAAATTTGTTGTGTTGTAACCAAGGAAACGTGAAAATGTTTGATAAATATATATTTTTTTAAGTGTCAACGATTATGAAATTTGACATTTCAAGGTAAAAAAAAGTATATTTTTACTTATGAAAATAATTATGATTTTTTTTGCACATGTGAAAACCACAAATTTCGCGTATCCATAGCAATTTCAAACTGTAATGTTTTTTTGACAGTTGTAGAATATTTTTTGGTGTATTTTAGCTCAAGTTGTAGTAAAATACTGAGTAGAATTAAACAAAATTATTTTGACTCTTCTAGCTAAATAAAGACAAAACAAGAATGGACTGGAAGGATGAGAAGCTTATATATCAGTTACATATGGTTTTTAGAGTGGATAACAATAAACCAGATTGGTTTGAGATCGGAAAGGGAGTCAGACAAGGGTGTCCTTTATCACTAACCTTATTTACTATCTACGCGGAGCACAAGTCTCAGAATGTTAGAGAGGGGATAGAAGAGTGAATATTGGAGGAAGAAGAGTAGATTTTTTCGATATACAAATGATACAATCCTTTTTGCAGAAAATACAGAAGATTTAAAGCCTTGATAAAACAACTTGAACTAAAGGAGAAGGAATGTGGACTTGTTATAAATCAGAAAAAGACGAAGGTTATGAGAGTGTCGAGGCAGCAAATATGAAGATGTATCTAAGGAAAGAAATTCTGGAGTATATTGAAAGCTGTAAATATGTAGGAACGGAAATAACAGACGACTGGAGAAGCTAAAGTAGCCTTTGAGTGGAAATTTGGATTTGGCACTAAGAAAAAGAATAGCGAAATATTTTGTATGGAGTTTTATGTGATATGTACATATATGAGACATGGACAGTTTTAAAAAAGATAGGAAAAGGGTTGATGCCATGAAAGTGTGGACATGAACGAGAATGCTTGGTATTAAGTAGTCTGATAAAATTAGTAACAAACAAATGTTGGAAAGAGGGACAGAAGGAACAGTAGAAGAAATAGTTAAAAGAGGCAAGAGGAGATCGAAAACCGTAGACGATTTGAAAGAAGAAAGAAACTATGTAGAAAAGAAGATGCTGACTACGAATAGAGGAAGTTGGAGAAGCAAATAACTATTAATGATGATGAGCTTAATATAGACTAAGATTGAATTTTGATAAAAACGAAAACATGCAGATGACATTTATCGATACAAATGTTTTTAAAAGAATTAAAAGTCAGTTATATAATTATAAATAAATTTTAAAAAGTTATGATCACTCCATCACAATGTTGTAAAATGAATTACAGATAAGATTTCATATGATTTTGTTTAATGAAAAATAGCATAGATTTACATTTTCGGATGACACTAGGCATTTTTTTATAATTTCATATCGCCCTTGTCACATAATTGAAGGTGAGTACAACTTTAACCACGAAGATAAATTTTATTTTCATGTATTCAAGTAGACCAACTAGGGACTAGTGAACAGTGGTAACGACAGAGTTGAACTGACAAAGTTAAAAACTTTTAAACTTAGTGTGATGGCCTGAGAGGTACGGAGAACCATGCAGTGCTATCTACCGAGTAAATACGCAAGCTGATTGACAGCTAGAAGTAGGTTAACTCAGTTACTGTATTTTTGTGGAACTTAGACAAATGTTAAGATATTTTTTCCTGTTATTTTTTTCTTACTTAAAGATTTGTTCCATTTCGCAATTGACATTTTTTGTCGTTGTTAATTAATTCTAGCTGTCAAACAGCTTGCGTATTTATCCGGTAGATGGCACTGCATGGTTCTCCGAACCTCTCAGGCCATCATACCGAGTTTTAAAGTTTTTAACTTTGTCAGTTTAACTCTGCCATTACCACTGTTCACTAGTCCCTAGTTGGTCTAGTTGAATAGTGAGTGGCACCATACTGATGAGCTCCAGTAGAGCGAAACGCATCTATGGTTAAGGGTTGAACTGACCAGCAACTGACGATGACTTAGTAGGTTGACTCAGTTGCTGTATTTTTGTGGAACTTAGACAAATGTTAGGATATTTTTTCCTGTTATTTTTTCTTACTTTAACATTTGTTCCATTTCGCAATTGACATTTTTTTGTCGTTGTTAATTAATTCTAGCTATCAATCAGCTTGCGTATTTATCCGGTAGATGGCACTGCATGGTTCTCCGAACCTCTCAGGCCATCATACCAAGTTTTAAAGTTTTTAACTTTGTCAGTTTAACTCTGCCGTTACCACTGTTCACTAGTCCCTAGTTGGTCTAGTTGAATAGTGGGTGGCACCATACTGATGAGCTCCAGTAGAGCGAAATGCGTCTATGGTTAAGGGTTGAACTGACCAGCAACTGACGATGACTTAGTAGGTTGACTCAGTTGCTGTATTTTTGTGGAACTTAGACAAATGTTAGGATTTTTTTCCTGTTATTTTTTCTTACTTAAAGATTTGTTCCATTTCGTAATTAATATTTTTTGCCGTTGTTAAATATTACCTCTTCGAATAAAAGTATAATTTTTATTCTGATAAATACTATGCTACGCATAAACGTTACAATAATCTTTGCTTTAACTTACCATAATACGGTGTTATTCCAGGCATAGCAGTTGTCCATTCTCTGTATCTGTTTACAATTTCTCCAATATCACATACGATAAAACCTTTTTCTTGATCACTGATATTAGCTACATCACGAATAAATGACAAAATATTCACGTTTTCTTTCAAAACATGAATTCCACTTTTCAGATTTGCAGTTGCCATTTAGTTGAATTTATTGAATAATAGTAGATATAATTATATTAAATAACAAAATTACCAGTACTAATTGATACTTATATATACTTATCTACAATTAAAAAATATTGTAATCTTCGTTATAAATTACAAGTTGACGCTAGATAACGATAAGAGGTACGTGTCACGGTATACACACATGTTTTTCTAGCTGTATATATTTAGAGTTATTTAATAATAAATTGCTTGTTTGCCGTGTTAATTTTTTTTACTGTTTTTTGTTTAACCCATTTACGGCCAAGGTAAAAAGAAAGAATGGCGGCAAATAAAAAGTAATATTTATTGGTTTAAATAACATTAATGAAGACAAATATATATATATAAAAAATGTATAAACTCCTTTTTTTGAAAATAACGAGTGTTGCGTAAACGCAACATTGGCCGAATAAGTGAAATTGTTAAGAGTGATATTTTTCAAAACAAGTAGTATGTAAATACACATTGCACGTTCTGTACATGTAAAATGTCTGACTGTGACATATTTTACAGTGTCTTCTGTTTTCTTAATTAATTTTAACGTGTCTATATTGGCCCATTCGAATTTCTTCAGGTACATTTTCAGGTATAGGTTTAGATTTTCTACTTTTAGGGAGCCGTAATGCAATAAATGATTTGAAGTCTAGCTGATTTATTTTGTTGTCATTTGTAATATAATACTAAATTGATGTCAAGCGTTTACTAATGAATTTTTAAGCGCATGAACAAAGAATGGCCATCACCACTTTTTATCCATTATTCTTAAACGATAGTTTGCTACTCCATTATCGTGTATATCCACAACCCCCAAATATTTAATATATTCATGTATAACTAATAACTGTGAAATGTTCTGATTTTATTTTCCTTAGTCAAAACAAAGTCATGTTTATTATTATCCTGTGTTTATTTATTTCTTATTACTTGCTAAAGTCTCATCATCGGATGTACCATATAAATCTTCCTCATTTGTATGTACCTAATCCAAAAGTTCCACTTTGTCGACATTTACATTTTCAGATACTTTTTCAAGAAAATGCTCTTCATCAGTTAATTCATCAATCTCGGTAGGAATATATATGGCATCAATATGTTCTAAAAGGTTACAAATATCTGGTAATAGAATAAAAACTTAAAACTTCTCGCAGTTATTCAATTCATTTTTGAATTAATAATTTACGAATACTTGTTCTCTATAGTTAAATTACAAATTGTTCCTGAACAACATGAATTCTTCCCAGGAAGATCTGTTGAAACTAACTTGGTGATCTATACTGATTACATACTAACAGCAATGGATAATCATATTCAGGTTGACTCCATTTACATCGACTTCTGCAAGGCTTTCGACAAAATTGATCATGGTAAACTTTAAAAAAAAAACTAGCTGAGGTTGGTGTACATGGTAGTTTGCTGAAGTGGTTTCACTCATATTTGTATGGTAGAACCCAATATGTCATTTTTAATGTGTATTGCTCCAATTTAGTACGTATTACATCTGGCGTACCTCAAGGATCACATCTTGGTCCTCTTCTCTTTAATATTTTTATAAATGATGTTAAAAAGTGTTTCTCATTTTCAAAAATATTATTATACGCAGATGATTTGAAAATATTTCATACAGTCAATAATATCGATAACTGTTTAACGATTCAAGATGAAATAAATAAGTTTAGTGCCTTCTGTGTGCTTAATAAATTAACTTGAAATCTAAATAAATGTACAAATATCACGTTCACGCGAAATAGGAACCCTATCACTTATTAATAACCATGTAATACAACATACTTCTGAGGTTAAAGATCTTGGCTTAATTGTCGACAGTAAATTATTATTTGATGTGCATATTGACAATGTTATTAAGAAATCGTTACGTACCTTAGGGTTTATATTTCGTATGTCTAAAGATTTTAAAAATGTATCTACTTTATTTTCGTTATACTTTTGCCTTGTACGAAGTCAGTTAGAATTTGTGACTGTTTGTTGGTCTCCTCAATATATTATATACAGTGATAGAATTAAAAGAATACAGCACAGATTCTTAAGACACATCAAATTTAAATTTAACAATAATAATTTTAATCTTATGCGACTGGACAACAGATGTAATATTTCTGATTTAGCTTTCGTATATAAAATTGTTAATAATAAATTGGACTGCACAAGTCTGTTAAATAATATTCAATTGAGGGTGCCACAGTATTATACTAGAACAAATGAAGTTTTCAACCCTTTAGGTTATAAGACGAACTCGGCGACTAATTCACCAATTAATCGCATGATTGCAATGTTTTATGTACTACTAATACCAATATTGATATATTTTCTATGACTTTAGATGCGCTGAAGAACCAAGCAAAACTGTGTTTTTATTCTTAGTTTATTACGTAATTTGTTTCACCTATACATGTATCTTGATTAATTTCTAATATGTATTGTTCTTAGTGTTATACTGTTATTGGGCTTTCGCCTGTTGTGTAGACAAATGCAAATAAATAAATAAATAAATAGAATAAAGTTTAAGGACAAAAATGAAGTTTCAAAATATAAAATAATATAATTGAACGACGTAAGTGTAGCTAAACTATACATATATAGAACCGTGAGAAATTTTATTTTTTATAGCCGTATGTGAACTACATACGCAAATTTTGGATCGCATAAAGTTACTACTTAAAAATTGAAAGTCCATTCGCATCCGAACCGCTTTTGCTACAATAGAAACCGGATTTGAACCTCATTCGCATGAATTTTTTAATAAATTATCTGAATTTGATTTGCAAGGCTCAACTATATCCTGTTCGGCCACAGAACAGCTTGCGCATAAACACAAACAAAAATGAGGTAACTAAAACAGTTGTCTTTTAACAACCAAGGTTTTAATTAATAATCGACCGGTTTAAGTTTATTTTCATTTAAAGCATCATCAGGACGCACAACAAATGATACACTTGCTATAATAATAGTCATAATAATAATAAGTAAGTACAATGATTAAAAATAAAATTAAGTTAACTTAACAATATTTTTAACAATTAAAAAATATTTTTTATAGGTTCAAATATATTTACAAACATAATACAAAAAAAGTGAACCCAGTAAAATATTTTAGTGTCTGAATTAGAGGGGTATATAGGCAATTAATACAAAACTTGAGAGTCGAACAAAAGAAAAGCAAATGTGAGAACTTCTACAAAAAAAATCTGTTTACCGTATCTAAGCAATAATGCCTACTTTATTAGCTTTTAGTTGCTATGTGGTGTGTAGATTTTTAAAATAATTAATGATACAATTTATTTATTTGAGAATTTAAAGGCGCATACAGGATTTTATGGAGGACGAAAAGGAATATTAAAAAAAATTATAGATAATTATTTTTGATTTTCCAAAATAGTAAACAAAAAAAAACGCACACATTTTACAAATTTTATTTTATTTAAAATATTTTCTTATCTTGATTTAGTTACTCTGCTGTGATTGCAGCATTTTTTGTCACATTATAATATACGGATCATTAACTAAGTACCGCTACTTAGAGTTATCAACGCCTGATAAAAAAAAAAACCATCTGAACTGAAAATAATCATGAAAAAAAAATAATTTTAGAAATCAAGAGATGCAATTTATTTAAAAATAATGGTGCAAGACAAAGCAGACAATAATATTGTTGTTATTTCTCATTTATAAATAAGATACTAAAAAAAACAACATACGTTATTGTTTTATAACATTGGATGAATATTTAATTTTTCAAATGTCAAAGTGAGGGACAAGTGGGGGACAAGTGTGTTTGAGAAAAATAAGTTATCGATTACGTTTTTAATACTTATATTTCGTTATTGATTAATACCATCATATCATCATTCTGAAGAAAGTTCCTTTTTTGCCCAAAACCATTTGAAAAATTAAATATTCATCCAATATTATTTTTCATGTCAACATCCATGATAAGAAATTATTCTATAACGTACGAGCGAGATACTGGTATAATACGAATATTGGTTCATAAATTTATTAATTGCTTATTTATATTAAAATCATATTTATATTGATTTCGGGACAACTGACCAATTCTTTATTAAAAAAAAAATAATAATCTTCGAAAATAAAACATTCAAGTGTCGCAATCCTAATATAAAAACAATCTATCCTCTTCTGATAATTGTCTATAAACGATATAATTTTTCTGTGATTAATGCTGCTCCTTCTGCACTTCCTGTTCATATATTCGTCAGGATAAATAACACACGAAGTACAGGGAATATGTACATCAGTTTTATTTAATAAAGATTTACAAAGATAATTACTTTCAACCTATCTCGTCTATCGCCGGATACACACTATCTTAAAACTATCTACAAAGTCACATGCACCCTAAAACCAATCACACACGTCTCTTCATCCCTCACCTATTCCAACATGTTTCCACATTCGGCGTCACTCAGACGGACCCAGGCACACTTGACTTAATTTATTAGTTTAAAAACACAAACACAACCCCAAACATATCATTCTCACGATACTTAATATTTTCTAAACCAAGGGCTACAAAATAGCTAACACTAGACGAAACATACATAATTTTAAAAATAATAGCCTAGCAATTAATAACGATACTTAACACAACACTGTCACTAGTTTCACTTTTTGTTTATAATACATTATTTACATGTGACAACCTGAAATATTTCCACAATTCGGCTATCCTGATGATATTGATGCCCTCATCAACTAATAACAAATTATTTTCTCGACACTAGTTTCAGTCTATCTACTGCAATGATTCCTTTGTAGAATCTACTACTCTGTTGTTCGCCTTCTATGTCTTGTATCAAGTACCTATCATTACCTACATATTTTACCACCTCATATGGTCCTCTATATTTCGGCGCTAACTTCCTACTTTGTCCCGTTGCCGGTATTTCAGCGCGTACTAAAACTAAATCTCCGACATTATATGTTATCGGTTTTCTCCTATTTTTATTAAACTGTCTACACAACTTTTCTTTATTTGTTTCCAGTAATTCTTCAATTGATTTTAATGAATCTGTATCTCCTAATTCATCATTTAATTCTTCAATTTCACGTGACAAGGGGTTATTATGAAATCCTACATTTTTATAGCTATGAATAACACTAAACGGTGTACGTTTAATTACTCGATGTACTGTATTATTAATCGTCCATTGAACTTCAATTAATTTTTCATCCCAATTAGTGTCCTCTATCTGATCAGTACTTTTAGCTAAACAGGAAAGAATTATTGAATTTACTCGCTCTGCCTGTCCATTAGCGCGCGGTGTACCTGTCGCGATTTTTACATGTTGAATATTATAATTGTCGCACAATTCCTTGAACTGATTTGACTCAAAAGCAGCACCACGATCGCTAATAATTTTCTCGGGAAGTCCGTAATGCGACATAAATTATCTAATAAACTGTACCGTGGATCTCGCACTGGTATCAGGCACAGCTTTTAACATTGAATATTTGCTATATCCGTCTACGATTAGCACTACGTATTTATTTCCGTCTTTAGTCGTTAAAAATGGCCCTAAATGATCCGTATGTATTACTTGGAAGGGCGTATTTCCCTTATCTAACGGGTGTAAATATCCTGGTTGTTTTCCGGAAGGCGTATTGTAGTATAAACAATTGATACATCTGTTAATGTATTCTGTTATAAAATTTCTCATTTTTGGAAAATAATAATTTTCCTTCACTTTAGCTAGAGTTTTATCGATTCCAGAATGCATTAATTGTTTATGCGTTTCACTTACAATTTCATAGCGCAAATCATTCGGTACGTATAACCGCCAACGTCCTTTACTTGTTCTATATACTCGACCATTATACAAAGTAAACTTTTCGTGACTTGCTTTATCTCCGTTTTCTAATTTATCTACAATTAAATTTATTTCATTACAAGTTCGTTGTAATGCAGCTACCCAATCTGTATTAATTGTTATACCAAGCACAGGTAATCCGTCAATGGAAATTTCTTTTGAATTTTCAACCGGATTTCTACTTAGCGCGTCGGCTACACGATTACTCTCAGCTTTATGATATTCTATGACGTAATTATATTCTGATAATTTAACAAACCACCTCCCTATTCTTGGATTAAGATCTCTTTTATTTGCTAATAATTTTAAACTATTACAATCTGTGCGAATAATGAAATTAATCCCCAATAAATATATTCTAAATTTTTCCAACGCATTTACAATTGCTAAACACTCAAGTTCGTATGAGTGATACCGAGATTCTTCGGGCGACGTCTTTCTACTAAAATATGATACAGGATGTAATTTACCATCTGATTGTTTTTGATATAAAACGGCACCAATACCGATACTACTCGCGTCCGTATGTAACTCAGTGTACGCCACTGGATCATATACTGCTAAAATAGGTTTATCTAATAATTTAGCCTTAATCGTTTTAAACGCGATTTCCTGTTCCTTTCCCCACTGAAATTTTACATCCTTACGCAATAAATCGCTTATCGGTCTAATTAAAGTTGCAAATCCTCGAACGAAACGTCTAAAATAACTCGCTAACCCTATAAACGAACGTACAGTATGTTGGTCAGTCGGTACAGGAAAATCTGACACGGCTTTTAATTTTCTACTTCCGGGCTCAATACCATTTCCCGACACTGTAAATCCTAAGTATTCTATTTTTGACATTAAAAAGAAACATTTACTCAAATTTAGTGTCAAATTAGCATATCTAAATCTTTCAAAAATTTCTACAAGTTTATCTAAACCTTCAGCTATCGTTTTTGAGGGAATAATAATATCATCAAGGTATGCCAAAGCTGTGTTATAATTCAGGCTACCTAACACAACATTAATTAATTTTTGAAAAACACTGGGGGCATTACACAGTCCAAATGGCATTCTCTTGAACTGATAGTGGCCATCAGGTGTGATGAAAGCAGTCTTACCTCTCGATGCCTTCTCCATGGGTACCTGATAGTAGCCACTGGACAGATCCAACGTTGTGAAGTAGCTGTGACCTCGCAGGCGGTCCAGCTGATCGTCGATGTGCGGAATCGGGAAGAGCTGCTTGGCCGTCTGCTTGTTTACCGCCCTGTAGTCGATACAGAGCCGGACGTCACCTGTTTTCTTCTTCACCAGGAGGACGGGACTCGCAAATGGCGAATCGCTGGCTTCCACGATGTCGGCCGCTTCTAACTCGTCAACAATGTCTCTCACCTTTTGTCTTTCGGAATAAGACAAACGGTGTCTGTTAATTCGATGCACATTTCCGTCAACTTAGTACACCCGATTTGACACATATTACGCGCAACTAAATCTTTGTAATTGTTCAAAATAGTTAATAGTTTTTCGGCATCTCGTCCAATAAGTTCAGTATTGATTTCACTGCTATTTACCGAAACATCATTTATTTCCGCGAATATGTTCCTTCACTACATAATTCACCATGCGTAATTTTAACGTCTTTTTTAATAATTAAATCAGTTCCCGTTACGTTTAAAATTGGTATTACTGACTCTTCAGCATTGTCCGTAGTCACAATACAACGAGGTATTAATTCTCCACTTTCACGTAGTTCACCTTCGACACATAAATCACCGTTACAAATGTTTGTTTTTACATTCACATGTCCCAAAAAATTATTAGGTATTACTGTAGCTTCTCTAGCCCATAAAACACTTTTTAATTCCTTATTTGTAACATCATTTATATCCGTTATTATTGACATTGTATCAGCTGTTTTTAGCACGATAATATGCGGTTGCTCAGTGTCCGGATGACCCACAATAAGATCTATTTCTTGGAATTTCTCGGGCACTACCTGGAACTCAACAGTAGCAGGAACATTGTCTATTGTTAGTTCTGCAGTACACGAACCGACTGGTTTTACTACACCACCTCCGAACCCGTTTAATTCTTTCACATTTTCGTCACTGTAGTTTAACCCAATTTTGTCCGCAATGTCTTTTCTCAGAGCGCAAATCTGACTACCCAAATCAACATAACTGCGCACTGGATTATTATTAATTAACGCATCTTTAAAATATTTTGCATTCGAATCTTCACTTTCAATATGCAACATATTTGAATTGTGTTTATTGCTAATTTCAGTACGGTTCTTATTTTCGTCTTTTCTTGGACAATTACGCGAAATATGTCCTTCGCCGTCACAATTAAAGCACTTCACTGTAGTCGTACTTTGTCTCGCATTCGATTTCGCGTAACAATTACTGGCAATATGTCCTAATTTACCGCACTCGTAACATTTTACACTTTGTCTGTCCTTTACACCGTATTTACTTTTATTTTCTTTTGCACCGCTAGGAATACGATCTTTCATTCCACTATTTTTATTCGCTAATTCACCAACACTCTGAATTGCTTCGATTAATTCGAACACCGTTTTATAACGGAATAGTGGACCGAGGAAAATTCGATACTGTTCATTATTTAACCCGTCCACTATCCATTCGATTATTTCGTTGTCGTCCATCTTTGCACGATTGCACCGTGCATACTTTTCATAAATATATTCCAACACATCTTGAGTGTATTTCCGCCGATAATTCTGAGCTTCTAATCTCAAGCTCATCGAGGACCGTCGGCTAGGAAATGTTTTCTGCAGGAGCGCTTTCCACTCGCTCCAGGTTCGGTCACCTGCGGGGACGCTGTCCCTCCAGCTCCTCGCAACTCCACCTAAGTTGCCCAGGGCGTAATGCCGAATCTCCACGTCGTCCCATCGATAAAGGCGCTGAAACTCTTCCAGCTTTGCGATATACTCCTCGATATCGCCACCCTTTACCGGGTCGAACACCGGCAATAACTCGCGTACTCCACTCAGGTGTACACCCCTGGCACTCTCGCTGGTACCGCTATAACCACTACAGAAACTCTCCGTTGTCGCACTCTTCTGTCCACGTTTTCCACCCATCATTGATTAATTATAATGTTAATTCACTCGATAAAATAAAATTGATGCACGCACTGATTATTCCGAAGACACACACACAATCACAGACACTTAGAGTTCAATCTCAGGCACTTTGAGCTCAATCCCACTTCTGATAATTGTCGCAATCCTAATATAAAACAATCTATCCTCTTCTGATAATTGTCTATAAACGATATAATTTTTCTGTGATTAATGCTGCTCCTTCTGCACTTCCTGTTCATATATTCATCAGGATAAATAACACACGAAGTACAGGGAATATGTACATCAGTTTTATTTAATAAAGATTTACAAAGATAATTACTTTCAACCTATCTCGTCTATCGCCGGATACACACTATCTTAAAACTATCTACAAAGTCACATGCACCCTAAAACCAATCACACACGTCTCTTCATCCCTCACCTATTCCAACATGTTTCCACATTCGGCGTCACTCAGACGGACCCAGGCACACTTGACTTAATTTATTAGTTTAAAAACACAAACACAACCCCAAACATATCATTCTCACGATACTTAATATTTTCTAAACCAAGGGCTACAAAATAGCTAACACTAGACGAAACATACATAATTTTAAAAATAATAGCCTAACAATTAATAACGATACTTAACACAACACTGTCACTAGTTTCACTTTTTGTTTATAATATATTATTTACATGTGACAACCTGAAATATTACCACACAAGTAGCTTATTTTTAAACTGACTGAACAACGTTCTTCATAACATATCTTATTCATTACGCTAAATATATACTTTTTTCACAGAATGCAAAAGTTCCAGAAATTGATAAAATGAATGTCTAATTATGCATTTGAAATTACTATTTCACAAGATTACGTGCAATTTAGTACTAAAATTTTTACATTCTGTAAATAGTTCAGAACAAGAAATTGTGTGAAAATTAATTCTAAAGAAATTTATCTATATTTATTTTTAAATATTGTTTTAATTATACATTCTCTATTTTATCAACAAAATCGTTATATTATGTATACAAATGATTTGAAATAAAAAAAATCTATAAATAATATTTTTGTCAAAATCGAATTTTTTATTCAAATATTCAATAGCACATGAACCTATTGGGACTCAGGACTTCGAGATAATTCTGGAACGTGATAGACGAATCGAGTATTGTCGGACTTTTGTATATAAGCGAGAGATTGACTGATCGTGGGACATCTCGTACATAGTGGTTCAGACTCTAGTGACTCAGTTCAGGTGAATCATGAAATCTGAAGATAACATCAGAAGGGTGATCTGACTTGGTCTCTTTGAAACCAAATATTATTCTTATTATGAATGAAACTTTTGTGTATTGTACAATAATTTTAAAGCCAAAACTTCAAAGTATGGTAATAATATAAATACCATTAATTTTATGTACAAATGTGGACAAATTACACTTAAAATTTGAATTTATGTCTCAAAAATGTGGCGATCAATTTTAATTTAAAAATTCTTTATATTTAAGAATATGTTTTCTATAATTTAGTAAATTTTTATCCAATTGATCGTGAAACTTGAAAAAAAAATAAAATAAGCGAAAAAACGCTCAAAACTGGACTTTTTCGTGTATTTTTTGTTTTTCCTCAAAAATTCCACGATCAAATTGGATACAAATTTACTATATTGAGAATTTTTAAATTAAAATTAATCGTGAAATTTTTGAGAAAATCAGACTTAAAACTTTGATATCATAAACGCCGTAAAACATCGTTCTCGCGTAATATCATTAAGATTTTATAAATTTTGACAACATTTTAGTGATTTTCTAAATCGGGCATAGGAAAAATGTTGTTTCTAACACGTGCCGAAAAAGATTACGTGCTCGTGCAGATTTCCGCACTCGGCAGTTAAATTCTGCACTTGCATGTACCAAGCCTTTTGCGACACTTGTTATAAAAATAACTATTATTTATCAATTAAAAAATTACATAGCAGTGATTCATTCATATATTACATAGTTGTTTCATATAATTATAGTAAGTCTTCTTTATATATATATAAGAATTAAATTTATCGTTGAATCCTAATCATTTAATATAATATCGATTTTTATCTTTACGCAATATTTTTTCCATTAGATATATACCAGGATATATTTTGTTTGCTGAATTTCATGTTCATAAAAACCACCTGCAATATCTTGTCCATTTTCATCCTGTAACAAGTATGTGATCGGAGATGTCGACTGTATTTTGACAATTTTGAATATTTCTGTGGTCCAAGATGGATGTAGCCTTTCTCAAATATTGATTTATATTTACTGATACGAACATAATCACCAACTTTATATCTTGCAGGTGCAATTATTTTAACTCGATTGTAAATAGTATTTAATAATTTTTTCTCATGTTTTTCACTTACATCAATTGGTTTTAAACCAGTTGTTCTATGTTTAGTATTGTTATATTTTAATATTAAATTATTAAGTGTATCAATCCATTTGTATGACCCTTGAAAACTGAACTCTTTCCACATAATTGATTTTAGAGTTAAATCGTTCAACAATTGCCGCTTTTATAATACTGTATGTTGAATAATGATTCACATTATACATTTTCATTAAATTAGAAAATTCTTTATTGTAGAATTCTTTACTATTGTCGGTTTGCAGGTTTTTAGGAATAATTTTGTCTTGAAACACAATACTCATAGCGATTGTTACATCATTGCCGGATTTTAATTTAACTGGAACAGCTCTCTTTGAAAATGCATCAATAACTGTTAGAATGTATTTGTATCCCTTCTTTTCTTTTGCATATAGTATCATTTCAAGGAGATCGGCTTGAAATAAATCGGTTAAACCTTTCACAATACTCGTCTTCGTTTAAAGTTTCGTCATACATCTTTGTGTAATCATTCACACCTCTTTTACTCATACTAAACTAGTTTCTAAAACAATTTCCACTGAAAGTCTTTGCACACTCTTTCGTCCTTCTATATGGTGGAATGTTAATTTATCATTAACTGAAACCTTTTGTCCTATTAACGGTAACGCTGTGACATTGATTTTTGTTGCAATTAATATTCCACTTTTATTATATTGCACATTTTTTATTATTCCTTCACATGAAAACAAATAAAAAGAATCACCGTTTTCATTTTCAAATTTATATTCATCACCATACAAAATTAAAACTAAATTTATTACAAGTATACTATGATATTTTGAAATTTTAACATCAATGTCATCATCAAAAACGAATAATCTTTGATCAACATAATCTTGAAATTTTAGTGTCAATTCACTTTCTAAATTCTTCATTAAATTTGAAACATATTTTATAGTCACAACATCATTTTCAACTGCAGGAATTCTCGATAAACGAACACCATTTAGTTCACATGTTTAATCTGTAGATATTTCAATATTCTCTTCTTTATTCGTTTTTGTATGCCTTTAGTTGTGTGACTTCCAAACTTATCAACAGGCATTTTAACAATGGGAATATATATTCTATTTCTTTCATTTAAATTATAATTTGAGCTTCTCGTAATACCTCTTCTATTTGTACAATTTCATCATCATGTCCCGTGTGTCCAGCTAATATTGAAGCATTTAACAACCTTAACCTTGACGCAAGTTTGTTAAGGTCACTGCAATATAAATATATATATATATATTGCGTTCGTTTGTTTGTTACATACAACTCGGGAAACCCAGTTCCGATTGATTTTTTTTTAATTTTGAGGTAGATCTTGTTTGCACATGTGGAGCTATATCTTTTATAAATTTTTTATACTTTATACTATGTTGCGATATTATTTTTCCCAACCTGTTGTGATATTTTCGGTGTGCATTCGTATTTTTAACAATTTCCAAATAATTTTCTTTATCTTTTTGGTTATATATGTTAGGATTTGGCACTTTGAATGTTAAAAGTTCATATAATCTAGGCGTACATTCATACCACTTGCCATTAATATTTAGATCATTATTATCTATTTCAACTTCAGAATCTCCAATCATAAATTTATTAGTAATTGGTTCAAGTCGGATTCCATACACAGTGTCTAATTCAGGACTATTAATTGCGTAAGCTACCATGTACTTGACAGCAATGTCCCCCAAAATATTTTGAGAAGATTATTCTAACTCTTCCTTTGTTTTAAATTGTTCTTTAATCTGTTGTTGAATTGACGACATACCCGGCGATTCACTAATTTCCTCATCTTTTAAGAATTCTAACACTCTTTCAGGACCAATTTTTCTTCTCTTCAAACACTTCAACATCATCATCATCATGTAATACCTCGGGTTCTTTTATAACAGGTAAACGAAATTTCTCTAATGTAGCACTTAAATTTGTTAAAGGTGCAACAATGGTTTTAAAAGTTTCACTCAATAATTGTTCGGTTTCTTGTTTGCCGCATTTAAGAGCCAATAATTTTTTCCTAATAATTTCTTTCGTTTTTATTATATCTTGCAACGTACGTGTTTCATCCATTATGTCACAAATAAAAATTATGTGATTTTACACATATTCATTGTCTATAAACTTTTAAAAAAAATATGTAATCCTTTTCTGTAACGTACGTTAAATAAATCTCATTCTTTATTTATCACAACAAATTCATAATTTTCCATCCAACAATTAGCACAAAAGTTTCTAAAGTCAACAATGTCATACCCGTATTTACATTATCATTATACACATGTTTTAGGTTTAAATCATCTTGCTTAAAAAGAACAAGTAAATTTGGATTATCACGTATAAGCTGTTTACATATTATTTTATTATTTATATTACTCTGTACAACAAGAATTGAATCCCAATTACAGTACAGGATCCGAACTCACCGAGCCGTAGAATGGTTGTAATTATAATTTCTAGCTTGAGTGGAAATCGAACTCAGGATCTCCGGATTCGAATTCCGTAACGCTACCCACCCCATATTCGCGCATATGTTTGAATAAGACAGAATTTATCAATTTATTTATTTCTTCATTGACAAAAGTAACTGCACAAGTGTTCTTGTCAATCAGTTGCAATATCGTCGAATATGAAAATTGATTTTGGTAATACTTCACAGAGTGGAGTTAAATTCGTATTATCGGTGTATGGAAAATATTTTATACCACTTATAGATGTCAAAACGTTCTCGAAAATTCGATATTTTGGTTGAAACAATGATTTGGAGTGTATATTGATGTTTTCAAATCGTAAACCATTAAAACTTGTGAGTAATGACATCATTAAGTTCGTTTTACCACAGTTTGATGGTCCAGCAATAATTCAACGTATATTATTAGGAAAAAGAATACCGTGTTTACCGATTTTTTGCTGTTCACCCTCAATGTTCAACACTTGGATAGTACTTTGTTGCTTTTCAAATCTCATCTTGAGTATGATACAAATAAATTATATGTATACATATTTATTAGCATTAGTATAGTGTGCATGTTGGTAACATGGAGTCACGAGGAAAAAGTATACTCCGTTACGCGATTCAGAACGCTAGAAGAACATATTTAACGGGGTCAAGGAGGGGTAATAAAGTTGGAATAATTCCGGAAACTTTGAATGCTGCACGAAAATGTGTGGAAAAACGTAAAAATGAATCGTATGAAACACCACGAGTCATACCAATACCAAAAACTGGTGAATTTTTAGCATTTCTTATTCCGCTGTTTGCTGGTTTGTCCACTCTTGGAGGTTTGACTGGGCAAAATCCGCAAAACAACAATAATGGAGACTATTGCAGTTGGAAAACGAGGAGATGGATTGTATCTAGGAAAACAGAAAAATGGATTAGGCTTGTTCTTTGAACAAAAAAAATCTTCCGTTAAGAGCGCTACTGATGTAGATTTGCAAAAGTATGCTATAAATATTCCATATTTCCGTGGAATTTACATACGTGACAATTCACCAAAATCAGGACCTTTATATAATGAATCTGCAATTGTTAATTTAGACAGCAAAAATAACATTGGATCACATTGGGTATGTTACAAGAAACGAGAAAATTATGTGCAATATTTTGACAGTTTTGGAAACTTGAGACCACCCATTGAATTAATTAATTATTTTGGTGAAAAAGTGAAAATTAGGTATAATTAACGCCGATATCAAAAATTTAATTCGTTTTACTGTGGTCATTTGTATTTAAAGTTTCTAACATAATGTCGTCAACAATTACACTCAGCGGAAAAAAATCAGTGTTGAGTGCCGATTATTCACCACCGCTACATTTAACTGCCACAAGTGGAGAATGGGTTATTGGTCTCGGTGATTTTCAAACATATAACTCCAGTCCAAATATTACTGAAGGAAAAAATCAATTAAACTACTATGAGAAAAATCATAATTTAAAATTCATTATAATTCCACCAGGATCCTATGATATTCAAGATTTAAACGATTACATACAATCCGTTATTGGTGATCCAGATTATGACGTTGAACACCATTTTTATAGGGAAGAAAAGGAAAATATTAAATTTCTACTCACAGCGAACATAAACACTAAGGTTAAATGATACCCATGCGCGCGAAGTTCAAAATGAATATAAAAGATTTAATCTTTTTATTGAATACTGTTTAATGTTACAAGCTATCTATGTATATATAAATAAGAAGATACTACTCTTCAATGCAAATAAATTTATTTTTTAAATATTTGCATTAATTTATACACCTAAAAATATATTTTAAACATTATTGTAACTGTAATTTTAGTACTAAACGTGTTTTTATATTAAAATTTACAATAAATATTACCAATAATATTATCTATAATATATGTGAAAATAAAAAAAAATAAATTTCGAGAACTATTTTTAAAATGCAAAAAACCTACTTTTTCCATACATTTTAATTTTTTTCTTCTATACTAGACATGTTTTTTCAATTAAACTTTAATGTCTTGTGGGGAGTCATATTACATACAACATATTTTTAAAAATCCAAAAATGAACTTCGAGAACATAGTTAAAAAAAATAAAATATTTTGTTTTATTTTTTTTTGCAAGTGTGTACAGTTTATTTTTTGAAACGTAATAAGTATTATATACTGTACATATTTATGCATTCTACCTACCTATAAATTTGAAGAAGATTTCGTGTTTTATATAGAAGATATTCACAATTATAACAACTGCATTAAGTATTTATGCCGTAAAATAGTTTGTGTAAGCAAGTGGCGCTGAGTAGATATAGCTATATCTATAGTGATGTCGGTCGAAATAGAAGAACATCGCAAACCAACGCGGTGGCGATGGCGGTGGCGGTGGCGGCTAAGGTGGCGAACTCATCGACGCACGATGTGGTTTGTTTGAGGAGAACGCCTATAGTATTGCACTAAAATATTTGCAGTGCAATGGACGTTGGACGGGAAATGGAAAAAGAAGAAATGCTATTACATTGGACGAAGAAGAAGGAAAACGGAAGAAATTGAGAGATTTTGTCTCATAATCTATCTTTTTTCCACAATTTTGCTAAATCATATAATAGATATTTATGTATCAAGAGTGAATATAGTTTCTACCAGTGGTTAAGTTAGCGTTTCTGACCCTGAGCTTGTATTAGTCAGAAATGCTTATTTCACCATTGGTACATAATTTTTTTTGCACAGCAAAGAATATTTATTTTTATATTCAAAATATTAAACAGGTACATTTATATGTCAAACATTTTGCAAAATCAAGTATTTACAAGAAACAAAAATTATCATGTATTTAGAAAAAAATATTTTATTATGACCCTAGGGCAATGAACAAGTGTTTAGGTCTGCTTTTTATGGCTAAAACATTAATTTCGGCTCGGTTGTGCATAAAATATCATATGAATACAATAATTCAATATTTTTTTCTGTTTCACTGTGTGTGTGCGTACTTGCATTGTCTTATATAGGTACCATCTGATCGCTACCGCCACCGCCACCTCCACCGCCACGCTATTCCCACCGCGTTCGTTTGCGATCTGCTTCGGTTCCGGCGGTATATCACTTTAGGTTTCCGCCGGTTTTATTTAGAATGCCTACAATGAGAACGATGACGACAGCCATATTTGTTCCAATTTAACACGGATTGTATACAGGCAAAACACGAAAATATTATCTTACGAACATATTACTTGAATTTAATATAACTTTTATTTATAAATTTCAAGCATAGACATATTTGATATATATATATATATATATATATATATATATATATATATATATATATATATATATATATATATATATATATATATATATATATAGATAACAACGGCGTTTGTTGTGAAGTAGAAGGGGATAGAATAACTGGTTGGTGAGGCGGGTGCGCGGCAAGGAGCGAGTACAAGTGGATGCTATGCAGGTTGCATTTATGTTGATGACAGTTATCAGACGCGAGCATTTTATTTACTTAAATACATAAGTGCGTATACAAAACACTTCATATGTCAAAAACTAACCTTTACTTTGATGTATGAAAAGTAATTAATTGAATATAAAAATAACTACACAAATGTTTGCAACTTGCATAACATAAAAGTGTACTCGCTCCTAGCCGCGCACCCGCCTCACCAACAAGTTATTCCATCCCTTTCTACTTCATAACACTGCATAATTTGTCTATGGGTTTGTGCCAGAGAAATAGAGTAGTGGGAGAAGACTTAGACGAGTGCGCATCCAATTTTCAAGGAACACTGGTTGTCATGCCAAAAGTGATCATCTCGAGAAACATTACTGTAAACTTTATTTTGTTCGTTGCAAAATGTCGTGTCCAGTGACAGGGTGTTTTAATAGTAGAAGGTTTAAACCAAAAGATATTCCTTTTTATTTTCTTATACACGGTATAAGGAAGTATAGGATGCGGGCACTCACGTGACACTGTGACATTTTTTGATATGAGATTTGAAAGTAATCGGTTCTTTTCAAATCTCGTCTCAAAAAATAGTTAATTTTTGTAGGTGACGCAGGGATCTTTCTCGGAACAGCTGTTTTTACGTCACAAAAACGTCACAGTGTCACGTGAGTGCCCACATCCTATTGGAATCGTTGACGAGATTTTCGCGGAAATACGTGTTTGGCTGTCCACTGAATCCGTTTTGATCATTTTCTCAATGATGTAAATTATACGTAAACAAATTTGATATATATATATATATATATATATATATATATATATATATTCTAAATATTAAATATGCTGTGTATAAGAAAGTCGTGTGGTGACCACACCAAATTTTGATACTTGTCTTATTCCATAATTATTCCATTATAAAATATACCTATCTTATAATATTAAGATTATTAATAAAAATCATTTATAATAATAATTTAAGTTTTTTTATTTTATAAAATATATTAAAATATACTATTTTTATGTGACACATTTATTTCATAATAACATTACTTTTCAAACTAGTGGAACCGAGTAATTTCAAACTGCCAACCGATGCGCTATCAAAAATTGATAAAATAAATGTACAACAAGATTCTTTAAATTACAAACAATATTTATAATTAAAAACAAAGTATAATTATTTTTGCAAATAATAGTTTTTATAAATAAAATAATGTTTATATTTTGTTGCATAAAAGTTATTTATTATTTCATTATCTGCAGCTTTTTTTCTACAACCTCTAACTTCAGAGATACGAACAACCATTATATTAAATAAAATTTACCATTTTATGTATTTATTAATAATATTTTACGCAATAACTTTAAGAAAGTTATTTGTTATTTAGTTAGAATATATTTCGTGGCTCATGAGGCTTAACCGTGCTAAATTTGTAATTTCCCGCATCAACCAATCTTAAAAATGCGTCTCCTGCCACTACTCTATTTCTCTGGTTTATGCCCGAGGAAGAAAAATGACAGTTGTCGAGATTGCCAATAGGTGGCTATATTCCACATACACAGCTAACTTCTATATCAACTTAGTTCAAACTCATTCATGGAGCTGACTGCAGCGCTCACCTCGAGCTAGAAACAAATTAAAGCTGGGTATCATTTAACCTTAAGCTTTAATTTGAAATAGACTTTACAAAAGAAGATAGCATAGGACATATGTTAGGATTGAATAAAAAAATACTCGATGAAAACGTGCTACATGAATCCGACTCCATTGTAAACATTATGAAAGTACACATAAATAGCATTAAAATAAATTACAATATTTGTACAGGATCGTATGTAAATAATTTAAACGGCCATATATTACACGTTTTTTCCCACATTCACCGCCAGGGTATAAAATAGTGGAAGTGCCAACAAATATCAATTATTTACCCGTTTGCGTCCGAAAGATTAACAACGTTACATTAAAGATTGTTGATCAAGAGGGTGAAATTATCGATTTTCGAGGTGAAACAATTACAGTTAGACTGCATTTAAAACATGTCAATGGCAATTGATTTCAATAGAAAAAAAGTGATAAATATTAAGCATAAACGATTGCAGGTTACAAACTACGAAAAAATGAATAATATTCTGCATATTGAAGAAGAAGTGTTATTTGACGTATCAATAACACCCGTTGAAGTGCATTCACATCAACCATATATTGCCTCCACATTCAATAATAGTGATGAAATTACCATTTAAAACCAGACAGTTTTCACACTACGTAGTCAAAGTTCGATAGTAATTGAAATATGGACCATTAAGACATCTTCACAGTTTGAAAAACCTCGACATGTGATTTAGTAGCGAATTTGATCATTGCAATATTTCTAATGTGAAAGGGCAGTGAAATCGATTAAAAGTGCGGATGGTGAGTTTCTGTGGAATGAATCAGATGTTAGGAATAGATGGTGTGAGTACTTTTGGGCTTTATATGGTAGCATAAATCGACGGAATGGTTGTAGTGAAATGTTAGCGAAAATGTTAGAAGTGATGAATGGGATATAGATGAGAGTGATGCTAGTTTTGCATTGATGCGTCTGAAGAATGGTAAGGCTTCTGGTTTGGATGGTATATCGAATGAGATGTTGATGTATAGAGGTTATTTGACTGGTTAGTTTATTTGTTTAGATTTTGTTTAAAACGGTGTGGCTCCTGATGATTGGAAACGTGATGGAATTTTTTCTTTATTTAAAGGTAAAGGTAGTTCGAGTGAATGTACTAATTTTCGTGCGATAAGTTTGCTGAGTGTGGTAGGGAAGTTGTACGGGAAGATTCTTATTCATAAGGTACCAGCCTTAACAATTTCGAAGCTAGGCGATATTCAATGTGTTTTTTTTACCTGAGAGAGGGTGTGTGGATCAATTATTTTCTCTTCGTATGATTGTTGAGAAGTCACTTGTTAAGAACAAGAAGGTGTTCAGTGGTTTTCTCGATCTTAAAAAAGCATATGATAGTGTTCATCGCGAGACTTTGTGGGATGTACTGTTATAGTACGGTATAAATGGTAATTTTTTGGGGGCAATTCGTGCATTGTATGAAGGTAGCGAGGCTACGGTGAGAGTTGATGGTAGATTGAGTGATTGGTTTTGTATACACATAGATGTTGGTGTGAAACAAGGTTGTGGGATGTCTCTGTGGCTGTTTAATTTGTCTATGGATGTGTTGTTACGAACGGCGCTGAATGGGGTGGCTGTTGTATATATTGGTGGTAGTGTAGTACCTGC
The DNA here is from genome assembly GCA_911728475.2 of Pterostichus madidus. Classification (NCBI taxonomy): domain Eukaryota; kingdom Metazoa; phylum Arthropoda; class Insecta; order Coleoptera; family Carabidae; genus Pterostichus; species Pterostichus madidus. The sequence goes on along the minus strand of OU452305.1, from coordinate 19,820,129 downwards.
GTTAGTGTATGCGGATGATGTTGTTATGGGTGAATCTGAAGAGCAATTGCGAAGAATGATTCTAAGTATAAATGAAGTAGGAAAAGGTTTGTTTTTAAGTTTTAATTTTAGTGGATTTGAATATTTTCGAAGTGTAAATATCTTAGCTTCACACTTTTAAATGTTGAGGGAAAGTGGCTATTTTTCAGATAAGTAGCAATGGCCTCTAACTCTTTTTCACAAATATGACAAAAGTTCGTGGAATTGTAATAATTTTATTCATCGTCAGTTAAAGGTGGCATAGGTATTATATTTTTAAAAGATTCTCATAAATTCCTTAATATTGTTTGAAATATATTCAACAAATCTACGTGAAGCGTCTTTACCGGGATAGGTTCTATATTTACTAAGCTGATCGTTTTATGAATATTTAATAAAATATGCGTGTGAATTACGCTTGTAAATGATCGATTCGTTGCAAACAAGACATAAAAGGAATTTGTAAAGATTCAAAATCAGCGTATACAACGAAGAGAACTTTAAATTTCCATTCAAAATAAGTAAATTTCAGAATATTTTTGTTTTCGTTCGGTAAATAAGTAACTATGTGAACACAATCGTTATTTTGATGTTTAATAAGCTTTGTTTCATTTGAAAAATTAACTAAACATCTCATATTCATTTTTTACACGATGTTTGACTAATTTGATTGTTGAATAAGCTTGACAAATTTTTCATCCAAACATTATGCTTTTCACTTTTATTATCAAAGTCGAGAGCAAATACATTTATAGATAGATCATTTAATTGTTCAAAATATTAAATATGATAATTTAAATAGGAAAATTTAAACCTCTAAAATTTTGTTCGTTTTCGTAAGGAATATATTAATACTCGCTCTGGATAAACTGTTGAAGATGCAGCGCTGATGGAATAGCCTACTAGAAACATTCTTCATCGATATTTTCAACGTTAATACAAGCCTGCTTCTTTAAAATATCATTCGGAAGTGGAATGTATGATGATGCTGAGACTGGAGAATATTTATTAATGTATATTTCCTTTGATTAATGTTCAGCCAGAACTTTTTTCCTACAAACACATATATTTGAAAAATTTGTAATAAAAATAAATTTGAGAATGTACCTGAAATTTATTGCTGTCGACTTCGATTCGTGACGATAGGTTATCATAATTTCTGTCAAATCCGAATAATGTTTAGTTTCTTGATATTTTGTTTAAATGATTTGATTTCTTCACTAAACTTCGATGAGAGCAGTATATATAATCAAAAAAGTTCTATATTCACCTTCACTGAATAATGAATATCAAGCTGTTTTTTTAATTAGATTAGATACTTCAAGCTTTAAAAACTTGAAGAATGTTGGAATGTCTGTAATTTCTGTGTTTCATTTGAAATGATATAATTCTATACTTAAAAGCGGTTTTTTGTTTATTTTATTCACTGTTTTGAACGCTATTTTTTGCAGCTTTATTTAAATTATTTGAGGAGCTTATGGATTTTCGCGCTCGTTTCATTACATCGCGAAAAAATAGTGCACTACTACTTTTTTTCTTTGTTTTTAATTTTCGAGCTGGTTTACAACCCATGCCCATTTTAACTTTCGCTTTCATTGCTCCAGCAATGCGTAAAACAGCAAGTTTTTCCCAATCAGATGCGTTTTAAGATTTAAAACATTTTAACAGCTTTTTGAGTTAACAACTGGTCAGCTTTATGCCTATCAGTCAAATTACTGTTATTAGAATATGCTGTCATGCTGTTTACAAGCTTCATCAAGATTATTTACACCACGATCTCCACGCAATAATCGTTTGCGCAGTTTTGTACCCGGTCCACAATAATTATAACTGGGGATGTGCAGCTCAACTGGGAGATTATTAATTACAGAGTTAAGAATACCACCACCTTTTTTAACATTCTGTAATGAACTGTGACGTTGATTTACATGCATCCGTATTTTATAATGATTAATGATCTACTAAACAATAAACTGCTGTGGTTGGTTATTTATATCTCAATTTTAAACTTTATGCGTGCCGAGAAACAAGCACAGTCGTTAAATGTAAAAATTATTATTTTGATGGTGAAGGTGAAAAACTGCTGTTTATAGCTGTATAAGATCGGTTTAAAGGTTATTTTAGAGCTGTTAGACCCTATTAAAGAATTAGGTTATTTTGCATACAGACAATGTTCAAATTAAAAAGCCCGCCGAGGCAAAATATAATTCTATATTTATTTTCGATGATGTCGCCTGCGATAAACAAGATATAATTCGTGAATATTGTAGTATGGGACGTCATAAAGCTATAGACTGTTTCCCTATATGTCAAACTTATACCCGATAAAATATTAACAGCAACAGCAGCAGCAGTAGTATGACTTTCACTACATCTACCGCAGATGTAAACAAGTTAGTGTCAATTAAAGAACTTCGTAGTCTTGAAACATTGTAAATTGGGGAAAATTACCAAGTGCTATCGCTAGAAGAGAAGAAAACAACGAACGGAAACAGAATATTAGTGGAATTTGAAAAATTCAACTCTTTCTTGGGAGTACGATTCAATAAAATTCCAGCAGATGAATTACTCAACCTAAATGGAATTGCAGTAGCGGGGAAGTTATTTATTGTGCCGCAAGGAAAGTAGAATAAAACTGTGAATATAAAATTTGTAGTTGTTTAGTATGCACGCGCGTGTGAATAATAATGATTACTTGTAATCGAGAAGAATATAATAAAAAAATCATGTGTTATTTGGATAATGTCAAAAAATTAAGAAGTGATTTTGAATTTTATTATAAAATGAAGAAATTATCTGTAAAATTTAAATGATTAAAAATTGCTGTGGTAATAATTAAAATGAAGTGTTCTGTGACATTTAAAGAAGATATAGAAGTCCACATAATAGTAGTTTGGACGTTTGCATATCAAAATGCTCGCAAAGGACTTTGGGGACAACATGCACGAGATCGTGAGCGATTTAGATTAAGAATTTTAAAATATTCACCAATTATAAGCTTTGAGTTAGAAGAAAAATTGGGAAAAATACTTAATAATTAGTGAAAATGTATTATTATATTTCATACATATACTATAATTATTTACATTTTAAATATTATTGTAATGTTTATATGTTAACACCATACCACAAATAAATGTATAAAAAATATGCAATTTTTGATTTTTGTTTTTGTTTTTTTTTTCTGAATGTTTTTACACTAAATTTATTTAAAGATAAAATAGGTAGATTTATTCCAAATGTTTATGAAATAATAACAACAAAAATTAGTTTCAAATAAATTTATTAAAAGTTAAAATATTTAGAATATTACATTTTACAATTTTTTCACATTATACAATCTTTTATTAATGTTATTGAACTTCCAGTTTGATCACCAAAATTGTGTGATGTGTAATGCTCTGGTACGGTACTGTTTAAACTGCTTATTTTCTTGCCAGGATTTTGGAAACCTTGTCCATTGTTCTTCAATTTGCTTCTCCATCATTACAAATTCCATTGGGAGATAACCAATTTCTTCATCTCGCATAAAGTGTAGGATTCCGCCATTCTCATAAAATAATTTAAATGATTCAAATATATTAAATCGCATTTTAAACCATTTATGTAAGGCTTTAACATTTCATACTCCACAATTATATATGTGTAAATTGCAATAGTCAACTTGTAATGGTGTACGTAATTCAGATAATGCAGGGTAATTTAAATTTTCTAAATTAATTACTTCATGCCAGATGAAACTTCGCAACCATTTAGCTTTTTCTTCACCTTTCACATAAATTTTATCTGTTTTACCATTTTCATGCAATAAAATAAAACATGCAGTTTTTATATTCGTGTACTATACGTATCCACTATTCCACTCTAAATTACGATATTTTTTTGCCATCCAAAGTACTTTATGTCTATCTTTTCCACTCAATTCTGGCAATGGAATTGGAGGAGCAAATGTTTCTCACTTAAGTTCACCACTATTAATATGTAAAACAACAATTTCTTTGCAAATAAACTCATTATTTTTGTGTAATTTAAAACCTTGTAAATCAACGATATATGAGGTCATTGCAAAACACAGTGTGAAGTCAAAGTTACTAGTGAGCTAGAAACCGTGGGGTGCAAATTATTTATAGCCGAGTATAAAGATCACATGTTTCATAATTACTCAATATTATTTTTATGTATCCAGCTATTATTTTTAGAATTAAATCCCAACCATTTTACATAAACCATTTTACCTTTAAGTTTTAACACTTTTTCTACTAAGTATATATCGGGATACTTAACTTTCTGAAGTGTATAAAATCCACCTTGAATAGGCTGACTATTTTGATCAATAAGTAAGTAAGTAACCGGATTTGTTAATTTTATTTTATTAATTTTAAATATTTCGTTTGACCAATTTGGTGTGTATCCTTTTTGAAATTCAGCACGATATTTACTAATGCGTACGTATTCACCAACTTTAAATTTTGGAGCGATTTTTTTAACAATTTTTCTATTGCAACGAATTTAAAGCCAGACAGTCGAGAGCATTCCAGAAACCTTCTCGAGAAGTGCATAGAGCTCGCTCGCATGTCTGAGCGTGTGGTTTGACGGGATAGTCTGGGACGTTCTCGAAGATTCGAGAACTGTTCTACGGACGGGAGTATATAAGCCGAGGTCGAGTGGCTAAAGGCAGTTCGAACGCGTAATATAAATGTGGTGAAATAAATAACAGCTCTAGTATACGTAATATAAATAGTAGTTTTAGTGACCGTTATATAAATAATATTAGTGTTTAAATATTTATTAGTAGTGTTTAAGATTTATTGTAGTGTTAATTAATTCTAAATAAGTTTCTGTTACTTTCATATTCATTCATTAAATAAATACTTTTATTTTCGTTTAACATAAATAGTTGTGAGTCATTTCTGTGCCTTAAACATTCTACACACTTCCAGAAAGACGAAAAACGTTACAATATGATTGTAGACAGTATTTAAAGATATTTTTCATTGTTTTTATTTACATTAATTGGTTTCATGTTAATAGTGCTATGCTATTTATTGTTATATTTTGCAATAATTTCTGATAAAATATTTACCCATTTATAATTACCTTTAAAGCTAAACTCCTTCCACATTAGTTGCAGCGTCAGTATTAATTATAGGTGATGCAATTTGAATTATTCGTCTATTTCGCATATTTAAATATTCATCACCATCCAAATCAAAATATGAATCATCAACCTCATAGTCATAAGGTAGCTACAAATATTTTACAAGAATGTTAGTCTCATATAACTCCTCAACTAAAGAAATTATTTCATTATCATGGCTAGTATTTCCAGCATTTTTTTATGCTAATATTAATTGAAAACTATCTACAAGTTCATTTACGTTGTCCCAAAAAATATAGTCTACATTTTTATTACTTACATTTATATGAAGTCCTTTACCACTTTTTTTTATTTCCGGATTCACCAACCCAAGAATAAATTCTTCGTTTCCCAAGTAGCGTATGCTGAGGTGCGATAATATTTCGATATTTCGGGGGTGTATGATATGTATTATTATTTAATATTAAATCAAATATTTAAGTATTGTACGTATTTGTTTTATTTCTCAACCTAAGTACATAGCAGTGTCTTCGTAATATAAACCTACAAGCAGGTTATTTACCACCCTACATAAAAAACTGGCAAGTCGAGACATGTCCGTCACTGCATGTGCTTGGTATAGGTCAGTAACACTGACGCGTGCCAACTGCAAGTATGACTCAGACACGCAACGGTCGCATTCCGATCGTCACTGACCTAATTAATGCCAGGTGTCTTACGATGCGTAATGCTAGCCTAATGACCGCTGTCACCCGAAGCTGAGTCGCGTCCGGACCATTATCCTTTCAGTGCAAAGACCTGAGCCGAGCACGTGGTCAGCAATAACGTCAGTGCCTCCATGACTCACTTTAATTAGCCGTCCCACCCCGTATGCCACAGGTGTGGTCACATTCCAGCGGATGACTCATACCAACACGTTTTCAGGTGCGAGACACGCCCCCGCCACGAAATGCCATGAAATACTGTGAATTGTTCTGATTTATGGTTTTTATGAAAGACAATTTGCTTCTTTTACCCCGTAGACAATACGAGGCTAAGGTGAAAAGTCCCTGAAAAATAAAACATATGGCGCCACAATCGCAAATCTCACGTGACATTTGTGATGTACCATCTTTAACTAGAACGCATTAAAATTTTCAGACTGATATGTCATTCAGTTCTGTTTTGACACCCATCGAAAGCAAGCAACCTTGAAGATTTTTGAAAACATGGAAAAAGGGAATTTCGCGTCTTGATTAAACATTATTTCTTGCGTGGAAAAAACATTACGCAAACCAAAGCATCGCTTGTTATACATTATGGGGAATCCTCACCATCGATTGGAATGATTCACAAGTGGTTTACTGATTTTCGTTGTGGTAGTATGACCACAAATGACGCCGAACGATCTGGTCGTCCAATTGAGGTTACAACGCCAGAATTCGTCGATAAAATCCATGGTATGATATTGGACGATCGGCGAGTTAAAGTGCATGAGATTTCTGAGGCTATGAGCATCTCAGCCGACCGGGTACGGAACATTTTGCATAAATTTTTGAATATGAGAAAGCTATCTGCCAGATGGGTGCCGCATTTGCTCTCTGTTGACAACAAGCGCGACCATCTGACAATGGCAAAATTGCATGAATTGTGCTACGAATTGGTTCATCATTCACCATATTCTCCAGATTTGGTCCCCTGCGATTTTTATCTATTTCCAAACTTGAAGAAATGGCTCGGCGGGAACGGTGAGGTCATCGCTGAGACAAACGCCTGTTTTGAAGGATTGCCAAAATCGTATTATTTGGAAGGCATCGAAAAATTATAAAAACGTTGGACGAAGAGTATCGAGCTACAAGGAGATTATGTTGAGACATAAAATATGTTTTGACCAAATAAATTATTTCTTGTTTCATTTTTCAGGGACTTTTAACCCTGCCCTCGTAACGTGAAATAATCTCAATCAATTTAGAGTGATTGACACAATCAAAGGCTTTTGAAAGATCTAAAAATACACCAAACATTCTGACACCTTTATATAAATTGTCATTATCACTTTCAAGTGCCGAGATTGCATCATGACTCTTACGGAAACCAAATTGTTCGTCATTAAGTATCTTATTTTTCTCCAGGATGAATGTAATTCGACTAAGTATAAGTTTTTCATATATCTTATGAAATGCTGAAACAATGCTGAGAGGTCTATAGTTAGAAATATCATATTTACTGTTATTTTAAGGTAATTAATGTCAGTGCATCTGGAAAAATACCTGAAACAAAGGATTCGTTAATGCAATCTAACAAAGGTTTATTTATAAAAGAATAACATTACTTTAACAGATTTGATGCAATTTCATCAATTCTAGTTGAAAAAGAATTCTTAAGCGATAATATTACCGATACCAATTCTGATTTATGGTTTAAGGTGAACCATACGGGCTGAAGATAACAACAGAACAATCGTGAAACGATGCTCTGTCTTGATCTATTTGAAATACAATATCTTTTTTTTTATAAATGAAACATATTATTTATTGTACATATTCTTGTTATCAAAGGTTCAAAGTTTTAAAATAATATTACTAATTTGAAATATCTTTCATATAATAAACGAAAATAAATCACATATTACACAAAATTTAATTTGAATTTATTAAAAAATGGGAACTACGATATCAATATAAAAAATACAGTAAATTATAAATACGACATACTAAGCCTGATTAAATTTTCATCCAAATTAAACACGACTATTTTTAGCAAAAAAAATAAAATAGGCAAAAATACCATGAAAAACAGAGTTTTTCTTTTTTTTCTTAAAAGTGTTGTGTTTAATTTGTCTGATTTTTTTGTTGTGTTATAGACTATCTTAATTTTAAATATAATTTTTTTTTATTAAAAACGTAGAGCCCAATTTTGAGAAAATCGGACTAAAAATTGTGAATTTGGTCTGCTTTGTTTATATCAATTTTTTCATATATTTTCATAATTTATTTGCTCTTGAATAGTATTTATTCATGAACTACAATGTAATATGAAAGTAATACACTACTTTTTATTTATTTATATATTAGCATTTGTAAGAAATTAATTGTTGAAATTCAAATTTGTCATAGATTTGTTGTTGGTGTTCGTGAATCATTAGTTTTTGTTGTGTGAATCGGATTTTTGATGACGTATAATGTACACTCAAGTATCGAAATTTCAGTCTTTGGTTACCAGACATGTAAAAATGTTTTAAGATTGACTATTAATAATAATAATAATGAATATATTATATGTTGTTTGCAAAATAATCAAGTTTTACAAAATAATAAATTAGTAATAAAGTTTTTGGATATGGTTTTAACCTCAAACGTCAAATGTATGTAAGGTAAGTAGGTTAGTATTTATAAGTGTATAATTAAAGTTTTTATTTAACAGTTTTGGAATAGACGCAAAACTAGAAAAGTTGGATCGACAAATTATTACTAAAATAAGAAGTAAGCGTACGGTGACCATGAATAAATATATTTCATAAATGAAGTCTATTTCGTTTTATTTTATACTTTTTAGGTGCAGATGGTTAGCAGTCATGCCGAAAATTATAAATTAGAATACCATGCACAATAGGAATGAACTCAAGCTCTGCGGTATGCTGGTGCCAATGAAGTTGATTCAGTAATCTTATACACGTTCACCAAACAAGAATATCTCCCAAGGTATCATCCTTTCAACGGTACTGTACATCACCTACAATACCGATTTTTTAAACTACTATAGTTTGTCCCTATGATAGCGAATTTTATTAATACGCTAGTTTTTGTAACATGTAACTGAGTACAATCAGTAATCTAGATTCAGTAACATACTGAGATTCAGGTGAAGTGGATGCTTCTGAGGAAAGTTGAAGGTGACATATTTCGCTACCGACGTTTATGCCACATGTCAACAAAGTTGTGATTCTATTGAGGTAAAGCACATTGTTTTCCATATCATATTCTTAAATATGATCATAACGTACACTCTAATAATGTGCTAAATTTATTTCACAGGTTTTTTTTATCCGTCATTCTCAATTCTGCAATAATGATACTCTGTACCACTAAAAGGTGGCCAACATGGAATACAGTGAATAAAATACGATATTTTTTAAAAGTAAACTTTGACGGCGTCTAATACCTAAACAAATGGATGTCAACTTCGACAACCAGTAACAAATTTGTTTATATTTGCCCGAATATAGGTCTCACACACATGTTCAGTAATGAGAAGGTGTCACATCTCACCACCAGCAACTCTAACTGTGTTTTCCTTTTTTTCTGTGATTACATAATTAACTGATCTGTAAATAATTTATATATTATATGTAGAGTTGAAAAACGAAAGTTGCATCATTTAAATTAAAATGTGATATTATATTGTATTGCCATTTCATATTACAGAATTACATTTATTTTTATCTGAAATACGTTTCTAGAAAGTCTTTATATTTGTAATGTTTGTAACGCGCGCCAATATTCTGGCCACTATTTTCAATAGATACTTTCACGGTTTTCTGTGATTGGACAGGTCTACATTTTTGTCAAGACCACAAGAAACCCTACTAACAAGATAACAAATTGTTGGTTAACGAACTTCAGCCCGTATGTTTCACTTTAAGTAAATGCAATGTCTCACAGAATCATTATGAAAATATGAATTACAATTGTATTGTTTCAGATTCTCAGTTCCGTGTAAATATTACAGAAATACTTGTTAAATAAATTAAAAATCTCATTTCTGGTACATACGGTAACATTATTGTATTGTATCATTTTAATGGTTTTAATTTTGTTGTTGTATCTTAAGTTTTATTAATTATAGTCCAAATTATTTTTTTTTGTATTACTAACATTATTTCACAATTGATGTGCGTAAAAATTACGCTTAGCTCATCTTTAAGTCTTACGATATTTGTCCTTACAATCAATATACTACTGAACACTTATTAGAACTTGTTTATAAAAATTAAATAAAGTCTTTATATTTTGGGAAAGTATTTTTGTATAATTAGTGATCCAATCTCTTTTAGTAGATGATATTGTTTTACCAATTTTAGGAAAAGAGATTTCAAAATAGTGACAAAAACTGTTTTAAAATTCTTGGAACTTTGTTTCGGGATCAAGAGTATTGTATACATTTTCCCAATTTTATTTTCCTACTTAATACTTGAAATAACTGAAATTAGTATTTAAGAAACAAAGCATTACAATATTCGTTGATAAAGAAATGGAATTACAGTTAACAGAATTTGTTGATAAGATTTGTGCGGTATGATCAGATAAATGATTCTTGATTATATTTACATTATAAGAAATCTTGTTAATGTTGACGAAAAAGTTGCTGGTGAGGGTTATTCTAGTAGGTTCACTGATGGCTGGATGAAGGTTTAGCGTACTCATAGTGTCTAGCAACTAATATGTGCTACATTCAAGAACACGAAATCGAACTAATATTTGAAGACTTCATAAAGCAATATGGTAATAAAGCCTGGTATGAAGTGATGAAAGAAGAATATCGAGATCTATTTATAGCACTTTTGGAGTATTCCATTGCCCACTGTATAGCAGAAGACTTGAACATGGCCCGAGAAATTGCAACAGTTTTCTAGAAGAAATTTGGACGACTACAAGAACTGGCCAACCAACGTCCATCTATCGGGAAAACACTACAATTGCGAAACAACTCGTAGTACAGTTATTACTTAATCACCAAGTCACGATCATCTCAGAAACCCACCTATCACGCGTTATGACCGATTTGCGAGAACATCTATTAAATAACGACAATGTAAAGTTGGCAGTACAAAAAGTTAGGCTGAGGCCTAGATATATTGGAGTGGAGGATAATCTAGAATATGTTGGAAATTCTCTTCTACCGCATAGGAATAGAACTTAACTGCAGCTTTGACCCCAAAGGAAGGATAAAATTCTAACGAACTGTGGACTGTCAGTTCTTCAGAACATGATGATGCACCACGAGTGCGACTTGCAGATTTTGTCTTAATTGCTCTGTAACCCGTCAAAATCTGTTCGAGACAAAACAGTCGTAAGGAAGGGGCAGTGTAATGATAATAATACCCCAAAGCATGAGTTATCAATCGCATCGCACTTGTTAGGACTCACAACTTCATGATGAAAGTGTTTTAAGTTTAAATAAAGGTAATTTAAGAGAATTAATGTTATTGATAAGTAAACATGACACCATTGTACAAAAAAGTTACAATAATGCTAAATAAAATTTATTAATTTCTATTATGGCGACCATTGTACGTACAAAAATTTCAAACGATGTAAAGGAATCAACAATTTTTGCAATAATGTCTGACAATACAAAAGATTTGAGTAAAGATAAACAAATAACTGTTATAGTACAGTACTTGCATCAAAATGCAATTCAGGAGAGGTTTTTAGGGTTTAAAAGTGCAAACGGTATGCTAGATGCTGCTAGTTTTGCAAATTATATAAAAACAATATTAGATGAAAATAATATTTCATTAAGCAATTGTATAGCACAAGGAGACGATGGTGCTGCTGTAATGGGTGGTCATTTAGGTGGCGTGCAAAATTATATTAAGAGTATTGTTAAATATTGTAAATTAAATTTAGTTTTTGTTGATTGTTGCAAACATTTGAAAAAGTCGGCTATTTTTTTTTCTAATCTTGAAAAATTATATACATTTATGTCAAACTCTACAATTCATCCTCTATTTTTAAATACGCAAAAACAAATCCTACAACAGGCTCGAGAACTAAAAAGGATATGTGATACGCGATGGACTATTCAGTTCAGAGCATGCGAGACTGTTTTAGAAACAATTGAATCTATTTTTGTAATATTAAATAATCTTATTTCTAGAACTGATGTAAAAAGGATAGAAGATGTGAAGCAAAAGGTTTACTTTAACAAATTTAAAAAAATTTATTGTTTTACAGCTTATTTTAATAAAAATTTTAAAATTAGTTACAACTGTATCTAATTATCTCCAATCCCTTGATATAAATTATGTAAAAGGTTTAAATTTAGTTCAAGAAACAATAAATGAATTTCAAAACTTACGAAACAATGATAATGAATGGAATTCTCTATGGAAATCTGGAAATAATATTTTTTTTGTCCCTTACTTTAGATAAAACAGACTTTTTTGACAAACTAAAAAGAATGAAATCTATTCCAAAAAGGTTACAAGAGTTTATAGTAGATTGTGAAATAGATGATTATGTAGACATAGAAGTAAAAAATGAGAAAGATGCTGTCAAACATAAGTTATGCATCCCTATATTAATTATTATAATTGAATTAAAAGAAAGATTTACAAAAAATTATACTTATTTTAAAATAATTACAAGCTTATGATCGCACATATGATTTATTCCTCAATAAAATTCATTTAACTAAATTAGCAGAACATTATAACATAAATTGTGATTGTTTAGACTCAGAAATAACGCTAGTTAAGAAACTTTTGTGTAGGGAGGAAAATAAAAATATTAAATCACTCATGGAGTTCCTGTCATTCGTTGAACAATATAAGCAAGCATTTGAATGCTTGGTACAAAAATTTATTTTAATGCCTGTATCAACAGCTTTTTGGTACAAAAATTTATTTTAATGCCTCTATCAACAGCTTCTTGTGAAAGATCATTTTCCTTTTTAAAAAGAATTAAAAGTTATTAAGAACAAGAATGACAAATGAAAGATTAAACAATATTAGTATATTAAGTGTAGAAAAAGACATATCAAAATTAATAGACCTTTAATGAAGTTGTAGACACAGTTTAAATAAAAACCGAAGGATTAAATTAGTATAATTACATCACTGCTGTATTTATCATATTTTCTTTTAATTAGGTATATTAGAGAACATTTTTTATTTTATTTTTAAAGAATATGCTTGTTTTTGTTTATTATTTATACAGTAGAATCTCCTGCAGGACGCGCTAACTCGTTTCGTGTTGTAAAAGATTCGTGCAGTAGGAGACGCTCGATTGTATTATAGCACGTTCCAGTAAAAAGCGCCGATTTTGTGTTATTTCACGTGTTATATGTGAGATTTTTGACGTGTTGTAATAGACTGATGTGAGTCGTAAATTTAGTTGAGGTGTTGTAGGAGAGCATGCTATAAGAGATTCTACTCTATATTATATTTATATTTGTTTGGTACCAAATAAATTTAATATTGACAACATTGTTATTTATTATTAAAATGATAAAAAATATATGCCCCCCTAATTTTCTTCCTGGTCCCTACTGGCCCTCCAAGATTTCAGTGCCCAGCGCCGACACTGCGTCTTCATGTGTAAGATATAGATCTTGCCATGTAACTTAGTAACATTAATGATAGTTTTATTAAATTTGAAAAAATCAACTTGCCTCCGCCAGGATTTGAACCCGGACTTTCCACTTTAGCCGCGAACGTCCTACCACTTAGACCACAGAGGTGTGTCTAAATGCTGGCGTTGACAAGTGATTTTTTCTGCGTGTCGATTGTTTAGTAATTATCAAATGCGCGAAAACTTGATATTTACAAACAATCGACACGCAGAAAAAATCACTTGTCAACGCCAGCATTTAGACACACCTCTGTGGTCTAAGTGGTAGGACGTTCGCGGCTAAAGTGGAAAGTCCGGGTTCAAATCCTGGCGGAGGCAAGTTGATTTTTTCAAATTTAATATAATTACTACTGACTTCAGTCATTACAATCATATTCGTATTAATGATAGTTTATTCATACGTTGTTTTTGTTGTTTCCATTGTCGGTTAATTTGTTTAATTTCAATATTATTTATAACTTCTGTAAATATTGCTATTTTATATTTATGTTTTAAATATATATTTTTACAAGAAGATCGTCTTATTAAATCGTCTTATAAAAATTGTTTTATACGCGTCAAATCGACTATCTCTTGCGCATTACAATATAACGAATATTCGGTTTTGGGAATTCGAATAGTTCGAATATTCTAATATACGAATAGTTCGAATATCCAAATAGTCAATAATAAAGAACAAATAGTTCTGATTGTCGAAAGTTCTTAATACATACATTAGATATTTAATTCAGCTGCAATATTTTAGCATATTCTAATAAACAAATGAATTCAAAAATCGAAACATTAAAATAATGCGTGTGTCATATTGTCATCAATTAATAAATGCAAATTTTACTCACGTAATACACTGTGAAATTATGGGTAAGTAGGGGTGGGCGAATATAAAATTTCTCGAATTCGTATATTAATCTCGAATATTCGACCATTCCGAATAGTTACCTATTTAAAAATTAATAAATATAAATTATAAATTAAATTTATAATTGTAATAAATATACTGAAGTCAATGTTTCTGAGTATCTCAGTAACTTGAAACAGAAAAAAGAAGCCGTATCCTTTGAAAAGTATCCATAAATTTATTGAGATCTAGGCTAACCTAAAATAAACAAACACCGAAACCTTAACAAATTTTACATCGTGTCACGGACAACTAGTGACATCTATTGTCAATAAGGAAGAAATACGAACGATTAGAGAGTACGCAACCATATTAACACTCAAGAGTACCAAGTTGCGAAAGTCAGATCGCCAAGATGGGGGACAAGGAAGAAAGCAGAAGTCGAACTTCAAGTGTAGGCAGCGTAGGTGAAGCAGGCAATTTTAATAAAAGCAGGAAGACAACGAGATCACCAATTCCAAAAAGAAAAGTCACAGAAGATGGAAATGAAGTGATGTATATGTTCCAGGAAATAATGGAAGAAATGAGATCTATGAAGGAGGAGAATAAACAACACAGAAAAGAGACACAAGACTCACGTAAAGAAATATGCGAGGAAATACAAGAAATGCGTAAAGATTATGAGGAGGTAATCAATATACTAAAGGAAGAAGTTAATAACTTAAAAATAAAGGAAAAACAAATGGATGAGGAAATACATATATTAAAAGAAAAAGTAACAGTCCTAGAACAACTAGAAGAAAAGAGAGAAAAAAATGAAAAGCGTAACAATATTGTAATTAAAGGAAGACAGGATATAAACACCAATCAGGACGTTGAAAATTTTGCAAAGGAGAAGTTAGAAATACAGATCAAAGTTAAAGAAACCTATAAGAAAGGAAAAGAAGACAAACAAGTTACCATAGCTAAGATAGAGAATTGGGAAGATAAAATGAAAATAATAATGAACAAAAATAAACTTATAGGTACAAGAACATACATTGAAAGTGAACTGACTAGGAAAGAAATGCAAATACAAACAGTCATCTCAAAACGAGCGAAAGAAGAAAAAAACAAGGATAACAGAGTAAAAATAGGGTACCAAAAATTACAAATAAATGGATCATGGTACATATGGGATAAAGAAAATGAAAGGTTAGAAAAAAAGGAGCAACAAACCCCAAAAAACTCATAAATACAAATAAAAAAGATGGCAACATAGACGACGGAAAGCGAAAAAATGGAAATAGCGATAAAGGAAATAAATCGAAAACTATAAACAAGAAAAAGAATAAAAAACTTAAAATGTGTACTTGGAATGTAAGAACGATGTTGAAAGCAGGAAAAATGCAAGAAATAGCATTAGAACTACAAAGATATAAAATCAAACTTGCTGCGATACAAGAAACGAGATGGAGCGGAGAAGGATCAATTAATAACAAATATTATACGGTGTTACACTCAGGAGGTAAAAAACAGGGACAATACGGTGTAGCCTTTATAATCCTACACGAGCTTAGAGACAAAATACTGGAATTTAGAGCAATAAACGAACGTCTGGCTTATATAAGATTAGAAAGCTCTCCCTTCAATCTATCAATAATAAATGTTTATGCACCGACACAAAATGCTAAGGATGAAGAAAAAGACATTTTTTATGATAGATTAGAAGAAGAAATAGAAAAAATACCAAAAGAAGACCTAATCATCACAATGGGGGACTTTAACGCACAGATAGGAAAAGAAGACTATATACAACAAGTCGCAGGAACGCAAACAATACATGAAGTAACAAATGACAACGGACAAAGGTTATGCGAACTAGCAGCAAGAACAAACATGGTAATAAGCAGCACGAAGTATAAACATCGGAAAACACATAAAATAACATGGACATCGCCAGACAATAAAACACATACGCAAATAGACCATGTATTAGTAACAAAGAGGAAACAATCGTCAATATTAGACGTAAGAACATACAGAGGTGCATGCGCCGACTCAGATCATCAGATGGTAGCAGTGTCAATAAGAAACAAGATGAAAAGAAATAAAAGAAAAGAAACATCAACAAATAAATGGAATATAGAGAACATGAACAATGAAGAAACAAAAGAGAAATACAACAAAGAATTAGAAAAAAATCTAAATAATAAAGCCGCAAAAGAGGAGAGAATAGAGGAAAAATGGAACCGGATAAAAACATGCATAAATGACGCGGCCCAAATGTGGATAGGGAAAGAAAACAAAAATGCGAAATATAAAAAAACATGGTTCGATGAAGAGATAAAAAAGTCAGTGGAAGAAAAGAAACATGCAAGGTTGAAATTTATAGCAACAAATAAAGGAGAAGATAAGGATGAATATGAAAGACTCAGAAACAAATGTAATAAAAATATCAGAAAAAATAAAAGAATATGGATAGAGAATAAAATAGCAGTCATTGAAGAAGAAAGATTAAATAGAAACACAAAGAGATTTTATAAAGAAATAAACGAACAAAATAAGACATATAAAGCCAAAACATACGGAATAAAGGACAAGAATGGTATTTCAACAGAATGTGATCAACAATACAGGCAAGTGTGGATTGAATACTTTAAAGATCTGCTAACAGATCCAGGACTAGAATTAAAAAATGAAATGCCAGAAGCAAACGAAATAGAATTAGAAGAACCTACCTTAGAAGAAGTAAGAGAAATAATAAAAAACTGTCAAAACGGAAGAACACCGGGAAAAGACGAAATTAACATAGAATTAATAAAATATGGAGGCGAATTAATACAGCAACACGTACATGAACTTATACTAGAAATATGGAGAAAAGAGGAAATGCCAAAAGACTGGGAAATAGGTCAAATAATAACAATACACAAGAAAGGCGACCAACAAGTCTGTGAAAATTATAGAGGAATCACACTGTTGAACACAGCCTACAAAATAATGTCGACATTAATTCAGAGAAGATTAACAAACGTAACAAGAGATACCATCGGCCAATATCAATGTGGATTCGTAAAAGGAAAATCAACTACGGACGCTATACACACTATAAAGCAGATAATTGAAAAAACATTGGAGTATAATCTAAACACAGAGATACTATTTATTGACTTTAGACAAGCGTTTGACTCAATTAAAAGAGGAAAATTAACGACAGCTTTAAAAGACATGCAAATACCAGGAAAATTGAGAAGATTAATAGCAATGACTATGAGAAGAACAAAAATAAGTATTAAAACTCAAAAAGGAGAAACTGATGACATAGAAATAAACAAAGGGGTAAGACAAGGTGACGCTCTGTCAGCCACCCTATTTAATTTAGCATTAGAATACTCAATGAGAAATTTAATAAAGAAAACACTTAGAACAAGAGGAGGACAAATAATAGCATATGCAGATGACATAGCGATCGCAGCAAAAAACAGAAAGGTAATGAAAGAAATGCTAGAGGAAATAATAAAGCAAGGAAGGCAAATAGGACTAGAAATAAACCAAAAAAAGACCAAAATAATGATACTTGGGGAAAACATAAAAGACAAAGTAATTAAAGTAGGGGAATTCGAATATGAACAAGTAGATAAATTTAAATATCTAGGTGTAATGTTAACAAACAAAGGAGAGAGAGAAATAGAAATAAAAAACAAAATAACTGCAACAAATAGAGTCTTCTACGCTAACAGAAAATTACTAGAAAGCAAAATATTATCCAAAGCAACAAAAATGAGAATATATAGAACCATAATAAGACCAGTAACATTATATGCAGCGGAAACAATGACAATGACCAAGAAAGATGAAGAGCAACTGAGAATAACCGAAAGGAAAATAATAAGAAAAATACTAGGACCTAAGAAACTATCTGATACAGAATATAGAATATGGATGAATCACGAGATTGAGCAGGAACTAAACGGAGAAGACATAGTAAAGAAAATTAAGCAACAAAGAATAAAATGGCTCGGACACGTATGGAGAACGAATGAACAAGACCCGATTAAGTCAGTACTACAATGGAGCCCTAGTAGCAAACG
The DNA here is from genome assembly GCA_911728475.2 of Pterostichus madidus. NCBI lineage: Eukaryota > Metazoa > Arthropoda > Insecta > Coleoptera > Carabidae > Pterostichus > Pterostichus madidus. The sequence goes on along the minus strand of OU452305.1, from coordinate 19,801,769 downwards.
AAGAAGGGGAAGGCCAAGATCAACGTGGATAAGAGAAGTAGAAGAAGATTTAAAATCAGCGGGAATTAGAAAATGGAAAAATAAAACGGGAGACAGAGAACAATGGAGAAACATAGCCAAGAATATTAAAAAATATAAATGGAGATCGATCCACTCCAAAAATAGGATCTAGAAAGCTTCGTTAGAAGCGGCGCAACTCCTTAAGGAGTGTTAAGCCACTATATATATATATAATAAATAATGAAATATTAAATTAAATAATATATAAGTGAAATATAATTATAATTATAAGTAATTATGAGTGTGGTTGAAATGAGGATGAGAATGTTTGACGAGGACTGATTATTTAATGTATTTGATGAGTTAACGTTTTATGAATGTTTCTGGGTTCGTGCTACACGATTTGATAGGTTATAGTATGATGTTATGTATGTAATGTATAATATATCATCTTCATGCCTTTTACCCATTACTGGGTGTGGTATTCTGCACAGCAGATCACGGCCCCCAAATATGTTAGTGGAAGGGGAGCCACAGGGGTAATTTTAATGTGGTGAAAATTGTTTTTTTGTCGGCTGTGGGAATCGAATCGAGGTTCTCAGGATTCACAGGCCGACTTGATACCACTGAATGAGTTATGAAAGAATGAAATGAAGTAAAGGAAAAATAAAGCTCGTTTCCTTTAACTGTTAACTGTACAACTGTCAACTCAGGCATTGCTGTTTCAATTTCAAGACGTACTCGAAGATCTCGAATATCGAATACTTTTAATATTCGCTGTATTTGAGAATTCGTGGGTTGAATTCGCCCATCTCTAGTGGTACTATTTCACTATTTCAGGTTGTAACATGAAAATAAATTGATAAACAAAATGTGTATCTAGTGATAGTGTAGTGTTTAAAGTTAGGTGTTATTATTATTTGCTTAGCTTAAGAGTCTACATATTTTAAAAAATATATAAACCAGATCTGAGCAAAACACTGTTCTAAATAAGAATTTTGAAGGATCTGATAATTTTCTATGGGTAATGGCTCAGTGGTATCGAGTCGGCCTGTGGATCCTGAGAACTCTAGTCCGATCCCCACAACCGACAATCATTTTCACCAAACTAAAATTACTCCTGTGGCTCTCCACCACTAACATCTTTGGGGGCCGTGATTTGATGGCTGGTAACCGCACTTCACGCGTATAAATATATCACTTACCGAGATCTGCTTCGGCAAACTACCATACCCAGTAATGGATAAAAGGCGTGATGATATATTTTTTAATTTTTTTTTTGGATAATTTTGTAAACATCTGTAGGTCATAAGTTATGTAGTAAAGTCATTGCCAAAAGAGAATGCCAAAAGGGTACGCGAAAGTAATTCACTTAAGGCTGCAGTACGATTCGGTTTGACAAACTATTCCGTGGCGAAGCGCGACGATCGAATGCTAATCTATTACAATATCAAAACTACTTAGTCAAATGCTCCCTACTGCTCTACAAATCTATACTCCAATCTATCTTAACATACGGATGTCCAGTATGGAGTTTCACATCAAGAACTCTCCTAAATAAAATTCAGAAATTTCTAAATAAATGTTACGAATTGCTTTCAACCCACAATGGTTTATCAGAAATACACAACTACACAGAGAAGCAGGAATACCAACCACACATGACCAGATAACGAAATTAGTCAAAAAATTCTACAAGAATATATTAGACTGCCCAGAAACAAACGGCTATCAGTTAGGAAAGAAAAGAAAGAAATAAGACTCCCCCAGTAATTTTTTTTAGATACTTCAGATGAAGAAGCATAAATATGCCCACTCTAAAAGCAGTCATGGGAAATTCTACATTATATATATATATACTCCAAAAACTTTTGCAATACTAATTAATAAATAATACATGTATACATTAACCATACTATAAATAACAGGTAAATATGTTGAACTAGTACACAAAAATTTAAAAAAAATAATTAAATAATGTACTACTAATTACGTTATCGAAAATAAAAAGTATTTACTTTCGAAACGATAATTAATAATTAAGGAAACTTATCTCAAATTAAATAACATTGTATCACAACGTAAACACTAATTATTAAGACAAATAGACTACTATTATATAATATCAATTTCATAAGAACTACTATTTATTATAATAATATAGTTATTTAACTGAGTTTCTGAGATCAACTGTCAAGTGTCAACTGTCCCGCCAGAGGACAAGCATTCACTTATATACGGAAGTCTAACATTTCTCGATCCGTCTAGAACGTTTCAGAATCGCCTCGAAGTTGCGAGTTCTAACAAGTGCGCTGTAAATCATGCGTCAGGTTTGTCTTGCTGCAATAGTATACTTGAACGTTCTCGAACGAATGACTTATGCTTTGGGATATATTCGTTACAATATGAAAATGTTTAACAAAATAATACTGTTATTTTTCGATATTTTTGATAATCTAGGATTCTAAAAATACGTGTTTTAGTTACGAAAACTGTTTGCAAAATGATTGAAAATCGCTGGGATGTTATTTTAGATAGTTCTGTTTGACATCTTTTAACCGAGTTACCTTTTTTGGAGAATAGATGGTCTCTAACACATTTTTACTGTGTTACGATAGGTGATTACAAGCGAATGAAACGTAGCGGCGATATTTATACTTAATTTAAATAACCGTACTTACATAAAATGCAGCCCAAAATATACTGAGAGAATACCTGCCCTAAGAAAGCCCCAAGATATCTATTAACGGTTTAGCATCTGGAAAGAATATACTAAATAAACATTAAAGCTCAGTGAGAACACACCTCCAATCATTCACATCAAATACTCCACAGATCAAATACTCCAGGTCATGTAACATTACCCCCCGGAGGTATCACCTTGTCGTGGTGGGGGGGCTTAGTACGGCAGGCCGGAACTCACCGGTAGCCGGAAGACCAAGAGCACCTGCAACGGGGGGGCGTCTGACTCAGAGTGAGCGGCCTCCCACGGGTAGACGGGACTTGTAGCCGTAGCGAAGGCAACCCGCCTAGGAGAAGGCCACTCCGAAATTAAACCAAGCACGAAGACGACGCGGAAAACGGCGCGGGTTTCCCAGAGGAGGAATAAATGAAAACTCATGAACGGCAGCGGCCCTCTACGATCTGTGCAGGATGTGAACTACCCAGCTAGGCGAAAGCCTGGGGCACGTTGAAACGGTCGATTCGTCGACTCTACCTCGTGCCCTTACCGGGGTGAGGAAGAGCCCTTCAGGGAGCTGGACTTCACAAATGATCGCTCAGTGGTTATGGTAAGATCCGATGAGACTGCTAGCAGTGAGACGAGTAGTTACGCCTCTGAGTCTGTGACTAAGGTTCAAGATGAACTTACCATGGATGACCCAGCCATGGCGACCGTAGTGAGCTCGGTAAAGCAGCCCTTCCAAGATAGCACCGCCTAGGAGCACGCCAGTTTCCCGCCCCTATCCAAAGACATGTATTTTGCAGGGGAGCGGGAAGACTGGAACTACGCGCGGCTATAGGCAGCGCTGCCTAGAGCACGTGTCGGAGCGTTCTGCGGTGAGAGGTCTCTCACTCAACATGGCATCTTCCGATGAAAGCATAATGACAAATACAATTAAAAAACAAAAAATTCCAAAAATAAAGGGAGAAGAGTGGGGAAAAGAGGTAATAACTAAACAGCTAGAAATCACAGAAACAGCGAGTGAGGCTGGTAGGATTGAAGGGCAGCAAGCTTTCGAGAGTAGGGGTCTCCAGCGCACTCCGCCACAAGGTCAGCACTCACAATCAAGTCCTGCGCCCAGCTCAGTAGCTCAAACCAAGAGAGAAAGGGATGACGGCAGTCCCAACAATACGATTGAACAGGATGTTAAGAAACCTAGACACGACAGCTTCCAGGCTATGACCGACCTACTAACGGTGCTGGACAAAATAGCGACTGTCAAGCATACCAATACGGTAAAGGAGGAAATAAAAAGTATAGTAGCTACTGTCCAGTCGGCACTCCAAAACCTAAAAAAGGAAAATAGGGCATTATACGCTGCATACGAAGAACAAAAGGAACGATCAACTACTCTTGAAGACCGGGTAGCAAAGGATAGCGCCTCAAGACTCGAGAAAGAAGCTTTCTATAAGGTAGAACTAGACAAAGTGAGAGCAGATCTAGCGGCACAAAAAGAAAGAGAAATTATAGAAATAAGAAGAAAAATGGAAGCAAGCGATAGGGAGACTATACGGGCTTTGAAAGAACAGATAGCTGAAATGGAGCACCAACTGGCGAAACAGCCCAGTTATGCTCAAGCAGCCAAATCAAACCAGGAAGAAGTGTGGATGAAGGAGTTCATAGAACTGACAAAAGAGGGCGAGGCAGCCTTCGAAACCGTCTGGAGACTTCTGGAAGAGAAATGGCCACCCAGGGCGTTTTCTCCACTGGAGGTTCAGCGCGGCAACCCATGCTACCAAGACGAGAATAACATACTGATAATTCACTCGACAGAATCAGGCCAAGTATCAGGTACCGAGAAGTACATTAAAGAAAATTATATAGGTTGCAAGAATCTCCTAGATAGAGAAGTAGAAGACACGAACTCTGCATATCTAAAATTCAGCAGCTGTCTGAACATAGAAGGGGGCGAAACCAATTAAACCAAAATGAGAATAAGTAGCATTAAATCTAAGAAGGTCGCAATGGACAAGGTAGACTGGCAAAACCTCTACGAAACTATATGTAAAACGCTACAGAAACTGGCACTGGAGGGGAATAATAAAGTTGCAGTGGTAGTAGACAATCCGGCGCAGGAATTAAAAATGCGGAAACTATCAAGATGCGCTATGAATGGAAAAAATATGACGATAAGATCCTTTGTGGCTAGAAACAAGAACCGCGGAGGTAACCAAGCGGCTAGAGGCAAAATGGAAATACCGTCTGGGGAGAGCGGCAAGTATGAAGAAGAGAATGCTGGAGGTCCTACCATCAGTACGAGAGGCAATAAAGAGGACAGACCAACGGTAGTAAGGAAAAAAAGGCTTAAAACCGACGCATTGGTCGTAGCCAAGAGTGAGGCGAGTAGTTTTGAAAACAGACTCAGAACATTGCGCGAAATAAAGAGCGATATAAAGAAGGCAGGCATTGAGATAGACGCGGTTCGCCAGTCTCAAAAAGGCGACATGATTATTATCTTAAAGAAAGGATGTGATAAGCTAACAGAACTAAGAACACTAATCACAGATAAAGTAGATGGAACGGTGTACTCAAAGCCGAAGGACAGATCCACAATACTGATCATTTCGGGTATGGACACTTTGGCCGAAAAAGAAGAAGTAGCGGCAGCTATCGACGCTGCACTGGGGGCAGGGATCTCAGATAAAATAGTAATACACACACCAAGGAATGCGTTTAGAGGGAAAAGCACCTATCTGGAAGCTCCCCGGGACATAGCTGACAAGCTGACTAGGCTAGGAAAAATACAAATAGCGTACAACAATTGCATCATCAGAGAAAGGATTATAATACCAAGATGTTTCAAATGCCATGACACGGACCATGTGGAGAGAACATGCCCCGGACCGGACAGACAACATATGTGCGCCAACTGCGGTGAAGACAAGCACACAGAAGAGATATGTCAGAAGGCACCAATGTGCTACTCCTGCAAAGAACAAAAGGACCACAAGACCGGAACGATGGCATGCCCTGTATTCAGGGAAAAAATCAGAAAAGAAAGGAGGAAATTAGTAGCCAATCGGAGGCCTTCAAGGACAATTAACAATCCCGAAAATGTATAGCAGAATCCTACAAGTAAACCTCAATAGGAGCAGAGACGCCCACAATGCTATCGCATGGACTGCTAAAGAAAACAGTATAGACTTGGTTCTAGCCTCTGAACCAAATCAAAATACTGTGTTGAATCAAGGTGGGTGGATCTGCAACAAAGATAAAGCAGCCTGCGATACAGGTATACTCATTCTCAACAGGGAACAAGTCAAGGTCAGTGACTACAAGGCGTCCAGAGGAATAACATGGGTAGAGACAAGTGACTTTAGATTCATAACCTGCTATGTTAGCCCTAATATCACGATACTACAGTACGAAATGTTCCTGCAGGAACTAGAAGACGTACTCACCGACTGCAAGAAGGAAATTATCCTTTCAGGGGACTTAAATGCCAAAAACCTAGCATGGGGATCCCCGGTAACAGATAACAGAGGAATTCTCCTTGCAGAAACCTTATACCGCCACGACCTGTGTGTATGCAATGAAGGCGGGGAACCTACATTTGCAAACTCCAATGGAAGTTCATACATAGATGTTACGGCATGCTCGGAACAGCTGCAGGATAACATACTAGACTGGAAAGTGGATTGTGAAGGAGAATCCTTTAGCCCCCACAGGCATATTCTCTTTAATATAAAGCAAGGCCAAAAGAAAAATCACCAAACAAGCAGGAAGAGGAGGTGGAACACCAAATCACTGACTATCGACATAGCTAAGGCAGAGATAGCTGTACTACAGCCCGCGGAAACAGAGGAAGCTGTATGCAGAAGCCTACTCCAACTATGTGACAGGAGCATGAGGAAACACAAGAGCGGGAGTAATAATAGAAAGGAAGTCTACTGGTGGACTCCGGCAATAGCAGAACTGCGGCAAAAATGCCTTTATCAAAGAAGGCTATACCAACGAGCCAGAGCAAGAGCTATGGGGCGTAATATTGACGACAGCAATCTCCAGATAACTGATGAAAGGAAGCGAGAATATAAGGAAGCCAAAAAGAACCTGAGCTGGGAAATAAAACAGGAAAAAGACAAGAAATGGAAGGAAATGATCCAAACAGTAGATGATAATGTGTGGGGAACGCCATATAAATTGATAGTAAAGAGGACAAGGATGGCAATACCCCTGAACCCGGAAGAACAACTAGTGGACAGTATTGTGGAACAATTATTTCCCAAACATGCGACACGCCCTTGGGTGGACTGTCCAAGTAAGCCCTTCGAGCCCATCACGGCGCAGGAAGTAATCCAAGCAGGAGTTAAACTGCGATGCAACAAGGCACCGGGCCCAGACGGCATCCCTTCCGAAATCATTAAGTTAGTCACGGAACACAGACCGGAATGGATAACAGGAAGTTTGAATAAAATCTTTGAAACAGGACGCTTTCCTGAAAGATGGAAAAAGGCTGAACTAGTCCTGATACCAAAACCGGGAAAAACAGACCTACAGGACCCATCGGCGTACAGACCTATTTGCCTATTGAACAGCATCAGCAAGCTTCTCGAACTCGTGATATGCAAAAGATTGAATCGGCACCTAGATGAACACTCAGGTCTAGCCAATAACCAATTCGGCTTCAGAGAGGGCAAATCTACCCTACAAGCCATGGAAGTAATATACACAACGGCAAAGGACGAGATGAACAAAAAGAGGGGAAGAAGAGGTTTTTGCGCGCTGATATCCATAGACATTAGAAACGCATTCAATTCAGCCCCCTGGCCGGAAATTTTGGAAGCGTTGAGGAAGAAAAAGGTTCCGGAATACCTTACAGCAATAATAGCATCATATCTACATAATCGATGGATCAGCCACAACGGCAAGGACTACGAAATGACATGCGTAGTACCACAGGGGTCCATCTTGGGTCCCCTACTCTGGAATGTGTTTTACGATGAAGTACTGAATATTTGGACCCCAAGAGATACACAGCTGATAGCTTTTGCGGATGACCTTGCGGTACTATCAACCGACATATGCGAAGACTCCCTGATAGCCAAAACCAATCACACGTTACTCCTCATACAAGAATGGGTGAGCAAAAAGGGCCTAGTTATAGTCCCGGAAAAAACAGAGGCTGCGCTGCTCTCGGGGAGAAAGAAACATAGGGAAATTATCTTTGAGCTAGGGGGGACAGAGATCAGACCCAAACCTCAAATAAAGTATCTAGGCCTTATCTTGGACAAAAACCTAACCTTTTTGCCGCACATCCGGTACGCAATAAATAAAGCCGACAAAACGGTAACAGCCCTTAGAAGACTCTATCCCCGGCTTACTGGGCCTAAGGAGAGCAAGCGAAGATTACTGGCATCTGCAGCACAAAGCATTGTGCTATACGCAGCTCCGATTTGGGGTGCGGCGCTGCGGTACAAGCAGAGTCTAGTAATATTAAACAGACTTAATAGAAAAATAGCGCTAGGCATCAGTAGAGCCTACCGCACCACCTCGGGTAAAGTAGCGGAAGTCCTAGCAAGGCTACCACCGTTGGAAGTATTGGTCCAGGAAAGGATACTATGTTATAAGGCGACCAAAGCGGAGAGGAAAAGCATTAAGGAGCAAAGAAATGATAAATGGCAAGAAAATTGGGCGATAGGTACTGAAGACATATGGACGCATGTCCTAATGCCGGATATCACCGTCTGGCTAAACAGAGACCACGGGGAAATAAGTTTTTACTTATCCCAATTATTAAGCGGACATGGTTGCTTTCAACACTATCTAGCGAGAATAAGGAAGGCAGCAAGCGCTGCATGCATTTACTGCAGCTCAGACTCGGACTCAGCAGAACATTGTATGTATGTTTGCGCTAGATGGGACGAAGAGAGGAAAATTTGCGAAGAACGCATAGGTAGAGAATTAACTCCCCGAAACACAATAAATGTGATGCTGACAGACGTTGAAACCTGGACCGCGGTAAACAATTATATTGAAAGTGTACTAAAGACAAAGGAGCTAAACGAAAGAGAGAAAGAAAGAAGAGAAATTTAGAAGAGGACAACAAGAGGATGGAGAGGTAATGCGCAAGCGGTTCCACATCCTTTTGGGCTAGGGGACGGGAGAGTTTTGTGGGTTAGAGTCCCACACTACCCATACCCGCTGAGGGGCATCCGCTGTCGGTGACATGATGCTGGGTGCGCATGATGCGTTCTCTCCAACCCCCCAAAAAAAAAAAAAAAGGTCATGTAACATTCACATACATGGCCAAGTCACACAACATTCGCTAACATTTCGTATCTCGTTGGTAAACTGGGTTTGGGTTACTACAGCTCACAAGGCTGCTCGCTGTACGTTGGCGGCCGGACTAGGGTACCGCTACAGCCCAAAGTTGCTCGCTGCACGTTGGCGGCCAGTCACGATTCTGCTACAGCCCAAAGCTGCTCGCTGACGTTGGGAGCCAACCACGGATCTCCATATGACCACACTCGGCCACAACTGTAACATGCGCTCACACTTGCGCTAACTCAACAATACCATCAACCAACTCAACTCGCATACGCAAGGAGGACTCACCTCTAAACTTGTCCTGAATATCCTCGAAACTCTATCAGGCACTTAACACAATATCTAACCATCTCAATACTACTTTACTTGTCAAACGATGAACTGTAACTAACGTAAGCCATCCGACGATTCGGTTAATAAATATTCAATCAAACATTATGTAATTACCAAGTTGCGTTAATAAAAGGGGATAACATAAGCAAAGACGATCTAACTAATAAAATTAATGAGATGAAATAAATATGACTGCGACATTCGACCAACCTGACAATCCTCGTCCTCGAGTATACCGCATATCTCTCGGGAATCCACAACTGATGTATCAGTTTGCGAACTAGCTGATAATTATCGTCCTTGTATCTATCGTTTTATACTATCAAGTGTAACTGCGAGTATATTTCAATACTGTTTTCTTTAACTTTGTTTAATTTCCTTGCATATCTTTGATTGCATGTCTATCATTGAAGTAACTTTCTCAGCTCGAAATAAACTATTGATTTAATTCTCAATATTATGTCATATGATGTCATGTCATATCATATAATGTCATGTCATATCATATATTGTCATGTAATGTCATATTAATGTCATGTAATGTCATATTAATGTCATGTAATGTCATATTAATGTCATGTAATGTCATAGAGAGTAAATAAATAGTGAAGTAAGTTAACTGTGTAGTCTATTTAATTAGATAATAAATGAAGTAAGTCATTATTGTATGAGTGTTTGGAAAAAAGTCAAAGGCATGTGAGAAAATAAATTCAGTGAATTAAGTGAATTAAGTAGGTCAAATTCATTGTTGTAAGTCACTGTTATAAGTCATTATTATATTAGTTTGTAAAGAAAGTTAAGTAAATCATGTAATTGTATTAAATCTAAAAAAAAATATCAATTTCTAAAGTCTGGGATCGAACCAACAACCTACCGTGAGGATGACGTAATCACTCTATACCAAAATAAGCGACGCGTTAGCTGCAAATAATTTAAAATAATGTGAAATACCCTAAAATGACATATTTTTTTATTAATCTTTTCTTTTTTGCGGCGGCGGAGATGCGTTTATTATTCTACTATACTAAGGGGCTTAAGTGAAGATCTTTATTTTCGTCTGGTTAGCAACCAAAGTGATTCATCTCTACAGTTAAAATGATTTGTACGGTTGTTATAAATTTTCTTTCGAAATTTAATGAATATTTGGTATAATTTTTTTCGAATATACGAGTATTAGGGGTATTTAGAATGTATTCGTTCTCGGCAAATTAATGAAAAACTTTATAAATTTTCAATAATCAAAGACTATGAATTGAAACTAGCACTGTTAAGTTGAATATCGTTATTTATTTTAACTTTGACATTAAAATTTAAACATTCGAGATCAGTATTTTGAACTGTAACAAGTTTTTAGGAACTATGTACAAACAAAAAACTCGATCAAAATTTATATTTATCATTAAAGCTCTTATAGGTTCAAAGATCTGAATATTCAAATTTCGGTTGCCCAGTTCTAAATACGAGTTGTTATTAAATTACTATTATTATTTCATAAATCACTATTTGTTGACAATTGTGTTCATCCTATCATTTTAATAGTTTCATAAATTTTTATTTTTTAAAGTAGGTACAACCAGTGTCAAATGAAGTAAGAATTTATTTCTTGAATGACTTGCTACACCACTTACATTTAAATTTTAAAGATTGCTTAAGTAAAAAATATCGAATCAAATATTTGATAGCAAAGTTAATTTTTAATATAACCTATAATTATGTTTCAATATAAGGCAGATTTATGAGGTGAATGAAATTTTATACTAATAAATACTGTTTTTTTGCCCTTATATTCGTGCTACTCTTTATGAATTTATCAGTTATTTACTACACTTACTTAGAATCCGAATAATAATTCTTGATTTTGTAGAGTTCCTGTTCATTGTCAAAAGTCATTATGGTCACACCAACTGTTTCAGCATGACGTATGTAAGAAATTAACTTTGTTGTATGGGAAAAGATGATTCGATCCGGGGTAACGCCTGCGTTCAAGACGCTATCAATTTCAAACTTTGAACTGCAGTCAAATCCCGCTCCTAGTGCACTTAGCGCCTTCAAAACTATTCCATTATCATTACATTTCACAGCTGGAAATTAAATAAATCATTAATTCTTTTGGTTTCAATTTAAATAGGTAGAAATTTGTTATATAGCTTAAGTTCTTCAACGAAGGTTAAAATATGTACAGTAAATATAGCATTACATCCTTAATACCGTGGATGAAATGAGCCATTTACAAAAACGGTTAAAAGATTGTGTAATTAAATATACTATTAGATTCTTATGTAATTTGTATGGCATCATAAACGAATAATTTAATTTCAAAAATCATATCTCACGTTATATATAAAATTTTCATACCAGAATTGCAATAATGGTCTTACATTTAGAAAATGCAAATAAAAATATAAAACAAAAATGGTTAACAGTCTATTACAATAATCGAGACTCGCGAAATCTTGACGAGACTAATATATACGCGTCGATACTTAGGTAGTAAGTTGATATATAGTCGTCTTATTTTATCTCGTTATGTTGTATGTACCCATATACTCGTAAGTATAATACAGTTCACTGCGTGTCTAATTTTGGAAGTTTTGCGAGATATTAACGGAGCATGGAGCATACATAAGTTTGTGGCCTTCATTCAATTATATTATATGGGGTGGCTAACTCAGTGGTATGAAGTCGGCCTGTGGATTCTGAGAACCCTGGTTCGATTCCCACAGGCGACAAACAATTTTCATAATTTCAAAAACTACCCCTGTGGCTCCTCCACCACTAACATCTTTGGAGGCCGTGATTTGACGACTGGTAACCGCACTTCACGCGCAAAATATATCACTTACTGAGATCTGCTTCGGCAGAGTGCCACACCCAGTAATGAGAAGAAGGCGTGATGATATATTTATTTATTTATTTTATTCAATTATATTTCTGATTTATAGCAAAGCTTCGTGAGAACGAGGAAATGGAATTACTAATAACGAAAATAGTATAATCTGTTCGGTTTAAAGTTGAATGAGGAGATAGAACTACTACTAACGGTGAAAAAAGTATAATCATTTGGGTTTAAAGTTGAATGATTAAAAAAAAAACACAAAAGTATGAAATGAATAGGTATCGATAACTCAAGCATTTCTATTTTATAATTTAGAGTTTAATTTGGTTTTCATTTAGTAGTACAAAAATAAACCAGTATTTCAGAAAATTGGTCATTTTTAGTTTACGTGTAAAATCAATATGAATAGATAATGAAAATTTGTTTAAATTTTATTATGTTACTATTGGAAGCTTTTAAAGCGATTTGTGAATAATGGAATTTTTCTCATAAACAAAAAAATAAAATTATAGGATCTGCGAAATGTAATGAACAATTGAAGCGAAACATTGTTTTTTGGAACTTATACATATTCAAATCAAAATTGTGACAAAATATACTCGATACTATAACGAATATACTCAAGAGATGCGTTATTCAGTCGAGAACGTTCCAGAACCTTCTCGGGAACCAGAGTGTTGCGTTGCAGCGAGACCGGCTGGACGCATGGAAAGAGCATCTTGTCGAAACGTGCGGATGAGAGAGGATTTCGGACGCGGTTACATGAATGTATCGCAATATAAATAGTGGTTCTTGTGAGCTTGATATAAACAGTTTTAGTCTAGTGTATTAATAATAAATGGTAAGCTGTGTTATAGTATTAATTACTTTAAATAAGTTTATTTTGTATTAATAGTTTTTATTTATTAAATAAATACATTTTATTTTCCTTTAAATAAATAGTTGTGAGATATATTTTTGCATTTTGAACCTACACACTTCAAAATATCACGAAAAACGTTACAATTGATGTCGGGTGTGAGGTTATTAAACAGTGAAGTATATAATAAAAAAAATAAAATAAGTGAATTGAAAATTGTTGACCTCAAGAGAGAGTTCGAGAAACGAGGTTAGAACTCATCAGGATTAAAAGCAACGTTGCAACAGCGTCTACGAGAGGCCTTAGAGGCGGCTAGCCAGGATTATGAGGAATTTGTATTTGCGATTGATTTTAGTAACAATCAGAAAATATTGAAAAAAATGGAATAGAATTCCAACAACTTTGCGAACGAAGTTAAAAGAAGAATTAACAGAAAATTCTAGAATTCTAATGGAAGAAATAACAGAAAATTCTAGAATTCTAAAAAAAATAATTAACAGGATCTATACAACGACAGTTAGAAGAGAATTCCAGATAATCTGAAGAAAATTCTATAATTTTAAAAGAAGAATTGACAGACAATTCTAGAACTTTGGAACAAAAGTTAGAAGAAAGTTCGAGAATTTGAAAGGAAGAATTGGCAGAGAGGTATAGAATTTTGGAACAAAAGTTACAAGAGGATTTAAATGAATTGAAAGATGAATATGATAACAAATAGAACAACAAGAAAATAAATCTTTAAGGCAAATTTATAAATAAATAAATAAATAAATATATCATCACGCCTTCTACCCATTACTGGGTGTGGCACTCTGCTGAAGCAGATCTCGGTAAGTGATATATTTTGCGCGTGAAGTGCGGTTACCAGTCGTCAAATCACGGCCTCCAAACATGTTAGTGGTGGAGGAGCCACAGGGATAGCTTTTTTCAAATTATGAAAATTTGTCGCCTGTGGGAATCGAACCAGGGACCTCAGGATCCACAGGCCGACTTCATACCACTGAGCTAGCCATCCCATATCATCGAATTTATGCCTTGGTATACTTGAAACAGAAATAGCGGGTAAAAAAAATAGCAAAAGTGGAAACTGCAACTAAAATTTGCTTAAAAACACCGGAATTTGATGGAAAGCTATCATGGCTGAATTATTTGAGACAATTTGAAGCAGCTACAAAAGCTAATGGTTAGTCACCCATAGAGAAGGTAATCTCGTTAACAATAGCGATGCGTGGAAATGTCGTCGATATCTTGCAAATAATAAAGAAAGAAGAAAAAGAAAATTACAACCACCTAGCTAAGCATTTAGATATATGATCTGGAAATGTGTACCTAGAGCAAATGTATCAAACACAATTAAGGAACCGATATCAGAGATCGAATGAAAATCTTCATGAATTTGAAGCTTACATTACCCACTTGGTTCGCCTCGCACATCTTGCAGCTTCGAACAATGTATTAGAGTGCTAAGCTATCCAAACTATTTATGGAATCCGAGATGGCGAAATTCAGCAAGCACTAAGATTGGCTCGACGTAAAACATTAGCCGATGCACTGTCTCATGCTTTAGAACAAGAACCAGAAAAATAGCTTCGCGTGGTGAATCCAGAGTACGATCAACAAACAGCAATATGAAGAATAAAGATAATGAAGGTATAGGAGAGAAGCTACGACGATTCGCTACAGAAATACTTGGCGACAAGAAGAAAATACGTTGCTGGAACTGCGGTGAACTAGGACAGCCGCGAATCGTTAGCAGGAAGCCGCTAAAAAAGAAAACAGAAGCTGAGTCAGAAAACTAAGTCGGGTTGACGCGATGGGGCAATCGTCGACTTGTACTCTGGTAGCCCCACATTCCATCGGAAATGTCGCATCTCGTCATCATCTAGTCAACAACATTTTCTTGAATGATCTCGTTAACGTAAGGCCACTCAAAATATTTCTGGATATGGATGCGACGAAAACGAAAATAAGAGCCGACTTTATAAAGAGGTTTGGACTGGCACAACTATATTCAACTGGAGAACTAACTACATCATCAAGAAAATTAGACGTGACTATCAACATCGGGAACACCTCCCTCAAACATCGTGTGCTTATAGCTGAAATCAAAAATAACTTCTTTCCTGGAATTAACATTATGAATAACTATGGTTTTAAACTGGACCTCAAGCACGGCGTAATAGTGGTAAATGAAGAAAAACTCGTTCTACATCCTCGGCAGGATAAAGTTGCATGTACTTTGGGAACCGAAGATGTAATACTTGCGGAGAGAAGTGAGACAAATGTGGAAGCACAACTTGAAGGCAAATTTTGTGCAGGACATATTACCATGTTGGAACCCCGGAATAATGATGAAGCAACTAGATGTATAGAGATGGTTGATAAATCACTAGTTAGGGCCACAAGATAATACCAGTTTAAATAATGAACATAAATAATTATTCGGTTATAATTAGACAAGGCACTGTGGTAGAGGAATGTTCATCCGTATCTTAGGTTATTAGAACAATGGTAGCTCAGAAAACCACAACTAACAAAATTCCGGATACTTTACTGAATCAAATATCAACATCTTTTCAAGGACTGACATCTAACGAAAGAAAACAAAGCGAAGAATTTAATTAGCCAGTACCAAGATATCTTCGAATATGACAAGAAATCTAAGGGAAGAACGAACGTTGTCGGCATAAAATCCACACTAGAGATGCAAGACCCATCCGTCAAAGAGCAAGATTACCACTGGTAACGCGTTATGTTTCTGAAAGGATAATTTAAGGAGAAGGCGTGACTTAGCCTTCAAGTACTACATATGGAAACCGTGTTAGCTGGGCTGTTATGGAAAACCTGTTTGATGTACCTCGATGATATTATTATGGTTGGAAAAACATTCAAAGATACATGAAGAATTTGGATGAAGTTTGAAACAGGCGAATCGCAAGCTCAGCGCGAAGAATTGTCATCTATTCCAGAAAGAGGTGAATTTTTTTGGGCATGTGGTTGCTGGTAAAGGAATTGCAGTAGACGGAGACAAAATGAAAGCTGTATAGGACTGGCCAATACCAAAAGACAAACATTAATTACGAAGTTTTCTTGGTTTACGCACCTACTATCGCGGATACGTCCACGGATTTTCCAACATTGTCAAACCATTGCCACAACTTACTGAAGGAGGTAGAAGATTTGATTGAGAAAAGGACTGTCAAACAGCATTCAAACAATTGAAGCATTCTTTGACGACTGCGCCAGTCGTAAGTTATCCTCTTCCAGAAGGGAGATTCATATTGCATACAAATCCCAGCAACGCTGGGTTTTGTGCCGTTCTTTTTAAGTACAAAATGATCATGAAAATGTTATCGCCTAATTCAGTGAAACTGTAGAAACTAGAAAGGAACTATTGCGTTACTAGAAAAGAGCTATTGGCAGTTGTGAAATCCGCTAAGCATTTCTACAAATATTTATACGGCAGAAAATTCCTGAGAAGAATTGATCATGCTGCCATGAAATGGCTACTACAATTCAATAATACAGAAGGTCAAGTCGCCAGATAGATCAAAAGAAGGAATACGATTTTAACATCGAACATCGAACGGGTACCAGCCATCGTATCGCTGACGCGTTGTCCAGGAGACCGAGGTCTGATAAATTCAAGCATTGTTGCTGAGTAGAAGAAAACCAAGCTGCTGCCTTAAGAACAACAGTAGTCGATGAAATATGGCTACCGGAAGAATTGTAGAAAGATCAAGAAAATTACCAGGATTTGAAAATCATAGTGAAATGGAAGAACAACGGGGACAAACCGATTTAGCAAGATGTTGCACCATATTCGCGGAATGTGAAATAGTACTGGACGCAATGAGACTCGTTAGTGATTGAAGAGGGTCTCTTAAAACGTATCTTGGAGAATGTATAAAGCACTGAGCAGAAAACTCAGTTACTAATCCCTAGGAACAGGGTTCCTGAAGTATTGTAAGAGATCCACGACGGGTCTGCTAGAGGACACATTGGAGTCAATAAAACTTCTGAAAAGTTCCGAGAACGATTTTACTGGCTAAATTGCAAAGAAGAAGTCAAAAAGTGGTGCAAGAAATGCGTAGTTTGTGCTCCAAGTAATGGGCCACATAGGAAACTGATGACGGTAACAAGTATATAAAAGTCGCCATGGACTATTCCAGCAAGACTGTAGAAGCTTATTCTCTATCAAACCAGAAAACAATCACCGTCGCTAAAGTATTGGTGAAGGAATGTATATGTTGATTTTGAGTATCGCGCGAAATACACTCTGATCAGGGAGGAAACTTTGACTATGTCCTGTTTCAAAGTATTTGCAAAATATTGTGCATTCGTAACACCAGAACAACTGCATTACACCCGCAAGTCTGACCGAATACATAGAAAGATCAACAGATATTTGTCTAAAGTTGTCTTTAACCACCTAAGAGACTGGGATCGTCATCTTCATATGTTTTTGAAGGCATATTGTTCATATGTGCACAAAACAACAGGTCAAACACACGCAAGGATTGTATTCAGACGTGAGTTACGGTTACCGTGCGATTTTAAATTCGGTTGTAAACCCGAAGAAGATCTAGCTGGGGTAAATTATATCACTGATCTACGAAGAAGAATGAACGACATTCACGAACTAGTTCGTATAAACATTCAAACCTTAAGCGACAAAATAAAGATCATTATCACATCAGAGCAGTAAAGAATATGGACCTGGAGAGTCAATATGGTTATATAATCCACAGAATCGTCGTGGTCTATCGCCGAAGTTACAAACACGCTAGGAGGGATCATATAAGATGATGAAGAGGATAAACGACGTTATATACCGTATTAGCAAAACACCGAATGGGAAAACAAGAGTGGTTCACTTTAAACGACTAGGCCCTTTTGCTGGAAATAACTATAAAGCTAATGATGTTCGTGCAACAAACATTTGAAGACCTCAAGAAGAAATATTCCACCGGTCATAGAGCACGGTATGGCGTGACAAAAGAAGAACATCGAGATCTCTTTATGGTATCTTTTGAGTATTCCATTGTCCACTGTATAGCAGAAGACTTAAATATGTCACGAGGAATTGCTACAGTTTTCAAGAGGAAATTTTGACGATTACAAGAAATTTCCATCCAACATCCATCTGTTGGGAAAACACAAGAACTGCGAGACAACTTGGAACATAAATGGTATATTTACTACTTAGTCACCAAGTCATGATCATCTCAGAAGCTTACCTATCACACATTAGGGGAGACACTGATCGATTTGCGAGAACATCTTCTATATAACGACATTATGAAGTTGGCAGTACCAAAATTGGGTAGTGGACTAGATGGAGTGGAGAATAATTAGGAATATTTTAGAAATAAACTTCCACTGTACATGAATTGAAATTCTTGTCTGCAGCTTTGACTCCAAAGGAAGAACAAAATTAGATCGACCAGGATGCATCAAGGTTCCGACTTCCAGATTTCGTCATAACTCATCTGTAAAAATATATGCCAAGATAAAACTGTTTTAAGGAGGGGTGTAACGAATATACTCAAGGAATGAGTCATCCAGTCGGGAACGTTCCAGAATTTTCTCGAGAACCAGAGTGGGTAAGAGCACACTTGTTCGGACGTGCAGCTTCGAGAGGATTCTGGGATGTTCTGGTAATATCGAGACGTTAGACTTGGGTATAAAAGCGGGCGCTGAACTGTTCGAGGGTTAATTGATAGTTGACTTCGGACGCGGTTACATGATTGTATTGTTATATAAATAGTGGTTCTTGTGAGCTTGATATAAATAGTTTTAGTCTAGTCTTTTAATAATTAGTGTTGAGTTGTGTTATAGTATTTAATTAGTTTAAATAAGTTTCTTTTGTTATTTTCTTTTATTTATTAAATAACTACATTTTATTTTTGTTTAAATAAATAACTGTGAGTTATATTTTGAATTTTAAACCTACACACTTCAAAAGAACACGAAAAACGTTACAATACGTAAGAAGATATTATTTAATTTTTAATTATTATTTTTATACATACCACGCCATTATAATTTAATGTAAATTTAAATTTTTCATGTCATCTACTTACAGACCTTTTTAAATATCTATTAATAAAATAATGGATCAAATACAAATTTATCATTAACTGCTGGATTAGAAATATTAGTCAAAATCAAATTACATATAGTACAAAATATAATGGTGTATTTAGAATCATTTTAATTTCATATCATTTCTGCTTAAATAGGAAGTTAAGTATTATCTTTCTATATAAATGACTACGTGCTCGTATGTATTCTACAAGTTTTTATTACATCTACTTAATAATTAAATCGCTATTTCCGTTAATCGTTTATTAATAAACTTTAAGACTTCTTTAAAATAGTATTTTTGTATTAAATGCGCGAAATGAGAGATTTTTGTTGCGCGTGGGAATATCACTATTGATCAAGACTGTTAGGTCAAGACAAAAAAGTTATTCGATCGCGCAAAAAAATACGAATTGGTAAAAAAGAATAATACAATATTTATTGATTTATTTTCCTAACTTGAAAGAAAAAATTCCAAAATAATATAAATTTGTTGTGTTGTAACCAAGGAAACGTGAAAATGTTTGATAAATATATATTTTTTTAAGTGTCAACGATTATGAAATTTGACATTTCAAGGTAAAAAAAAGTATATTTTTACTTATGAAAATAATTATGATTTTTTTTGCACATGTGAAAACCACAAATTTCGCGTATCCATAGCAATTTCAAACTGTAATGTTTTTTTGACAGTTGTAGAATATT
Organism: Pterostichus madidus; assembly: GCA_911728475.2. Taxonomy (NCBI): domain Eukaryota; kingdom Metazoa; phylum Arthropoda; class Insecta; order Coleoptera; family Carabidae; genus Pterostichus; species Pterostichus madidus. The sequence goes on along the minus strand of OU452305.1, from coordinate 19,781,960 downwards.
TTTTGGTGTATTTTAGCTCAAGTTGTAGTAAAATACTGAGTAGAATTAAACAAAATTATTTTGACTCTTCTAGCTAAATAAAGACAAAACAAGAATGGACTGGAAGGATGAGAAGCTTATATATCAGTTACATATGGTTTTTAGAGTGGATAACAATAAACCAGATTGGTTTGAGATCGGAAAGGGAGTCAGACAAGGGTGTCCTTTATCACTAACCTTATTTACTATCTACGCGGAGCACAAGTCTCAGAATGTTAGAGAGGGGATAGAAGAGTGAATATTGGAGGAAGAAGAGTAGATTTTTTCGATATACAAATGATACAATCCTTTTTGCAGAAAATACAGAAGATTTAAAGCCTTGATAAAACAACTTGAACTAAAGGAGAAGGAATGTGGACTTGTTATAAATCAGAAAAAGACGAAGGTTATGAGAGTGTCGAGGCAGCAAATATGAAGATGTATCTAAGGAAAGAAATTCTGGAGTATATTGAAAGCTGTAAATATGTAGGAACGGAAATAACAGACGACTGGAGAAGCTAAAGTAGCCTTTGAGTGGAAATTTGGATTTGGCACTAAGAAAAAGAATAGCGAAATATTTTGTATGGAGTTTTATGTGATATGTACATATATGAGACATGGACAGTTTTAAAAAAGATAGGAAAAGGGTTGATGCCATGAAAGTGTGGACATGAACGAGAATGCTTGGTATTAAGTAGTCTGATAAAATTAGTAACAAACAAATGTTGGAAAGAGGGACAGAAGGAACAGTAGAAGAAATAGTTAAAAGAGGCAAGAGGAGATCGAAAACCGTAGACGATTTGAAAGAAGAAAGAAACTATGTAGAAAAGAAGATGCTGACTACGAATAGAGGAAGTTGGAGAAGCAAATAACTATTAATGATGATGAGCTTAATATAGACTAAGATTGAATTTTGATAAAAACGAAAACATGCAGATGACATTTATCGATACAAATGTTTTTAAAAGAATTAAAAGTCAGTTATATAATTATAAATAAATTTTAAAAAGTTATGATCACTCCATCACAATGTTGTAAAATGAATTACAGATAAGATTTCATATGATTTTGTTTAATGAAAAATAGCATAGATTTACATTTTCGGATGACACTAGGCATTTTTTTATAATTTCATATCGCCCTTGTCACATAATTGAAGGTGAGTACAACTTTAACCACGAAGATAAATTTTATTTTCATGTATTCAAGTAGACCAACTAGGGACTAGTGAACAGTGGTAACGACAGAGTTGAACTGACAAAGTTAAAAACTTTTAAACTTAGTGTGATGGCCTGAGAGGTACGGAGAACCATGCAGTGCTATCTACCGAGTAAATACGCAAGCTGATTGACAGCTAGAAGTAGGTTAACTCAGTTACTGTATTTTTGTGGAACTTAGACAAATGTTAAGATATTTTTTCCTGTTATTTTTTTCTTACTTAAAGATTTGTTCCATTTCGCAATTGACATTTTTTGTCGTTGTTAATTAATTCTAGCTGTCAAACAGCTTGCGTATTTATCCGGTAGATGGCACTGCATGGTTCTCCGAACCTCTCAGGCCATCATACCGAGTTTTAAAGTTTTTAACTTTGTCAGTTTAACTCTGCCATTACCACTGTTCACTAGTCCCTAGTTGGTCTAGTTGAATAGTGAGTGGCACCATACTGATGAGCTCCAGTAGAGCGAAACGCATCTATGGTTAAGGGTTGAACTGACCAGCAACTGACGATGACTTAGTAGGTTGACTCAGTTGCTGTATTTTTGTGGAACTTAGACAAATGTTAGGATATTTTTTCCTGTTATTTTTTCTTACTTTAACATTTGTTCCATTTCGCAATTGACATTTTTTTGTCGTTGTTAATTAATTCTAGCTATCAATCAGCTTGCGTATTTATCCGGTAGATGGCACTGCATGGTTCTCCGAACCTCTCAGGCCATCATACCAAGTTTTAAAGTTTTTAACTTTGTCAGTTTAACTCTGCCGTTACCACTGTTCACTAGTCCCTAGTTGGTCTAGTTGAATAGTGGGTGGCACCATACTGATGAGCTCCAGTAGAGCGAAATGCGTCTATGGTTAAGGGTTGAACTGACCAGCAACTGACGATGACTTAGTAGGTTGACTCAGTTGCTGTATTTTTGTGGAACTTAGACAAATGTTAGGATTTTTTTCCTGTTATTTTTTCTTACTTAAAGATTTGTTCCATTTCGTAATTAATATTTTTTGCCGTTGTTAAATATTACCTCTTCGAATAAAAGTATAATTTTTATTCTGATAAATACTATGCTACGCATAAACGTTACAATAATCTTTGCTTTAACTTACCATAATACGGTGTTATTCCAGGCATAGCAGTTGTCCATTCTCTGTATCTGTTTACAATTTCTCCAATATCACATACGATAAAACCTTTTTCTTGATCACTGATATTAGCTACATCACGAATAAATGACAAAATATTCACGTTTTCTTTCAAAACATGAATTCCACTTTTCAGATTTGCAGTTGCCATTTAGTTGAATTTATTGAATAATAGTAGATATAATTATATTAAATAACAAAATTACCAGTACTAATTGATACTTATATATACTTATCTACAATTAAAAAATATTGTAATCTTCGTTATAAATTACAAGTTGACGCTAGATAACGATAAGAGGTACGTGTCACGGTATACACACATGTTTTTCTAGCTGTATATATTTAGAGTTATTTAATAATAAATTGCTTGTTTGCCGTGTTAATTTTTTTTACTGTTTTTTGTTTAACCCATTTACGGCCAAGGTAAAAAGAAAGAATGGCGGCAAATAAAAAGTAATATTTATTGGTTTAAATAACATTAATGAAGACAAATATATATATATATAAAAAATGTATAAACTCCTTTTTTTGAAAATAACGAGTGTTGCGTAAACGCAACATTGGCCGAATAAGTGAAATTGTTAAGAGTGATATTTTTCAAAACAAGTAGTATGTAAATACACATTGCACGTTCTGTACATGTAAAATGTCTGACTGTGACATATTTTACAGTGTCTTCTGTTTTCTTAATTAATTTTAACGTGTCTATATTGGCCCATTCGAATTTCTTCAGGTACATTTTCAGGTATAGGTTTAGATTTTCTACTTTTAGGGAGCCGTAATGCAATAAATGATTTGAAGTCTAGCTGATTTATTTTGTTGTCATTTGTAATATAATACTAAATTGATGTCAAGCGTTTACTAATGAATTTTTAAGCGCATGAACAAAGAATGGCCATCACCACTTTTTATCCATTATTCTTAAACGATAGTTTGCTACTCCATTATCGTGTATATCCACAACCCCCAAATATTTAATATATTCATGTATAACTAATAACTGTGAAATGTTCTGATTTTATTTTCCTTAGTCAAAACAAAGTCATGTTTATTATTATCCTGTGTTTATTTATTTCTTATTACTTGCTAAAGTCTCATCATCGGATGTACCATATAAATCTTCCTCATTTGTATGTACCTAATCCAAAAGTTCCACTTTGTCGACATTTACATTTTCAGATACTTTTTCAAGAAAATGCTCTTCATCAGTTAATTCATCAATCTCGGTAGGAATATATATGGCATCAATATGTTCTAAAAGGTTACAAATATCTGGTAATAGAATAAAAACTTAAAACTTCTCGCAGTTATTCAATTCATTTTTGAATTAATAATTTACGAATACTTGTTCTCTATAGTTAAATTACAAATTGTTCCTGAACAACATGAATTCTTCCCAGGAAGATCTGTTGAAACTAACTTGGTGATCTATACTGATTACATACTAACAGCAATGGATAATCATATTCAGGTTGACTCCATTTACATCGACTTCTGCAAGGCTTTCGACAAAATTGATCATGGTAAACTTTAAAAAAAAAACTAGCTGAGGTTGGTGTACATGGTAGTTTGCTGAAGTGGTTTCACTCATATTTGTATGGTAGAACCCAATATGTCATTTTTAATGTGTATTGCTCCAATTTAGTACGTATTACATCTGGCGTACCTCAAGGATCACATCTTGGTCCTCTTCTCTTTAATATTTTTATAAATGATGTTAAAAAGTGTTTCTCATTTTCAAAAATATTATTATACGCAGATGATTTGAAAATATTTCATACAGTCAATAATATCGATAACTGTTTAACGATTCAAGATGAAATAAATAAGTTTAGTGCCTTCTGTGTGCTTAATAAATTAACTTGAAATCTAAATAAATGTACAAATATCACGTTCACGCGAAATAGGAACCCTATCACTTATTAATAACCATGTAATACAACATACTTCTGAGGTTAAAGATCTTGGCTTAATTGTCGACAGTAAATTATTATTTGATGTGCATATTGACAATGTTATTAAGAAATCGTTACGTACCTTAGGGTTTATATTTCGTATGTCTAAAGATTTTAAAAATGTATCTACTTTATTTTCGTTATACTTTTGCCTTGTACGAAGTCAGTTAGAATTTGTGACTGTTTGTTGGTCTCCTCAATATATTATATACAGTGATAGAATTAAAAGAATACAGCACAGATTCTTAAGACACATCAAATTTAAATTTAACAATAATAATTTTAATCTTATGCGACTGGACAACAGATGTAATATTTCTGATTTAGCTTTCGTATATAAAATTGTTAATAATAAATTGGACTGCACAAGTCTGTTAAATAATATTCAATTGAGGGTGCCACAGTATTATACTAGAACAAATGAAGTTTTCAACCCTTTAGGTTATAAGACGAACTCGGCGACTAATTCACCAATTAATCGCATGATTGCAATGTTTTATGTACTACTAATACCAATATTGATATATTTTCTATGACTTTAGATGCGCTGAAGAACCAAGCAAAACTGTGTTTTTATTCTTAGTTTATTACGTAATTTGTTTCACCTATACATGTATCTTGATTAATTTCTAATATGTATTGTTCTTAGTGTTATACTGTTATTGGGCTTTCGCCTGTTGTGTAGACAAATGCAAATAAATAAATAAATAAATAGAATAAAGTTTAAGGACAAAAATGAAGTTTCAAAATATAAAATAATATAATTGAACGACGTAAGTGTAGCTAAACTATACATATATAGAACCGTGAGAAATTTTATTTTTTATAGCCGTATGTGAACTACATACGCAAATTTTGGATCGCATAAAGTTACTACTTAAAAATTGAAAGTCCATTCGCATCCGAACCGCTTTTGCTACAATAGAAACCGGATTTGAACCTCATTCGCATGAATTTTTTAATAAATTATCTGAATTTGATTTGCAAGGCTCAACTATATCCTGTTCGGCCACAGAACAGCTTGCGCATAAACACAAACAAAAATGAGGTAACTAAAACAGTTGTCTTTTAACAACCAAGGTTTTAATTAATAATCGACCGGTTTAAGTTTATTTTCATTTAAAGCATCATCAGGACGCACAACAAATGATACACTTGCTATAATAATAGTCATAATAATAATAAGTAAGTACAATGATTAAAAATAAAATTAAGTTAACTTAACAATATTTTTAACAATTAAAAAATATTTTTTATAGGTTCAAATATATTTACAAACATAATACAAAAAAAGTGAACCCAGTAAAATATTTTAGTGTCTGAATTAGAGGGGTATATAGGCAATTAATACAAAACTTGAGAGTCGAACAAAAGAAAAGCAAATGTGAGAACTTCTACAAAAAAAATCTGTTTACCGTATCTAAGCAATAATGCCTACTTTATTAGCTTTTAGTTGCTATGTGGTGTGTAGATTTTTAAAATAATTAATGATACAATTTATTTATTTGAGAATTTAAAGGCGCATACAGGATTTTATGGAGGACGAAAAGGAATATTAAAAAAAATTATAGATAATTATTTTTGATTTTCCAAAATAGTAAACAAAAAAAAACGCACACATTTTACAAATTTTATTTTATTTAAAATATTTTCTTATCTTGACTTAGTTACTCTGCTGTGATTGCAGCATTTTTTGTCACATTATAATATACGGATCATTAACTAAGTACCGCTACTTAGAGTTATCAACGCCTGATAAAAAAAAAACCATCTGAACTGAAAATAATCATGAAAAAAAAATAATTTTAGAAATCAAGAGATGCAATTTATTTAAAAATAATGGTGCAAGACAAAGCAGACAATAATATTGTTGTTATTTCTCATTTATAAATAAGATACTAAAAAAAACAACATACGTTATTGTTTTATAACATTGGATGAATATTTAATTTTTCAAATGTCAAAGTGAGGGACAAGTGGGGGACAAGTGTGTTTGAGAAAAATAAGTTATCGATTACGTTTTTAATACTTATATTTCGTTATTGATTAATACCATCATATCATCATTCTGAAGAAAGTTCCTTTTTTGCCCAAAACCATTTGAAAAATTAAATATTCATCCAATATTATTTTTCATGTCAACATCCATGATAAGAAATTATTCTATAACGTACGAGCGAGATACTGGTATAATACGAATATTGGTTCATAAATTTATTAATTGCTTATTTATATTAAAATCATATTTATATTGATTTCGGGACAACTGACCAATTCTTTATTAAAAAAAAAATAATAATCTTCGAAAATAAAACATTCAAGTGTCGCAATCCTAATATAAAAACAATCTATCCTCTTCTGATAATTGTCTATAAACGATATAATTTTTCTGTGATTAATGCTGCTCCTTCTGCACTTCCTGTTCATATATTCGTCAGGATAAATAACACACGAAGTACAGGGAATATGTACATCAGTTTTATTTAATAAAGATTTACAAAGATAATTACTTTCAACCTATCTCGTCTATCGCCGGATACACACTATCTTAAAACTATCTACAAAGTCACATGCACCCTAAAACCAATCACACACGTCTCTTCATCCCTCACCTATTCCAACATGTTTCCACATTCGGCGTCACTCAGACGGACCCAGGCACACTTGACTTAATTTATTAGTTTAAAAACACAAACACAACCCCAAACATATCATTCTCACGATACTTAATATTTTCTAAACCAAGGGCTACAAAATAGCTAACACTAGACGAAACATACATAATTTTAAAAATAATAGCCTAGCAATTAATAACGATACTTAACACAACACTGTCACTAGTTTCACTTTTTGTTTATAATACATTATTTACATGTGACAACCTGAAATATTTCCACAATTCGGCTATCCTGATGATATTGATGCCCTCATCAACTAATAACAAATTATTTTCTCGACACTAGTTTCAGTCTATCTACTGCAATGATTCCTTTGTAGAATCTACTACTCTGTTGTTCGCCTTCTATGTCTTGTATCAAGTACCTATCATTACCTACATATTTTACCACCTCATATGGTCCTCTATATTTCGGCGCTAACTTCCTACTTTGTCCCGTTGCCGGTATTTCAGCGCGTACTAAAACTAAATCTCCGACATTATATGTTATCGGTTTTCTCCTATTTTTATTAAACTGTCTACACAACTTTTCTTTATTTGTTTCCAGTAATTCTTCAATTGATTTTAATGAATCTGTATCTCCTAATTCATCATTTAATTCTTCAATTTCACGTGACAAGGGGTTATTATGAAATCCTACATTTTTATAGCTATGAATAACACTAAACGGTGTACGTTTAATTACTCGATGTACTGTATTATTAATCGTCCATTGAACTTCAATTAATTTTTCATCCCAATTAGTGTCCTCTATCTGATCAGTACTTTTAGCTAAACAGGAAAGAATTATTGAATTTACTCGCTCTGCCTGTCCATTAGCGCGCGGTGTACCTGTCGCGATTTTTACATGTTGAATATTATAATTGTCGCACAATTCCTTGAACTGATTTGACTCAAAAGCAGCACCACGATCGCTAATAATTTTCTCGGGAAGTCCGTAATGCGACATAAATTCTCTAATAAACTGTACCGTGGATCTCGCACTGGTATCAGGCACAGCTTTTAACATTGAATATTTGCTATATCCGTCTACGATTAGCACTACGTATTTATTTCCGTCTTTAGTCGTTAAAAATGGCCCTAAATGATCCGTATGTATTACTTGGAAGGGCGTATTTCCCTTATCTAACGGGTGTAAATATCCTGGTTGTTTTCCGGAAGGCGTATTGTAGTATAAACAATTGATACATCTGTTAATGTATTCTGTTATAAAATTTCTCATTTTTGGAAAATAATAATTTTCCTTCACTTTAGCTAGAGTTTTATCGATTCCAGAATGCATTAATTGTTTATGCGTTTCACTTACAATTTCATAGCGCAAATCATTCGGTACGTATAACCGCCAACGTCCTTTACTTGTTCTATATACTCGACCATTATACAAAGTAAACTTTTCGTGACTTGCTTTATCTCCGTTTTCTAATTTATCTACAATTAAATTTATTTCATTACAAGTTCGTTGTAATGCAGCTACCCAATCTGTATTAATTGTTATACCAAGCACAGGTAATCCGTCAATGGAAATTTCTTTTGAATTTTCAACCGGATTTCTACTTAGCGCGTCGGCTACACGATTACTCTCAGCTTTATGATATTCTATGACGTAATTATATTCTGATAATTTAACAAACCACCTCCCTATTCTTGGATTAAGATCTCTTTTATTTGCTAATAATTTTAAACTATTACAATCTGTGCGAATAATGAAATTAATCCCCAATAAATATATTCTAAATTTTTCCAACGCATTTACAATTGCTAAACACTCAAGTTCGTATGAGTGATACCGAGATTCTTCGGGCGACGTCTTTCTACTAAAATATGATACAGGATGTAATTTACCATCTGATTGTTTTTGATATAAAACGGCACCAATACCGATACTACTCGCGTCCGTATGTAACTCAGTGTACGCCACTGGATCATATACTGCTAAAATAGGTTTATCTAATAATTTAGCCTTAATCGTTTTAAACGCGATTTCCTGTTCCTTTCCCCACTGAAATTTTACATCCTTACGCAATAAATCGCTTATCGGTCTAATTAAAGTTGCAAATCCTCGAACGAAACGTCTAAAATAACTCGCTAACCCTATAAACGAACGTACAGTATGTTGGTCAGTCGGTACAGGAAAATCTGACACGGCTTTTAATTTTCTACTTCCGGGCTCAATACCATTTCCCGACACTGTAAATCCTAAGTATTCTATTTTTGACATTAAAAAGAAACATTTACTCAAATTTAGTGTCAAATTAGCATATCTAAATCTTTCAAAAATTTCTACAAGTTTATCTAAACCTTCAGCTATCGTTTTTGAGGGAATAATAATATCATCAAGGTATGCCAAAGCTGTGTTATAATTCAGGCTACCTAACACAACATTAATTAATTTTTGAAAAACACTGGGGGCATTACACAGTCCAAATGGCATTCTCTTGAACTGATAGTGGCCATCAGGTGTGATGAAAGCAGTCTTACCTCTCGATGCCTTCTCCATGGGTACCTGATAGTAGCCACTGGACAGATCCAACGTTGTGAAGTAGCTGTGACCTCGCAGGCGGTCCAGCTGATCGTCGATGTGCGGAATCGGGAAGAGCTGCTTGGCCGTCTGCTTGTTTACCGCCCTGTAGTCGATACAGAGCCGGACGTCACCTGTTTTCTTCTTCACCAGGAGGACGGGACTCGCAAATGGCGAATCGCTGGCTTCCACGATGTCGGCCGCTTCTAACTCGTCAACAATGTCTCTCACCTTTTGTCTTTCGGAATAAGACAAACGGTGTCTGTTAATTCGATGCACATTTCCGTCAACTTAGTACACCCGATTTGACACATATTACGCGCAACTAAATCTTTGTAATTGTTCAAAATAGTTAATAGTTTTTCGGCATCTCGTCCAATAAGTTCAGTATTGATTTCACTGCTATTTACCGAAACATCATTTATTTCCGCGAATATGTTCCTTCACTACATAATTCACCACGCGTAATTTTAACGTCTTTTTTAATAATTAAATCAGTTCCCGTTACGTTTAAAATTGGTATTACTGACTCTTCAGCATTGTCCGTAGTCACAATACAACGAGGTATTAATTCTCCACTTTCACGTAGTTCACCTTCGACACATAAATCACCGTTACAAATGTTTGTTTTTACATTCACATGTCCCAAAAAATTATTAGGTATTACTGTAGCTTCTCTAGCCCATAAAACACTTTTTAATTCCTTATTTGTAACATCATTTATATCCGTTATTATTGACATTGTATCAGCTGTTTTTAGCACGATAATATGCGGTTGCTCAGTGTCCGGATGACCCACAATAAGATCTATTTCTTGGAATTTCTCGGGCACTACCTGGAACTCAACAGTAGCAGGAACATTGTCTATTGTTAGTTCTGCAGTACACGAACCGACTGGTTTTACTACACCACCTCCGAACCCGTTTAATTCTTTCACATTTTCGTCACTGTAGTTTAACCCAATTTTGTCCGCAATGTCTTTTCTCAGAGCGCAAATCTGACTACCCAAATCAACATAACTGCGCACTGGATTATTATTAATTAACGCATCTTTAAAATATTTTGCATTCGAATCTTCACTTTCAATATGCAACATATTTGAATTGTGTTTATTGCTAATTTCAGTACGGTTCTTATTTTCGTCTTTTCTTGGACAATTACGCGAAATATGTCCTTCGCCGTCACAATTAAAGCACTTCACTGTAGTCGTACTTTGTCTCGCATTCGATTTCGCGTAACAATTACTGGCAATATGTCCTAATTTACCGCACTCGTAACATTTTACACTTTGTCTGTCCTTTACACCGTATTTACTTTTATTTTCTTTTGCACCGCTAGGAATACGATCTTTCATTCCACTATTTTTATTCGCTAATTCACCAACACTCTGAATTGCTTCGATTAATTCGAACACCGTTTTATAACGGAATAGTGGACCGAGGAAAATTCGATACTGTTCATTATTTAACCCGTCCACTATCCATTCGATTATTTCGTTGTCGTCCATCTTTGCACGATTGCACCGTGCATACTTTTCATAAATATATTCCAACACATCTTGAGTGTATTTCCGCCGATAATTCTGAGCTTCTAATCTCAAGCTCATCGAGGACCGTCGGCTAGGAAATGTTTTCTGCAGGAGCGCTTTCCACTCGCTCCAGGTTCGGTCACCTGCGGGGACGCTGTCCCTCCAGCTCCTCGCAACTCCACCTAAGTTGCCCAGGGCGTAATGCCGAATCTCCACGTCGTCCCATCGATAAAGGCGCTGAAACTCTTCCAGCTTTGCGATATACTCCTCGATATCGCCACCCTTTACCGGGTCGAACACCGGCAATAACTCGCGTACTCCACTCAGGTGTACACCCCTGGCACTCTCGCTGGTACCGCTATAACCACTACAGAAACTCTCCGTTGTCGCACTCTTCTGTCCACGTTTTCCACCCATCATTGATTAATTATAATGTTAATTCACTCGATAAAATAAAATTGATGCACGCACTGATTATTCCGAAGACACACACACAATCACAGACACTTAGAGTTCAATCTCAGGCACTTTGAGCTCAATCCCACTTCTGATAATTGTCGCAATCCTAATATAAAACAATCTATCCTCTTCTGATAATTGTCTATAAACGATATAATTTTTCTGTGATTAATGCTGCTCCTTCTGCACTTCCTGTTCATATATTCATCAGGATAAATAACACACGAAGTACAGGGAATATGTACATCAGTTTTATTTAATAAAGATTTACAAAGATAATTACTTTCAACCTATCTCGTCTATCGCCGGATACACACTATCTTAAAACTATCTACAAAGTCACATGCACCCTAAAACCAATCACACACGTCTCTTCATCCCTCACCTATTCCAACATGTTTCCACATTCGGCGTCACTCAGACGGACCCAGGCACACTTGACTTAATTTATTAGTTTAAAAACACAAACACAACCCCAAACATATCATTCTCACGATACTTAATATTTTCTAAACCAAGGGCTACAAAATAGCTAACACTAGACGAAACATACATAATTTTAAAAATAATAGCCTAGCAATTAATAACGATACTTAACACAACACTGTCACTAGTTTCACTTTTTGTTTATAATATATTATTTACATGTGACAACCTGAAATATTACCACACAAGTAGCTTATTTTTAAACTGACTGAACAACGTTCTTCATAACATATCTTATTCATTACGCTAAATATATACTTTTTTCACAGAATGCAAAAGTTCCAGAAATTGATAAAATGAATGTCTAATTATGCATTTGAAATTACTATTTCACAAGATTACGTGCAATTTAGTACTAAAATTTTTACATTCTGTAAATAGTTCAGAACAAGAAATTGTGTGAAAATTAATTCTAAAGAAATTTATCTATATTTATTTTTAAATATTGTTTTAATTATACATTCTCTATTTTATCAACAAAATCGTTATATTATGTATACAAATGATTTGAAATAAAAAAAATCTATAAATAATATTTTTGTCAAAATCGAATTTTTTATTCAAATATTCAATAGCACATGAACCTATTGGGACTCAGGACTTCGAGATAATTCTGGAACGTGATAGACGAATCGAGTATTGTCGGACTTTTGTATATAAGCGAGAGATTGACTGATCGTGGGACATCTCGTACATAGTGGTTCAGACTCTAGTGACTCAGTTCAGGTGAATCATGAAATCTGAAGATAACATCAGAAGGGTGATCTGACTTGGTCTCTTTGAAACCAAATATTATTCTTATTATGAATGAAACTTTTGTGTATTGTACAATAATTTTAAAGCCAAAACTTCAAAGTATGGTAATAATATAAATACCATTAATTTTATGTACAAATGTGGACAAATTACACTTAAAATTTGAATTTATGTCTCAAAAATGTGGCGATCAATTTTAATTTAAAAATTCTTTATATTTAAGAATATGTTTTCTATAATTTGGTAAATTTTTATCCAATTGATCGTGAAACTTGAAAAAAAAATAAAATAAGCGAAAAAACGCTCAAAACTGGACTTTTTCGTGTATTTTTTGTTTTTCCTCAAAAATTCCACGATCAAATTGGATACAAATTTACTATATTGAGAATTTTTAAATTAAAATTAATCGTGAAATTTTTGAGAAAATCAGACTTAAAACTTTGATATCATAAACGCCGTAAAACATCGTTCTCGCGTAATATCATTAAGATTTTATAAATTTTGACAACATTTTAGTGATTTTCTAAATCGGGCATAGGAAAAATGTTGTTTCTAACACGTGCCGAAAAAGATTACGTGCTCGTGCAGATTTCCGCACTCGGCAGTTAAATTCTGCACTTGCATGTACCAAGCCTTTTGCGACACTTGTTATAAAAATAACTATTATTTATCAATTAAAAAATTACATAGCAGTGATTCATTCATATATTACATAGTTGTTTCATATAATTATAGTAAGTCTTCTTTATATATATATAAGAATTAAATTTATCGTTGAATCCTAATCATTTAATATAATATCGATTTTTATCTTTACGCAATATTTTTTCCATTAGATATATACCAGGATATATTTTGTTTGCTGAATTTCATGTTCATAAAAACCACCTGCAATATCTTGTCCATTTTCATCCTGTAACAAGTATGTGATCGGAGATGTCGACTGTATTTTGACAATTTTGAATATTTCTGTGGTCCAAGATGGATGTAGCCTTTCTCAAATATTGATTTATATTTACTGATACGAACATAATCACCAACTTTATATCTTGCAGGTGCAATTATTTTAACTCGATTGTAAATAGTATTTAATAATTTTTTCTCATGTTTTTCACTTACATCAATTGGTTTTAAACCAGTTGTTCTATGTTTAGTATTGTTATATTTTAATATTAAATTATTAAGTGTATCAATCCATTTGTATGACCCTTGAAAACTGAACTCTTTCCACATAATTGATTTTAGAGTTAAATCGTTCAACAATTGCCGCTTTTATAATACTGTATGTTGAATAATGATTCACATTATACATTTTCATTAAATTAGAAAATTCTTTATTGTAGAATTCTTTACTATTGTCGGTTTGCAGGTTTTTAGGAATAATTTTGTCTTGAAACACAATACTCATAGCGATTGTTACATCATTGCCGGATTTTAATTTAACTGGAACAGCTCTCTTTGAAAATGCATCAATAACTGTTAGAATGTATTTGTATCCCTTCTTTTCTTTTGCATATAGTATCATTTCAAGGAGATCGGCTTGAAATAAATCGGTTAAACCTTTCACAATACTCGTCTTCGTTTAAAGTTTCGTCATACATCTTTGTGTAATCATTCACACCTCTTTTACTCATACTAAACTAGTTTCTAAAACAATTTCCACTGAAAGTCTTTGCACACTCTTTCGTCCTTCTATATGGTGGAATGTTAATTTATCATTAACTGAAACCTTTTGTCCTATTAACGGTAACGCTGTGACATTGATTTTTGTTGCAATTAATATTCCACTTTTATTATATTGCACATTTTTTATTATTCCTTCACATGAAAACAAATAAAAAGAATCACCGTTTTCATTTTCAAATTTATATTCATCACCATACAAAATTAAAACTAAATTTATTACAAGTATACTATGATATTTTGAAATTTTAACATCAATGTCATCATCAAAAACGAATAATCTTTGATCAACATAATCTTGAAATTTTAGTGTCAATTCACTTTCTAAATTCTTCATTAAATTTGAAACATATTTTATAGTCACAACATCATTTTCAACTGCAGGAATTCTCGATAAACGAACACCATTTAGTTCACATGTTTAATCTGTAGATATTTCAATATTCTCTTCTTTATTCGTTTTTGTATGCCTTTAGTTGTGTGACTTCCAAACTTATCAACAGGCATTTTAACAATGGGAATATATATTCTATTTCTTTCATTTAAATTATAATTTGAGCTTCTCGTAATACCTCTTCTATTTGTACAATTTCATCATCATGTCCCGTGTGTCCAGCTAATATTGAAGCATTTAACAACCTTAACCTTGACGCAAGTTTGTTAAGGTCACTGCAATATAAATATATATATATATATTGCGTTCGTTTGTTTGTTACATACAACTCGGGAAACCCAGTTCCGATTGATTTTTTTTTAATTTTGAGGTAGATCTTGTTTGCACATGTGGAGCTATATCTTTTATAAATTTTTTATACTTTATACTATGTTGCGATATTATTTTTCCCAACCTGTTGTGATATTTTCGGTGTGCATTCGTATTTTTAACAATTTCCAAATAATTTTCTTTATCTTTTTGGTTATATATGTTAGGATTTGGCACTTTTAATGTTAAAAGTTCATATAATCTAGGCATACATTCATACCACTTGCCATTAATATTTAGATCATTATTATCTATTTCAACTTCAGAATCTCCAATCATAAATTTATTAGTAATTGGTTCAAGTCGGATTCCATACACAGTGTCTAATTCAGGACTATTAATTGCGTAAGCTACCATGTACTTGACAGCAATGTCCCCCAAAATATTTTGAGAAGATTATTCTAACTCTTCCTTTGTTTTAAATTGTTCTTTAATCTGTTGTTGAATTGACGACATACCCGGCGATTCACTAATTTCCTCATCTTTTAAGAATTCTAACACTCTTTCAGGACCAATTTTTCTTCTCTTCAAACACTTCAACATCATCATCATCATGTAATACCTCGGGTTCTTTTATAACAGGTAAACGAAATTTCTCTAATGTAGCACTTAAATTTGTTAAAGGTGCAACAATGGTTTTAAAAGTTTCACTCAATAATTGTTCGGTTTCTTGTTTGCCGCATTTAAGAGCCAATAATTTTTTCCTAATAATTTCTTTCGTTTTTATTATATCTTGCAACGTACGTGTTTCATCCATTATGTCACAAATAAAAATTATGTGATTTTACACATATTCATTGTCTATAAACTTTTAAAAAAAATATGTAATCCTTTTCTGTAACGTACGTTAAATAAATCTCATTCTTTATTTATCACAACAAATTCATAATTTTCCATCCAACAATTAGCACAAAAGTTTCTAAAGTCAACAATGTCATACCCGTATTTACATTATCATTATACACATGTTTTAGGTTTAAATCATCTTGCTTAAAAAGAACAAGTAAATTTGGATTATCACGTATAAGCTGTTTACATATTATTTTATTATTTATATTACTCTGTACAACAAGAATTGAATCCCAATTACAGTACAGGATCCGAACTCACCGAGCCGTAGAATGGTTGTAATTATAATTTCTAGCTTGAGTGGAAATCGAACTCAGGATCTCCGGATTCGAATTCCGTAACGCTACCCACCCCATATTCGCGCATATGTTTGAATAAGACAGAATTTATCAATTTATTTATTTCTTCATTGACAAAAGTAACTGCACAAGTGTTCTTGTCAATCAGTTGCAATATCGTCGAATATGAAAATTGATTTTGGTAATACTTCACAGAGTGGAGTTAAATTCGTATTATCGGTGTATGGAAAATATTTTATACCACTTATAGATGTCAAAACGTTCTCGAAAATTCGATATTTTGGTTGAAACAATGATTTGGAGTGTATATTGATGTTTTCAAATCGTAAACCATTAAAACTTGTGAGTAATGACATCATTAAGTTCGTTTTACCACAGTTTGATGGTCCAGCAATAATTCAACGTATATTATTAGGAAAAAGAATACCGTGTTTACCGATTTTTTGCTGTTCACCCTCAATGTTCAACACTTGGATAGTACTTTGTTGCTTTTCAAATCTCATCTTGAGTATGATACAAATAAATTATATGTATACATATTTATTAGCATTAGTATAGTGTGCATGTTGGTAACATGGAGTCACGAGGAAAAAGTATACTCCGTTACGCGATTCAGAACGCTAGAAGAACATATTTAACGGGGTCAAGGAGGGGTAATAAAGTTGGAATAATTCCGGAAACTTTGAATGCTGCACGAAAATGTGTGGAAAAACGTAAAAATGAATCGTATGAAACACCACGAGTCATACCAATACCAAAAACTGGTGAATTTTTAGCATTTCTTATTCCGCTGTTTGCTGGTTTGTCCACTCTTGGAGGTTTGACTGGGCAAAATCCGCAAAACAACAATAATGGAGACTATTGCAGTTGGAAAACGAGGAGATGGATTGTATCTAGGAAAACAGAAAAATGGATTAGGCTTGTTCTTTGAACAAAAAAAATCTTCCGTTAAGAGCGCTACTGATGTAGATTTGCAAAAGTATGCTATAAATATTCCATATTTCCGTGGAATTTACATACGTGACAATTCACCAAAATCAGGACCTTTATATAATGAATCTGCAATTGTTAATTTAGACAGCAAAAATAACATTGGATCACATTGGGTATGTTACAAGAAACGAGAAAATTATGTGCAATATTTTGACAGTTTTGGAAACTTGAGACCACCCATTGAATTAATTAATTATTTTGGTGAAAAAGTGAAAATTAGGTATAATTAACGCCGATATCAAAAATTTAATTCGTTTTACTGTGGTCATTTGTATTTAAAGTTTCTAACATAATGTCGTCAACAATTACACTCAGCGGAAAAAAATCAGTGTTGAGTGCCGATTATTCACCACCGCTACATTTAACTGCCACAAGTGGAGAATGGGTTATTGGTCTCGGTGATTTTCAAACATATAACTCCAGTCCAAATATTACTGAAGGAAAAAATCAATTAAACTACTATGAGAAAAATCATAATTTAAAATTCATTATAATTCCACCAGGATCCTATGATATTCAAGATTTAAACGATTACATACAATCCGTTATTGGTGATCCAGATTATGACGTTGAACACCATTTTTATAGGGAAGAAAAGGAAAATATTAAATTTCTACTCACAGCGAACATAAACACTAAGGTTAAATGATACCCATGCGCGCGAAGTTCAAAATGAATATAAAAGATTTAATCTTTTTATTGAATACTGTTTAATGTTACAAGCTATCTATGTATATATAAATAAGAAGATACTACTCTTCAATGCAAATAAATTTATTTTTTAAATATTTGCATTAATTTATACACCTAAAAATATATTTTAAACATTATTGTAACTGTAATTTTAGTACTAAACGTGTTTTTATATTAAAATTTACAATAAATATTACCAATAATATTATCTATAATATATGTGAAAATAAAAAAAAATAAATTTCGAGAACTATTTTTAAAATGCAAAAAACCTACTTTTTCCATACATTTTAATTTTTTTCTTCTATACTAGACATGTTTTTTCAATTAAACTTTAATGTCTTGTGGGGAGTCATATTACATACAACATATTTTTAAAAATCCAAAAATGAACTTCGAGAACATAGTTAAAAAAAATAAAATATTTTGTTTTATTTTTTTTTGCAAGTGTGTACAGTTTATTTTTTGAAACGTAATAAGTATTATATACTGTACATATTTATGCATTCTACCTACCTATAAATTTGAAGAAGATTTCGTGTTTTATATAGAAGATATTCACAATTATAACAACTGGATTAAGTATTTATGCCGTAAAATAGTTTGTGTAAGCAAGTGGCGCTGAGTAGATATAGCTATATCTATAGTGATGTCGGTCGAAATAGAAGAACATCGCAAACCAACGCGGTGGCGATGGCGGTGGCGGTGGCGGCTAAGGTGGCGAACTCATCGACGCACGATGTGGTTTGTTTGAGGAGAACGCCTATAGTATTGCACTAAAATATTTGCAGTGCAATGGACGTTGGACGGGAAATGGAAAAAGAAGAAATGCTATTACATTGGACGAAGAAGAAGGAAAACGGAAGAAATTGAGAGATTTTGTCTCATAATCTATCTTTTTTCCACAATTTTGCTAAATCATATAATAGATATTTATGTATCAAGAGTGAATATAGTTTCTACCAGTGGTTAAGTTAGCGTTTCTGACCCTGAGCTTGTATTAGTCAGAAATGCTTATTTCACCATTGGTACATAATTTTTTTTGCACAGCAAAGAATATTTATTTTTATATTCAAAATATTAAACAGGTACATTTATATGTCAAACATTTTGCAAAATCAAGTATTTACAAGAAACAAAAATTATCATGTATTTAGAAAAAAATATTTTATTATGACCCTAGGGCAATGAACAAGTGTTTAGGTCTGCTTTTTATGGCTAAAACATTAATTTCGGCTCGGTTGTGCATAAAATATCATATGAATACAATAATTCAATATTTTTTTCTGTTTCACTGTGTGTGTGCGTACTTGCATTGTCTTATATAGGTACCATCTGATCGCTACCGCCACCGCCACCTCCACCGCCACGCTATTCCCACCGCGTTCGTTTGCGATCTGCTTCGGTTCCGGCGGTATATCACTTTAGGTTTCCGCCGGTTTTATTTAGAATGCCTACAATGAGAACGATGACGACAGCCATATTTGTTCCAATTTAACACGGATTGTATACAGGCAAAACACGAAAATATTATCTTACGAACATATTACTTGAATTTAATATAACTTTTATTTATAAATT
This sequence comes from Pterostichus madidus, assembly GCA_911728475.2. NCBI lineage: Eukaryota > Metazoa > Arthropoda > Insecta > Coleoptera > Carabidae > Pterostichus > Pterostichus madidus. Next base: position 19,762,341 of record OU452305.1, on the reverse strand, counting down.
TCAAGCATAGACATATTTGAAAATATATATATATATATATATATATATATATATATATATATATATATATATATATATATATATATATATATATATATAGATAACAACGGCGTTTGTTGTGAAGTAGAAGGGGATAGAATAACTGGTTGGTGAGGCGGGTGCGCGGCAAGGAGCGAGTACAAGTGGATGCTATGCAGGTTGCATTTATGTTGATGACAGTTATCAGACGCGAGCATTTTATTTACTTAAATACATAAGTGCGTATACAAAACACTTCATATGTCAAAAACTAACCTTTACTTTGATGTATGAAAAGTAATTAATTGAATATAAAAATAACTACACAAATGTTTGCAACTTGCATAACATAAAAGTGTACTCGCTCCTAGCCGCGCACCCGCCTCACCAACAAGTTATTCCATCCCTTTCTACTTCATAACACTGCATAATTTGTCTATGGGTTTGTGCCAGAGAAATAGAGTAGTGGGAGAAGACTTAGACGAGTGCGCATCCAATTTTCAAGGAACACTGGTTGTCATGCCAAAAGTGATCATCTCGAGAAACATTACTGTAAACTTTATTTTGTTCGTTGCAAAATGTCGTGTCCAGTGACAGGGTGTTTTAATAGTAGAAGGTTTAAACCAAAAGATATTCCTTTTTATTTTCTTATACACGGTATAAGGAAGTATAGGATGCGGGCACTCACGTGACACTGTGACATTTTTTGATATGAGATTTGAAAGTAATCGGTTCTTTTCAAATCTCGTCTCAAAAAATAGTTAATTTTTGTAGGTGACGCAGGGATCTTTCTCGGAACAGCTGTTTTTACGTCACAAAAACGTCACAGTGTCACGTGAGTGCCCACATCCTATTGGAATCGTTGACGAGATTTTCGCGGAAATACGTGTTTGGCTGTCCACTGAATCCGTTTTGATCATTTTCTCAATGATGTAAATTATACGTAAACAAATTTGATATTATATATATATATATATATATATATATATATATATATATATATATATATATATATATATATATATATATATATATATTCTAAATATTAAATATGCTGTGTATAAGAAAGTCGTGTGGTGACCACACCAAATTTTGATACTTGTCTTATTCCATAATTATTCCATTATAAAATATACCTATCTTATAATATTAAGATTATTAATAAAAATCATTTATAATAATAATTTAAGTTTTTTTATTTTATAAAATATATTAAAATATACTATTTTTATGTGACACATTTATTTCATAATAACATTACTTTTCAAACTAGTGGAACCGAGTAATTTCAAACTGCCAACCGATGCGCTATCAAAAATTGATAAAATAAATGTACAACAAGATTCTTTAAATTACAAACAATATTTATAATTAAAAACAAAGTATAATTATTTTTGCAAATAATAGTTTTTATAAATAAAATAATGTTTATATTTTGTTGCATAAAAGTTATTTATTATTTCATTATCTGCAGCTTTTTTTCTACAACCTCTAACTTCAGAGATACGAACAACCATTATATTAAATAAAATTTACCATTTTATGTATTTATTAATAATATTTTACGCAATAACTTTAAGAAAGTTATTTGTTATTTAGTTAGAATATATTTCGTGGCTCATGAGGCTTAACCGTGCTAAATTTGTAATTTCCCGCATCAACCAATCTTAAAAATGCGTCTCCTGCCACTACTCTATTTCTCTGGTTTATGCCCGAGGAAGAAAAATGACAGTTGTCGAGATTGCCAATAGGTGGCTATATTCCACATACACAGCTAACTTCTATATCAACTTAGTTCAAACTCATTCATGGAGCTGACTGCAGCGCTCACCTCGAGCTAGAAACAAATTAAAGCTGGGTATCATTTAACCTTAAGCTTTAATTTGAAATAGACTTTACAAAAGAAGATAGCATAGGACATATGTTAGGATTGAATAAAAAAATACTCGATGAAAACGTGCTACATGAATCCGACTCCATTGTAAACATTATGAAAGTACACATAAATAGCATTAAAATAAATTACAATATTTGTACAGGATCGTATGTAAATAATTTAAACGGCCATATATTACACGTTTTTTCCCACATTCACCGCCAGGGTATAAAATAGTGGAAGTGCCAACAAATATCAATTATTTACCCGTTTGCGTCCGAAAGATTAACAACGTTACATTAAAGATTGTTGATCAAGAGGGTGAAATTATCGATTTTCGAGGTGAAACAATTACAGTTAGACTGCATTTAAAACATGTCAATGGCAATTGATTTCAATAGAAAAAAAGTGATAAATATTAAGCATAAACGATTGCAGGTTACAAACTACGAAAAAATGAATAATATTCTGCATATTGAAGAAGAAGTGTTATTTGACGTATCAATAACACCCGTTGAAGTGCATTCACATCAACCATATATTGCCTCCACATTCAATAATAGTGATGAAATTACCATTTAAAACCAGACAGTTTTCACACTACGTAGTCAAAGTTCGATAGTAATTGAAATATGGACCATTAAGACATCTTCACAGTTTGAAAAACCTCGACATGTGATTTAGTAGCGAATTTGATCATTGCAATATTTCTAATGTGAAAGGGCAGTGAAATCGATTAAAAGTGCGGATGGTGAGTTTCTGTGGAATGAATCAGATGTTAGGAATAGATGGTGTGAGTACTTTTGGGCTTTATATGGTAGCATAAATCGACGGAATGGTTGTAGTGAAATGTTAGCGAAAATGTTAGAAGTGATGAATGGGATATAGATGAGAGTGATGCTAGTTTTGCATTGATGCGTCTGAAGAATGGTAAGGCTTCTGGTTTGGATGGTATATCGAATGAGATGTTGATGTATAGAGGTTATTTGACTGGTTAGTTTATTTGTTTAGATTTTGTTTAAAACGGTGTGGCTCCTGATGATTGGAAACGTGATGGAATTTTTTCTTTATTTAAAGGTAAAGGTAGTTCGAGTGAATGTACTAATTTTCGTGCGATAAGTTTGCTGAGTGTGGTAGGGAAGTTGTACGGGAAGATTCTTATTCATAAGGTACCAGCCTTAACAATTTCGAAGCTAGGCGATATTCAATGTGTTTTTTTTACCTGAGAGAGGGTGTGTGGATCAATTATTTTCTCTTCGTATGATTGTTGAGAAGTCACTTGTTAAGAACAAGAAGGTGTTCAGTGGTTTTCTCGATCTTAAAAAAGCATATGATAGTGTTCATCGCGAGACTTTGTGGGATGTACTGTTATAGTACGGTATAAATGGTAATTTTTTGGGGGCAATTCGTGCATTGTATGAAGGTAGCGAGGCTACGGTGAGAGTTGATGGTAGATTGAGTGATTGGTTTTGTATACACATAGATGTTGGTGTGAAACAAGGTTGTGGGATGTCTCTGTGGCTGTTTAATTTGTCTATGGATGTGTTGTTACGAACGGCGCTGAATGGGGTGGCTGTTGTATATATTGGTGGTAGTGTAGTACCTGCGTTAGTGTATGCGGATGATGTTGTTATGGGTGAATCTGAAGAGCAATTGCGAAGAATGATTCTAAGTATAAATGAAGTAGGAAAAGGTTTGTTTTTAAGTTTTAATTTTAGTGGATTTGAATATTTTCGAAGTGTAAATATCTTAGCTTCACACTTTTAAATGTTGAGGGAAAGTGGCTATTTTTCAGATAAGTAGCAATGGCCTCTAACTCTTTTTCACAAATATGACAAAAGTTCGTGGAATTGTAATAATTTTATTCATCGTCAGTTAAAGGTGGCATAGGTATTATATTTTTAAAAGATTCTCATAAATTCCTTAATATTGTTTGAAATATATTCAACAAATCTACGTGAAGCGTCTTTACCGGGATAGGTTCTATATTTACTAAGCTGATCGTTTTATGAATATTTAATAAAATATGCGTGTGAATTACGCTTGTAAATGATCGATTCGTTGCAAACAAGACATAAAAGGAATTTGTAAAGATTCAAAATCAGCGTATACAACGAAGAGAACTTTAAATTTCCATTCAAAATAAGTAAATTTCAGAATATTTTTGTTTTCGTTCGGTAAATAAGTAACTATGTGAACACAATCGTTATTTTGATGTTTAATAAGCTTTGTTTCATTTGAAAAATTAACTAAACATCTCATATTCATTTTTTACACGATGTTTGACTAATTTGATTGTTGAATAAGCTTGACAAATTTTTCATCCAAACATTATGCTTTTCACTTTTATTATCAAAGTCGAGAGCAAATACATTTATAGATAGATCATTTAATTGTTCAAAATATTAAATATGATAATTTAAATAGGAAAATTTAAACCTCTAAAATTTTGTTCGTTTTCGTAAGGAATATATTAATACTCGCTCTGGATAAACTGTTGAAGATGCAGCGCTGATGGAATAGCCTACTAGAAACATTCTTCATCGATATTTTCAACGTTAATACAAGCCTGCTTCTTTAAAATATCATTCGGAAGTGGAATGTATGATGATGCTGAGACTGGAGAATATTTATTAATGTATATTTCCTTTGATTAATGTTCAGCCAGAACTTTTTTCCTACAAACACATATATTTGAAAAATTTGTAATAAAAATAAATTTGAGAATGTACCTGAAATTTATTGCTGTCGACTTCGATTCGTGACGATAGGTTATCATAATTTCTGTCAAATCCGAATAATGTTTAGTTTCTTGATATTTTGTTTAAATGATTTGATTTCTTCACTAAACTTCGATGAGAGCAGTATATATAATCAAAAAAGTTCTATATTCACCTTCACTGAATAATGAATATCAAGCTGTTTTTTTAATTAGATTAGATACTTCAAGCTTTAAAAACTTGAAGAATGTTGGAATGTCTGTAATTTCTGTGTTTCATTTGAAATGATATAATTCTATACTTAAAAGCGGTTTTTTGTTTATTTTATTCACTGTTTTGAACGCTATTTTTTGCAGCTTTATTTAAATTATTTGAGGAGCTTATGGATTTTCGCGCTCGTTTCATTACATCGCGAAAAAATAGTGCACTACTACTTTTTTTCTTTGTTTTTAATTTTCGAGCTGGTTTACAACCCATGCCCATTTTAACTTTCGCTTTCATTGCTCCAGCAATGCGTAAAACAGCAAGTTTTTCCCAATCAGATGCGTTTTAAGATTTAAAACATTTTAACAGCTTTTTGAGTTAACAACTGGTCAGCTTTATGCCTATCAGTCAAATTACTGTTATTAGAATATGCTGTCATGCTGTTTACAAGCTTCATCAAGATTATTTACACCACGATCTCCACGCAATAATCGTTTGCGCAGTTTTGTACCCGGTCCACAATAATTATAACTGGGGATGTGCAGCTCAACTGGGAGATTATTAATTACAGAGTTAAGAATACCACCACCTTTTTTAACATTCTGTAATGAACTGTGACGTTGATTTACATGCATCCGTATTTTATAATGATTAATGATCTACTAAACAATAAACTGCTGTGGTTGGTTATTTATATCTCAATTTTAAACTTTATGCGTGCCGAGAAACAAGCACAGTCGTTAAATGTAAAAATTATTATTTTGATGGTGAAGGTGAAAAACTGCTGTTTATAGCTGTATAAGATCGGTTTAAAGGTTATTTTAGAGCTGTTAGACCCTATTAAAGAATTAGGTTATTTTGCATACAGACAATGTTCAAATTAAAAAGCCCGCCGAGGCAAAATATAATTCTATATTTATTTTCGATGATGTCGCCTGCGATAAACAAGATATAATTCGTGAATATTGTAGTATGGGACGTCATAAAGCTATAGACTGTTTCCCTATATGTCAAACTTATACCCGATAAAATATTAACAGCAACAGCAGCAGCAGTAGTATGACTTTCACTACATCTACCGCAGATGTAAACAAGTTAGTGTCAATTAAAGAACTTCGTAGTCTTGAAACATTGTAAATTGGGGAAAATTACCAAGTGCTATCGCTAGAAGAGAAGAAAACAACGAACGGAAACAGAATATTAGTGGAATTTGAAAAATTCAACTCTTTCTTGGGAGTGCGATTCAATAAAATTCCAGCAGATGAATTACTCAACCTAAATGGAATTGCAGTAGCGGGGAAGTTATTTATTGTGCCGCAAGGAAAGTAGAATAAAACTGTGAATATAAAATTTGTAGTTGTTTAGTATGCACGCGCGTGTGAATAATAATGATTACTTGTAATCGAGAAGAATATAATAAAAAAATCATGTGTTATTTGGATAATGTCAAAAAATTAAGAAGTGATTTTGAATTTTATTATAAAATGAAGAAATTATCTGTAAAATTTAAATGATTAAAAATTGCTGTGGTAATAATTAAAATGAAGTGTTCTGTGACATTTAAAGAAGATATAGAAGTCCACATAATAGTAGTTTGGACGTTTGCATATCAAAATGCTCGCAAAGGACTTTGGGGACAACATGCACGAGATCGTGAGCGATTTAGATTAAGAATTTTAAAATATTCACCAATTATAAGCTTTGAGTTAGAAGAAAAATTGGGAAAAATACTTAATAATTAGTGAAAATGTATTATTATATTTCATACATATACTATAATTATTTACATTTTAAATATTATTGTAATGTTTATATGTTAACACCATACCACAAATAAATGTATAAAAAATATGCAATTTTTGATTTTTGTTTTTGTTTTTTTTTTCTGAATGTTTTTACACTAAATTTATTTAAAGATAAAATAGGTAGATTTATTCCAAATGTTTATGAAATAATAACAACAAAAATTAGTTTCAAATAAATTTATTAAAAGTTAAAATATTTAGAATATTACATTTTACAATTTTTTCACATTATACAATCTTTTATTAATGTTATTGAACTTCCAGTTTGATCACCAAAATTGTGTGATGTGTAATGCTCTGGTACGGTACTGTTTAAACTGCTTATTTTCTTGCCAGGATTTTGGAAACCTTGTCCATTGTTCTTCAATTTGCTTCTCCATCATTACAAATTCCATTGGGAGATAACCAATTTCTTCATCTCGCATAAAGTGTAGGATTCCGCCATTCTCATAAAATAATTTAAATGATTCAAATATATTAAATCGCATTTTAAACCATTTATGTAAGGCTTTAACATTTCATACTCCACAATTATATATGTGTAAATTGCAATAGTCAACTTGTAATGATGTACGTAATTCAGATAATGCAGGGTAATTTAAATTTTCTAAATTAATTACTTCATGCCAGATGAAACTTCGCAACCATTTAGCTTTTTCCTCACCTTTCACATAAATTTTATCTGTTTTACCATTTTCATGCAATAAAATAAAACATGCAGTTTTTATATTCGTGTACTATACGTATCCACTATTCCACTCTAAATTACGATATTTTTTTGCCATCCAAAGTACTTTATGTCTATCTTTTCCACTCAATTCTGGCAATGGAATTGGAGGAGCAAATGTTTCTCACTTAAGTTCACCACTATTAATATGTAAAACAACAATTTCTTTGCAAATAAACTCATTATTTTTGTGTAATTTAAAACCTTGTAAATCAACGATATATGAGGTCATTGCAAAACACAGTGTGAAGTCAAAGTTACTAGTGAGCTAGAAACCGTGGGGTGCAAATTATTTATAGCCGAGTATAAAGATCACATGTTTCATAATTACTCAATATTATTTTTATGTATCCAGCTATTATTTTTAGAATTAAATCCCAACCATTTTACATAAACCATTTTACCTTTAAGTTTTAACACTTTTTCTACTAAGTATATATCGGGATACTTAACTTTCTGAAGTGTATAAAATCCACCTTGAATAGGCTGACTATTTTGATCAATAAGTAAGTAAGTAACCGGATTTGTTAATTTTATTTTATTAATTTTAAATATTTCGTTTGACCAATTTGGTGTGTATCCTTTTTGAAATTCAGCACGATATTTACTAATGCGTACGTATTCACCAACTTTAAATTTTGGAGCGATTTTTTTAACAATTTTTCTATTGCAACGAATTTAAAGCCAGACAGTCGAGAGCATTCCAGAAACCTTCTCGAGAAGTGCATAGAGCTCGCTCGCATGTCTGAGCGTGTGGTTTGACGGGATAGTCTGGGACGTTCTCGAAGATTCGAGAACTGTTCTACGGACGGGAGTATATAAGCCGAGGTCGAGTGGCTAAAGGCAGTTCGAACGCGTAATATAAATGTGGTGAAATAAATAACAGCTCTAGTATACGTAATATAAATAGTAGTTTTAGTGACCGTTATATAAATAATATTAGTGTTTAAATATTTATTAGTAGTGTTTAAGATTTATTGTAGTGTTAATTAATTCTAAATAAGTTTCTGTTACTTTCATATTCATTCATTAAATAAATACTTTTATTTTCGTTTAACATAAATAGTTGTGAGTCATTTCTGTGCCTTAAACATTCTACACACTTCCAGAAAGACGAAAAACGTTACAATATGATTGTAGACAGTATTTAAAGATATTTTTCATTGTTTTTATTTACATTAATTGGTTTCATGTTAATAGTGCTATGCTATTTATTGTTATATTTTGCAATAATTTCTGATAAAATATTTACCCATTTATAATTACCTTTAAAGCTAAACTCCTTCCACATTAGTTGCAGCGTCAGTATTAATTATAGGTGATGCAATTTGAATTATTCGTCTATTTCGCATATTTAAATATTCATCACCATCCAAATCAAAATATGAATCATCAACCTCATAGTCATAAGGTAGCTACAAATATTTTACAAGAATGTTAGTCTCATATAACTCCTCAACTAAAGAAATTATTTCATTATCATGGCTAGTATTTCCAGCATTTTTTTATGCTAATATTAATTGAAAACTATCTACAAGTTCATTTACGTTGTCCCAAAAAATATAGTCTACATTTTTATTACTTACATTTATATGAAGTCCTTTACCACTTTTTTTTATTTCCGGATTCACCAACCCAAGAATAAATTCTTCGTTTCCCAAGTAGCGTATGCTGAGGTGCGATAATATTTCGATATTTCGGGGGTGTATGATATGTATTATTATTTAATATTAAATCAAATATTTAAGTATTGTACGTATTTGTTTTATTTCTCAACCTAAGTACATAGCAGTGTCTTCGTAATATAAACCTACAAGCAGGTTATTTACCACCCTACATAAAAAACTGGCAAGTCGAGACATGTCCGTCACTGCATGTGCTTGGTATAGGTCAGTAACACTGACGCGTGCCAACTGCAAGTATGACTCAGACACGCAACGGTCGCATTCCGATCGTCACTGACCTAATTAATGCCAGGTGTCTTACGATGCGTAATGCTAGCCTAATGACCGCTGTCACCCGAAGCTGAGTCGCGTCCGGACCATTATCCTTTCAGTGCAAAGACCTGAGCCGAGCACGTGGTCAGCAATAACGTCAGTGCCTCCATGACTCACTTTAATTAGCCGTCCCACCCCGTATGCCACAGGTGTGGTCACATTCCAGCGGATGACTCATACCAACACGTTTTCAGGTGCGAGACACGCCCCCGCCACGAAATGCCATGAAATACTGTGAATTGTTCTGATTTATGGTTTTTATGAAAGACAATTTGCTTCTTTTACCCCGTAGACAATACGAGGCTAAGGTGAAAAGTCCCTGAAAAATAAAACATATGGCGCCACAATCGCAAATCTCACGTGACATTTGTGATGTACCATCTTTAACTAGAACGCATTAAAATTTTCAGACTGATATGTCATTCAGTTCTGTTTTGACACCCATCGAAAGCAAGCAACCTTGAAGATTTTTGAAAACATGGAAAAAGGGAATTTCGCGTCTTGATTAAACATTATTTCTTGCGTGGAAAAAACATTACGCAAACCAAAGCATCGCTTGTTATACATTATGGGGAATCCTCACCATCGATTGGAATGATTCACAAGTGGTTTACTGATTTTCGTTGTGGTAGTATGACCACAAATGACGCCGAACGATCTGGTCGTCCAATTGAGGTTACAACGCCAGAATTCGTCGATAAAATCCATGGTATGATATTGGACGATCGGCGAGTTAAAGTGCATGAGATTTCTGAGGCTATGAGCATCTCAGCCGACCGGGTACGGAACATTTTGCATAAATTTTTGAATATGAGAAAGCTATCTGCCAGATGGGTGCCGCATTTGCTCTCTGTTGACAACAAGCGCGACCATCTGACAATGGCAAAATTGCATGAATTGTGCTACGAATTGGTTCATCATTCACCATATTCTCCAGATTTGGTCCCCTGCGATTTTTATCTATTTCCAAACTTGAAGAAATGGCTCGGCGGGAACGGTGAGGTCATCGCTGAGACAAACGCCTGTTTTGAAGGATTGCCAAAATCGTATTATTTGGAAGGCATCGAAAAATTATAAAAACGTTGGACGAAGAGTATCGAGCTACAAGGAGATTATGTTGAGACATAAAATATGTTTTGACCAAATAAATTATTTCTTGTTTCATTTTTCAGGGACTTTTAACCCTGCCCTCGTAACGTGAAATAATCTCAATCAATTTAGAGTGATTGACACAATCAAAGGCTTTTGAAAGATCTAAAAATACACCAAACATTCTGACACCTTTATATAAATTGTCATTATCACTTTCAAGTGCCGAGATTGCATCATGACTCTTACGGAAACCAAATTGTTCGTCATTAAGTATCTTATTTTTCTCCAGGATGAATGTAATTCGACTAAGTATAAGTTTTTCATATATCTTATGAAATGCTGAAACAATGCTGAGAGGTCTATAGTTAGAAATATCATATTTACTGTTATTTTAAGGTAATTAATGTCAGTGCATCTGGAAAAATACCTGAAACAAAGGATTCGTTAATGCAATCTAACAAAGGTTTATTTATAAAAGAATAACATTACTTTAACAGATTTGATGCAATTTCATCAATTCTAGTTGAAAAAGAATTCTTAAGCGATAATATTACCGATACCAATTCTGATTTATGGTTTAAGGTGAACCATACGGGCTGAAGATAACAACAGAACAATCGTGAAACGATGCTCTGTCTTGATCTATTTGAAATACAATATCTTTTTTTTTATAAATGAAACATATTATTTATTGTACATATTCTTGTTATCAAAGGTTCAAAGTTTTAAAATAATATTACTAATTTGAAATATCTTTCATATAATAAACGAAAATAAATCACATATTACACAAAATTTAATTTGAATTTATTAAAAAATGGGAACTACGATATCAATATAAAAAATACAGTAAATTATAAATACGACATACTAAGCCTGATTAAATTTTCATCCAAATTAAACACGACTATTTTTAGCAAAAAAAATAAAATAGGCAAAAATACCATGAAAAACAGAGTTTTTCTTTTTTTTCTTAAAAGTGTTGTGTTTAATTTGTCTGATTTTTTTGTTGTGTTATAGACTATCTTAATTTTAAATATAATTTTTTTTTATTAAAAACGTAGAGCCCAATTTTGAGAAAATCGGACTAAAAATTGTGAATTTGGTCTGCTTTGTTTATATCAATTTTTTCATATATTTTCATAATTTATTTGCTCTTGAATAGTATTTATTCATGAACTACAATGTAATATGAAAGTAATACACTACTTTTTATTTATTTATATATTAGCATTTGTAAGAAATTAATTGTTGAAATTCAAATTTGTCATAGATTTGTTGTTGGTGTTCGTGAATCATTAGTTTTTGTTGTGTGAATCGGATTTTTGATGACGTATAATGTACACTCAAGTATCGAAATTTCAGTCTTTGGTTACCAGACATGTAAAAATGTTTTAAGATTGACTATTAATAATAATAATAATGAATATATTATATGTTGTTTGCAAAATAATCAAGTTTTACAAAATAATAAATTAGTAATAAAGTTTTTGGATATGGTTTTAACCTCAAACGTCAAATGTATGTAAGGTAAGTAGGTTAGTATTTATAAGTGTATAATTAAAGTTTTTATTTAACAGTTTTGGAATAGACGCAAAACTAGAAAAGTTGGATCGACAAATTATTACTAAAATAAGAAGTAAGCGTACGGTGACCATGAATAAATATATTTCATAAATGAAGTCTATTTCGTTTTATTTTATACTTTTTAGGTGCAGATGGTTAGCAGTCATGCCGAAAATTATAAATTAGAATACCATGCACAATAGGAATGAACTCAAGCTCTGCGGTATGCTGGTGCCAATGAAGTTGATTCAGTAATCTTATACACGTTCACCAAACAAGAATATCTCCCAAGGTATCATCCTTTCAACGGTACTGTACATCACCTACAATACCGATTTTTTAAACTACTATAGTTTGTCCCTATGATAGCGAATTTTATTAATACGCTAGTTTTTGTAACATGTAACTGAGTACAATCAGTAATCTAGATTCAGTAACATACTGAGATTCAGGTGAAGTGGATGCTTCTGAGGAAAGTTGAAGGTGACATATTTCGCTACCGACGTTTATGCCACATGTCAACAAAGTTGTGATTCTATTGAGGTAAAGCACATTGTTTTCCATATCATATTCTTAAATATGATCATAACGTACACTCTAATAATGTGCTAAATTTATTTCACAGGTTTTTTTTATCCGTCATTCTCAATTCTGCAATAATGATACTCTGTACCACTAAAAGGTGGCCAACATGGAATACAGTGAATAAAATACGATATTTTTTAAAAGTAAACTTTGACGGCGTCTAATACCTAAACAAATGGATGTCAACTTCGACAACCAGTAACAAATTTGTTTATATTTGCCCGAATATAGGTCTCACACACATGTTCAGTAATGAGAAGGTGTCACATCTCACCACCAGCAACTCTAACTGTGTTTTCCTTTTTTTCTGTGATTACATAATTAACTGATCTGTAAATAATTTATATATTATATGTAGAGTTGAAAAACGAAAGTTGCATCATTTAAATTAAAATGTGATATTATATTGTATTGCCATTTCATATTACAGAATTACATTTATTTTTATCTGAAATACGTTTCTAGAAAGTCTTTATATTTGTAATGTTTGTAACGCGCGCCAATATTCTGGCCACTATTTTCAATAGATACTTTCACGGTTTTCTGTGATTGGACAGGTCTACATTTTTGTCAAGACCACAAGAAACCCTACTAACAAGATAACAAATTGTTGGTTAACGAACTTCAGCCCGTATGTTTCACTTTAAGTAAATGCAATGTCTCACAGAATCATTATGAAAATATGAATTACAATTGTATTGTTTCAGATTCTCAGTTCCGTGTAAATATTACAGAAATACTTGTTAAATAAATTAAAAATCTCATTTCTGGTACATACGGTAACATTATTGTATTGTATCATTTTAATGGTTTTAATTTTGTTGTTGTATCTTAAGTTTTATTAATTATAGTCCAAATTATTTTTTTTTGTATTACTAACATTATTTCACAATTGATGTGCGTAAAAATTACGCTTAGCTCATCTTTAAGTCTTACGATATTTGTCCTTACAATCAATATACTACTGAACACTTATTAGAACTTGTTTATAAAAATTAAATAAAGTCTTTATATTTTGGGAAAGTATTTTTGTATAATTAGTGATCCAATCTCTTTTAGTAGATGATATTGTTTTACCAATTTTAGGAAAAGAGATTTCAAAATAGTGACAAAAACTGTTTTAAAATTCTTGGAACTTTGTTTCGGGATCAAGAGTATTGTATACATTTTCCCAATTTTATTTTCCTACTTAATACTTGAAATAACTGAAATTAGTATTTAAGAAACAAAGCATTACAATATTCGTTGATAAAGAAATGGAATTACAGTTAACAGAATTTGTTGATAAGATTTGTGCGGTATGATCAGATAAATGATTCTTGATTATATTTACATTATAAGAAATCTTGTTAATGTTGACGAAAAAGTTGCTGGTGAGGGTTATTCTAGTAGGTTCACTGATGGCTGGATGAAGGTTTAGCGTACTCATAGTGTCTAGCAACTAATATGTGCTACATTCAAGAACACGAAATCGAACTAATATTTGAAGACTTCATAAAGCAATATGGTAATAAAGCCTGGTATGAAGTGATGAAAGAAGAATATCGAGATCTATTTATAGCACTTTTGGAGTATTCCATTGCCCACTGTATAGCAGAAGACTTGAACATGGCCCGAGAAATTGCAACAGTTTTCTAGAAGAAATTTGGACGACTACAAGAACTGGCCAACCAACGTCCATCTATCGGGAAAACACTACAATTGCGAAACAACTCGTAGTACAGTTATTACTTAATCACCAAGTCACGATCATCTCAGAAACCCACCTATCACGCGTTATGACCGATTTGCGAGAACATCTATTAAATAACGACAATGTAAAGTTGGCAGTACAAAAAGTTAGGCTGAGGCCTAGATATATTGGAGTGGAGGATAATCTAGAATATGTTGGAAATTCTCTTCTACCGCATAGGAATAGAACTTAACTGCAGCTTTGACCCCAAAGGAAGGATAAAATTCTAACGAACTGTGGACTGTCAGTTCTTCAGAACATGATGATGCACCACGAGTGCGACTTGCAGATTTTGTCTTAATTGCTCTGTAACCCGTCAAAATCTGTTCGAGACAAAACAGTCGTAAGGAAGGGGCAGTGTAATGATAATAATACCCCAAAGCATGAGTTATCAATCGCATCGCACTTGTTAGGACTCACAACTTCATGATGAAAGTGTTTTAAGTTTAAATAAAGGTAATTTAAGAGAATTAATGTTATTGATAAGTAAACATGACACCATTGTACAAAAAAGTTACAATAATGCTAAATAAAATTTATTAATTTCTATTATGGCGACCATTGTACGTACAAAAATTTCAAACGATGTAAAGGAATCAACAATTTTTGCAATAATGTCTGACAATACAAAAGATTTGAGTAAAGATAAACAAATAACTGTTATAGTACAGTACTTGCATCAAAATGCAATTCAGGAGAGGTTTTTAGGGTTTAAAAGTGCAAACGGTATGCTAGATGCTGCTAGTTTTGCAAATTATATAAAAACAATATTAGATGAAAATAATATTTCATTAAGCAATTGTATAGCACAAGGAGACGATGGTGCTGCTGTAATGGGTGGTCATTTAGGTGGCGTGCAAAATTATATTAAGAGTATTGTTAAATATTGTAAATTAAATTTAGTTTTTGTTGATTGTTGCAAACATTTGAAAAAGTCGGCTATTTTTTTTTCTAATCTTGAAAAATTATATACATTTATGTCAAACTCTACAATTCATCCTCTATTTTTAAATACGCAAAAACAAATCCTACAACAGGCTCGAGAACTAAAAAGGATATGTGATACGCGATGGACTATTCAGTTCAGAGCATGCGAGACTGTTTTAGAAACAATTGAATCTATTTTTGTAATATTAAATAATCTTATTTCTAGAACTGATGTAAAAAGGATAGAAGATGTGAAGCAAAAGGTTTACTTTAACAAATTTAAAAAAATTTATTGTTTTACAGCTTATTTTAATAAAAATTTTAAAATTAGTTACAACTGTATCTAATTATCTCCAATCCCTTGATATAAATTATGTAAAAGGTTTAAATTTAGTTCAAGAAACAATAAATGAATTTCAAAACTTACGAAACAATGATAATGAATGGAATTCTCTATGGAAATCTGGAAATAATATTTTTTTTGTCCCTTACTTTAGATAAAACAGACTTTTTTGACAAACTAAAAAGAATGAAATCTATTCCAAAAAGGTTACAAGAGTTTATAGTAGATTGTGAAATAGATGATTATGTAGACATAGAAGTAAAAAATGAGAAAGATGCTGTCAAACATAAGTTATGCATCCCTATATTAATTATTATAATTGAATTAAAAGAAAGATTTACAAAAAATTATACTTATTTTAAAATAATTACAAGCTTATGATCGCACATATGATTTATTCCTCAATAAAATTCATTTAACTAAATTAGCAGAACATTATAACATAAATTGTGATTGTTTAGACTCAGAAATAACGCTAGTTAAGAAACTTTTGTGTAGGGAGGAAAATAAAAATATTAAATCACTCATGGAGTTCCTGTCATTCGTTGAACAATATAAGCAAGCATTTGAATGCTTGGTACAAAAATTTATTTTAATGCCTGTATCAACAGCTTTTTGGTACAAAAATTTATTTTAATGCCTCTATCAACAGCTTCTTGTGAAAGATCATTTTCCTTTTTAAAAAGAATTAAAAGTTATTAAGAACAAGAATGACAAATGAAAGATTAAACAATATTAGTATATTAAGTGTAGAAAAAGACATATCAAAATTAATAGACCTTTAATGAAGTTGTAGACACAGTTTAAATAAAAACCGAAGGATTAAATTAGTATAATTACATCACTGCTGTATTTATCATATTTTCTTTTAATTAGGTATATTAGAGAACATTTTTTATTTTATTTTTAAAGAATATGCTTGTTTTTGTTTATTATTTATACAGTAGAATCTCCTGCAGGACGCGCTAACTCGTTTCGTGTTGTAAAAGATTCGTGCAGTAGGAGACGCTCGATTGTATTATAGCACGTTCCAGTAAAAAGCGCCGATTTTGTGTTATTTCACGTGTTATATGTGAGATTTTTGACGTGTTGTAATAGACTGATGTGAGTCGTAAATTTAGTTGAGGTGTTGTAGGAGAGCATGCTATAAGAGATTCTACTCTATATTATATTTATATTTGTTTGGTACCAAATAAATTTAATATTGACAACATTGTTATTTATTATTAAAATGATAAAAAATATATGCCCCCCTAATTTTCTTCCTGGTCCCTACTGGCCCTCCAAGATTTCAGTGCCCAGCGCCGACACTGCGTCTTCATGTGTAAGATATAGATCTTGCCATGTAACTTAGTAACATTAATGATAGTTTATTCATACGTTGTTTTTGTTGTTTCCATTGTCGGTTAATTTGTTTAATTTCAATATTATTTATAACTTCTGTAAATATTGCTATTTTATATTTATGTTTTAAATATATATTTTTACAAGAAGATCGTCTTATTAAATCGTCTTATAAAAATTGTTTTATACGCGTCAAATCGACTATCTCTTGCGCATTACAATATAACGAATATTCGGTTTTGGGAATTCGAATAGTTCGAATATTCTAATATACGAATAGTTCGAATATCCAAATAGTCAATAATAAAGAACAAATAGTTCTGATTGTCGAAAGTTCTTAATACATACATTAGATATTTAATTCAGCTGCAATATTTTAGCATATTCTAATAAACAAATGAATTCAAAAATCGAAACATTAAAATAATGCGTGTGTCATATTGTCATCAATTAATAAATGCAAATTTTACTCACGTAATACACTGTGAAATTATGGGTAAGTAGGGGTGGGCGAATATAAAATTTCTCGAATTCGTATATTAATCTCGAATATTCGACCATTCCGAATAGTTACCTATTTAAAAATTAATAAATATAAATTATAAATTAAATTTATAATTGTAATAAATATACTGAAGTCAATGTTTCTGAGTATCTCAGTAACTTGAAACAGAAAAAAGAAGCCGTATCCTTTGAAAAGTATCCATAAATTTATTGAGATCTAGGCTAACCTAAAATAAACAAACACCGAAACCTTAACAAATTTTACATCGTGTCACGGACAACTAGTGACATCTATTGTCAATAAGGAAGAAATACGAACGATTAGAGAGTACGCAACCATATTAACACTCAAGAGTACCAAGTTGCGAAAGTCAGATCGCCAAGATGGGGGACAAGGAAGAAAGCAGAAGTCGAACTTCAAGTGTAGGCAGCGTAGGTGAAGCAGGCAATTTTAATAAAAGCAGGAAGACAACGAGATCACCAATTCCAAAAAGAAAAGTCACAGAAGATGGAAATGAAGTGATGTATATGTTCCAGGAAATAATGGAAGAAATGAGATCTATGAAGGAGGAGAATAAACAACACAGAAAAGAGACACAAGACTCACGTAAAGAAATATGCGAGGAAATACAAGAAATGCGTAAAGATTATGAGGAGGTAATCAATATACTAAAGGAAGAAGTTAATAACTTAAAAATAAAGGAAAAACAAATGGATGAGGAAATACATATATTAAAAGAAAAAGTAACAGTCCTAGAACAACTAGAAGAAAAGAGAGAAAAAAATGAAAAGCGTAACAATATTGTAATTAAAGGAAGACAGGATATAAACACCAATCAGGACGTTGAAAATTTTGCAAAGGAGAAGTTAGAAATACAGATCAAAGTTAAAGAAACCTATAAGAAAGGAAAAGAAGACAAACAAGTTACCATAGCTAAGATAGAGAATTGGGAAGATAAAATGAAAATAATAATGAACAAAAATAAACTTATAGGTACAAGAACATACATTGAAAGTGAACTGACTAGGAAAGAAATGCAAATACAAACAGTCATCTCAAAACGAGCGAAAGAAGAAAAAAACAAGGATAACAGAGTAAAAATAGGGTACCAAAAATTACAAATAAATGGATCATGGTACATATGGGATAAAGAAAATGAAAGGTTAGAAAAAAAGGAGCAACAAACCCCAAAAAACTCATAAATACAAATAAAAAAGATGGCAACATAGACGACGGAAAGCGAAAAAATGGAAATAGCGATAAAGGAAATAAATCGAAAACTATAAACAAGAAAAAGAATAAAAAACTTAAAATGTGTACTTGGAATGTAAGAACGATGTTGAAAGCAGGAAAAATGCAAGAAATAGCATTAGAACTACAAAGATATAAAATCAAACTTGCTGCGATACAAGAAACGAGATGGAGCGGAGAAGGATCAATTAATAACAAATATTATACGGTGTTACACTCAGGAGGTAAAAAACAGGGACAATACGGTGTAGCCTTTATAATCCTACACGAGCTTAGAGACAAAATACTGGAATTTAGAGCAATAAACGAACGTCTGGCTTATATAAGATTAGAAAGCTCTCCCTTCAATCTATCAATAATAAATGTTTATGCACCGACACAAAATGCTAAGGATGAAGAAAAAGACATTTTTTATGATAGATTAGAAGAAGAAATAGAAAAAATACCAAAAGAAGACCTAATCATCACAATGGGGGACTTTAACGCACAGATAGGAAAAGAAGACTATATACAACAAGTCGCAGGAACGCAAACAATACATGAAGTAACAAATGACAACGGACAAAGGTTATGCGAACTAGCAGCAAGAACAAACATGGTAATAAGCAGCACGAAGTATAAACATCGGAAAACACATAAAATAACATGGACATCGCCAGACAATAAAACACATACGCAAATAGACCATGTATTAGTAACAAAGAGGAAACAATCGTCAATATTAGACGTAAGAACATACAGAGGTGCATGCGCCGACTCAGATCATCAGATGGTAGCAGTGTCAATAAGAAACAAGATGAAAAGAAATAAAAGAAAAGAAACATCAACAAATAAATGGAATATAGAGAACATGAACAATGAAGAAACAAAAGAGAAATACAACAAAGAATTAGAAAAAAATCTAAATAATAAAGCCGCAAAAGAGGAGAGAATAGAGGAAAAATGGAACCGGATAAAAACATGCATAAATGACGCGGCCCAAATGTGGATAGGGAAAGAAAACAAAAATGCGAAATATAAAAAAACATGGTTCGATGAAGAGATAAAAAAGTCAGTGGAAGAAAAGAAACATGCAAGGTTGAAATTTATAGCAACAAATAAAGGAGAAGATAAGGATGAATATGAAAGACTCAGAAACAAATGTAATAAAAATATCAGAAAAAATAAAAGAATATGGATAGAGAATAAAATAGCAGTCATTGAAGAAGAAAGATTAAATAGAAACACAAAGAGATTTTATAAAGAAATAAACGAACAAAATAAGACATATAAAGCCAAAACATACGGAATAAAGGACAAGAATGGTATTTCAACAGAATGTGATCAACAATACAGGCAAGTGTGGATTGAATACTTTAAAGATCTGCTAACAGATCCAGGACTAGAATTAAAAAATGAAATGCCAGAAGCAAACGAAATAGAATTAGAAGAACCTACCTTAGAAGAAGTAAGAGAAATAATAAAAAACTGTCAAAACGGAAGAACACCGGGAAAAGACGAAATTAACATAGAATTAATAAAATATGGAGGCGAATTAATACAGCAACACGTACATGAACTTATACTAGAAATATGGAGAAAAGAGGAAATGCCAAAAGACTGGGAAATAGGTCAAATAATAACAATACACAAGAAAGGCGACCAACAAGTCTGTGAAAATTATAGAGGAATCACACTGTTGAACACAGCCTACAAAATAATGTCGACATTAATTCAGAGAAGATTAACAAACGTAACAAGAGATACCATCGGCCAATATCAATGTGGATTCGTAAAAGGAAAATCAACTACGGACGCTATACACACTATAAAGCAAATAATTGAAAAAACATTGGAGTATAATCTAAACACAGAGATACTATTTATTGACTTTAGACAAGCGTTTGACTCAATTAAAAGAGGAAAATTAACGACAGCTTTAAAAGACATGCAAATACCAGGAAAATTGAGAAGATTAATAGCAATGACTATGAGAAGAACAAAAATAAGTATTAAAACTCAAAAAGGAGAAACTGATGACATAGAAATAAACAAAGGGGTAAGACAAGGTGACGCTCTGTCAGCCACCCTATTTAATTTAGCATTAGAATACTCAATGAGAAATTTAATAAAGAAAACACTTAGAACAAGAGGAGGACAAATAATAGCATATGCAGATGACATAGCGATCGCAGCAAAAAACAGAAAGGTAATGAAAGAAATGCTAGAGGAAATAATAAAGCAAGGAAGGCAAATAGGACTAGAAATAAACCAAAAAAAGACCAAAATAATGATACTTGGGGAAAACATAAAAGACAAAGTAATTAAAGTAGGGGAATTCGAATATGAACAAGTAGATAAATTTAAATATCTAGGTGTAATGTTAACAAACAAAGGAGAGAGAGAAATAGAAATAAAAAACAAAATAACTGCAACAAATAGAGTCTTCTACGCTAACAGAAAATTACTAGAAAGCAAAATATTATCCAAAGCAACAAAAATGAGAATATATAGAACCATAATAAGACCAGTAACATTATATGCAGCGGAAACAATGACAATGACCAAGAAAGATGAAGAGCAACTGAGAATAACCGAAAGGAAAATAATAAGAAAAATACTAGGACCTAAGAAACTATCTGATACAGAATATAGAATATGGATGAATCACGAGATTGAGCAGGAACTAAACGGAGAAGACATAGTAAAGAAAATTAAGCAACAAAGAATAAAATGGCTCGGACACGTATGGAGAACGAATGAACAAGACCCGATTAAGTCAGTACTACAATGGAGCCCTAGTAGCAAACGAAGAAGGGGAAGGCCAAGATCAACGTGGATAAGAGAAGTAGAAGAAGATTTAAAATCAGCGGGAATTAGAAAATGGAAAAATAAAACGGGAGACAGAGAACAATGGAGAAACATAGCCAAGAATATTAAAAAATATAAATGGAGATCGATCCACTCCAAAAATAGGATCTAGAAAGCTTCGTTAGAAGCGGCGCAACTCCTTAAGGAGTGTTAAGCCACTATATATATATATATAATAAATAATGAAATATTAAATTAAATAATATATAAGTGAAATATAATTATAATTATAAGTAATTATGAGTGTGGTTGAAATGAGGATGAGAATGTTTGACGAGGACTGATTATTTAATGTATTTGATGAGTTAACGTTTTATGAATGTTTCTGGGTTCGTGCTACACGATTTGATAGGTTATAGTATGATGTTATGTATGTAATGTATAATATATCATCTTCATGCCTTTTACCCATTACTGGGTGTGGTATTCTGCACAGCAGATCACGGCCCCCAAATATGTTAGTGGAAGGGGAGCCACAGGGGTAATTTTAATGTGGTGAAAATTGTTTTTTTGTCGGCTGTGGGAATCGAATCGAGGTTCTCAGGATTCACAGGCCGACTTGATACCACTGAATGAGTTATGAAAGAATGAAATGAAGTAAAGGAAAAATAAAGCTCGTTTCCTTTAACTGTTAACTGTACAACTGTCAACTCAGGCATTGCTGTTTCAATTTCAAGACGTACTCGAAGATCTCGAATATCGAATACTTTTAATATTCGCTGTATTTGAGAATTCGTGGGTTGAATTCGCCCATCTCTAGTGGTACTATTTCACTATTTCAGGTTGTAACATGAAAATAAATTGATAAACAAAATGTGTATCTAGTGATAGTGTAGTGTTTAAAGTTAGGTGTTATTATTATTTGCTTAGCTTAAGAGTCTACATATTTTAAAAAATATATAAACCAGATCTGAGCAAAACACTGTTCTAAATAAGAATTTTGAAGGATCTGATAATTTTCTATGGGTAATGGCTCAGTGGTATCGAGTCGGCCTGTGGATCCTGAGAACTCTAGTCCGATCCCCACAACCGACAATCATTTTCACCAAACTAAAATTACCCCTGTGGCTCTCCACCACTAACATCTTTGGGGGCCGTGATTTGATGGCTGGTAACCGCACTTTACGCGTATAAATATATCACTTACCGAGATCTGCTTCGGCAAACTACCATACCCAGTAATGGATAAAAGGCGTGATGATATATTTTTTAATTTTTTTTTTGGATAATTTTGTAAACATCTGTAGGTCATAAGTTATGTAGTAAAGTCATTGCCAAAAGAGAATGCCAAAAGGGTACGCGAAAGTAATTCACTTAAGGCTGCAGTACGATTCGGTTTGACAAACTATTCCGTGGCGAAGCGCGACGATCGAATGCTAATCTATTACAATATCAAAACTACTTAGTCAAATGCTCCCTACTGCTCTACAAATCTATACTCCAATCTATCTTAACATACGGATGTCCAGTATGGAGTTTCACATCAAGAACTCTCCTAAATAAAATTCAGAAATTTCTAAATAAATGTTACGAATTGCTTTCAACCCACAATGGTTTATCAGAAATACACAACTACACAGAGAAGCAGGAATACCAACCACACATGACCAGATAACGAAATTAGTCAAAAAATTCTACAAGAATATATTAGACTGCCCAGAAACAAACGGCTATCAGTTAGGAAAGAAAAGAAAGAAATAAGACTCCCCCAGTAATTTTTTTTAGATACTTCAGATGAAGAAGCATAAATATGCCCACTCTAAAAGCAGTCATGGGAAATTCTACATTATATATATATACTCCAAAAACTTTTGCAATACTAATTAATAAATAATACATGTATACATTAACCATACTATAAATAACAGGTAAATATGTTGAACTAGTACACAAAAATTTAAAAAAAATAATTAAATAATGTACTACTAATTACGTTATCGAAAATAAAAAGTATTTACTTTCGAAACGATAATTAATAATTAAGGAAACTTATCTCAAATTAAATAACATTGTATCACAACGTAAACACTAATTATTAAGACAAATAGACTACTATTATATAATATCAATTTCATAAGAACTACTATTTATTATAATAATATAGTTATTTAACTGAGTTTCTGAGATCAACTGTCAAGTGTCAACTGTCCCGCCAGAGGACAAGCATTCACTTATATACGGAAGTCTAACATTTCTCGATCCGTCTAGAACGTTTCAGAATCGCCTCGAAGTTGCGAGTTCTAACAAGTGCGCTGTAAATCATGCGTCAGGTTTGTCTTGCTGCAATAGTATACTTGAACGTTCTCGAACGAATGACTTATGCTTTGGGATATATTCGTTACAATATGAAAATGTTTAACAAAATAATACTGTTATTTTTCGATATTTTTGATAATCTAGGATTCTAAAAATACGTGTTTTAGTTACGAAAACTGTTTGCAAAATGATTGAAAATCGCTGGGATGTTATTTTAGATAGTTCTGTTTGACATCTTTTAACCGAGTTACCTTTTTTGGAGAATAGATGGTCTCTAACACATTTTTACTGTGTTACGATAGGTGATTACAAGCGAATGAAACGTAGCGGCGATATTTATACTTAATTTAAATAACCGTACTTACATAAAATGCAGCCCAAAATATACTGAGAGAATACCTGCCCTAAGAAAGCCCCAAGATATCTATTAACGGTTTAGCATCTGGAAAGAATATACTAAATAAACATTAAAGCTCAGTGAGAACACACCTCCAATCATTCACATCAAATACTCCACAGATCAAATACTCCAGGTCATGTAACATTACCCCCCGGAGGTGTCACCTTGTCGTGGTGGGGGGGCTTAGTACGGCAGGCCGGAACTCACCGGTAGCCGGAAGACCAAGAGCACCTGCAACGGGGGGGCGTCTGACTCAGAGTGAGCGGCCTCCCACGGGTAGACGGGACTTGTAGCCGTAGCGAAGGCAACCCGCCTAGGAGAAGGCCACTCCGAAATTAAACCAAGCACGAAGACGACGCGGAAAACGGCGCGGGTTTCCCAGAGGAGGAATAAATGAAAACTCATGAACGGCAGCGGCCCTCTACGATCTGTGCAGGATGTGAACTACCCAGCTAGGCGAAAGCCTGGGGCACGTTGAAACGGTCGATTCGTCGACTCTACCTCGTGCCCTTACCGGGGTGAGGAAGAGCCCTTCAGGGAGCTGGACTTCACAAATGATCGCTCAGTGGTTAGGGTAAGATCCGATGAGACTGCTAGCAGTGAGACGAGTAGTTACGCCTCTGAGTCTGTGACTAAGGTTCAAGATGAACTTACCATGGATGACCCAGCCATGGCGACCGTAGTGAGCTCGGTAAAGCAGCCCTTCCAAGATAGCACCGCCTAGGAGCACGCCAGTTTCCCGCCCCTATCCAAAGACATGTATTTTGCAGGGGAGCGGGAAGACTGGAACTACGCGCGGCTATAGGCAGCGCTGCCTAGAGCACGTGTCGGAGCGTTCTGCGGTGAGAGGTCTCTCACTCAACATGGCATCTTCCGATGAAAGCATAATGACAAATACAATTAAAAAACAAAAAATTCCAAAAATAAAGGGAGAAGAGTGGGGAAAAGAGGTAATAACTAAACAGCTAGAAATCACAGAAACAGCGAGTGAGGCTGGTAGGATAGAAGGGCAGCAAGCTTTCGAGAGTAGGGGTCTCCAGCGCACTCCGCCACAAGGTCAGCACTCACAATCAAGTCCAGCGCCCAGCTCAGTAGCTCAAACCAAGAGAGAAAGGGATGACGGCAGTCCCAACAATACGATTGAACAGGATGTTAAGAAACCTAGACACGACAGCTTCCAGGCTATGACCGACCTACTAACGGTGCTGGACAAAATAGCGACTGTCAAGCATACCAATACGGTAAAGGAGGAAATAAAAAGTATAGTAGCTACTGTCCAGTCGGCACTCCAAAACCTAAAAAAGGAAAATAGGGCATTATACGCTGCATACGAAGAACAAAAGGAACGATCAACTACTCTTGAAGACCGGGTAGCAAAGGATAGCGCCTCAAGACTCGAGAAAGAAGCTTTCTATAAGGTAGAACTAGACAAAGTGAGAGCAGATCTAGCGGCACAAAAAGAAAGAGAAATTATAGAAATAAGAAGAAAAATGGAAGCAAGCGATAGGGAGACTATACGGGCTTTGAAAGAACAGATAGCTGAAATGGAGCACCAACTGGCGAAACAGCCCAGTTATGCTCAAGCAGCCAAATCAAACCAGGAAGAAGTGTGGATGAAGGAGTTCATAGAACTGACAAAAGAGGGCGAGGCAGCCTTCGAAACCGTCTGGAGACTTCTGGAAGAGAAATGGCCACCCAGGGCGTTTTCTCCACTGGAGGTTCAGCGCGGCAACCCATGCTACCAAGACGAGAATAACATACTGATAATTCACTCGACAGAATCAGGCCAAGTATCAGGTACCGAGAAGTACATTAAAGAAAATTATATAGGTTGCAAGAATCTCCTAGATAGAGAAGTAGAAGACACGAACTCTGCATATCTAAAATTCAGCAGCTGTCTGAACATAGAAGGGGGCGAAACCAATTAAACCAAAATGAGCATAAGTAGCATTAAATCTAAGAAGGTCGCAATGGACAAGGTAGACTGGCAAAACCTCTACGAAACTATATGTAAAACGCTACAGAAACTGGCACTGGAGGGGAATAATAAAGTTGCAGTGGTAGTAGACAATCCGGCGCAGGAATTAAAAATGCGGAAACTATCAAGATGCGCTATGAATGGAAAAAATATGACGATAAGATCCTTTGTGGCTAGAAACAAGAACCGCGGAGGTAACCAAGCGGCTAGAGGCAAAATGGAAATACCGTCTGGGGAGAGCGGCAAGTATGAAGAAGAGAATGCTGGAGGTCCTACCATCAGTACGAGAGGCAATAAAGAGGACAGACCAACGGTAGTAAGGAAAAAAAGGCTTAAAACCGACGCATTGGTCGTAGCCAAGAGTGAGGCGAGTAGTTTTGAAAACAGACTCAGAACATTGCGCGAAATAAAGAGCGATATAAAGAAGGCAGGCATTGAGATAGACGCGGTTCGCCAGTCTCAAAAAGGCGACATGATTATTATCTTAAAGAAAGGATGTGATAAGCTAACAGAACTAAGAACACTAATCACAGATAAAGTAGATGGAACGGTGTACTCAAAGCCGAAGGACAGATCCACAATACTGATCATTTCGGGTATGGACACTTTGGCCGAAAAAGAAGAAGTAGCGGCAGCTATCGACGCTGCACTGGGGGCAGGGATCTCAGATAAAATAGTAATACACACACCAAGGAATGCGTTTAGAGGGAAAAGCACCTATCTGGAAGCTCCCCGGGACATAGCTGACAAGCTGACTAGGCTAGGAAAAATACAAATAGCGTACAACAATTGCATCATCAGAGAAAGGATTATAATACCAAGATGTTTCAAATGCCATGACACGGACCATGTGGAGAGAACATGCCCCGGACCGGACAGACAACATATGTGCGCCAACTGCGGTGAAGACAAGCACACAGAAGAGATATGTCAGAAGGCACCAATGTGCTACTCCTGCAAAGAACAAAAGGACCACAAGACCGGAACGATGGCATGCCCTGTATTCAGGGAAAAAATCAG
Organism: Pterostichus madidus; assembly: GCA_911728475.2. Taxonomy (NCBI): domain Eukaryota; kingdom Metazoa; phylum Arthropoda; class Insecta; order Coleoptera; family Carabidae; genus Pterostichus; species Pterostichus madidus. The sequence goes on along the minus strand of OU452305.1, from coordinate 19,735,145 downwards.
AAAAGAAAGGAGGAAATTAGTAGCCAATCGGAGGCCTTCAAGGACAATTAACAATCCCGAAAATGTATAGCAGAATCCTACAAGTAAACCTCAATAGGAGCAGAGACGCCCACAATGCTATCGCATGGACTGCTAAAGAAAACAGTATAGACTTGGTTCTAGCCTCTGAACCAAATCAAAATACTGTGTTGAATCAAGGTGGGTGGATCTGCAACAAAGATAAAGCAGCCTGCGATACAGGTATACTCATTCTCAACAGGGAACAAGTCAAGGTCAGTGACTACAAGGCGTCCAGAGGAATAACATGGGTAGAGACAAGTGACTTTAGATTCATAACCTGCTATGTTAGCCCTAATATCACGATACTACAGTACGAAATGTTCCTGCAGGAACTAGAAGACGTACTCACCGACTGCAAGAAGGAAATTATCCTTTCAGGGGACTTAAATGCCAAAAACCTAGCATGGGGATCCCCGGTAACAGATAACAGAGGAATTCTCCTTGCAGAAACCTTATACCGCCACGACCTGTGTGTATGCAATGAAGGCGGGGAACCTACATTTGCAAACTCCAATGGAAGTTCATACATAGATGTTACGGCATGCTCGGAACAGCTGCAGGATAACATACTAGACTGGAAAGTGGATTGTGAAGGAGAATCCTTTAGCCCCCACAGGCATATTCTCTTTAATATAAAACAAGGCCAAAAGAAAAATCACCAAACAAGCAGGAAGAGGAGGTGGAACACCAAATCACTGACTATCGACATAGCTAAGGCAGAGATAGCTGTACTACAGCCCGCGGAAACAGAGGAAGCTGTATGCAGAAGCCTACTCCAACTATGTGACAGGAGCATGAGGAAACACAAGAGCGGGAGTAATAATAGAAAGGAAGTCTACTGGTGGACTCCGGCAATAGCAGAACTGCGGCAAAAATGCCTTTATCAAAGAAGGCTATACCAACGAGCCAGAGCAAGAGCTATGGGGCGTAATATTGACGACAGCAATCTCCAGATAACTGATGAAAGGAAGCGAGAATATAAGGAAGCCAAAAAGAACCTGAGCTGGGAAATAAAACAGGAAAAAGACAAGAAATGGAAGGAAATGATCCAAACAGTAGATGATAATGTGTGGGGAACGCCATATAAATTGATAGTAAAGAGGACAAGGATGGCAATACCCCTGAACCCGGAAGAACAACTAGTGGACAGTATTGTGGAACAATTATTTCCCAAACATGCGACACGCCCTTGGGTGGACTGTCCAAGTAAGCCCTTCGAGCCCATCACGGCGCAGGAAGTAATCCAAGCAGGAGTTAAACTGCGATGCAACAAGGCACCGGGCCCAGACGGCATCCCTTCCGAAATCATTAAGTTAGTCACGGAACACAGACCGGAATGGATAACAGGAAGTTTGAATAAAATCTTTGAAACAGGACGCTTTCCTGAAAGATGGAAAAAGGCTGAACTAGTCCTGATACCAAAACCGGGAAAAACAGACCTACAGGACCCATCGGCGTACAGACCTATTTGCCTATTGAACAGCATCAGCAAGCTTCTCGAACTCGTGATATGCAAAAGATTGAATCGGCACCTAGATGAACACTCAGGTCTAGCCAATAACCAATTCGGCTTCAGAGAGGGCAAATCTACCCTACAAGCCATGGAAGTAATATACACAACGGCAAAGGACGAGATGAACAAAAAGAGGGGAAGAAGAGGTTTTTGCGCGCTGATATCCATAGACATTAGAAACGCATTCAATTCAGCCCCCTGGCCGGAAATTTTGGAAGCGTTGAGGAAGAAAAAGGTTCCGGAATACCTTACAGCAATAATAGCATCATATCTACATAATCGATGGATCAGCCACAACGGCAAGGACTACGAAATGACATGCGTAGTACCACAGGGGTCCATCTTGGGTCCCCTACTCTGGAATGTGTTTTACGATGAAGTACTGAATATTTGGACCCCAAGAGATACACAGCTGATAGCTTTTGCGGATGACCTTGCGGTACTATCAACCGACATATGCGAAGACTCCCTGATAGCTAAAACCAATCACACGTTACTCCTCATACAAGAATGGGTGAGCAAAAAGGGCCTAGTTATAGTCCCGGAAAAAACAGAGGCTGCGCTGCTCTCGGGGAGAAAGAAACATAGGGAAATTATCTTTGAGCTAGGGGGGACAGAGATCAGACCCAAACCTCAAATAAAGTATCTAGGCCTTATCTTGGACAAAAACCTAACCTTTTTGCCGCACATCCGGTACGCAATAAATAAAGCCGACAAAACGGTAACAGCCCTTAGAAGACTCTATCCCCGGCTTACTGGGCCTAAGGAGAGCAAGCGAAGATTACTGGCATCTGCAGCACAAAGCATTGTGCTATACGCAGCTCCGATTTGGGGTGCGGCGCTGCGGTACAAGCAGAGTCTAGTAATATTAAACAGACTTAATAGAAAAATAGCGCTAGGCATCAGTAGAGCCTACCGCACCACCTCGGGTAAAGTAGCGGAAGTCCTAGCAAGGCTACCACCGTTGGAAGTATTGGTCCAGGAAAGGATACTATGTTATAAGGCGACCAAAGCGGAGAGGAAAAGCATTAAGGAGCAAAGAAATGATAAATGGCAAGAAAATTGGGCGATAGGTACTGAAGACATATGGACGCATGTCCTAATGCCGGATATCACCGTCTGGCTAAACAGAGACCACGGGGAAATAAGTTTTTACTTATCCCAATTCTTAAGCGGACATGGTTGCTTTCAACACTATCTAGCGAGAATAAGGAAGGCAGCAAGCGCTGCATGCATTTACTGCAGCTCAGACTCGGACTCAGCAGAACATTGTATGTATGTTTGCGCTAGATGGGACGAAGAGAGGAAAATTTGCGAAGAACGCATAGGTAGAGAATTAACTCCCCGAAACACAATAAATGTGATGCTGACAGACGTTGAAACCTAGACCGCGGTAAACAATTATATTGAAAGTGTACTAAAGACAAAGGAGCTAAACGAAAGAGAGAAAGAAAGAAGAGAAATTTAGAAGAGGACAACAAGAGGATGGAGAGGTAATGCGCAAGCGGTTCCACATCCTTTTGGGCTAGGGGACGGGAGAGTTTTGTGGGTTAGAGTCCCACACTACCCATACCCGCTGAGGGGCATCCGCTGTCGGTGACATGATGCTGGGTGCGCATGATGCGTTCTCTCCAACCCCCCAAAAAAAAAAAAAAAGGTCATGTAACATTCACATACATGGCCAAGTCACACAACATTCGCTAACATTTCGTATCTCGTTGGTAAACTGGGTTTGGGTTACTACAGCTCACAAGGCTGCTCGCTGTACGTTGGCGGCCGGACTAGGGTACCGCTACAGCCCAAAGTTGCTCGCTGCACGTTGGCGGCCAGTCACGATTCTGCTACAGCCCAAAGCTGCTCGCTGACGTTGGGAGCCAACCACGGATCTCCATATGACCACACTCGGCCACAACTGTAACATGCGCTCACACTTGCGCTAACTCAACAATACCATCAACCAACTCAACTCGCATACGCAAGGAGGACTCACCTCTAAACTTGTCCTGAATATCCTCGAAACTCTATCAGGCACTTAACACAATATCTAACCATCTCAATACTACTTTACTTGTCAAACGATGAACTGTAACTAACGTAAGCCATCCGACGATTCGGTTAATAAATATTCAATCAAACATTATGTAATTACCAAGTTGCGTTAATAAAAGGGGATAACATAAGCAAAGACGATCTAACTAATAAAATTAATGAGATGAAATAAATATGACTGCGACATTCGACCAACCTGACAATCCTCGTCCTCGAGTATACCGCATATCTCTCGGGAATCCACAACTGATGTATCAGTTTGCGAACTAGCTGATAATTATCGTCCTTGTATCTATCGTTTTATACTATCAAGTGTAACTGCGAGTATATTTCAATACTGTTTTCTTTAACTTTGTTTAATTTCCTTGCATATCTTTGATTGCATGTCTATCATTGAAGTAACTTTCTCAGCTCGAAATAAACTATTGGATATTGGTAGTTCTTAGTTTCCTATTTATATCCTTAAATGGTTGAATTTGTTTCATTATTAATGTCAAGTTTTGTTCTCTGTACTCTTCCGATGCTTTTTCTTTCTCGTTGTTTCTCTTGTTTTTTATCTTCAGCGTGCGGGTTAACACATCAAACCAATTCTATAACAAAGCTCTGAATGTAAATATTCATTTCTGTAAAATTGTTCTATGTTTTAAACTACAATTAAATAGAAGAATGATTATATTGCTATATCAGTACACGTCTAGCGTAATCAATGTGTGAACGTAGAGTGACAATATCTAACTCCCGATTTGTCAAGCAAGCGGGAACGTTGACTCAGCCCTCTCGCAGTTCGGCAGGCAGGAGTGCTGACTCTGCCTCCTCTCAATTCTGGAGTGACCCTGATCCTGGATTGCAGCTATGTCTTACATTTCTATCAAAAGATTCAATTTGATGAATATTTCCTCGTTAACATTCAAATGTAAATTGCCAATTGTTGATTTTAGAAAGGGTCTTGAGTTATCTATCTGTGTTGTTATCCTTATTGATTTCCCAAAGTTTTCTTATATAGAAACATCATATCCAGCATTTTTACGTGCTTCTTCACAATACTGTCGCATTTTAGAGAAGTTGTAAGTTTCACATAGTTTTTCCAGTGATTTTTGTAATCAAGAATGCTCGAAACCGTCGTATGCAATTTTAACTATAACTCTTTTCATTCCTCCTGGTACTACTCACTGGTGATCGCTAACTGTGATTCTGTACACCTTACCGCCCGTTATGCAACAGTCTTTAGTAGTCCCTTGTAATTCGTATGTATGTTGGTTTAGACAAAACATCCAAAATTAGATTCCAAATTAGTCATTTGAGTATGCAGCAGCATACGGCGCCTCTTCACTTTCGATTTAAATCTGGCTTCTGAATCTGCGAATGAAAAACGTGTCCTCGATCTAACTCTACAGTGAAAGAAAGTCCTTGCAGGTACAATCACGAACGTGCTATCCTAGGTGTTAGATCACTTTTGTGCTTCCCACTCGTACAATCGGTTATCAACTTAAACTCAATTCCTGGAAGATAATCGAGAAACTTGTTCGATGTTTTCGTAACTGCTAACATCTCCAGTTCGAAAGAGGGTTATTATTTTTTACTTGGCGACCAGATTATTCAACTAGTTATAGTTTGTCCTATTTGTAAGTATTCCTTTCTTCAATCTCGTCTTCGTACTATCGCGATTGTTGACTATTACCGCTGGTAGTATTTCACTATCTTAGTGCGACGCAAACAACTCTGATTAACCACGGCTAATTCGCATCCTGTGTGTGTGCTTATTCCTACGCATTCCGTCCGTTCCTCGACGTTTTAAAGCGGACGACTCGATGCGTTGTTCCACACTCATTCTTTATTTTCAAATATATCTATATAATGCCAACTTTGCTCGTGTATATATTTTCATTATTTTACTCCCTTGTCTACATTCATATCCGGAGATATGTAGGTCATCCTTGTAGGTTGAGATAGTTACAGTTCGATCTACTTGTACCCACAAAAGTCTTTTCGATTTACACTCTCACCATTTCCACTTAGCTCACTGTGGTTCGACCGGTCTCGTTCGAGATTCCGTTCAATAGGATTTTACCAATCTTAAACATTCCTTTACTTCAGTCCCAACTTTGTAGTAATCCGAGTTATATCCTCACACAAGAGAGTTCAGTTACTTTTTCTTTTTTTTTTTTTATGGAAAGATATCTGTTAGACGTCGGGTAACACGAACACATTTTCATCGGTAGCTATCATCTATCTCAAGATTTTAACGTTCTCGCTTCCTTCATCTAGTCTCACACTCCCGTCTTTCGAATGAACATCTGTTCTTTCCATATAACATACAATGTGTCCAATGTCCAAAGTTTCCATTGTCCTTTGTTCATACACTCGCATTATCCTTTTCTTTTTCCAGAGGCACTCCACAATAACTTATTTTATTTTAATTCCGCGTCTGTAACAGTAATTCAAAAGAATCCAAATTAAGGTAAACTGTTCACTCTCATTAATTCACTCCAATACTGACAAGAAAGATTTAGTTATTGTAGATTCCTACCCTGGTAGTACGCTCCTCGTAACTCGATGTCTGTTTGTTTATCCTGATTCTTGTCTTACGAATTCGTTGATATCTCTCATGACAGTGTTATTTGGTGTGCGTTGATTATCCAGATAAGTCAAATATTAGACTATTTTCTTATAAACTTGATCACGCTGATAGTGCCTTATATAATGATTTCATAATTCATGGTGCATTCATTATCTACATAGATGTTCTCATCACTGAAATCTTTGTCAAGCTTTAAATAGTTTCTCAGTTTGTTGTTACGGCTGCATTTTTATTTAGATTATTTGTTTAATTTCGCCTTTTCTGTCCGCCACCCTCCAGGCGAATATGTACTTTTGGTCCTCGGATTGTACAACGTTAGGTATCATATCTCACTGGTCAAGTTTATTTAAATTTTTGCTTGCTGTAACTAGAAAATTAGAATTTTTAAAATTTGTTGAGACAGTCTTTCAGTAAACTTTTGGTGATCTGGTTGTGCTACTTAAGTTTTTGGAAGATTATTGGTTTAGTTTAGTTTTCATAGCAGATTTATATCTGGATTGGAACAGTAGCATTACAAACCTAGTTTAGAATTTTGTATTCTGCGGCTTTGAGCCGGATTTGAGAGGTCATTATTTTGTCTTTTACTACAAGCCGCCCAAAATCTCAAGTAATTAATAATTTTAAAATCTAGTTTTGCGTTTTCTTATTTAGTTTTAATAGTAAATTCATTGGCATTCTGTAAAGTAAATTCTAGTTTCAATTTTCATTAAATTAGAGTAAATTCAGTGGCGTACTTACCATGTGATATGAAGCCTAACTGTGTACTTTCTTTTCAGGCTTTTTATTCTTTGTTTTCGTTTTATTTCTTTATTCTATTTTCCATTTATCGTACGTAGTGAGCGTACATTAACTTTGGAATACATTACTATTGGTTACATTGGGTGTAACATAATTGGAACAGTTGTGAACAACTGTATTGAAGTTTTTGGATATCACCATCATCATCCAGTTTGTTTATGCTGTGGACTGGCATATATTTCCGTACTTGGTCCGTGGGAAAATTATTTGGAGGAAACATAGTAGCAGATTCCAAGCGGACGCCATTGTAATCGGCCACACCCGATATTCCTGTTCGCTACGCATGTGCTTCAACAAGCCGTTGCGCGGGAACGCCATTACAGCCCAGCTGTTCGCACGTATGCTGTTGCAAGGATCTGTACCCCTACCCCCACCTACAGCTAAGCAAATATTTTATTACTTTTATTATTTTTGGTTATTTCTTGTACAATATTTGATATTGAGTTTTATGTACACGAGATACTTACATATTGTCGTTTTAGTTGATTTAATTGTTATTGCACGGTTTATTAGTAGGTTATATCGATAACAAGTATTTTGATTGTAATTGTCGGTTGAGTTCGAGGCTGTCTAATCACCGCCGGTAGGTATTCATTTGTGTGCACGTTGGCACAAAAGTTTCCGTAGCTAGGCGTACGTTGGTTCGTGATTAGGGCTACTGTTTCAGGTTTTGTTTTACGCGCGCCACGATATTCCATGGTCGACCATCGAAACCACGTGTGTATGAGCGCTTTAGTACTTATTTGCTTTACTGAAGTCCTAGTTATTGCTACGTCGGTGTGCTGCGCGAAGCACCTTTTTGGTTCAGTCATATTTTTATTCGGCACTGACCAGATTTGTTCGAATCTCGACGATAACACTTTACGCCGCTCAATTGTTGTTAACTACTATTATTTCACGCTTTATCTATTACATTCAACGTGTATTATTTCATTTATTATTTTTAATATATTAATTATAATTTATGTGCTTAGTTATCTTACTCTCACAACCCTATCCGTTCGTAAGTTCTTGCTAGGTGCTCTGGCAACTCTGGAGTTTGTTGGCTGACTCGAGAGTAGGTTTACGTCAGCCATTAGGTCAGCTGGCGCCCCCGGAATTATTTTGTTGACTGTGAGTCATTGGTTTACAGAACCATTGGACATTTGGACCGCACGCCTTCTCCACTGTCAAAAGCTAGTCGCGGCAGTCAGAGCATCAACATTATTGGTAGCATTGTTTCGTATGTACCTCCGTACTTCATCGCAAATTATATTAAGAGAGATCGTAAATCCTTTGGCTTCTTGTCCTACAATCCAATGCAGTAGTACAAATATTGATGTCTGAGATTCCTCGTAAGCTGTATTATATCGCATTCTCAATATATTTTTTATGTCCATGTTCAAGGTCACTATTTTGTTCATAGAAACACTTCACCATTATCGACTCGCACGAGTCATTTGCTGTAGATTTCAGTAGTAGTTTATATCTTGATGTGAAAACGCTTCGAATAACTCCATTTCTGATTTCAAAATAATCCGATGCTATTTGAATTCCTGTATTACGTTTTCCATACATCCACTTATTCGCGATGATCAAATTAGGTACCTAATCGTTGACTTATTCCTGTTACGAAGTGTATGAATCTCCTTTAATTTACACAATAACTCCTGTATTTCCTGCGCGCTGTCTTCCGGTTAAATGGTGATTTGCTTCACGCGTTTTTAATTGTACTGGATACTTGATAGAATGTTGTTAAAATGTCTCTTAATTTACCTTACATCGTCGATCATTTGCAGAATCTTATTGTTCTATGCGTCCCTCGACGAGTTATCACACAGCAGAGTTCGTCTGTGACTATTAAGTGTCGATTTACTAAAGTTGTAATTCACGTTCTCAATCCTATTTTTGTAGATACATATTCCAGCCAACTCAGAATTCCCAATATCCAGAGTCCTTACATTAAAGATGCTGATCCTAATCACTGTTTCCTGATATTCGCTATGCCACTTAACACGTTGTCCTGATCCCACTTCTGAATTGTTACGATAGGTGATTACAAACGAATGAAACGCAGCGGCGATATTTATACTTAATTTAAATAACCGTACTTATATAAAATGCAGCCCAAAATATACTGAGAGAATACCTGCCCTAAGAAAGCTCCACGATATCTATTCACGGTTTAGCATCTGGAAAGAATATACTAAATAAACATTAAAGCTTAGTGAGAACACACCTCCAATCATTCACATCAAATACTCCACAGATCAAATACTCCAGGTCATGTAACATTCACATACATGGCCAAGTCACACAACATTCGCTAACCTTTCGTATCTCGTTGGTAAACTGGGTTTGGGTTACTACAGCTCACAAGGCTGCTCGCTGTACGTTGGCGGCCGGACTAGGATACCGCTACAGCCCAAAGCTGCTCGCTGCACGTTGGCGGCCAGTCACGATTCTGCTACAGCCCAAAGCTGCTCGCTGACGTTGGGAGCCAACCACGGATCTCCATATGACCACACTCGGCCACAGCCGTAACATGCGCTCACACTTGCGCTAACTCAACAATACCATCAACCAACTCAACTCGCATACGCAAGGAGGACTCACCTCTAAACCTGTCCTGAATATCCTCGAAACTCTATCAGGCACTTAACACAATATCTAACCATCTCAATACTACTTTACTTGTCAAACGATGAACTGTAACTAACGTAAACCATCCGACGATTCGGTTAATAAATATTCAATCAAACATTACATAATTACCTAGTTGCGTTACTAAAAGGAGATGACATAAGCAAAGACGAGCTAACTAATAAAATTAATGACATGAAATAAATATGACTGTGACAACTGTATATCTTTGACAGGTAGCAGCTGGACGATACCATTTATTTTGATACATTAAAACAACAATTCTACATTTTTTTTCATTACTTACTTTTCAGCATTTACTTTTTATTTTGCGTCAAAATTCATTACTATCCGGATAAGCAGAATCTTTGGGAGTTATGTGAATTGAATAGTAGTAACGATTCATTAAACCAATATGTGATTAAGAGTTACAATAGAATTCATATGTACATATTTCATACATACACATTCATACATTACATACATAACATCACACTATTTATTTATTTATTTATTTATTTATTTATTTATTTATTTATTTATTTATTATGTTACTCTGTACAACAGGAATTGATTCCCAATTACAGTACAGGGTCCGAACTCACGGAGCCGCAGAGTGGTTGTAATTATAATTTCTAGCTTGAGTGGGAATCAAACTCGGGATCTCCGGATTCGAATTCCGTAACGCTACCCACCCCACCGTACTGCCGTACGATTAAATGGAGTAGCACGAATCCTAGAATCATTTATAAAACATCCAGTCATCAGATTCATCAAATAACCAGTTCTAGTAGAAAATTCTCATTCTAACATACCACCTTCATTTCAACCATATTCATATTTCCCTTGTCTCGCTTATTTACTCATGACACAACAAACATTTAATCATATCTATCTAATCACTCCTATACACTTTTCATTAATCTTTCTTCGACGTTTGTTTCATATGCACAAAACATCTTAAATTACTCAAGCTCATTCCCCTAACAACGAATCTACAAATATTTGTTCATATAATTGTAATAAAAATCACAGAATGATATTATTTAAAATATATAATAAAATTTTAATATACATAATATTTAAATGATTACAAAAATAGGAAAATTTACCGTCACTTTTCTTATTTACACAATTTTTCAAATAAGTTACTTCCAGTAATAAAGTCGTTATCAATAAATGGTGATATATCCTTTAAGCTCATCCTGTAAAATTAAATGTTTTGTAACGTATTATTTGCTTTAATTCCGAATTAACTTACCAAATAGGTTCTTTGACAACAAAATAAATATCGGGACGTGGAAATCCATTGAATTCGGAAGGGAGTTTGAAAGTGTAGTCGCCCATATCGTGAAAAATTAACCAATCTCCGATTTTCATCTGCGGTAACAACATTTCCCATACTTTGTCTTTACTGTCACACGTGGGGCCCCAAAGACTGCTTTCAATTAAAGTTGTACTTTTACTATTCTGTAAACAAAGAACAAGAAAATTATAATTACAGCGTCAAGTTGAAGCGAAAAGGTTAGAAAGGTTTGGTAAATTTATTTCTGGTATATCTATATGTGTTTGGTAGCTAAGTAACTATTACAATTATTTTTCGAGCTTACAATATAACAGCTTAATGTTTTATTATATCATCTAATGTTGTGTAATATAGACAAACCCTAATTTAAATATTATTGTACTTATGATAAACTTTATTAAATTATTATCATCAAATACGTAAAATTTTAATTCAATATTATTATAACAAAACTATTTACCATATTACTGCAGAGATAATTATAGTTAATATTAGTCTTCGGCATTACGTAATACTCGTAGTCAATAGATTTTATTTTGGACAGTTCAAAAAAATATGCTGCATATTTTTTTGCATTCAATAAATTACAAAACTTACATGCAGTGGTTCCACATTGAATGGGCAGTTGTGTGTTACAAGCATATTGAAACTTCCATAATATCCGTCATTAATATAATACATATTATGCAAAGATATGTTTCCCAAGTTATCATGCACTTTAATAGTACGTAAGGAATGAATGTTTGTAGCAAGAGTTCCACTAGTAGACGCAAGAAATGTTCCAGGTTCTGAAATAATCTTCACGTTGAGATCAGGGAAATATTTCTGAAGAGCAGCGTTGATGATATTTGCAAATATGTCAATGGAAGCAGATCTAATGCCAGGATATCCGCCACCAATATCCAAAAAATTAAAATCATAATCAAAGCTTTGTGCTAAATCAAAAAGCTCTCTAGCGTAACTTAAAGCTGTGTGAAAGATCTCCGGATTCTTGCTTCCGGAACCGACGTGAAAACTAACTCCAATTACATTTAAATCTAATTCTCGAGCAATTTTCAAAAGTTCCGGCGCTTCAGTTTTATGATCGCATCCAAATTTCAATCCAAGATTTGTTACAGCTGTTTTGTCATCACACCGAAATCGTAACACCAATCTACAAATGAACATTGTTTTAATATATGAAAAATGCTTTTAAAACTAAAATTAAAATCATTCAATCAATTTTTTGTTTACATTCAGCTTATGTATTGAATACGACGTTTCAGTACACTAAACGTTTAACTTTGTCAGCAAAATAGAAATTATTAATTAAAAAAAACGTAACTATAAACAAAAACATACAGATTCGAGATCTAAACGACACAAGCAGTACTACAAGAAGAAATTACAATCAAATTTGACTTCCACAAATAACCACACGAAAGAACGAGATGCGAGGTACAAACTTCTATTTTATTCTAGTGCTGTGCGTTATAAAAATGAACATAAGACGATGGTGGTGTTTATTTGGATTATTTTACAATGGTACGAGTGATAAAATTGTTTAATATTATTGTTTATGTACATTTAATTTAAAATTAGTAAAAATGTAAGTAAAAAAGGAATGCAACAAGGAAAAAATGGTTAAAGTTGGATTATGTATTATATGTGTAATATGTAAATTGTGCTCCTTTACAGGAAGCAATTTGTTTGAAAAAGGGAGGAATGTAACAAGTCAAAGTCAGCACATTCTTAATGAATATAATTGAGTAAATTAGGTTATGTTGTAATGAGGTCAGGTATTCAAAATAATATTGTTTGACGTACATAAGTAGCTAACTATTTGCTGACATAGTATTTTTGTAATTAGATATATAGTAGCGTTAGGTCAGTTTTAACGGTAGTGATTCAGAGTAGAGTAAAAGTAGAGTAGACGGTAGAGTTCAGCATGAACTCAACAACATGAACCATGTAGTCACAAAAATTAAGAAAAGAGTACACTTAGTCACGGTTGTGAGTGAAGTTTGTGTTCGAAGAAGTCAGCGTTAAAGCAGAAGAAAACCTTGTATTAAATTAAGTGCGAATAAATCATTGTTATTTGTTATACCAAATTGTAAGTACGAACTTATTTCCAACATACCCTAGTACTTGTCCTTTCTTCGGTCTGACAAGAAACCATTCAAATTATTTGTTAATTCTCCTTTGAATAAGGGACGGTTACAATACCACGCATTTTACCCATTACTGGGATATATTCACTGCCCCCAAATATTGGTGGTGGGGAAGCCACAGGGGTAATTTTAAATTGATGAAAATGTTTGTCGGCTGTGGGGATCGAATCAGGGTTATTAGATTATGATGGTGTCAAAATATTGGACGTGGAACCTCACAAATATAAACGCCTTATTTTAGAAACATTACATATTAATAAAAACGCACAAAACACGTTAAACAATCAAACGGACTTTAATGATGTTTTGCGGTTCGCGCGCCCATTACTCGACACATTGCGCTGACACCGTTTTACATTTCCGGTTGTAGCTGTTGACTGTTGTGAATTTTATTCGGCCATTTTGACTATTGTCTTTGACATGCTATGTACTATTTTATTATTGACTATATTTATTTATTTATTTTTGATTATTTTGACTTTTGTAAAATTTGTTTACAATTACTTTACAATTATTTTGTTACAACATTATTGTGTTGTAAGATTATTACTTTTGTTTGGTTTATCACATGTTATATTTTAATTTGTTGTATATTTGTAGCTGATGATGTCCAGTTCGCTGGACGAAACGTCCAATTATATACCAGCGCTAGATTGATTTCTGTGCAATTTTTGATCCTGGGACCTACTCTCGATCTCCTTCTTAAGCAATAAGTTTAAAATCAATTACCCATCTTATTTGGGATTTTTTTTGGGACATTAGTGAATTTTTTATGCCTGCTCTTGATACATGGGCTATTTTTAGGCCGCCATTTTGGAATTTCAAAAAACACCATACGGCATCAAAAAATAGATAGTCCAAGACAAATTTTGAGCCCTTTAGTGACCTTTTATGTCTAAAATTGAAATGTACGCGGGGGGTGGCTGGTTTGACAAATATATATATATATATATATTGTAACGTTTTTCATCTTTCTGGAAGTGTGTAGAATGTTTAAGGCACAGAAATGACACAACTGTTTATGTTAAACGAAAATGAAAGTATTTATTTAATGAATGAATATAAAAATAACAGAAACTTATTTAAAACTAATTAACACTACAATAAATCTTAAACACTACTAATAAGTATTCAAACACTAATATTATTTATATAACGGTCACTAAAACTACTATTTATATTACGTACACTAGAGCTGTTATTTATTTCACCACATTTAAATTACGCGTTCGAAGTCTACTGTCAACTGCTTACTCGAGCCTTCTGCTCTCGCTTTTATATTCCCGTCCGACTTCTAGAAGTTTCCAGACCGTCCTTAAAACTGTTCCGTCTCGGAATTTATTTTCAAACTGTTCTATTTTCTTTTCATATTCGTTTTTCAATTCATTTAAATCCTTTTCTAACTTTTGTTCTAAAATTCTAGAACGTTCTTCAGAATTTCTGGAATTTTCTTCTAACTTCTGTTCCAATTCTTCTTTTAAAATTCTAGAATTTTCTTCGGATGTTCCAGAATTTTCCGCCAAATCTTCTTTTAGAATTCCGGAACTTTCTTCTAACTTCTGTTCCAAAGTTCTAGAATTTTCTGCTAATTCTTCTTTTAGGATTCTGGAACTTTCTTCTAATTTTTGTTCCAACGTTCTAGAATTTTCTGCCAATTCTTCCTTTAAAATTCTAGAACGTTTTTCAGATTTTCTGGAATTCTCTTCTAATTGTTGTTGCACAGATCCTGTTAATTCTTCTTTAAGAGATCTAGAATTTTCTGTTAATTCATCTTTTAGAGTTCTAGAATTTTCTGTTAATTCTTCTTTTAAAGTTCTAGAACGTTCCTCAGATTTTCGGGAATTCTCTTCTAATTGATGTTGCACGGATCCGGTTAATTCTTCTTTTAGAGTTCTAGAACTTTCTGTTAATTCTTCTTTTAGAGTTCTAGAACTTTCTTCCAACTGCTTTTGCAAAGTTCTGGAAGTTTCTTTTAATTTCTCCAACATTTTACGATTGTCATTCGAACCAATTTCAAAACTATATTCCTCGGTATCCAGATTTTCCGCCACTAAAGCTTCTCGCAGACGTTGTTGTAACGTTGATTTTAACCCGGATGTGTCTAAATCTCGCTCCTCTAATTCCCTCTTTAGGTCCACAACTTTTAATTCACTTACTTTTAAACCGAACGACGCCATTTTATTTATTTCTTACTACACACTTCACTATTTAATGACCCCACACGTGACACGAATTGTAACGTTTTTCGTTTTTCTGGAAGTGTGTAGAATGTTTAAGGCACAGAAATGACTCACAACTATTTATGTTAAACGAAAATAAAAGTATTTATTTAATGAATGAATATAAAAATAACAGAAACTTATTTAAAACTAATTAATACTACAATAAATCTTAAACACTACTAATAAGTATTCAAACACTAATATTATTTATATAACGGTCACTAAAACTACTATTTATATTACGTACACTACAACTGTTATTTATTTCACCACATTTAAATTACGCGTTCGAAGTCTACTGTCAACTGCTTACTCGAGCCTTCTGCTCTCGCTTTTATATTCCCGGCCGACTTCTCGAAGTTTCCAGAACGTCCCAGAATATCCCCTTAAACCACACGCTCAGACATGCGAGCGAGCTCTATGCATTTGTAACAAATCATGGTGGTCAAAAATGAGAATTTATCTTGACCACTGATTGTCGACGTGCTGAAGTTGAATAATAAGTAATGAACGCTGCATATGCGAGTGGTAAATATTTTATTTAAACAACATAATAAGAATCAACATAAAATAAAGATAATGAATTAATTAAACAACAAATAACAAATTAATAACATCATATTCTCGGGATAGACACCCTCGAATATTCTTCTACTCACGAATCATAACTACTATCTACGTACTAACAACATCTACTACTTTAGAACTGTGTGCTACATTGTATACTATCTACACTATCATCTACTATCCTTTTACTATCTACGAACTGTATGCTACATTGTATACTATCTTCGACGAACTATCTTAAACAACGGCATTTATACTAAATAAATGCTAGATCGCAATAATTTCGCTGAATGTGACAAATGCTTCAGACGCTCGCGCGTGTTCCAAAAGGTGAATAACATGACATGTGTCTTAAAGACGCAATCTAATCAACAATTTTGCAAACGATTATTTATTGTATATCCTGTCTGTTACATCTGCCACCCCTTAATAATAAAATTAAAATATATTTGAAGAATATATTTTAATTTTCAACCAAGTTATTACGATCACCATGTCTACACTACTGCACTTAACTACCGCTCTTAACTACCGCACTTAACTACCGCATTTATACACTACACTATCACATTGCACTGAACGTTACCAAAATTGGGGTCACAAATTGTTTTTGGGGGTTAAACGGTGGGGGCTCTTCACAGAATTGTGGGAGACGGCTTTTGATGATGAACATCTGGGATTACCAGCTGATCCGCAGCTGGAGTAGAATTGTCGCTGACCATGCAAAAGCACGACTTCTCCGTGGTTGGAATTGGTAGCTGGAACGCTGCCGTCGTGGGCAGCCAAAGGTACTCCGTTGTGAGAGGCTGCAGCTCAGATGATGTAGCCGACCTCTCGATGTTGACGCTTTCTTAACTCCGCACACGATATTTGTGCGAGTATTCTGTACGACATTGGAATTTGCCAACTCTGCATTTTTGGCACAGCGTTGTCGTAGGTCTTGTATTCGTGGCGTATTTGCTGACAACTTAAGTTATTTAAATTAGACAACAATTCTTATTTCACAGGAATATTACAATGAGAAAAATTTGTTTTTGGGTAAACGTCGATGTTTTAGCTTGGTATCCTCTTTTTCAATCGTTACTCCCTTATTCAGTTTTCTTATATCTTTGTTTTTATAATTTTTTTCACGCTCCCTATTATGCTTTCATTGTATTTTCTTTTCACTAAACATTTTTTGCTTTCTCTTCTTCGTTTTACATATTCTTGCTTTGCTTCTTCTGTTTTTGTCTCTAGCATTCTTAGTTTAGCTTTTCTTGTTTTGTCTATTTCAATTATGCATTCTGCATCAAACCATTTTTCCTTAGTATCACTTTGTCTCTTTTTACAGTTTTCTGCAACTTGTTTCATCCCTTCATTTATTTTCTTCCATAAATTCTCTACGTCATTCGTTATCTTGATTGTATTTATTTTATTACCTAATCGGTACAGTAGCTTATGTTCTCCTTTCTCTAGTCTATATCCAATCTTTCTTTTAGTTTGATATTCTCTTTTCTTATTTCTCATGGTAAGTAATAATTGCTTTAGGGTTATTCTCAATAAAAAATGGTCCGAATTCGTATCTAACCATCTATAACTTCTAACATTTCTTATAAACCTTTCTTCATCTTTTTCTATTATTACGTCGTCTATTTATTTTGTGTTTTAGATTTATGTAATTATATTAGTATTATACAGTAGATATCATTTATGTTATGTAGTGATTTAGGTAAACTAATAATTCATAAAATATTATATAATGATTTGTATTAATATAGATGCGTTGCTTTATAATAAACAGTTCATACTAGAAACTCGAAGTGTTATTTATTGAAGTACACAGCATGGCGCAGTCGGTAGAGTTTATTAAATATAAAGTAAAATTAAGCAGTAAAATAAAACAAATTATAATGACGGAACGAGCAATTCAACCAATGTGATTAGAAGGTAATTTAGAAGCAAATTTGACTAAACAGAGACAAACGTTTGAAATCTATTTACTTATTTTAGAGAGTAATAAAAAAACCAATGCTACTAAATGTGCGATTTTTTTACATTTTATTAGTGAAAACTGCATCGACATATTAAATACATTTAACATAAATGAAGTAGAAAAAATAAATTAGATGCGTACATAAAAAAATTCGAAGATTTTTTTAAACCCGAGAAAAATGAGACTTCCGACGGACATAAATTTTTCACAAGAAATCAAATGCAAGGTGAATCAATTGATCAATATGCGATTGAAAGAAGAAATCTGTCGGAAAGTTGTAGTTTTGGTGATTTAAAAAATATTTTAGTTCGCGATCGTTTAGTATGTGGAATTGTGAGTAAAGAGTTACGGGAAAAGTTACTTCAAACAGCGGACTTAACATTATAAAATGCAATTCAGCTATGCAGAGCATCGAAGTTATCCAGGCATCAGTCATCAGAAATTACCGAGACGTTGAAAAAAATGACAGAGAATAGTGTTTTGGCTCTTCATAAACAACAGTTAGCACAGATACCAAACAACGTCCATACCGATTAATTGGAATCAAAGATGTAATAACAGTAAGTTTATTAATAATTGTACTCGTTGTGGAAATCATTAAAAAAAATCCAGCATATCAGGAAAAAAATGTACTAAATGTAATAAATTCAATTATTTAACATCTCAATGTAAAACTCGTAGTATAAAATTAGCTAAACAAAAAAGTTATTTAAGTAATGATGATTTATTTATGGGTAGGATTACATCAGACAGTTATAAAAATAATTGGAACGTAACACTAGATATTAATGATGTTGGTAAAGGCGCACAAGTTACTCGTATTTCTACGAGTATATCAATGATAAATAAATTAAATATTGTGACGAAGCGCAATTGTCACAATGATTTGCGGCTCAGAATCCGCGGTTTTTAATGCGCGAGTCACGGAATCGCGAATAGCGCGCGAACGCAGGACCGGACTCGCGCGCCGTGTTCGCCGCGGACACAATGCTATCCATCTCACCCGATTTCCTACTTTTGAACCAAATCCAAACTCCCGTGATCCAGTTTCCAACTTCAACCAAATCTCCCTATCCTTTAGCATTGTGCGAGCCACCGACAACATCCTAGGACCGGATTAATTAGCAAAACTGTATATAAACCGGGCCCTCAGCCATCGAAGGACAGTCAGTTCATCCGTCTTCGAGTGTGAAAACCTCGAAGATAGCGAGTCACCTGAAAGTTCACCAGCCGTCAAAAGAAGAAGTCGTCTTCTCCGTCTTCTAGGTAAGCAACCGCACTCCGTTTGTTTTCCGTACCGTGTCGTGCGCTTCCTAGAGGTGGTTTTTGTTTTTCGTCGGGCTACCAGCGTCCGTCCCGTGTCCCCCTCCGTTTTCTGGTACTTGTGCAGAGGCACAAAATATTACTTCTGTCACGCAGAGCGAGAAATCCTAGGCGTCCCAGTCGTAACGTTTGTGTTTCTCTCCGGGCTACCAGCGTCCGTCCCGTGTCCCCCTCCGTTTTCTGGTACTTGTGCAGAGGCACAAAATATTACTTCTGTCACGCAGAGCGAGAAATCCTAGGCGTCCCAGTCGTAACGTTTGTGTTTCTCTCCGGGCTACCAGCGTCCGTCCCGTGTCCCCCTCCGTTTTCTGGTACTTGTGCAGAGGCACAAAATATTACTTCTGTCACGCAGAGCGAGAAATCCTAGGCGTCCCAGTCGTAACGTTTGTGTTTCTCTCCGGGCTACCAGCGTCCGTCCCGTGTCCCCCTCCGTTTTCTGGTACTTGTGCAGAGGCACAAAATATTACTTCTGTCACGCAGAGCGAGAAATCCTAGGCGTCCCAGTCGTAACGTTTGTGTTTCTCTCCGGGCTACCAGCGTCCGTCCCGTGTCCCCCTCCGTTTTCTGGTACTTGTGCAGAGGCACAAAATATTACTTCTGTCACGCAGAGCGAGAAATCCTAGGCGTCCCAGTCGTAACGTTTGTGTTTCTCTCCGGGCTACCAGCGTCCGTCCCGTGTCCCCCTCCGTTTTCTGGTACTTGTGCAGAGGCACAAAATATTACTTCTGTCACGCAGAGCGAGAAATCCTAGGCGTCCCAGTCGTAACGTTTGTGTTTCTCTCCGGGCTACCAGCGTCCGTCCCGTGTCCCCCTCCGTTTTCTGGTACTTGTGCAGAGGCACAAAATATTACTTCTGTCACGCAGAGCGAGAAATCCTAGGCGTCCCAAACGTAACGTTTGTGTTTCTCTCCGGGCTACCAGCATCCGTCCGGTGTCCCCCCGCCTTTTTCTGGTACTTGTGCAGAGGCGCAAAATATTACTTCTGTTACGCAGAGCGAGAAATCCTAGGCGTCCCAGTCGTAACGTTTGTGTTTCTCTCCGGGCTACCAGCGTCCGTCCCGTGTCACCCTCCGTTTTTGGTAACTTCACGAGATTGCCGGATCTCACTCCAACCACGTCAGAGCGAGAAATCCCCGACGTCCGCCGCGGCTACCGTCACGCCTTCGCCGAAGTCGACCGCATCCGGCACCTGTCACCGTCATTTTGGGGTACGCCCTCAGTCGCGATACTCCGTACATTATCAGCCGTAACTCGGGTACGGAAATCTTAAAAACGGTTTTCACTTCCACCATCAGCACACCATCCGTCATCTCCGAGCACCCAGCGTCGCGACGCCAGGCGTCAATTTCCAAAAAAGTTGGAAAACCACTCTTCGCCATTCGACACTACTAACCAGCCGCTACTTAGTGGACCCCGCCGTCGGGACGCTCGGCGTCGTTATTTTTACAAACTCCGGTTTTGCGCTCTACGTGTTCGCGGGCACCCCAGCAGTCAATTGCGACCACCCCCGGGTCATATCAGCGTCGCGACGCCCGGCGTCGATTTTCGAAAATCCGAGTTTGGGCTCGTTGTACTCGCGGACACCCAAGCAGACGATTGCGACCACTCCCCGGGTCATATCAGCGCCGCGACGCCCAGCGTCGCCCACGGAAGCCAGGTAGAAACGATTCTCCCGGGTACACCGACCCTAGTGGTGGCAGCTATCATCACCCGCAACACCATCACCGTCCGGACCATTTTCCAGTATACCAACGAATTGTTTTTAATATCAAATAAAACGCAACAGCACTGTTTCACCATTATTGTATGTTTTATTCTTTCTTCATACCCAAACCTCAATCTCCATACCTGCTATCCGGAACTGTTGGCGCCCGAGCAACCAGCGCCAACATTTGTCGCCGAGTTGGTAAAGAACTCGTCACAATATTAATGTAAATAACTTAGACACAACTAATACTAAACTGATATATTCTGGTACATATTTACCTCCAGTATTAGGATTAATCGCTTGTGTACAATTGGTAGAGCTTTTTAATATATATTTATTACGATAAATTCTTGACCGAACATCATATTTAATACAATATAAAACTATACCATAAATGATATCTTTATTGATGAAATATGAAAGTAAAAGTTGAATAATTCAAAACGCTCATTTATATTTCGCACTGCCATATTGCAAATACGTAGTTGCATTAAGCCAATCACAGAGCTTTGTCTAAAACGTTTGTCGTTGCTTAATGTTACTGAAAAGAAGACGAAGAAGAAACAAGCATTCAGCCATAGAGTTATAGAATAAAATAGAGGGAGTCTGAAGTACGAATGTAGGCAAACGAATTGATGGCATGGAACGGAAGGGGGATGTAGCTGGCGGCCATCTTGAAATGAACCAGTTAAAATATGTAATGCTGGTAAATGTTAATTTTGTTATTGTTTTTATTACACATGTTATAAAAGTAACAATAATATATAAAAAAAACATAAGTACATAACTATTACTATATTATAATATTACTATATTATAATATTAATAGCTGGAAATGCTTCTACCGTGAATCCATCAATTGAACTATACCACTTAGAAATGGTCTTGGGGTGAGGAAGACAAGAATTAAATGCAGTACGCACATATTTGTAAGCAGCTGGTGAATAATAGTGCAGTGTTACTGCAAAGTTTCGCAACTCTGCACTATACTGACAAGTTGTCGCTTCAAAATGTCTGCATTCGGGCTGCCAATATTCTTTAAAACTTGTAATTCTTCTTCCTGCAACAAATTTTGGTTTTTTAAACTTTTTAAAACGTTTGATAATGTCGCTATTCTTTTTAAATTTCTTCGCTTTGTTTGCTGTAGCAGGTTAACTTTATTTCTGTAATGATTTTTTAAATGTAAGTAACGAAGCCTTGGCAGGTGATATATTACGATGCATTCTGCGAGTTGGCGAAAAAGATGTAGTTCGTGACATCATTCTAAGCACAGATGACTTTTGTCGTGGAATAGGTAATAATGTGCTACTTCCACTTGGAATTTCATTAACAGAAACATCATCTGCTGAGGTAGTCTCTGTGCTGTTTGTTAATAAGGGCGTTATTACTAAGTTCTCGTCTTTCTAGTTTACGGCGTGGGATTTTAATTTTCTGCAATCGTAATTTAGGTTTGTTTAATAACTTTATTTAAATTTACAGCAACGAGTCATTACATTATAAATGCTCACCTTTTGCAAATATGATGGATATGATGGAAATATTGAAGACACAGCGAAATCCCTTAGTCTGACACATGACAACGAAGTTCTGTCAAAACAATCTCCCGTAAAGTGTTCAGAACACAAAATACTGGTATTTGTCGGCTCCCAGCCAATTCTTCTTATTGCTTGTACCCAACTTGCTCATCTCTCCGGGTGTTTTGGAAATCTAAAAGAAATGAACACATTTTGCTAATAATACTATATGTGTTTATAAAAATAACTTACTTGTGATATGTAATTACAGCTTCCATTTCTTTTTGTTTAATAGTTTTTCTCGACGATCTATTACTACAACCAAACGCACAACATGCCGGCATATTTGACGACAACAAACACAGATAGAAACTTTATTAAAGACACCATGATATAACTACGACAACTTTGTTTCGGTTCAATCCAATATGGCGACCAAATCCCCGCGTGACATCAAGGTTACAGGCTAACACTCCCTCTACTTACTTCTCTAACTCTATGCATTCAGCCATCTACGATTCTACTAATAACGACACACGTTACGTGAAGTTACATGTTATTTATCTTTGTCTTATCCGTCTCTTTTTAACCCAAGATGCAACTACGTCATATTTGTTTGTTTCGAAAGTTTTAATATATTTATCATACATAATACAAGTTTTATTAAAAAATAAAAAAATTGGGTTTAATAATTTTATTACGTAGATTAATAATTTCAAAAAAGTCTTGAAGGGCCTATTAAGGAGTTACACCACTGTAACAGTTGGAAAAAATGCGTTTTTTAAACAATTTTTTTTTTGATACAAGGAAAGGTTGTAATAAAATACTATTAAAGTATGTTATCAGGCATACATTGAAGTATAAAAAAAAATTTTCATTACAAAAATTACAAAATGGCGGCGTTCGAGCCATTCTCCCAAGTCATGTTGAATTTGAGGTGGTGCAAATTTTAATTAGAAACAAAATAAAAAATATTCTCTTAATCTACATGACTATAGCTAGTGAACTACGTACGGAATTTTAAAAATATTGATTTTTGTGAGATTGGCGAGTACTTGAAGTTAAATCTCGATTTGTTTATAAAAAATATTAGAATTAACATATCGAAAATCCCATACGTGTTTCACTTCAATATATAGTTTTAAAGATATGGTTAAAATTTCAAATGAAAATATGGAAAACTGTTGGAGTTATGCTACATGCCGTTTTGAAAATTGCCAATAATAATATAAAAAAATGATTCACGTATAAAACTTTTTTCCCATATTCTAGAATTTTTTTTTTTAATTTTTTGAAAAATTTATATTGTGTACCCCCTTAAACTTTATTCAAAGAGTAATGAAAATTAATACAAATGATAACGTCAATAAAATAGTAGAAAAGTATAAATTTTGTAATGGATTTGGATATCTAAAAATTAAACCTTATGAAATTAAACTAGAAAATAATAGTAAACCAGTTGTGCATCCTCCAAGAAAAATAAGCATTTCCTCTGCTTAATCGAGTCAAATATGTAGTAAATAAATTAGAAAAAAAAAATATAATTCAAAAAGTTGACGAACCAACATCATAAGTCATTTTAATAATTCAATCAAAATATGTATACACCCCAAATATATAAATAAAGTTATTAAAAGAGAACACTTTCACATACCAACTGTGGAATTTTTTTTAGCTAAATTAAACGGAGCGAAATACTTTACCACATTAGACGCCAGTCATGGATTTTGGCAAATACCTTTAGACGAAAATAGCTCAAAATTATGTACATTCAGTACACCATTTGGACGATATAGATTCTTACGTATGCCATTTGGATTATATTCAGCGCCAGAAAATTTCCAAAAACTCATGAAACAAATAATAGATGATATAGAAGAGGTAGATAAAGGGACATAACAGTAGACTTACTAAAGCCTTTAAAAGATTACAATTATACAATCTGATATTAAATTTAAATAAATGCAACTTTAACGTAAATAAAATAAAATATTTTGGTCACATATTTACAAAAAACGGAGTGCAGCCTGATCCTTTCAAAGTTAAAGCAATAATAAAACCACAAACACTAAAAAGAAAAGGATTTAGACAGATTTTCAGGTATGGTAACATATTTGGGTAGATACGTAAAAAATGTATCTGAAAAAAATTTCCTTTACGTAAATTACTCCTAAAAAATGTTAGTTGGCATTGGAATAAAAATCATGAAAATGCATTCCATGATTTAAAATTATCTATATACTAAAAGCTTTAGGAACATATCTATATATTTGTATAGATTCATCACGGTTAATTGCCCACCTCTACAAATATAAGGTCTTTTGAATAGCTCGCGTACAAAATTGAATATTATTCCATCAGCAATAGTTTTAGTAAAAGTGCATCAAAACCTATCGTGTATGGTGTAAAATGAAAGGTTTGTTGAAGAGCACGCGTGCAATATTCGAATATCTTAGATCGGCAATTGTTTGAGTGAAAGTACTTCAAAACCTATCGTGTTTGGTATTTTGAAGGGCTCGCGTACAAAATTAAATATTATTCGATCAGCAATTGTTTTAATAAAAGTGCATCAAAACCTATCGTGTTTGGTGGCAAATGAAAGGTCGTTGAAAGGGTTCGCGTGCTGAATTGTATTTTTTTAACGTCAATTATTTTAGTGCAAGAGCTTCGAAACCTATCGTGCTTGGTATCAATTACAGGTATTTAGAAGGACAGACAATTGTCTTACAGAAGTAAATCCTATTTCTGTGTCCGAAACAGCAAAAGATATAGAATTGCAGATTGTAAATCAATATACGGATGGCAAAAAACAAAGATAATGTAAATCATAAAGTCAAAATGTTGTTACGTTATTTATCTTATTTTTTTTTTCTTCCAAAAATCATAATTTTCAATCATACATTTTCTTGCTTCTGTGCCTAAAAATTAAATATACTTATCTGTTACTTTTTCTTAATTCTAATTAATCATTTTGTTTATTCAATTCATCTCATTCAAAATTATTTCTTATTTAGTTTTTATATTCTTACCGCGTGGCTAAACATTGATTCAGTTTTAGTTATATTTACATTTTGTCGTGACAGATGTTTAGTTAGTAATTTTTATTTACTTAATTCTACCAGTTTAGTGATATTTAATTGTATTCACATCAATCATTGTTCTGTCTCTGTCTTGCGCATTAGTTTCCGATCTTCTATTCCTTTGATTCGTTTCTCAGTCCCGCATGGCCAACCTTCGTAACTTGGCGCGCCTTTTGCATATCTTCTGTCCTTCTAATTTTCTTTATCTTACCGCGATTTTCGAAATGTTCGCGAATTTCGCGAAATTTGGCAGGGTGACACGAGTCACATTTGGAGTTTAAGAGACGACGGTCGTTTTAACTGTTTTTCTGAGTTTTCGCAATTTTTCACCGACTAAAAATTACGATTTTTCGTCTTTGTGTCGTTGCCGAGTATTATCGGGATTTAGTCCGGTGAAAATATTTATTTTCGCGAGTGGAGTTTATATACTTCCACACGAAACGCCCGTACGGGGATTTGTGTTGCGATTTCTTGGAATCCTGAAGCCCGACGTCCACCACTCCATCATTCTTCGTTTTCCTCGTCTACACCAGTTCAACACACCACGGTACAAGCCCGTACATGTGGCCCAGGTGTCCACGACCTTCGCGTCTACGCCAGCTCACCTGCAGAAGTCGCGCGAGAGACAGATAAGTCAGATAAGTCAGACTGTTTGTGACGAGTGAATTGAAGCAAAGTTTATGCTTCGTGCTGTTGCACCGTGCTTTCATTCTATTTTCATTTACTTAATTTTATGGTCCTTCCGACCTTTATTTTTGGGAACGTTAATTTTGTTAGCCTTCAGCCGCAACCTTGAGTTGCAGTTTAATTGGTTTTGCATTTCCTGCATTTATTTTATTATTTATCTTATTGTATATTTTTGTGTGAACGTGGATGTTCGTTTGTTTTACGCCTTAATTATTTTTCTTGTAGCTTATTTGCTTTATCTCCGCATTTTTATTTTATGTAAATTATTGTTTGCACCTGCGCCGTGTTCCCCATAGTTCTGCGCGACCACACCCGCTTTATTTGTAAGTCGTCTGGCCAGCTTCGACAGTTAGGGCCCTTGTAGTACCCACATTTATCAGGCGTCGGTCTCAAAGCGTGAGGCAAGATAGTTGCTGGTGTCCGCGGACATCCTTTGTGTCATCTTATTTATTTGTTACAGTTTCATTTTTGGGTTAATAAAATTAATTATCAAGTTAGGTTACCGTTTTTCCTTTCGACTGCCCTGATTTGTTTTTCAGCGAATTTGCAGGTACCGCTGCGGCTGTCAACTTCGAATATTTTGCCTTGCCCTATCGTAGTCTAGCGGATGAGGACCCCTAGGACAGATTACGTGGCGCCCTTTACCCGACCCACACCCTTCTCCCTGAGAAGCCGGCAGCCTCATCCCCGTGAGGTAATTTTTATTACAACCCCCGTGCGGTACGTGATAATGTATGAAAAATTCAAAGATCAAATTTTCAAACCTACTTTCTACTTTAAATAAAAGCACTGAAATCATTGTAAATCTGGAAACATATAATAGGGTGGAAAGGTTGTCTGATGACATCCAACAAAAACTTAATATTAGTACGAATATGAGTTCTAAAAAAAAGTCAGCTATTAATGTAGTTACAAAAACTGGATGTACTATTAAACCTACAAAAAAATATGGAATCTGACTTTTCCTTGGAAACGAAGGAGATGTTGTAGATTTATGTAATTATATTATTATTATACAGTAGATATAAATTATATTGCGTTGTGGTTTAGTAATTCACTAATAATTCATAATATATTATATAATGATTTTTATAAATATATATATGCGTTGCTTTCAATAAACAGTTCCTACTAGAAACTCGAAGTGTTATTTATTGAAATAAAGAAAAATTTGCATGTAACCCATTTAACGCTCCACATGTTTCTTTGTGTATTTATTTCCTCTCAAATTACGTACTTTTTATAGTCATATTTTTTTTGCAAAATCTATTAGAAATTGACCATTCTCATTTGTATTATTGTGTTTGCTATGTTTATCTATTGTAGGCTTATACCCATCTTCTTTTCCGATTTGCGTGTTAGCATCTCCCACTATAATTTTCAGATCATATTTTGGCAATTGTTCGTATTCTCTATCTAATTCGTTATAATACTGCTATTTTGCCGCAATGTACGTTTCTTTTGCAGATGCGTGTATATTTATCAATGTTAACTTTTCCTCTTATTCTCAGGTAGCATATTCTATCAGATATTTGCTTGAATTGCACTATCGCAGCTTTGAGATCTTTTTTAATCATGAATTCTGTCCCTAGCCTTCCACTACTCCTTCCACTATTGAAAGATATGTATTATCCTATTTCTGTAATTTCATCTCCCTTTAGTTCCGTTTCTTGTAATGCTACTATGTTAAAGCTAAATTTATTGAGTTCATTGCTTAAGTTTCTCATCTCATTTTCCTATTTTTAGACACCTATCTATTTTATATATTTTTGTTTTTTGTTTTGCTTCTTTTTGTACTTATAAATAATATTCTCATTTCCTCTTGTATACGCTTTTGTCATCCTATTTTCCCTTGCCTACATCTTTCCCTTTACCACATTTGACAGTTTTTTGCAACATTAATTTCCTCCTTTCTAACTCTCTCCAGGATTCTTTCCTTTCTATTTTAGGTCCAAGTTTCATCGTCTATAATTAGTCGTTGATATTTAATTTTAACTCGTTTGTTTTTGGATTTTGCTATATTTGACTTTTCTTTTATAATTTCCCTTTCATTTTCCGACAGATCCGAGTTAATGTATACTTTATCATTTTCTTTACTTTTCAATTTATATTTGTTTCTTTATACTTCTACTTTGTACTAAAATTCTGTTTTATCTGCTGAAGTTCCTGTTTTATTTGATCGTTTTCTGCCTTGAAATTGTTTAGGAGATGTTTCATATGTTGGTTATCTTTTCGTACTTCTTTCATTTGATTTCGCAGCTTCTTAAACATTCCTCTCATTTCTTCTATGTCTACTTTTTTTTCTGTAGTCGGTGATCTTGTTGTTTTCCTACTCCTCTTAAAAATATTATTTACGTGGACTAGTCCTCACTTTTCTCTTTACTCCTACTCATACCTTGCCACCTTCTCTTCTAGTGCTTTTAAATGTTCTGTCTTGCTCTTGACCCTGCTCGAATCCGTGAGTTGCGTGTTGCTTGCCTTCTCTTGGGTAGATATGCTCACTCACAGTATTGTTTGAGTTAAGTTTTTTGTTAGGACTGATCTTTTATCTAGTGCTTGTCTTATAAAATGATACTTGTTTGCTTCTGTATGGTTTTTTTTCTCCTTCTATCTTCCGCCCTATTTGTGATCGCTCTTCTTCGACAACCTGTTCATCTCGCCCTAAACCTCACATGCCAATTTCTGCACTGCACACCTGTGACATATGGACTGCACGCCACTAACAAATTTAAATACTTTTCTTATTTCTTAAGCAATTCGTATTTCCTATGTTTCTATTAAAATTTGTAAAATATCAAATATTTGCAGCCTCTTTAATATTTCCAAAATTATATTAGGGGAAGATTACATAAATTTCTTCCAAAAATAAATTTTGTTAATATTTAATAATTTTGATATTCTACTCGTGTCTAAATTTAAAAAAAATGTTATTATTGAACATCGGGTATGTAATAAATATGACATCATTTATATATGAATTCTAAAAGAATAAAAAAAAATCTATTCTGTAATTTAACTTTTTCAAATATACAATTAAAAAATATACACAATTTGAAGAGTAATTATTGTTTTATAATACCTCATATTAAATTAAAATTTAAAAAATTCCACAAAATTTGATAGGAGTACGCTCATTTAGCCGTTTTGTTTGTTCCATAGCTGGGACACTTGCTTAAATATAACGTTGTCCACCTCTCATTTATAAATAGATTTGTAAACTATAGAAATACCCTAAAATGACATATTTTTTATTAACCTTTTTTTTATTTGCGGCGGCGGCGATGCGTCTATTATTCTACTATACTAAGGAGCTTAAATCTAGATCTTTAGTTTCGTCTGGTTAGCAACCAAAGTGATCTATAGTTAAAATGATTTGTACGGTTGTTATAAATTTTCTTTCGAAGTTAAAAGAATATTTGGTATAATTTTTTTAGAATATACGAGTATTAGGGGTACCTATTTCGAATGTATTCGTTCTTGGAAAATTAATGAAAAACTTTATAAATTAGCACTGTTAACTTGAATATCGTTATTTATTTTGACATTGACATTAAAATTTAAACATTCGAGATCATTATTTTGAACTGTAACAAGTGTTTAGGAACTATTTACAAACAAAAAACTCGATCAAAATTAATATTTATCATTATATAATGTCCCATGTAAATTTTTGGAAAAACTACAAGCCCAAAATAAGTCCCATTTAACCGAAGTTGAAGCTCTTATAGTTTCAAAGATCTGAATATTCAAAGTTCGGTTGCCCAGTTCTAAATACGAGTTGTTATTAAATTACTATTATTATTTCATAAATTACTATTTGTTGACGATTGTTTTCATCCTATCATTTTAATAGTTTCATAATATTTTATTTTTTAAAGCAGGTATATAATGTAATACACCCAATGTCAAATGAAGTAAGAATTTATTTCTTGAATGACTAGCTACACCACTTACATTTAAATTTTGAAGATTGCTTAAGTAAAAAATATCGAATCAAATATTTGACAGCAACGTTAATTTTTAATATAACCTATAATTCTGTTTCAATATAAAGCAGATTTAAGAGGTGAATGAAATTTTATACTAGTAATAAACACTATTTTTTGCCCTTATATTCGTGCTAGTCTTTATGAATTTGTCACTTATTTACTACACTTACTTAGAATCCGAATAATATTTCTTGATTTTGTAGAGTTCCTGTTCATTGTCAAAAGTCATTATGGTCACACCAACAGTTTCAGCATGACGTATGTAAGAAATTAACTTTGTTGTATGGGAAAAGATGATTCGATCCGGGGTAACGCCTGCGTTCAAGACGCTATCAATTTCAAACTTTGAACTGCAGTCAAATCCCGCTCCTAGTGCACTTAGCGCCTTCAAAACTATTCCATTATCATTACATTTCACAGCTGGAAATTAAATAAATCATTAATTCTTTTGGTTTCAATTTAAATAGGTAGAAATTTGTTATATAGCTTAAGTTCTTCAACGAAGGTCCAAATATGTACAGTAAATATAGCATTACCGTGGATGAAATGAGCCATTTACAAAAACGGTTAAAAATTGTGTAATTAAAAATACTATTAGATTCTTCTGTAATTTGTATTTGTATCATAAACGAATAATTTAATTTCAAAAATCATATCTTACATAATATATAAAATTTTCATACGAGAAATGCAATAATGGTCTTATAATTTAGAACATGCAAATAAAAATATAAAACAAATATGGTTAACAGTCTATTAAAATAATCGAGATTCGCGAAATCTTGACGAGACTAATATACATATATGCGTTGATACTTAGGTAGTAAGTTGATATATAGTCGTCTTATTTTATCTCGTTACGTTGTATGTACCCGTAAGTATAATACGGTTCACTGCGTGTCTAATTTTGGAAGTTTTGCGAGATATTAACGGAGCATGGAGCATACATAACATTATATATATTCAAATCAAAATTGTGACAAAATATACTCGATACTATAACGAATATACTCAAGGGATGCGTTATCCAGTCGAGAACGTTCCAGAACCTTCTCGGGAACCAGAGTGTTGCGTTGCAGCGTGACCGGCTGAATACATGGAAAGAGCATTCTGTCCAGACATGCGGCTGAGAGAGGATTTCGGACGCGGTTACATGAATATATCGCAATATAAATAGTGGTTCTTGTGAGCTTGATATAAATAGTTTTAGTCTAGTGTATTAATGTAATAATAAATGGTAAGTTGTGTTATAGTATAATTACTTTAAATAAGTTTATTTTGTATTATTAATTTTTATTTATTAAATAAATACATTTTATTTTCCTTTAAATGAATAGTTGTGAGATATATTTTTGCATTTTTAACCTACACACTTCAAAAGATCACGAAAAACGTTACAATTGATGTCGGGTGTGAGGTTATTAAACAGTGAAGTATATAATAAAAATAAATAAAATAAGTGAATTGAAAATTGTGGACCTCAAGAGAGAGTTCGAGGAACGAGATTTGAACTCATCAGGATTAAAAGCAACGTTGCAACAGCGTCTACGAGAGGCCTTAGAGGCGGCTAGCCAGGATTATAAGAAATTTGTATTTGCGATTGATTTTAGTAACAATCACAAAATATTGGAGAAAATGGAAGAGAATTATAGAACAAAAATAGCAAAAGTGGAAACTACAACAAAAATTTGCTTAAAAACATCGGAATTTGATGGAAAGCTATCATGGCCGAATTATTTGAGACAATTTGAAGCAGCTGCAAAAGCTAATGGTTAGTCACCCAGTAGCGATAAGTGGAAATGCCGTCGATATCTTGCAAATAATAAAGCAAGAAGAAAAAGAAAATTACAACCACCTAGTTAAGCATTTAGATATATGATCTGGAAATGTGTACCTAGAGTAAATGTATCAAACATAATTAAGGAATCAATATCTGAGGTCGAATGAAAATCTTCAAGAATTTGAAGCTTACATTACCCACTTGGTTCGCCTCGCACATCCTGCAGCTTCGAACAATGTATTAGAGTGCTAAACTATCCAAACATTTATTTATGGAATCCGAGATGGCAAAATTCAGCAAGCACTCAGATTGGCTCGACCTAAAACATTAGCCGATGCACTGTCTCATGTTTTAGAACAAGAACCAGCAAAATAGCTTCGTGTGGTGAATCCAGAGTACGATCAATAAACAGCAACATGAAGAATAAAGATAATAAAGGTATAGGAGAGAAGCTACGACGATTCGCTACAGAAATACTTGGAGGGAAGAAGAAAATACGTTGCTGGAACTGCGGTGAACTAAGACACCCGCGAATGTTTTGCAGGAAGCCGCTAAAAAAAGAAAACAGAAGCTGAGTCAGAAAACTAAGTCGGGTTGATGCGATAGGGCAATCGTCGTCTCGTGCTCTAGTAGCCCCACATTCTATCGGATATGTCGCCGCTCTTCATCATCAACTATATCCAACTGGAGAACTAGCTACATCATCAAGAGAATTAGGCGTGACTATCAACATCGGGAACACCTCCCTCAAACATCGTGTGCTTATAGCTGAAATAAAAAATAACTTCTTTTCTGGAATGAACATTATGAATAACTATGGTTTTAAACTGGACCTCAAGCACGGCGTAATAGTGGTAAATGAAGAAAAATTCGTTCTTCATCCACTACAGGACAAAGTTGCATGTACTTTGGGAACCGAAGATGTAATACTTCCGGAGAGAAGTGAGACAAATGTGGAAGCACAACTTGAAGGCAAATTTTGTGAAGGATATATTACCATGTTGGAACCCCGGAATGATGATGAAGCAACTAGTTGTATAGAGATGGTTGTAAAATCACTAGTTAGGGCCAAAAGATAATACCAGTTTGAATAATGAACATAAATAATTATCCTGTTATAATTAGACAAGACACTGTGGTAGGGGAATGTTCATCCATACCTTAGGTTATTAGAACAATGGTAGCTCAGAAAACCACAACTAACAAAATTTCGAATACTTTACTGAATCAAAGATGTTGAATCTTTTCAAGGACTGACATCTAACGAAAAAAAACCAAAGCGAAGAATTTCATTAGCCAGTACCAAGATATCTTCGAATATGACAAGAAATCTAAGGGAAGAACGAACGTTGTCGGCATAAAATCTACACTAGAGATGCAAGACCCATCCGTCAAAGAGCAAGATTACCACTGGCAACGCGTGAAGTTTCTGAAAGGATAATTTAAGGAATAAAGACAGAAAGCGTGACTGAGCCTTCAAGTAGTCCATGGGCCTCTCCAGTGGTATTAGTGATCCTCTCGATTCTGTGTAGACTACCGTCAACTTAACAACGTGCCGAAAAAGGATAGTTATCCACTTTTCCGAATAGACGATACACTGAACACGTTGGCGGGATCAAAAATATTCTCTAAGTTGGACCTAAAAAGCGGATACTAGCAAGTTGACCTGGAACCGAAAGCCCGTGAGAAGACAGCTTTTACCATTGGAATAGGAATTTGGCGATTCATCGTTATGCCATTTGGACTCTGCAATGCTCTTTCAACATTTGAACTACTTATGGAAATCGTTTTAGCTGGGCTGTTATGGAAAACCTGTTTGATGTACCTTGATGATATTATTATGACTGGAAAAACATTCAAGGATACATGAAGAATTTGGATGAAGTTTGAAACAGGCGAATCTCAAGCTCAGCGCGAAGAAGTGTCATCTATTCCAGAAGCAGGTAAATTTTTTTGGGCATGTGGTTACTGGTAGAGGAATTGCAGTAGACGAAGACAAAATAAAAGATGTATAGGACTGGCCAAAAGACAAACAGTAATTTGAAGTTTTCTTGGTTACTATCGCGGATACGTCCACGGATTTGCCGACATTGCCAAACCATTGACACGACTTACTGAAGGAGGTAGAAGATTTGATTAAGAAAAGGACTGTCAAACAGCATTCAAACAATTGAAGCATTATTTAACGACTGCGCCAGTCGTAAGTTATCCTCTTCCAGAAGGGAGATTCATACTGCAAACAAATACCAGCAACGTTGGGGTTTGGTGCCGTTCTTTTTAAGTGCAAAATGATCACGAAAAGGTTATCGCCTAATTCAGTGAAACTGTCGAAACTAGAAAGGAGCTATTGCGTTACTAGAAAAGAGCTATTGGCAGTTTTGAAATCCGCTAAGCATTTCTACAAATATTTATACTGTAGAAAATTCCTGAGAAGAATTGATCATGCTGCCATGAAATGGCTACTACAATTCAATAATACAGAAGGCCAAGTCGCCAAACGGATCAAAAGAAGGAATACGATTTTAACATCGAACATCGAACGGGTACCAGCCATCGTAACGCTGACGAGTTGTCCAAGAGACCGAGGTCTGATAAATGCAAGCATTGTTGCTGAGTAGAAGGAAACCAAGTTGCTGTCTTAAGATCAACAGTAGTTGATGAAATATGGCTATCGGAAGAATTGTATAAAGATCAAGAAAATGACCAGGATTTGAAAATCATAGTGAAATGGGAGAACAACGGGAACAAACCGATTTGGCAAGATGTTGCACCATATTCGCAGAATGTGAAATAGTACTGGACGCAATGAGACTCGTTAGTGAAGAGGGTCTCTTAAAACGTATCTTGGAGAATGTATAAAGTACTGAGCAGAAAACTCAGTTACTAATCCCTAGGAACAGGGAGCAAGAAGCAAGAAGAAAAAGAAAATTACAACCACCTAGTTAAGCATTTAGATATATGATCTGGAAATGCGTACCTAGAGTAAATGTATCAAACATAATTAAGGAATCAATATCTGAGGTCGAATGAAAATCTTCAAGAATTTGAAGCTTACATTACCCACTTGGTTCGCCTCGCACATCCTGCAGCTTCGAACAATGTATTAGAGTGCTAAACTATCCAAACATTTATTTATGGAATCCGAGATGGCAAAATTCAGCAAGCACTCAGATTGGCTCGACCTAAAACATTAGCCGATGCACTGTCTCATGTTTTAGAACAAGAACCAGCAAAATAGCTTCGTGTGGTGAATCCAGAGTACGATCAATAAACAGCAACATGAAGAATAAAGATAATAAAGGTATAGGAGAGAAGCTACGACGATTCGCTACAGAAATACTTGGAGGGAAGAAGAAAATACGTTGCTGGAACTGCGGTGAACTAAGACACCCGCGAATGTTTTGCAGGAAGCCGCTAAAAAAAGAAAACAGAAGCTGAGTCAGAAAACTAAGTCGGGTTGATGCGATAGGGCAATCGTCGTCTCGTGCTCTAGTAGCCCCACATTCTATCGGATATGTCGCCGCTCTTCATCATCAACTATATCCAACTGGAGAACTAGCTACATCATCAAGAGAATTAGGCGTGACTATCAACATCGGGAACACCTCCCTCAAACATCGTGTGCTTATAGCTGAAATAAAAAATAACTTCTTTTCTGGAATGAACATTATGAATAACTATGGTTTTAAACTGGACCTCAAGCACGGCGTAATAGTGGTAAATGAAGAAAAATTCGTTCTTCATCCACTACAGGACAAAGTTGCATGTACTTTGGGAACCGAAGATGTAATACTTCCGGAGAGAAGTGAGACAAATGTGGAAGCACAACTTGAAGGCAAATTTTGTGAAGGATATATTACCATGTTGGAACCCCGGAATGATGATGAAGCAACTAGTTGTATAGAGATGGTTGTAAAATCACTAGTTAGGGCCAAAAGATAATACCAGTTTGAATAATGAACATAAATAATTATCCTGTTATAATTAGACAAGACACTGTGGTAGGGGAATGTTCATCCATACCTTAGGTTATTAGAACAATGGTAGCTCAGAAAACCACAACTAACAAAATTTCGAATACTTTACTGAATCAAAGATGTTGAATCTTTTCAAGGACTGACATCTAACGAAAAAAAACCAAAGCGAAGAATTTCATTAGCCAGTACCAAGATATCTTCGAATATGACAAGAAATCTAAGGGAAGAACGAACGTTGTCGGCATAAAATCTACACTAGAGATGCAAGACCCATCCGTCAAAGAGCAAGATTACCACTGGCAACGCGTGAAGTTTCTGAAAGGATAATTTAAGGAATAAAGACAGAAAGCGTGACTGAGCCTTCAAGTAGTCCATGGGCCTCTCCAGTGGTATTAGTGATCCTCTCGATTCTGTGTAGACTACCGTCAACTTAACAACGTGCCGAAAAAGGATAGTTATCCACTTTTCCGAATAGACGATACACTGAACACGTTGGCGGGATCAAAAATATTCTCTAAGTTGGACCTAAAAAGCGGATACTAGCAAGTTGACCTGGAACCGAAAGCCCGTGAGAAGACAGCTTTTACCATTGGAATAGGAATTTGGCGATTCATCGTTATGCCATTTGGACTCTGCAATGCTCCTTCAACATTTGAACTACTTATGGAAATCGTGTTAGCTGGGCTGTTATGGAAAACCTGTTTGATGTACCTCGATGATATTATTATGACTGGAAAAACATTCAAGGATACATGAAGAATTTGGATGAAGTTTGAAACAGGCGAATCTCAAGCTCAGCGCGAAGAAGTGTCATCTATTCCAGAAGCAGGTAAATTTTTTTGGGCATGTGGTTACTGGTAGAGGAATTGCAGTAGACGAAGACAAAATAAAAGATGTATAGGACTGGCCAAAAGACAAACAGTAATTTGAAGTTTTCTTGGTTACTATCGCGGATACGTCCACGGATTTGCCGACATTGCCAAACCATTGACACGACTTACTGAAGGAGGTAGAAGATTTGATTAAGAAAAGGACTGTCAAACAGCATTCAAACAATTGAAGCATTATTTAACGACTGCGCCAGTCGTAAGTTATCCTCTTCCAGAAGGGAGATTCATACTGCAAACAAATACCAGCAACGTTGGGGTTTGGTGCCGTTCTTTTTAAGTGCAAAATGATCACGAAAAGGTTATCGCCTAATTCAGTGAAACTGTCGAAACTAGAAAGGAGCTATTGCGTTACTAGAAAAGAGCTATTGGCAGTTTTGAAATCCGCTAAGCATTTCTACAAATATTTATACTGTAGAAAATTCCTGAGAAGAATTGATCATGCTGCCATGAAATGGCTACTACAATTCAATAATACAGAAGGCCAAGTCGCCAAACGGATCAAAAGAAGGAATACGATTTTAACATCGAACATCGAACGGGTACCAGCCATCGTAACGCTGACGAGTTGTCCAAGAGACCGAGGTCTGATAAATGCAAGCATTGTTGCTGAGTAGAAGGAAACCAAGTTGCTGTCTTAAGATCAACAGTAGTTGATGAAATATGGCTATCGGAAGAATTGTATAAAGATCAAGAAAATGACCAGGATTTGAAAATCATAGTGAAATGGGAGAACAACGGGAACAAACCGATTTGGCAAGATGTTGCACCATATTCGCAGAATGTGAAATAGTACTGGACGCAATGAGACTCGTTAGTGAAGAGGGTCTCTTAAAACGTATCTTGGAGAATGTATAAAGTACTGAGCAGAAAACTCAGTTACTAATCCCTAGGAACAGGGTTCCTGAAGTATTGTAAGAGATCCACGACGGATCTGCTAGAGGACACCCTGGAGTCAATAAAACTTCTGAAAAGTTCCGAGAACGATTTTACTGGCTAAATTGCAAAGAAGGAGTCAAAAAGTGGTGCAAGAAATGCGTAGTTTGTGCTGCAAGTAATGGGCCACATAGGAAACGGAGAGTACCAATACGTCAGTACAACGTAGGAAGCCTATTTGACGTGGCTGGACCATTCCCAGAAACTGATGACGGTAACAAGTATATAAAAGTCGCCATGGACTATTCCAGCAAGTCTGTAGAAGCTTATTCTCTGTCAAACCAGAAAACAATTACCGTCGCTAAAGTATTGGTGAAGGAATGTATATGTCTATTTTGAGTATCACGCGAAATACACTCTGATCAGGGGGGAAACTTCGAGTCTGTCCTGTTTCCATATATTTGCAAAATATTGTGCATTCATAACACCAGAAGAACTGCATTACACCCGCAGTCTGACCGAATAAATAGAAAGGTCAACAGATATCTGTCAAAAGTTGTCTTTAACCACCAAAGAGACTGGGGTCGTCATCTTCATATGTTTTTGAAGGCATATTGTTCATATATGCACAAAACAACAGGACAAACACACGCAAGGATCGTATTCAGACCTGAGTTGCGGTTACCGTGCGATTTGAAATTCGGTTGTAAAACCGGAGAAGATCTAGCTGGAGTAAATTATATCACTGATCTACGAAGAAGAATGAACGACATTCACCAATAAGTTCGTTTAAACATTCAAATCTTAAGCGACAAAATATAGATCATTATTACATCAGAGCAGAAAAGAATATGAACCTGAAGAGTCAATATGGTTATATAATCCACAGAATCGTCGTGGTCTATTGCCGAAGTTACAAACACGCTGGGAGGGATCATATAAGGTGATGAAGAGGATAAACGACGTTATATACCGTATTAGCAAAACACCAAATGGGAAAACAAAAGTGGTTCACTTTAATCGACTAGGCCCTTTTGATGGAAATAACTATGAAGCTAATGATGTTCGTGCAACAAACATTTGAAGACTTCAAGAAGAAATATTCCACCGGTCATAGAGCATGGTATGGCGTAACAAAAGAAGAACATCGAGATCTCTTTATGGTACCTTTTGAGTATTCCATTGCCCACTGTATAGCAGAAGACTTAAATATGTCACGACGAATTACTACAGTTTTCAAGAGGAAATTTTGACGACTACAAGAAATTGCCGTCCAACATCCATCTGTTGGGAAAACACTTCAACTGCGAGACAACTTGGAACATAAACGGTATATTTACTACTTAATCACCAAGTCACGATCATCTCAGAAGCTTACCTATCACACATTACGGGAGACACTGATCGATTTGCGAGAACATCTACTAAATAACGACATTATGAAACTGGCAGTATTAAAATTGGGTTGTGGACTAGATGGGTTGGATTGGAGAATAATTAGATACATGTTGGAAATTCTCTTCCACCGCACAAGAATTTAAATTCTTGTCTGTAGGTTTGACTCCAAAGGAAGAACAAAATTAGATTGACCTGTAAATTGTTACTTCTTCAGGACATCAGGATGCATCAAGGGTTCCAGATTTCGTCATAACTCATCTGTAACCCGTAAAATATATGCCAAGATAAAACTGGGGCAGTGTAACGAATATACTCAAAGAATGTTCCAGAATTTTTTCGAGACCCAGAGTGGGAGTGAGAGCACGCTTGTTCGGACGTGCAGCTTCGGGAGGATTCTGGGATTTTCTGGAAAGATCGAGATGTTGGACTTGGGTATAAAAGCGGGCGCTGAACTGATCGAGGGTTAATTGATAGTTGACTATGGACGCGGTTACATTTTTTTATTATTATTATTTATTTATGATCACTCTACAGGATACAAAAATCTCAATTACAGAGGGTACTTATAGTATTACAATAATATTAACAAAGTAATATAAAACACATTATATAATCAAATCAAATTACTAAGCTACTTATCAATGCATAATAATGTTACACGAGCTCGTTGAGCGTAAGAGCGAATAAGTTAAAATATGATATAACAATAAATTTATTACTTACTTGTTGTGTGAATTTCCTTCTCGTTGTGGACTAAAACTATGGACAGGCCAATCGTTGCCAGTTAGAACACACAAATCACTTTATTGAGAACTGATAAAGATTTAGTTAATTGAAAGGATTAATAAAACGAACTTTGATATTTAGACGTAAAATATTGATAAATTAATATGGATAAGATATAAAACACTTGAACATACTAGTATGTGTGAAAACAGTTTTGTATTATGAATTTAAGTTAATTAAAATGAAACTTAAGTAAATTCGCGCCATCGCGTTTTGTAAAGATGTCCGCACATCTTTACCCGTAGAGTCGCTGTTTCTGACTGACTTGGCTATCCCAAACACTTGACATCCTCTGGGTAAAACTATCCACATCTGGATCCCATTTCCACAGATGTCTCCTGTGTTTGGGGCTGCGTAATCCGACACAAAGGCACTGCCGTCCCGGTGAACATAAAAAGTTGCTAAAATTCTTAGAGCACTAACTAATAACTGTCACTTTTATAAATTAATGTCCTATATTTGAAAACCTACAGTTTTCGCATTCACACGAAAAGCCATGTGGCCACGAGTGTCAAATTTCACGAAGCCAAGCTTTTATCTGAAGCAACATACAATAATGAGATAGCTCATATTGTTACAATAATAAATGAAGCATACAAAAATAAAAGAAAGATAGAAAACAAGTAAATTTGACAAATAATTAACATTGTACTTCGTTAGAGAAGTAGGAAAGTACTTTAAGTTTAATGCAATTGTATGTATCATAAAATAAATCACACAGAAAAGGTAACTCATTGAACAATTTACATATACGGTTAGTTGGTGAATTAATTTCATAATTAGTAACACAATGTTGAACTAAAAATGTTAAATTATATCTAGAATTTACACGAGGTACAAAAAAATTTAACCTCGACAAAGTATGACTATCAGAAATAATATTATTAGCTACTTTAAAGATATGTAATAGATCTATAACATTTCTGCGTTTGTCTAAAGATAACAAATTAAATGTGCGTAATCCCAAATTATAATTTAGATAATTATCATAAACACTATTTTCAATCAAATATTTGCATTTTGCATAATAAGGACACCATATTTAACAGCAGTATTCTAATTTAGAACGAACATAGCAGAAATACAAAGACTTGACTGTGGAAATTCTTTTGAAATTTTTAGAAGAACGTATAACAAAATTTAAATTGCGGTATGCTGCGGATACAGTGTTACGTATGTGTTTATCAAATAATAACTTAGTGTCAAATAAAATACCTAAATCCTTGGACTCGGTAACTCTCAACAGTAGTTGAATATTCATGTGATAACTGAATCAAATTGGTTGTAGTTTTTTGCTGTATGTCATAATTTTACATTTATCAACATTAAAAAAGAGCTGGGGCGCCTCAGACCATATAATTAAACTGTTGATATCCATCTGAAGTTCAAGACAATCATTTATTGAATTAACTTTTTTAAATAGCCTAATATCATCAGCATACATGAGAACCTTAGAAAAACGAACCGTGTCAGTAATATCATTAATAAAGAGTAAAAATAGTAATGGACCTAAATTTGAACCCTGAGGAACACCTGAACTTGCAAGAAAAATATTTGATACAAATCCATTAATCTGGACAAACTTATAGCGATCATTTAGATAAGAAGAGAGAAGTTGACAAAGTGGAAGAGATAAATTGAAGTCATTGCACAGTTTGCCTATTAAAATACCATGATCAACTTTATCAAAAGCCTTGGCGAAATCTGTATAGATTACATCAATTTTAGTATTTTTAAGTAAGTTAGAGGAAACATAGTCAGTAAAATTCATTAAATTGGTAACAGTAGATTTACCTTTTAAGAAACCATGTTGAGCAAGTGAAATATATTTATCTGTCATACTGTAAATATACTTGCAAGCAATTGTTTCATAAATCTTAGAGACATTAGAAAGTAAAGCGATTGGACGATAATTAGATATATTGCTTGGACTTTCACGCATATAATGTAAAATTGGGAATTCAAGTCGAGCGGTAAGCGAATGATAGAAGATTGAAAACCATTATTGACTGCACAGATAACTCCACCACCTCTTTTTTATCAACTCTCGCATAATCTCTATCAGCACGGTATACATTGAAATTGTTATCAAATAATTCATTATTTGAGATGGATTCGTTAAGCCAAGATTCAGTTATACAAAAGATATCAAAGTCAGAAGAACAAGTATTGTTAAAAAAATCATTAATCCTAGAGTGTAAACCACGCACATTTTGATAAAAAATACGCATTTTAGCAAATAACGTATAGGGCACTTTTATAATATTGACAGAAAAAAATTGACTCAGAAATTAATTTAAAATAAGTAATAATAAAAAATATATATAAAAACAGAAACTGAACACACTATACCTACCACTGAAGAACGAGTTGACAAGTGAAATAATAATAAATTAATATTGACAGCTATCACGCACAAATACAAATATAAAAGAGAAAGGTCAATGAACTCAGTTTTAATTCACCAACTAATTACAACAAGTTTACTAATGTCGCGACTTATGCTAAATGTAGAAAAACTTAATAAAAAAAAGTAATGCAGATTTAAACAAACAAGTTATGGATAAACACAAAAGTAAACAAAGTATAAACAAGAGATGTAATTTAGATATTAATAAATATATGTGTAACTCCAAAAAAGAGAAGTAAAAAAGGAAACAAAAAACGAAACAAAAGAAATTGATAATAAACTACACTACTAAGGTATACAACTACATCGTAATAATAATTATTATAAAATTTTATAGTAATTGGCCTATATTATCAATACGCTTTACAGTTCCATCATCTAACTTGACAGATATATTTCCATCATATGACCACGCGTTTTTGAAACCATACTTTTTTGATGCAGCGTTCACAAGTTCAAGTCTTTTGGCGGTCAAATCTTATTTAATAGTAATTTTGGTACCACTTAAAAGTTTACGCGCCTCTATTATGGCTTGACGCGTTTTATATAACACACACTTCACAATTACTGGACGTGGACGTGTTTTCTTGGGATCCTTTTTGCTGATACGATGACAACGGTCAATTTCATGAGTCGCAATGTTTAGTTCGAGTTTACTATTAAAAATGCCAAGTACCTTGTCCTCAACATTCACACCATCTTCTTCCACAACACCAAACACGCGAATACAGTTTCTTCGCGAGTACTGCTCCAGATGATCTATTTCATCTCTAAGCCTTCGATTTTCGTTGGACAATTTGGTTACAATTGTCTCGTAGTGTAACTTGAGCTCATAAAATTTGGCATCGAGTCGGACACAGACTTTATCTACCAATTTAGTGATGAAGGAGTCATCAAGCAGAAGTGAAGCCACGGTTTCATTGATCGCAGAATTCATATTACGAGTATTTCCGCCCATTATAATATTTTTTTATTATTTACACAATAACTGAAAGTCAGCAGCACTAAAAAAGTTGGAGTTACAGCGAAGCACGTATACTCTCGACGGAGACACATACTACATGATTGCATTGTTATATTAATAGTGGTCACTATTGATCAAGACTGTTAAGTCGAGACCAAAAAGTCATTCGATCGCGTCAAAAAATACGAATTGTCAAAAAAGAATAATATAAACCAGATTGGTTTGAGATCGGAAAGGGAGTCAGACAAGGGTGTCCTTTATCACTAACCTTATTTACTATCTAAGCGGAGCACAAGGTCTCAGAATGTTAGAGAGGTGATAGAAGAGTGAGTATTGAGGGAAGAAGAGTAGATTTTTTCGATATGCAGATGATACAATCCTTTTTGCAGAAAATACAGAAGATTTAAGCCTTGATAAAACAACTTGAACTAAAGGAGAAGGAATGTGGACTTGTTATAAATCAGAAAAAGACGACGGTTATGAGAGTTGGCGAGGCAGAAAATATGGAGATATA
Source organism: Pterostichus madidus (assembly GCA_911728475.2). Taxonomy (NCBI): domain Eukaryota; kingdom Metazoa; phylum Arthropoda; class Insecta; order Coleoptera; family Carabidae; genus Pterostichus; species Pterostichus madidus. The sequence goes on along the minus strand of OU452305.1, from coordinate 19,691,415 downwards.
TCTAAGGAAAGAAAATCTGGAGTATATTGGAAGCTGTAAATATGTAGGAACGGAAATAACAGACGACTGGAGAAGCTAAAGAAGCCTTTCAGAAGAAAATTAGTATGTTGAGTGGAAATTTGGATTTAGAACTAAGAAAAAGAATAGCGAAATGTTTTGTATGGAGTGTTATGTGATACATGTATGAGACATGGACAGTTTTAAAAAATATTACAACACATCAAATTTATATATAGGAAAAGGGTTGATGCCATGAAAGTGTGGACATGAACGAGAATGCTTGGTATTAAGTAGTCTAATAAAATTAGCAACAAACAAGTGTTGGAAAAAGGGACAGAAGGGACAGTAGAAGGAGTAGTTAAAAGAGACAAGAGGAGATCGGAAACGGTAGGCGATCTGAAAGAAGAAAGAAATTATGTAGAAAAGAAGAGGCGGTCTATGAATAGAGGAAGTTGGAGAAGGCATACAGGACCTACGTCAAGCAAATAACTATTAATGATGATGACCTTAATATAGCCCAAGATTAAATTTTGATAAAAACGAAAAAATGCAAATGACATTTATTGATACGAGTACCTACACAAATATTTTTCAAATAATTAAAAGTCAGTTATATAATTATAAATAAATTTTAAAAAGTTATGATCACTCCATAACAATGTTGTAAAATGAATTACAGACAAGATTTCATATGACTTTGTTTAATGAAAAATAGGAAAGATTTCAATTTTCAGATGACACTAGTGCATTTTTTTATAATTTCACATCGCCCTTGTCACATAATTGAACGTGACTACAACTTTAACCACGAAGATTAATTTGATTTTCATATATTTTTAAGTGTGTTTTATCTTTTCAATTATTGGTGCAATACTAATTTTGTTCTTTATTACATATTATGTCATATTACTGTGATAATAAGTCAGTGGTAACGCATCGTCCTCTGGATTTGAGATCCGAATTTAATTCCTGTAGCCGAAAAAATGATATAAAAATAAAATTATATATATATATATATATATATATATATATATATATATATATATATATATATATATATTATAAAAAAATTAAGATGTAATATATATAATAAATCTTAATTTGTTTTCATACGTAAAAAATTACTCTTTTTTTCTTGAAATGTCAAATTTCATAATCTGCGACACTTCAGAAATATATTTATCAAACATTTTCACGTATCCTTGGTTACAACACATCAAATTTATATTATTTTTGAATTTTTTCTTTTAATTAGGGCTGAGATATCCACCTCCTAATAAACTAGCTAATAGTTATTAGCAAAATAAATTATTTATTAGAAAGATATTTATTTTGTAGATATCCAGTTCAATTTATTCGTCTACTTGTTATTAGGTACCTAATAAATAAATAAGTCAAAATTGCAACACTGTTCATCTTTTAGAGAGAGAGAATATTATGAAAAGCATTAGTTAGAAGGAAATACAAAATTTGTTTATGACGTTTAATAAATATATGATTATAATTTTGTTTCTACCTCCTTGATTTTGTTATAACTGTCAAAATGTCAGGAAAACGTGCAAGATCTGTATTTTTTTCTATAAATGAAGTCAGATTATTAGTTGAAGTATCTATAGAATATAAAAATATAATAGAAAATAAGCAAACAGACGCAGTGAATTAGAACCAAAAAAGCGAAAAGTTCGGAAATAATAGCGACAAGATATAATTCGTGTTCTTGTACAATTCATCGAGATTCAATATCCTCTGAAATATGATTGTGTTAAACACTATATTAAAAATAAGAATTCTGCGAATAAATTGAAAATATCTGTATTCTGTATCTTTCCACATTCAAAATGTATTAACAAATTAGATATTATGTCATTTAACAAAATTGTCAAGTTTATTTCCAACATGTAACATTATGAGGGTATCTAATATTAATTATTTCCAAATTCTCCATTTCATAAAAAGAATCAAATATATCATCACGCATTTTATCCATTACTGGGTGTAGCACCTTGCCGTAGCAGATCTCGGTAAGTTAAATATCTATGCACGTGAAGTGAGGTTTCCAACCTGTTAAACACGGCCTCCAAATATGATAGTGGTGGAGGAGCCACAGGGATAATTTTAATATGGTGAGAATTGTTTTTTGACTGCGGCAATCGAATCGAGGTTCTCAATTCACAGGCTACACCATTTCTTGTCTCTCTATAATTTCATCCAATTCATCAAGAATTATCTAAAATATCAATGATAACCCTATATAAATATATAACTAAAAAAAATTCAGTACAACTGATAAGTTCAGGCCAAGTACAAAAACATTTTCCCTTACAAGTCCTAATGTTTTCCGCGTTGTAAAGTTCTGATATAAAAGGTGGGCTCAAGTACATTCTTAGAAACTAAGAAACGTAAGATATATAAAGTTGAAACATTAATGCCCGGTTTTTCAGTGCCGGTTTAAACTTAAGTTCAGCTGAACCTTGAACTTGAGCCTGAACTTTTTTCTGTTTATAACCTGTCAAATTGAACTGGTTCTGCTGAACTTTTACTGAATGTCAAAATAATATTGTAGTGTTGTGTAATTTGGGATTTTGAGAAAATATCAACGATATCCTAGGTTACTGAAATTGTATTTATGTCAAAATAAGAAAAATTCAATCAAAATAGGTATCTGTCATCATCATTTTCTTTCTTGAAGGAAACTAAAAGGGCAGCGAAATTTTCTACTGATGAAATCGAACTGTTAATGGATTAAGTAAAAAGCATGAAATGTAAAAAAAAAAAAATAATTTGGAAAGAAAAGTGTTGAGAGGAAATTTTACAATATTAGCGACAAAGTTCATTAGTTTTAAGGAAGAAATACAAAAATTTCAAGAAAAGATCAAAAGTAAAAATTCACAAATTCTACGAATATAATCTATAATTAATAAAGACAATTTAACAAAAGATATTGAACGTGGTATAAGGGCGCAATATTTACTAGAAGAAAGAAATTTGAAAAAAAGAGAACATTATATACATATGGATATGAAAAGATTGGAAACAGAAAATTTTGAATTAGAAATACAATTTAAAAAGCAGCAATTAAATGTAATTAATAACTAATATGTAGGCATTTGAAGTTCAGAACATAATTTATTTCATAATATTATTGTTAATTGTATTATAAATAAAAATAAGAATTAAACATAGTATGAAAATAATATATAATAGAATTTCTTGTTCTGTTATTCGGGCCAACTCGCTATCGATGTTAATAGCAGGCACAGCTTCTTTTTCATTGTAAGCGATATTATGTAGCTACAACGTATCTTCCAGTACTTAATTTTAGCCTAATACCAGTTGCAAGTACAGGGAACCTACGTTTCCATACTCTGTACTGTGTCTCTCCACAGTATTTCTAGTCGTAATATGGCGCTCGTTGTATAAATTTTCAGCAGAACTTTGAGGATTTAATAGCGGAGTTAGTAAAATATTTATTTTTTTATACCCATTATCGCCAGACAATAATTAATTTTACATTTCGCCATGATCAAATAAAAAGTTATAACATATTCATCATCTGAAGATTCCATTTTGATAAAATTATAAATTATTTGTGACAGGTAAACGTCAATAAATACAGTGAAACAGTCGTTTAATTCATTATAACAATGTAGGCGACGGTTGAACTTGACTTGAACCAAGTAGAATGACGGTTCAGGTTCAAGACAAATTTGAACTGAGTTTAAGGTTTAAACTGCACTGAACAACACTTTGAACCTTGAACTTGAACTTGAACCGATGTTTGAGTTTAAACCGGCACTGAAAAACCGGGCATAAGGGTTTCTTTAAGGAGAACCGAAAAATTCTAATTACATTTTAGTCAAAAGTTTCTGATATAACATATGGGCTCAAGCACATTGTTATATTCAACATTAAAACATGTCTTTTCATACAAAAATCTGAATTACATAAGTGTCTAACCTCGTAACAAAAATGTAAACGACACAAATGTTCAAAATATCAATATAAAAAAAACTAAAAAAAAGTACTTGGCGGCGTTTTGTGAACCTTTGAACTATGAGGAAACTGAGTGTTGGTATAGCAATTTAAGTTGTACACCTGAAACCCTCTTGGCACCTGCTGCTATTTTCGGAAACGTTCGTGACTCGGATATGTTCGGAAATTTTCGTGGGCATTTCGGCTATGTTCGAGGAATAGTCGTGGCCACTTTCAGTATGTTCCGGTATGGTCGGAAACCAACATGGCCATTTCGAGTCTGTTCGTGTAAGTTCGGAAACCTTCGTGGAGAGTTCGGGTTCACTTCTAGGTGTAATTTCTGTAGTTAAAAAACGCCGCCAAGTACTTTTTTTTAGTTTTTTTTATATTGATATTTTGAACATTTGTGTCGTTTACATTTTTGTTACGAGGTTAGACACTTCTGTAATTCAGATTTTTGTATGAAAAGACATGTTTTAATGTTGAATATAACAATGTGCTTGAGCCCATATGTTATATCAGAAACTTTTGACTAAGATGTAATTAGGATTTTTCGGTTCTCCTTAAAGAAACCCTTAATGTTTCAACTTTATATATCTTACGTTTCTTAGTTTCTAAGAATGTACTTGAGCCCACCTTTTATATCAGAACTTTACAACGCGGAAAACATTAGGACTTGTAAGGGAAAATGTTTTTGTACTTGGCCTGAACTTATCAGTAGTACTGAATTTTTTTTAGTTATATCACATTCCTTTTCTAAAAAAGTAAAAAAAAAATTTGAGGAATTAATTTTTTTTTAAATTTAAAAGAATTTTGAAATTTTTTAATAAACTTGCAAAAGCAAAATAACGTACAAAATTATTAAAATATTGTTTCGCGTGGTCTACAATTTATTGCGAGTACCTGAAATGCGTAGCAATGCAACTCAAAGAAATAAAGTATTTGTATTTAATTCTGTTTATTGAAGTGCTTTTGAATACTCAATATTTTTTTTTCTCTTTGGGCATACAAGAATAAATCAGAAGGTTTTCCGACGAGTGAGCATGCCACATACAGCTGTCCATGTGAGAAGCATGGATTTTCCAAATTTAGTCCACACACTTATAGCGATTGTCCCCGTGCTTTGTTGATGGTCATTGCAAATGTGAGTCGTACCGGAAACTGCAAACGTCTGAATTCGAATGGCATAGGATTGAAGCTTTATTATACCTATATTGGTTCTCGTCTGTACCTATACCAAATTTGAATCGAATCAGTGCAGTACTTTTCAGAATAGCTAGCGATCATTTTGTTTCAAGACGGCGGCCTGTAGCTTTATTAAACCTATATGTTAAGATTGGTTCTCGTCTGTACCTATACCAAATTTAAATCGAATCAGTGCAGTACTTTTCAGGATAGCTAGCGGCCATTTTGTTTCAAAACGGTAAACTGAAGCTTTATTATACCTACATGTTAAGATTGGTTCCTGTCTATGCTTATACCAAATTTTAATCGAATCAGTGCAGTACTTTTTAAGTTAGCTAGCGGCCATTTTGTTTCAAGATGGCGGACTGAAGCATTATTATACTTATATGTTAAGATTGGTGTCCGTCTATGTCTATACCAAATTTGAATCGAATCAGTGTAGTACTTTTCAAGGTAGCTAGCGGCCATTTTGTTTCAAGATGGCGGACTGAAGATTTATTATACATGTATGTTGAGATTGGTTCTCGTCTATACCTATACCAAATTTGAATCGAATCAGTGTAGTACTTTTCAGAATAGCTAGCGGCCATTTTGTTTTAAGTTGGCGGACTGAAGCTTTATTATACCTATATGTTGAGACTGGTTCTCGTCTATCCCTATACCAAATTTGAATCGAATCAGTGCAGTACTTTTCAGAATAAGTAGCGCCCATTTTGTTTCTATATGTTAAGATTGGTTCCTGTCTATGCTTATACCAAATTTGAATCGAAACAGTGCAGTACTTTTCAAGATTGCTAGCGGCCATTTTGTTTCAAGATGACGGACTGAGGCTTTATTATACATGTATGTTGAGATTGGTTCTCGTCTATACCTATACCAAATTTGAATCGAATCAGTGCAGTACTTTTCAGAATAGCTAGCGGCCATTTTGTTTCAAGATGACGGACTGAAGCCTTATTATACATGTATGTTGAGATTGATTCTCGTCTATACCTATACCAAATTTGAATCGAATCGGTGCAGTACTTTTCAGAATAGCTAGCGGCCATTTTGTTTCAAAATGGCGGACTGAAGCTTTAATATACCTTTATGTTAAGATTAGTTCCCGTCTATGTCTATACCAAATTTGAATCGAATCAGTGCAGTACTTTTCAAGATAGCTAGCGGCCATTTTGTTTCAAGGTGGCGGACTGATGATTTATTATACCTGTATGTTGAGATTGGTTCTCGTCTATACTTATACCAAATTTGAATCGAATCAGGGCAGTACTTTTCAGAATAGCTAGTGGCCATTTTATTTCAAAATGGCGGACTGAAGCTTTATTATACCTATATGTTAAGATTGGTTGCCGTTTATGTCTATACCAAATTTGAATCGAATCAGTGCATTACTTTTCAAGATAGCTAGCAGCCATTTTGTTTCAAGATGGCGGACTGAAGCTTTATTATACCTATATATTAAGATTGGTTGCCTGGGCTTAATTTTTTAGAGCGAAATAGACATTTGTACGGGATGGGTCGAAACGGGATGGGCCGAAACGGAATGAGTCTTAATTATGGGATGACGTCACATGCGAACGCTGAACAAGAAGACGACGTTTGCCCAATTTGAAAAACATCACTTTTCAAACATCCATATCTTTGGAAAGGATGGACCAAATGGCATGAAACTTTTTTATTCCTACTCAGTTTTATGCGGGCTACACGGTGGTTAAGTCAAAACATACTTTTTTACCCGCTTGGGCTTCATTTTTTAGTGCGAAAATGGGCATTTATTCACTCGGGATAAGAGACTGTAGTGTCTGGCCACTGTCATTTGTACTTGGCCAGAGACACTACCGTGTCTCTTGATTATTTGCAAGCACACCTTATTAATAAGAAATTAATACAGTATTACAAAATATATTTTTATTTTATGTATAAACTGATATGACAATTGAATTTTTTGTTTTTTATTAGGAGGTCTGAATAGCTAATAAAATATGTAGCTAATAAATGTATTTATTAGCTAAATAAATGTATTAGGAACTTTATTAGGAGGTGGATAGCTCGGCCCTAGGTAAATAAATAAATTATTATTTTATTATTCTTTTTGACAATTCGTATTTTTTGGCACGATCGAATGACTTTTTTGTCTCGACTTAACAGTCTTGATCAATAGTGACATTCCCACGCGCAACCAAAAACTCTCATTTCGCGCATTTAATACAAAAATACTATTTTAGAGAAGTCTTAAAGTTCATTAATAAACGATTAACGGAAATAGCGATTTAATTATTTAATAGATGTAATAAAAACGTGTACAATACATACAAGCATGTAGTCATTTATATAGAAAGATAATACTTAACTTCCGATTTAAGCAGAAATGATATCAAATTAAAATTATTCTAAATACAACAGTATATTTTGTACTATATGTAATTTGACTTTGCCTAATATTTCTAATCCAGCAGTTAATGCGAAATTTGTATTTCATCGATTATTTTATTAATGGATATTTAAAAATGTCTATAAGTAGATAACATGGAAAATTTAAATTTACATTTAATTATAATGGCGTGTATAAAAATAATAATAAAAAATTAAGTAATTTCTTTTTACGTATTGTAACGTTTTTCGTGTGCTTTTGAAGTGTGGAGGTTTCAAATACAAAATATAACTCACAGTTATTTATTTAAACAAAAATAAAATGTAGTTTTTTATTAAATAAAAAAAAATAATAACAAAAGAAACTTATTTAAACTAATTAAATACTATAACACATCTCAACACGAATTATTAATAGACTAGACTAAAACTATTTATATCAAGCTCACAAGAACCACTATTTATATAATAATACAATCATGTAACCGCGTCCTCGAGCAGTTCAGCGTCCGCTTTTATACCCAAGTCCAACGTCTCGATCTTTCCAGAAAATCCCAGAATCCTCCCGAAGCTGCACGTCCGAACAAGCGTGCTCTCACTCCCACTCTGGGACTCGAAAAAATTCTGGAACATTCCTTGAGTATATTCGTTACACTTCCCCCTCCTTAAAACAGTTTTATCTTGGCATATATTTTTACGGGTTACAGATGAGTTATGACGAAATCTGGAAGCCGGACCCTTAATGCATCCTGATGTCCTGAAGAAGTAACAATTTACAGGTCGATCTAATTTTGTTCTTCCTTTGGAGTCAAAGCTGCAGACAAGAATTTCAATTCCTGTGCGGTGGAAGAGAATTTCCAACATATTTCTAATTATTATCCAATCCAACCCATCTAGTCCACAACCCAATTTTAGTACTACCAGTTTCATAATGTCGTTATTTAGTAGATGTTCTCGCAAATTGATCAGTGTCTCCCATAATGTGTGACAGGTAAGCTTCTGATATGATCGTGACTTGGTGACTAAGTAGTAAATATACCGTTTATGTTGCAAGTTGTCTCGCAGTTGTAGTGTTTTCCCAACAGATGGATGTTGGATTGCAATTTCTTGTAAAAAATAGCAAAGATTTATATTTTCGAATGACACTAGTGCATTTTTTTTATAATTTCACATCGCCCATGTCCGATAATTGAAGGTGACTACAACTTTAACCACGTAAATAGATTAATTTGATTCTCATATATTTTTAAATGTGTTTTATCTTTTCAATTATTGGTGCAATACTAATTTTGTTCTTTATTTCATATTATGTCATGTGATAATAAGTCAGTGGCAACGCATCGGCCTCTGGATTTGAGAAACCGAATTTAATTCCTGTAGCCAATAAAATGATATAAAAATAAAATTGAGTCGCGTGCGAACAGTGACACAGAGCGGACGTGCTATCCAAACGTAATTAAACAAAACCTCACCGAATAATCACGCCATAGGCGTCTCATACGATATATTTAAAACTTAAATATCATATAGTTTAAAAAAAATAATAACAAATAGTGACAATACTACAACACAGATCTCTCTTCGGAGAGTATCTGCTCACTTCAACAATGGCTTCAAGTCAAGCTAGGCCATCAGAACAAAGAATATATACACCAAAGATCACCGACCCCACTGGAGGTATGTCAAACAATTTTATCCAAATACCAAATAATAATCATAAACGTAAACTCACTGCAAATGATAGCTATAGCGAAACACATAAAGGGTATATCCTAGATACAGATAAACTATTAAAAGATAACAAATATTACAAATTAGATATATCAGAAACTCAGACGGAACAAACAAATGATGCTAACAATCAAAAAAATAAAATTCCACCTATATACCTACAAGATGTTAACAATTATGAAGTAATGATAAAAGATATAAAACAAATAACAACAGAATTCACAACTCAACAAAAGAATAACAAATTACGAATAAATTTAACAATCATTGAAAATTATCGACAACTAACAAAATTCTATGACGAACAAAAAGTAAAATACTACACATTCCGTAATCCAGAAAATAATATCCTATCAGTAGTCATCAGAAACTTACCTATTTCTATAAGCCCAGACATAATAACAGAAGAACTAAAAGAAAAGTCATACCCCGTACTAAAAGTAACACGACGAAACCGGACCAGAAATAACAACTAATCACACTGATATACCTACTTATACCCAAATCAATCCCAATCCCAACCCTTACGCCAACAAAACCTACAACTCAATAAGAAATAATAAAACCCAAAACACATCAACAACAGAAAACATCAATGAACAAACCACAATCCCATCCTTCTTACAAACAATTATTAATCTTATCCTTCACTACATAGAACAAATTAAATCCTTTTTTACTTCCTTGTTATCTACTATCCTTACCAATGGCAACAAATAATCAACGTCTTATCAACAAGATAACAATACTGAACTATAATGCAAACGGAATAAAACGACAAAAAAACTAATTCATAGAATTCCTCTCAAAGAATAACGTTGATATCGCATGCATAACAGAAACACACTTACAACAGAAAGAGATTTTCAGAATCAGAGGGTATAAGATACATAGATTCGACAGAAACTCTGATGAAGCCTCAGGGGGAGCAGCAATAATTATTAAAATAAAAATGAAACATCATACTACTATCATACCGCCATTAAATTCGTTAGAAGCAATTGCCATAAACGCATACATAAATAATAATAACAAAATAAAAATTCTAGCTGCATACAAACAACCAAGCAAAACTCTAAAAGAAGAAGACCTGCAAAAAATATTCTCCGATAACACTCCCACATTAATATTCGGCGATCTTAACTGCAAAAATACTATATGGGGATGCAGAACCAACAATCCAAATGGACTCAAACTACACGAATATTCATCGCGAGTAGGCTGCTTTATCCAGGCACCACCAGACCCAACATACATACCCTACCGAATAGACCACGAACCAGATATCTTGGACGTTATTTTAACAAAAAATTACCCAAAAACACTAACCCAAAAAGTAGTTTACGAATTGGACTCCGAACATCTACCAGTACTAATAACATCTACAGAAACTATACACCCAATCAAACCACCACCTAGACTAATCAATGGGAAAATTGATTTTGAAAAATTTAAAATAGAAATAGACAAGAAACTTGAAAATACAAGAAATATGGAAAATCCTGAAGATGTCGATGCAGAAGTAGAGAGCTTTACAAAATCAATAGCACATGCTGCACACAATGCAATAATTAAACAGAAAACTACAACCAAACAAGAAAATGTACCCGATTATATTCTAAAACTCATAAAACAGAAGTCAAAAGAAAGACGACTGTGGCAAACAACCCGTGACCTACAACACAAAAATAGATTAAATCAACTGACCCGAAAAGTAAAATGGGAACTAGATAATCTCCGAATAAATTCCTATAAGACATACGTAGAGGAACTAGAACCAGGAAGCCCGAACATGTGGCTTGCAACCAAACGAATCCTAAAAAAATCCGAACCAATAGCCACAATAAAAATCGAGGAAACTTGCACCGTACTGACAACTGCAGGTGTGTTCTCGACTAAGCTGAATTATGAAAAGTTGTGATTTTTCCTTTTACTTTTTTAATGAAAATTACAACACTTGACGTTTCTTCTTTTTGTTTTATGACAACACATATTTTTTCAATACATTTAAATATCACATAGCAACATTATCTCCAACATTCCGCCCACCTTGAAACATTGGTTTCAAATACAAACAATAATACAATTTAATTATGGTCAATTGGTAATTTAACTATTTAACGATAGGTCTTTTATAATCACCCGATGTTGGATGGTGACAACTCGCAGGATCCAATACCTTTGATGTAGAAGTGATGAAAGCAGTTGTGGGCCAGCATGTAAATTTGTGATATTTATGTGCATCTTCGACAATCAGTGTGGTTAATTTGCTCTTCCTTGGTAAAAGAATAGGATGTTTCCTGTGTTCATCTATCTTAGCGTTTTGTAATCTTCCGCCCACCCTTAACAATCCTTTAGCATCAATGTAAGGATTGAGGTTTAGCAAGCGACTCTTTCTTGGTACTGGTTGATTCCTTTTCATGCATTGTATTTCTTCATTTTTAATCCAAATTGACAATGCATTGTCTAATTCTTCTACTTTTAGAAAACCCTGCCATTTTCTTGTTTTAATTTGCTTAAATCTCATGCACCATGCTGTTATTCTTAACAATCGCTTCAAATTCGAATATTTATGTAGTAAAGATAAATCAAGTTGAACTGTCAGGCTCACAGTCGCCTTTCTTTCTTCTTGTGTGATTAACTTTTCTTCTTCTTCGGTAAATTGTACACTGGCTTGATCAAATGTTGATTTTAACCAAGGCGGACCATGCCACCACGTACTATTAGATATTAGTTCCAGAGCTGTTGTACCACGAGAGGCACAATCTGCTGGATTTTCTTTGCCGTTCACATGATGCCAATAGGCATCTGGTAAATGTTCTTGTATTTGTGTCACCCTATTTGCAATAAAGGTCTTCCATCGTGCTGGTTGTGCTGACAACCAAGTCAACACCACAGTTGAATCAGAGAAAGCATGGATTTCTTCGACGTCTATTTTCAATGCGGTTTTCACTGTCTTTATCAAGTTTGCTAGTAATAACGCTGAGCACAATTCCAGTCTAGGAATAGATATCTTTTTTAATGGTGCAACTCTTGTTTTGGCAGCCACTAATGTTATTCTCGGCGTTCCATCCTTAATTGTTTTTAAGTAAATTACAGCAGCATATGCTTTTTCCGATGCGTCACAGAATGCAAAAATTTGTTTGTTTGTTGTGTTATTTTCTGCGGCACACCGGCTCAGATGTATATTTTCAATATTCACCAAATCTTGACGGTAAATTTTCCACATGTTGAACAAATCTTTGGGTACACATTCATCCCATTCTAAATGGAGATTCCACAATGTTTGCATGAGTATTTTAGCTTTAATTATTACAGGAGATATCCATCCAAGAGGATCAAAAATCTTAGTAATATCTGACAATAATTGTCGTTTTGTTAATGTGTTAACTTCTTGCATTTTCAACGTGTTGTATGTAAAGTAATCAGTTGATGGATTCCAAACTATTCCCAATATTTTAATAGCAAAATCTTCGTTGACTCTGACTTTCTCACCAACATTTTTCTGTTCTTCTGAAATTTCTTCTAAAACGGCTTTACTGTTGGAATTCCATTTTCGTAATTTGAAACCTCCCCTTTTCATGAGTTCATTCATTTGCTGTACCAATTCTATTGCTGCATTTTCATCTTCGGCTCCAGACATGTAGTCATCAACGTAAAAATCCTGAAGTGTAGATTTTGACGCCAATGGTAATGTATCTTCTTCATCTTTTGCTAATTGTTGTAGAGCCTTCACTGCCAGATATGGAGCTGAAGCTGTTCCATAGGTGACAGTAATTAACCTGTAGTCCTTGATTGGTTGATCATCTGCTTCGCGCCAAATAATTCTCTGCAAATCTGTGTGTTGTGACTGCACCTGAATTTGGCGGTACATTTTTTCTATATCTGCACACACAGCAATTGAATGTGTTCTGAAATGTAAAAGTATTGATACCAAATCATTCTGCAATGTGGGACCAATCATCAAACAATCGTTCAACGACACACCATTGTCACTTTTACATGATGCGTCGAAAACTACTCGTAGCTTTGTGGTGCTTCTATTTTCTTTAATCACACCATGATGTGGCATATAGTAGTGTTGTTTTGTCTGACATACTTCATCTTCTGGTAAAATTTCCATGTGATTCAACAGCAAATATTCTTTCATGAAATTGTTGTATCTAATTTGCTGATCTGGACACTTTTTTAATCTCTTCTCCACGTTTTTAAATCTTTTTATTGCTGTTTCTCTTGACGAACCAAGTACAGTTTCATTGCGCAATGGTAATTGTACCATGTAGCGGCCTGTCTTATCTCTTTTATGTGTTGCAGAAAAATGTTCTTCACATCTTCTTTCTTCATTACTTAATATGGTTACTGGTTTTGATGCTTCTTCCAGCTTCCAGAATCTTTCAAGTGACTCGCTGATATCGCATTGGACGTAATGAACTTGAATTGAATTTTGATTACTTTGAACTCTTCCTGCCAATATCCACCCAAGTTCCGATTCTAGAGCTACTGGGGCGCCGACTGGTCCTAGTTGACGTCCGCTTAACAACATCATTGCAAAAATGTCCGCCCCAAGCAATACATCTATGTTACTTGGTTCGAAATACTTCGGATCGGCTAGCTTTAGCAGATGTAAATGTGGCCAATCTTTCATAATCGGTGCACTTGGTAATTTACATGTTATTTTTGGCACGATCAATGCATGAACTGTATAAGTAGACTCTTCGTTATAAATTAATGTAAAAGTTACATGAGTTTCACTCTTGACTGTTGTTAATCCTGATGCATTTAATCCAGTGACAGGAATGTTTGTTTTAGTCTTGTGTAATTTTAATTGTTGAACACAAGATTCCGTAATAAAGCTTGCTTGTGATGCAGAGTCTAAAAGTGCTCTACAAATAATAACTTGACCATTTTCATTCTTGATTTTGATTAACGCTGTTGTTAACAAAACTTGTGAAGATTGGTGTTTTTTAGTAGTGACTACCTTTTCATCTTGATTATCGACAATGTGTCCATTGAAGTTATCTAATTTTTCAGCTTGTGTTGATACTTGTTCTGGTTTCTGCTCAGTTTCATAGTGTAACAATGTATGATGCTTGCGATTGCATTTTCGACAAACACCAGCTTTGCATTCACGCGCTGTATAACGTGGACGCAGACAGTTGAAACATAGCTGCAGTTTCTTTACTATAGTGTGACGTTCAGCAACTGTTGTGTTGAGAAACTCTTGACATTTGTAAATAGTATGATCTTTCTTACATTTCTCACATACTTGTGAGATTGAAGTAGAACCATGATGCACAACGACTTGTAATTTGTTCATAGATTGATTGCTCAACTTATACTTCGTTCTTCCTGCTTCAATTGTAGCTAATGCCCTTGCCCTTTGGTCTATGAAGCTATTCAGCTGTTCAAACGTTGGAACTGCATCAGTAGTTAATGACAATTCCCATTGTTTTCTCGAGTCTGGGTCCAATTTCTTTGTGATGATGTTGACAATAATTGCATCCCACTGTTTGACAGGCAACTCTAGTAATTCAAGTGAACGTCTACATTCTATTGTTGTGTCTGCCAACTTGCGTAAACCAGTAGCTGACTCTTGATGCAATGTAGCTTGTGACAACATCCGATCTATATGCGCATTAACAATTTCACGAGTGTTTTGGTAACGCTCGTTCAAAATGTTCCAAGCTTCTTGGTAGTTTACATTTGTGATAGCAATCGCTTGTATGAGCTGTGCAGGTTCACCTCTCAGAGCTAGTTTCAAATATTGTAATTTCTCAGCACCACTCAGCGATGTGTTGTTGTGAACAATGGCACTAAATAAATCCCGAAACGACAACCAGGCTTGTGTGCTGCCAGAGAAGGTTGGCATGTCCAACTTTGGCAGCTTGATTTCAGCTTGCTTATGACTGACATGTTGTTCTGGTGGTGGTGCTGTGACTGAACCTTGTAAAGATAATAAAGCAACTTTTAAAGCGTATATGCGACTATCAGCATCGCTTAAATCTACTTCTTGTTTTGCATACTCATCATCATTACAAATGTTACTTAGCTTTAGTGTTAATTCTTGGAATTCCTTATCCAACATTTCCACTTTGTCTAAATTTAACTGTCGTTCTATTTCCAGTGCCTCTGCTTTGTCCAATTTGGCGACAGCATTTTCCACTCGAGTAAGATTTGATCTCAATCTTCGTTTGATTTTATTTAAAGCGTCCATGATGCCAGTTATACACACGTGTAAAACGGGTTGCTTTGCAAACACGAATGTAAAGTAGGTTGCTTTTGTAATAAATGTGTCGATTTGTTTTACATGTGCTTATCAATTTTAAAAATATTTATAAGAATGTTTTTGTTGTTTGCACTTGCTTTACAACCAAATTCCACTTTAAAATGATTTCCAACACCAACACAAATTGACAACTTGTCAATCCTGTATTATGACGTACACAACTTTATTCATAACAACTCCACAGCGAGTAAAGCAATAACACTGATGCTGATTGACTTTGTATCCGGCTCGAAGGACCAAAAAATGTTCTCGACTAAGCTGGATTATGAAAAGTTGTGATTTTTTCTTTTACTTTTTTAATGAAAATTAAAACACTTGACGTTTCTTCTTTTTGTTTTATGACAACACATATTTTTTCAATACATTTAAATATCACATAGCAACATTATCTCCAACAAGGTGCAAACACATAGACACGTCTAGTCAGTACGAATGCTCATACCAGAATGAAATAAATAACTATATCTTCAACGTGGAAAAGTATAAATGATTTTATTTTATTAATTTCTAAAAATGTATCATGTATAATTTGCAATTTTATTTATTTCACAGGGAATATTCATCGCTGGTCACATCGAAAATAAAATTTATTTTATTTTCTGTTTCTAAATCGAGTAAATAAAAGTTTTGTGCATGATATGTATGATTCATGTCAGGGCCGTCTTTTCATCTCGGCCATGTAGGTAAATGCTGGAAGCCCGTGACTCTGAGAGGTCCGAAAATAAATATTTAATAATATTGAAGTACCTACGGACTAAAATAAATAAAAAAGAAAGTACATACACATATTAAATAATTTGCGATTAACTCTATTCACCTAAAGACTGGCGGCTAGTCACACCAAGTACCTAATGCAATTACAATATGACACTGAATGTAAAAGTTGCTACTAAGGAAAATAATTAGTTAATAATAGATTAAAAATAATTGTTTTCTATTTAAGGTTACTATAAGAACGATATTAATATTGCAGAATATGATGAAATTTATTAGTTTTTAAATTTAACATTTAAATATAATATGAAAACTTCTAAAGATCTTTATATATTTGTCATAAATTCGAAAATTTCGTCAACTTTCCCCATTATCAGAATATTATTTTGTCTAAGGTCCAGGAGAGACTAAAGACGGATTTGAATCAAATTCGTATCAATGATTTTACTTTGTTTCTGAATAATTTTAATTTTTGCTCGAAAGTGTTATTTCTGCGATTGAGTGTCGCAGTTATTTAATCATTTGTATTTATATAAAAACTGTGAAACTTATTCCTATAATCATTGTTCGCAACTAAATGTTGGCATTACTGATTATCAGACAGTTGGCATCACTGATTATCAGACAGTTGGAGAGAGTGTGAGGTCTGGGAATGAGAACGGTTGTTGTTCAGTTTTTGTACAAGCAATACACGTAATAAATTAGTTTATCAAAGCAAACAAGTGCATATTTCATTCAAATATACAGTCCACTAGCTTAACAATTAACAATCATTAAAGCTGTAATTAAATTGGCATATCTCTCTTTATATTCCTTCTGGGCGTAGAGTTTACAAAATCAGTTTTGATTTTGTAAACTCTAATTTAATTCTACAGAGAGCTGTCTATTATTTTATTCTTAGAAAACGGTTCAGATTTTTTAATACCAATTTAGAATGAGTAATACCAAGTATAAATCTAAGATTAGCTAAAATCTTGTTTTTGAAAGTTCAGTTGAATAAAATTTAAAATGCCTTATAAAATGTAATAAATATTACCTCGTCGAATAAAAGTATAATTTTTATTCTGATAAATATTATGCTACGTATAGACGTTACAATAATCTTTGCTCTAACTTACCATAATATGGTGTTATTCTAGGCATAGCAGTTATCCATTCTCTGTATCTGTTTACAATTTCACCAATATCACATACGATAAAACCTTTTTCTTGATCACTGATATTAGCTACATCACGAATAAATGACAAAATATTCACGTTTTCTTTCAAAACATGAATTCCACTTTTCATATTTGCAGTTGCCATTTAGATGAATTTATTGAATAATAGTAGAAACAATTATATTACATAACAAAATTACTAGTACTAATTCAGACTTATGTTATATATATATTTATCTACAGTTAAAAAATATTGTAATCTTTCTTATCAATCACAAGTTGACGCTAGATAACGATCATAGAATAAAGTTTAAGGACAAAAATGAAGTTTCAAAAAATAAAATAATATAATCGAACGACGTAAGTGTAGCTAAACTATACAGATATAGAAGTATGCGCAAATTTATTTTTTATAGCCGTATGTGAACTACATCCGCAAATTTTGGATCGCATAAAGTTACTACTTAAAAATAGAAAGTCCATATGCATCCGAACCGCTTTTGCTACAATAGAAACCGGATTTGAACCTCATTGGCATGAAATTTTTTTAAAATTATCTGAATTTGATTTGCAAGGCTCAACTACATCCCGTTCGGCCACAGAACAGCTTGCACAAAAACACAAACAAAAATGAGGTAACTGAAACGTTTGTCTTTTCACAACCAAGGTTTTAATTAATAATCGACCGGTTTAGGTTTATTTTCATTTAAAGCATCATCAGGACGCACAACAAATGATACACATGCTATAATAATAAGTACAATGATTAAAAATAAAATTAAGTTAAGTTGACAATATTTTTAACAAATAAAAAATATTTTTTATAGGTTCAAATATACTTACAAACATAATACAAAAAAGTTAACCCAATAAAATATTTTGGTGTCTAAATTAGAGGGGTATTTAAGGCAATGAATACAAAACTTGAGTGTCGAACAAGAGAAAAGCAAATGTGAGAACTTCTACAAAAAAAAATCTGTTTACCGTATATCTAAGCAATAATGCCTACTTTATTAGCTTTTAGTTGCTATGTGGTGAGTAGATTTTTAAAATAATTAATGACACAATGTATTTATTTGAGAATATAAAGGCGCATACAGGATTTTATTGAGGACGGATAGGGATATTAAAAAAAATTACAGATAATTATTTTTGATTTTCCAAAATAGTAAACAAAAATAAAACGCACACATTTTACAAATTGTATTTTATTTAACATATTGTTCTTACCTTGACTTAGTGACTCTGCTGTGATTGCAGTATTGTTTGTCACATTATAATATACGGATCATTAACTAAGTATCGTTACTTAGAGTTGTCAACTCCTGACAAAAAAACACCATCTGAACTGAAGAAATCATGAAAAAAAAAATTAATTTAATGAAATCAAGAGGTGTAATGTATTTACAAATAATGGTGCAAGAAAAAGCAGACAATAATATTGATATTTCTCATTAATAAATAAAGTACTAGAAATACAACATACGTTATTATTTTATAACATTGGATGAATATTTAATTCTCCAAATGTCAAAACAAGTGGATCTGAGAAAAAAAAAGTGATCGATTACGTTTTTAATACTTATATTTCGTTATTGATTAATACTATCATATCATCATTCTGAAGAAAGTTCCTTTTTTGCCCAAAACCATTTGTTTTGACTTTTCAAAAATTAAATATTCATCCAATATTATTTTTCATTTCAACATTCATGATAAGAAATTATTCTATAATCTACGAGCGAGGTACTGGTATAATACGAATATTGGTTCATAAATTTATTAATTATATTAAAATCATATTTATATTGATTTTGGGACCACTGAGCAATTCTTTATTAAAAAAAAATAATAATCTACGAAAATAAAATATTCAAGTAGCTTATTTTTAAACTGACTGAACAACGATTTCGTCCTTCATAACATTTCTTATTCATTATGTAAATACCTACTTGTTTCACAGAATGCATAAGTTCCAAAAATTGATAAAATGAATGTCTAATTATGCATTTGAAATTACTATTTAACAAAATTACGTGCAATTTAGTACTAAAATTTGTACATTCTGTAAATAGCTCAGAACAAGAAATTGTGTGAAAATTAATTTTAAATGATTTTACCTAGTGAAGAAACTCATCTATATTTATTTTTAAATTTTGTTTTAATTATAAATTCTCTATTTTATCAACAAAATCGTTATATTATGTATACAAATTATTTGAAAGCAAAAAAAAAAAATTCCATAAATTATATTTTTGTCAAAATCAAATTTTTTATTCAAATATTCAATAGCACATTAGGACTCAGGACTTCGAGATAATTCTGGAACGTGGTAGACGAATCGAGAATTGTCGGACTTTTGTATATAAGTTAGAGATTGACTAAACGTGGGACAGTTCGTACATAGTGGTTCCGACTCAAGTGACTCAGTTCAAGTGAATCATGGAATCTGAAGATAACATCAGAACGATGATCTGACTTGATCTCTTTGAAACCAAATATTATTCTTATTATGAATGAAACTTTTGTATATTGTACAATAATTTTAAAGCTAAAACTTCAAAGTATGGTAATAAAGAAATACCATTAATGTTATGTGCAAATGTTGAGAAATTTCACTTAAAATTTGAATTTATGTCTCAAAAATGTGACGATCGATTTTAATTGAAAAATTCTTTATTTTTAAGAATCTGTTTTCTATAATACAGTAAATTTTTATCCAATTTGATCGTGGAACTTTGGAAAAAAAATATGCGAAAAAAACGCTCAAAACAGGACTTTTTCGTGTATTTTTTGTTTTTCCAAAAAAAGTCCCACGATCAAATTGGATAAAAATTTGCTATAGGTATTGAGAATTTTTAAATTAAAATTAATCGTCAGATTTTTGAGAAAATCAGACTTAAAATTTTGATATCATAATCTCCTACACTTCAATTGCAATTTATTTATATTGCAAAGATTGAACTTTCTTTTTAATACCTATTTCGAAAAGCTGAATGTTCAAAGATTACGTAGTACTATTTGTTTCCTAATTTAGATGAGATTAAATATATGATTTTTTATTTTGAAATTTGAATTTATTGTTGCTATTTCGTGAAATTCTCATTTTTTACAAGTGATGTGTGATTTGACGTACACTCAGCGTTAAAATAATCGGGAAGAATGACAGCTGTCATAATCAAGTGTATCAAGATGTACTTCATAGAGATATACATGAAAATATATAAATATTTAACAATTTGTGGTTTAATATATGTCTAGTTTTGTTTCTCGTGTTATATTTTATTATAGTATTCAAAGTCATGAGTACTTTTTTATAATAAAATATTTTATCATTTTTAGGGGAGCATACTAGTGGAACAGAATTATTTGTAATATTTAATTTTATTATTTATCTTTCATGTACGTGATACTTTCAACATGAAAGTTTTTAATTCTACGATTCACTTCTAACCTCAAACATTTCGCCATAATAAAACGCAAATAAAATATTTATTATATTGTTACAGTTTAGGTGTATGAAATAAACAATAAAAGAAAACATAACTTATATCACGAAACCACGTTTCTAAAATCAGAACATTCTACTTCCGGTATTCTTATTTATATTTAGAAAATATCAATGGGAAATAGATCTTATTACAACAGTACATATTACAGTTTTACTAGCGTCATGAAAGTAGAATTAGATTCATTTATAAATCTGTTAGTACAAAATGTAATACGAAATCTGTCAACGGATACTGCGGAGGAATATATGCATTTTGTAAGTAAGTTTACATCTCGGATCGGATCTCGGATCGGATCTCGGATCGGATCTCGGATCGGATCTCGGATCGGATCTCGGATCGGATCTCGGATCGGATCTCGGATCGGATCTCGGATCGGATCTCGGATCGGATCTCGGATAGAGTCGGATCGGATTGGATCGGATCTTGAATCAAGTCGGATCGGATCGGATCGGATATTAAAATTTTCAAATATGCCGACCTCTAGAACATACAAGTACAATTAATAATTCGTCCAGATCCCAAACCACTCGCTTTGGCTACATTGCTGCTATCACGAGACAGTAATATTTTTCAGAAGTATCAGTTTGACTACAAAAATATTTACGTACGTTACTGCGTACGCTTTATTATTAGTATTATTATTATTATTATTATTTATTGTGATTTATAACATACAAAAAGGTATATACAAATGTTTAACTATGTCATTTAATAAAGTGATAAAATAAAACTAATACTAGATAAAACAGCTTCAGATTGACATAAATACAAATTATAAGAGTAAATTTGATGAATACATACGTACAGACATATAAATATAACAATTTTAAAAATCATATTTTACAAACTATTTATTAAGTAAACTCTGCTTCCAAAATTTTATATTCTAAATATTTTTATATTTTAAATATTCCTGTATTATATAAAATCAACAACTAATTAAAAATATGTTTATTCCATTGCGATTTCCTTTTAGAATTTATACATATATTCAATACAATGATTCATTAGTTTTTACGTAAAGCTAAATCTGTATTCGGTTTTCTGATGGTAGATTAGTAGATTATCAGCAATTTCAAATTTATAATTATTGCGCGAGACAAGTATTGATCATTATCGTTGATTTTTGTTCGACATGAATAAATGTTTGTGGAGATACTTAAGATAAGATAGGTTTTTTGGACAATGTAGATTTGATAAGCATGTTTAAAAAATAGCTAAGATAATAATCTAAACTTACAAGTAGTTCTAAATTTTATGTGACAATTTCCCTTGACCTGTTTTCAATCAATATTAACAAATAAGCACAGTTTTAAACTGATAAAATACCGTTATCAAATAAATGTGTTTATATGCTGTCAATTTAATACAAATTTATTTTATTTCTCACAGAAAATTATTCTATCTTATCTTATAGCACACAAACAGTCAGTTTTTCTTTAGATGAAATTTTACTTTCAAGAACTCAAATTTTTTGCTTGTAAGTATTAAAATACAGGAACTGATATTTGGTAAAAACCCTCGTCCTGCGAACTCAAGATTTACCTTGCAGTTTATTCTCATAATTTTTGCTGAACAAAATAAAAATTTATCGATAGACTTAAAATTACTTTTGAAAATCAAAACAGGTTATTTACTTTTTCAAATTTACGTATCTATAGTTCGTTTAAAATGGTTATTTTAATAAATGTACTCAATTTTGCTCTGATGATGTTTTTACTACTCGTATTTATGTAATTCATATACACGTGTTTTTGATTTATTACGCTTAACTAGTAATTAATTCAAATTATAATACAGTGAACTGGCAACTTATGTGTCAATTCGAATAACATATATAAATACTTGTTTGGAATTGGGATTGAATAAAAGTTCTGGAACTATTAAAAAAACTGAAATTATTAATGCAAGAAAACATGTTATTAGTGAAATACGGCTTACAAACAATTACAAATGTCATATTAATATTAATAAAAAATAAAACCTACAATGAGGCAACCGAGACGTGTTACATTTGTAATTACAGAAAATTTAAAAGAAAAACTAGCTTCACTAGGAACTAACCATATTATTAAAAAGGTAAATAAACCAATTTCATGAATCTAGGGGGGCCAGTAGGGACCAGGAAGAAAATTAGGGGGGCATATATTTTTTATCATTTTAATAATAAATAACAATGTTGCCAATATTAAATTTATTTGGTACCAAACAAATATAAATATAATATATAGTAGAATCTCTTATAGCATGCTCTCCTACAACACCCAACTAAGTTTATGACTCACATCAGTCAATTACAACATGTCAAAAATCTCACATATAACACGTGAAATAACACAAAATCGGCACTTTTTACTGTAACGTGCTATATAAAGTCAAGCGTCTCCTACTGCACGAATCTTTTACAACACGAAACTAGTTAGCGCGTAGAAGATTCTACTGTATAAATAATAAACAAAAACTATCATATTCTTTAAAAATAAAACAAAACATGTTCTCTAATATAATTTAAAAAATATATGATAAATACAAAACACAGCAGTGATTTAGTTATGCTAATTCGGTTTTTATTTAAACTTGCAAATTTGTCTACAACTTCATTAAGCTCTATTAATTTTGGTATGTCTTTTTCTACATTTAATATACTAATGTTGTTTAATCTTTCATTTGTCATGCTTGTTCTTAAATAACTTTTAACTCTTTTTAAAGAGGAAAATGATCTTTCACAAGAAGCTGTGGATACGGGCATTAAAATACAAATTTTTACCAAATTATAAATGCATTCAAATGCTTGCTTATATTGTTCAACGAATGACAGGAACTCCATGAGTGATTTAATGTTTTTATTTTCCTCCCTACACAAAAGTTTCTTAACTAGCGTTATTTCTGAGTCTAAACAATCACAATTTATATTATAATGTTCTGATTTAGTTCAGTTTAGAATCATCTATTTCACAATCTACTATAAACTCTTGTAACCTTTTTGGAATAGATTTCATTCTTTTTGGTTTGTCAAAAAAGTCTGGTTTATCTAAACCAAGAGACAAAAAGATATTATTTGCAGATTTCCATATAGAATTCCATTCATTATCATTGTTTCGTAAGTTTTGAAATTCATTCATTGTTTCTTGAACTAAATTTAAACCTTTTACATAATTCATATCAGGGGATTGGAGATAATTAGATACAGTTGTAACTAATTTTAAAATTTTTATAAAAATAAGCAGTAAAACAATCAATTCTTTAACAATTTGTAAAAGTTAACATTTTGCTGCACAACTTCTGTCCTTTTCTACATCAGTTTTAGAAGTAAGATTGTTTGATGTTACAAAAATAGATTCAATTGTTTCTAAAACACTCTCGCATGTTCTGAACTGAACAGTCCATCGCGTATCATATATCTTTTTTTAATTCTCGAGCCTATTTTGTAGGATAAATTGGTTTTTGCGTATTTAAAAATAGAGGAGGAATTGTAGAGTTTGACATAAATGTAAATAATTTTTCAAGATTAGAAAAAAAAAAAACCCGACTTTTTCAAATGTTTGCAACAATCAACAACAACTAAATTTAATTTATGGTTGACACAATGAATATATGCTGCTTGCGGAACAATATTTTTAATATAATTCGGATCTGATTTCGGAAACGTGTTAATTGTCGAAGTTACACGAAAGTAACAAATTCGTTAAAACAAAAAACACGGTCGTTTTAACGTTAATTCCGGAAACAAACAACAACGTGAAGAAGCCCAGAGAGCCAGCATCGCTAGTGCCGAGGTCTTCACAACCCCAAATTCCACACAAGCTACAGACTTCAGACTTCTCTACTGATTTCGGTACACAGAGTCCGCAGAACGGTAACCTGCATCGTGACCGACGTCGCAGCAACATGTCAGAACCTCATCAACGCATAATCTCCAGATGAAGATCGCAGTTTTAAGCACCGCAGTCTACATAGTCCTACTGTGAGTTTATTTTTACTACATATTAACGACTGTACGAATCACTATTTACTAAGTAAAATATATCAACGTAGGTTCGAATCACTGTAATTACTTAATTAGTAATAATACTATTAGATATATATTTTATCCAAACTGGATAACTTGTTAGATATTTTAAACGAAATTGAAGATAATATTAATTTAAACGAGTTAGCAATGGCTGATCGTATAAATAAAATTAAGTTCGCACTTAATGAAGTTCCAACTTATAATGGGGATCCAAATAAGCTGAGTATTTTTATAAATGCAGTTAACTTAATTCAAAACTTACTGGGTACATTAAACCCAGCATTCGACGAATTTGATAAAGCAGTTTCATTTTTAAACATTAAAAGCAAAATAGTTGACAAAGCACTAGATAGCATAAAAGTTTTTGAGTTTCAGAACTGAGATGATCTCAAAACGCATTTAATTCGAAATTTTAAAGATAAAACGAACTCTACTGCAATAATTAATGAATTACTAAAATATCAAAATAAAAACCCATTTAAACTACTCGAGATTACCAAAGAAAATTTCTTAGCTTTTAAATCAAGAATTAGCATAGAAGAAGAAGACGCAAATAAAAAATTGGCTATTATAGAATTTACTGAAAAATTAATCGTAAACAATTTTATATCAACTGTAGGAGATCCTTACAGAAATAACTTGGCAACTCGAAACCCAAAAACTATAATTGAAATCGAAACTTTATTATCAAACGACTTCCAATATCTTAAAAATAATCAACCCTCATTTAAACCCGCAATTAATAACCAAAGATTGCCAAATATCACACCGAGACAATTTCCCGGAAATAATTTTCCTACAGGTCCTATTAACTTTAGAACCACTCAACAACCCGTCCGAAACTTTGCTCCTCGCATGCAAATAAAAAATGCGCAAGGAATGAAACCAACACCCATGTCTACCCAAACTAGACAGACTTGGCAACCACAAAGAACCACTAACCAACCCAATAATTATTTTACACAACAAAATAATAAATTCCCAAGTAACAGACCATCTAATTATGTTTTTGAGGAATTAAATAATACAAATTCGAACAACCTAATGACATTGATAATACTGAAACTTTTGAAAATCCCGAAAACCTAGAATATAATTACGATGAACAAGAATATAATGAAATTGACAATACTTATAAATATAGAGGAGAAATTTTGAATATAATATGTAATTCTAAATTACCATTTATAAAAGTACGCGACTATTTAATATTATTAGATTCAGGATCGTCAATAAACTTAATTAGTTAAAATTATGTTTATAATAATAAGCATAAATTCAAAATTTATAACGAAAAATTTACATTCACAATAGCTACCGGTGAACATACAGAAAATTATATTATTTTAAAAATAGAAGATATAAACATTAAATGTTACCTGCATAACTTTCATAAACAATTTAATGTGTTACTAGGAATAAATGCTTTAATAAATTTGAAAATTAGTATTAACTTTGCAAAAAATAATGTCTTATTTTTAAATAAAGAACTTAAACTTCAGTATTTTGATTCTAAAAATAATATAAATTTACAGACGCTGATAAAATTCTAATTAGAGCAGATCATTTAAATACAGAGGAAAAAATGCTTTATTCAAACTTATCAAAGAGTATAAATCAATATTTCCTAAACAAAATCAAAACCTATCACATACCAGTGTCATAAAATAGGAAATCAAAACAACAGACGAAATACTAATCTATACAAAATCTTATCGTCACCCAGAATGCTATAAAGGAGAAATTAACAACCAAATAGATAAACTTTTAAAAGAAAAAAATAATCAAAGAATCACATTCCCCCTGGTCCACTCCTGTCTGGATGGTCCCCAAAAAGATGGATGCCTCAGGAAAGAACAAATTTAGAATGGTTATAGATTACAGACAACTAAATTCAAAAACTATCGACGATAAATTTCCAATACCAAATATTACAGAAATATTGGATAAATTGGCCAAAACATTTATTTTACAACTTTAGATTTGGCTTCCGGTTTCCATCAAATACAAATGCATGAAAACAGTATTTAAAAGACAGCATGTAATACCGACAAAGGATATTTTGAATTTTGTCGAATGCCATTTAGCCTAAAAAAATGCACCCGCGACTTTCCAGCGATTAATGAACTTTGTGTTACGCGATCATATAAACAAAATTTGTCTGGTATATCTAGACGATATAATTATTTTAGGCACTTCATTACAAGAACATATTGAAAACATTAGAAAAATATTTGCTAAACTAAAAGAATATAATTTAAAGATCCAAATTGATAAATCGGAATTTTTAAGGAAAGAAGTAGCGTATTTGGGCCATGTTGTTTCACAAGAAGGTGTTAAACCTAACCCTACAAAAATCCAAGCTGTAAAAAATTTCCCTATCCCAAAAACTCCTAAAGAAATAAAAACCTATCTAGGATTATCAGGATACTACCGTAAATTTATTCCTGATTTTTCTAAATTGACAAAACCTATGACTAAATGCCTAAAAATGGGAAGTAAGATAAATATAGACTATAAAGAATATATAGAATCATTTGAACATAGTAAAAATCTACTAATCAATGCACCAATCTTGCAATACCTCGACTTCTCTAAACAATTCATTCTAACCATCGACGCTAGTAATTATGCTCTGGGTGCGGTATTAAGTCAAAACATAGACGGTAAAGATTTACCAATAGCCTACGCTAGTAGAACTCTAAACACACATGAAATAAACTACAGCGTAACCGAAAAAGAATTATTAGGAATTGTATGGGCGACAAAGTACTTTAGACCTTACCTTTACGGCACAAAATTCAAAATTAGAACTGACCACCAACCCCTAACTTGGCTAATGAATTTAAAAGATCCTAACAGCAAATTAATGCGATGGAAAATAAAACTTGACGAATATAATTTCGATATTGAGTATAAAAAAAGAAATCTAAATAGTAACGCAGATGCTCTCTCACGAATAAGACGTAAATTTGAAATTAAGAAAACATTTGATGATATTTTCGATAAACTATGTAATATAGTACATTGTATCTCTGAAGATAAAATATTAGGTAAAGGATTTACGGAAAAAATTAATTCAAAATTCCAAAGTAAAACTTATCTAAGTAACCAGAGTAAGAATAAAGAGTATATTTTTTTACTTAGTGACAAAATTAGAACATTTCTCTAAACCAAATTTATTAGATATTAATAAATGTTTCATTAATTTACGCGATTACTATATTCAAAACGATATTTTTGAAATACATATGCCTAAAATTTGTAACGGATATGATAAAGTTGAAAATAAAATAAATTTTGAAACTGTTGAAAATTTAATTAACAAACTTTTTAAAGATACTCATATTCAAATAATAGTTCATGAATTAAAACCAGAAGTTTTTATAAACGATAATGAAAGTATAATAGTACAAATAGAAGATTTAGGAACATGTCACTCTGCTGATGAAAATGAAGGTAACGGAATTACTTACAAAAAAGGTTGTATTTACACTGGCAAGAACCAAATAATAGTCAAAGCACATAACGGACCGACCAAAGTAGAATTAAAAAAATTATTCGCACATACCAAACAGAGATTAATAATTACCTTAAATAAAAATGACTTACAGGAAGAAATATTTCAGTTTATTAAAGAATATCTCGTACCTAAAATTAATTATTATTGTCTTATAGAAAAAGATATAGTTTTGACAATAAACGAAATTATGCAAAACAAATTTACTAAAGATTCATATCGACTGATACAATGTGAAGAAGTATTAGAAGATATTGAAAATACGAACGATCAATTAGAAATTATTACAAATTATCATTTAGGAAAGACAAATCACCGCGGTATATCAGAAACAATTATGAGATTAAAACGTAAATACTATTGGCCAAGATTACACTTTGACATTCAAAAATTCATAAATAACTGTGAACTGTGTCAACAGAACAAGTACGAACAAAAACCGTTTCAATTAAACGATAGTATTACAGAAATAAGTAAATATCCCTTTGACATAGTACATATAGATATACTCACATTAGAAAAAAGGAAATATCTGACAATTATCGACGCCTTTTCTAAATTTGCACAAATTTATTTTATGAAAACAATAGACGCCATAAATATATGAGGCGCCGTTTGCGACAAAATGTTTTGAATATTTCATGTAAATTAAAACAATATATTCTATGATTAAACGTATATACAAGATTTATGTCGTAAAATATTACACATTTTAAGGAAATATACTAAATAAATTGAAAAATAGCAACTGTGTAAAATATTACCTTTTGCATTTTGTCTTACTTCAAATGCATATATCAGACATAATTCCACGAATACAGACTAGGATTACAACATTTGCCGCAAGATGGCTCTGCTTATTGCAGTGTTCTGTAGCAATTTAAATTAATTTCCTACTTTACCAATAGTGTAAAAATCAAGGATGACCAAAGTTTTAGTGAGTAAATGGTTACCTATTTCATTGACGCCAACAAATATTTTTAATTAAACAATAAATAGGTAGGGGAGACTGGGTACGAATGTGACAATTTTGGTTTGATCGCCAATAATTTTGTTAATTTACTAGTTAGCTGCGAGAAAAGTAATTTAAATCTTAATTTGTACTTTTGTCTACGTAAAAATACCAAAATGTTGTCCCTAAATACGCTGTATTAGTTATAGCATCAAAATTAAAAGAAAAAATAGAAAGTGTCACAACCGACCACACCCCAAGGACGGTTGTGACAGTGGTTGGGGTCAGTAGTGACAGACATAATAAATACTTTTATTGTTAGAAATATGTAACATAATGCAACATAACTGTCTTCTATAAAAAGTTAACATTCATAATTAAAGCAAATGAACTTAAATCTACGATCACTTCTATTCTTACAATTAATAATGCACTGCATCTAATGTTTATGACCAGGGTTGAGAGATTTAAATCAAATTGATTTAAATCAAGAGATTTTTTTTAAAATCATTGATTTAAATCAAAATAAATTGAATTTAATAATTTAAACATAAATGAATAATTTTTTTTATTGTATACGGTATAATACATGTTACAACCGTACCCACAACATTTGTCACAACCGTACCCAACGCATAATTTCGAAAACAAACAATCGCCATAACTGGGCCAAGTAATCTACGTAAAAACTAATCACTCGTAATTAACTACTAATATTCAACTTATAACAAAAAAATATATGATATAATCTATCTGTATACAAATAACAGTAAATATTAAAAGAAATTAAACAAAAAAACTTATTTTTGACTGTTAAAAAGCAATGTAGACTCCTGCTTACGTTAGCGTCGCGCGCTGGCTGACGTAACCTGGGAAACGCGTTTAGACTTGCATGCCGCTTCTCCCTCCCCTTGCACCCTTTAGGCATTCCGTATAGTTTTGCTGTTATGACGACTGTCACTACCGTAACCTGGCACAACCGTACCCAGTCTCCCCTATAGTTTTCTATTCTGTTGTCCCAAGACAAGAGAAAACAAATATTTGACGAATAAATGACAAAACTTTTACAAATAAATTATTACTTTTTATTTCACAACTCAGCCAAATAAGTTTTATGTACTATATCTTGAATATTCAAGGTATTAAGCAGCTCCACCGGCTTTAAATTTAAAAATAATTTTTTGCGCAGCCGTTGTGATCCAATAAAATTTAAAGAGAAAATATTCAAATAAAAATTGTAGATATTTCAATATTGCATATGTTTAGTTAACATTTCTTGTTTTACTTGATTAGTTACTGTAAAACTAGATTAAAATTGACTAAGTATGTGGTAGATGATCTAAATGTGAACAAATAAAATTTTTAAATGTAGAAGATGTCAATGAATAACACCGATTAATAAACAACGTAGGTAAACAATAGATTTGCATAAGTTATCTCATCTGCACCCCGGTACTCCTTTTTATGAGTACTTATGTGATTTATTTGCCTCGATTGATTACAAACACAAAGTTTAACTTCTGTCTATGTACACAAATAATAATAATTATTAATGCAAAGTATCTTTGGTCTCAACTAAAATTATAGTTTTTTTTTTGGTAATGGCGTCATTTTTGAAACATGTATTATAAATTTATGTTTACTTTTTGGTTTTTTTTTATTTTCGGAATATTTTGTTGTTATTCACAAGACTAATACTTTATTTAAATATTTGGAACAATTGCTTTGCAATAATTATTGGTTACCTTAGAAATCAACAATTTTTTTTTATTTACTCTTTATTCCCTAGTTAAATAAATAATCATCACACCTTTTACCCATTTCCATGTGTGGCAGTCTGCCGGGACAGATCTTGATAAGTGATTTATTTATACGCGTGAAGTGCGGTTACCAGCCATCAAATTACAGTCTTCCAGAGATGTAAGTGGTGAGGGAGCCACAGGGATAATTTTAAATGTGGTGAAAATCAGTTGCCGGTTATGGGAATTGAACTCGGGTCCTAATTTCCACAACCCGGCTAGCTACCATTGTTGATAAGTAGCCCTTAATAAATAATGGTCAAATGTTCAGAAAAAACAGAATAAAAAATCGGAGAAATTATAAATTTACTATAAATGGCTCAAATATTAAATAAAACAATAAATAATAAATATATTTGGGGATGTAACTATGATTATAACTAACAACGAAAGCAAAAAATATTTGTAAAAGAAATAAGGAGAAAATTTTTTTCATTACATTAAAAAATATATATAGGAAATATCTATCTACATTAGACAACCAAATACACATCCCGAAATAAGACACATTGCAGAAGGTACTAATGACAATCTGTTACCCGAT
This sequence comes from Pterostichus madidus, assembly GCA_911728475.2. Taxonomy (NCBI): domain Eukaryota; kingdom Metazoa; phylum Arthropoda; class Insecta; order Coleoptera; family Carabidae; genus Pterostichus; species Pterostichus madidus. Next base: position 19,659,658 of record OU452305.1, on the reverse strand, counting down.
AAATCCAAGAACAGATATTGCACTAACTGTAATGTCAATATAAACTATTTTGATTCCAATAAATAAAATATTACCCTCATTCTACTAGTCATGTCAATATAAACAATTTGGATTCAAATAAACAAAATATTACCCTTTCAATCACCGATTAATGTTAACCATGATTAAATAATAATGGAAACTATGGTTTCTATTATTATTTAATCATGGTTAACATTAATCGAGCGTAAACCGGCGATTGAAAAACTGGCCCTTATTCTACTAATCTTTTCTTAAAATGTATTGAAGGTTCGAGACAATCGTTTTTAGAAACATGTCGTGAAAAAAATGTGGTGTCTAACACGAGAAGAAAGAGTTTTTTCCACTCTCGCTCGAATTGCCTCATGAGCGAGTGAAAAAACAAGGCACTTTCTTCTCTAGTTTAACAAATAACTATTTATAATGTCTCTATGTAATATGAATTTATCATAACAATGATATAATTTTCCATAACATACAAATTTAGAAGTATTTATTTTTAGGTTACTTAAAAATTGTAATCTCATTTCCGTTAGCTATAAAGAAATTCCAGTTTTGTTAATGTTACTTAAACTAAACCTAAGATAGTTATTTTAAATCTGGAGAAAAAGATTAAAAATAATATTTTGTACACCCCTTGGGTGTACATTTCATAGCGCCATTTCGTTCGAATGTTGCACTATCTCTCCAAAATGCAGCGTGAACTACCTGAAATTCAGCGCCATCTCTGAATAAGTGGCACAATCCTATTCTGTATATATTTTTAACGCGACAAAAATAACACAATATACAGGTTTATAATATACCCGATTTTCTTAATACAGTACACAAAATTTGTATATATACAATATTTTTTGTGATATTGTAATAAATTTAATATATATACAATATTTTATGTGATATTGTCAAAAATTTAGTATATATTGTGAAAAGAATTGTATATTTACGAGTCTGTATATTGTCGCAAACGGCGCCTCATATAAATATAACAGAAAATTTGTTAAACTTTTTTAGTAAATATCAAATACCGAATAAAATAATACACGACAGCGGAGTTGAATTTAACAACAACCTTGTAAAAGAATTACTCAAAATCTATAAAATAAATACCCACATAACATGTGTCGATAACCCAAAAAGCAATGGATTAATTGAAGGGTTTCATTCCACCATAATCGAACATCTCCGATTAATTAATCAAAATAAAATCTTCGAAAATACCAAATTTGAGAATAAATTAAATTTCTCCCTGATAGTTTATAATAATTCTATTAATTCAATTACTAAATTTACTCCTAATGAAATATTATTCGGAGCAGATAAAGATAAGAATATTTTTGAAACTAGATTTACTTTAGATGACTATTTAATTAATTATAAAAATAAACTCAAAATTTTAGATGGAAAAATTAAAGAAAATATTCAAGTAGAGAAGAATAAGAGATTTTTAGCACAAAATAAATTATAAAATAGACCAGCTAAATTACCAGATAAAATATTAATCAAAGAAGGTAAAAGAAGAATACAAAAATTTAAGAAACCACTTTTTAAAATCCATAAAATCGAACAATACAACCCTAAATTAGGCGTAATTAGAGTAACGAATAAAGGTAAACACAAAATTGATAAGATTAAGAAGACCAAACCCTTTGTTGCAGATGTACCTGCATAAAAGGAAACCATGAGGAATTAGAACTAATCACAGACAATCCCAGTATAAACATCGTGGATTTGGGCAATGTATATACATATTTAAACTCATATTATTCATATTATAATTACGATATTAAGAATATTGTAACGAATTTAAAGCCAGACAAGTCGAGAACATTCCAGAAACCTTCTCGAGAACAAGTGCGTAGCAGCGTGACCTCACTTTTGCATAGAGCTCGCTCGCATGTCTTAGCGTGTGGTTTGACGGGATATTCTAGGACGTTCTGGAATATTCAAGAACTGTTCTACGGACGGGAGTATATAAGCCGAGGTCGAGTGGCTGAGGGCAGTTGACAGTAGACTTCGAACGCGTAATTTAAATGTGGTGAAATAAATAACAGTTGTAGTGTACCTAATATAAATAGTAGTTTTAGTGACCGTTATGTAAATAATATTAGTGTTTGAATACTTATTAGTAGTGTTTAAGATTTATTGTAGTATTAATTAGTTTTAAATAAGATTCTGTTATTTTTTATATTCATTCATTAAATAAATACTTTTATTTTCGTTTAACATAAATAGTTGTGAGTCATTTCTGTGCCTTAAACATTCTACACACTTCCAGAAAGACGAAAAACGTTACAAATGGTGTCAGGTGTGGGGTTATTAAATAGTGAAGTGTGTGGTTTAAAACTAAGCGAATTAAAAGTTGTGGACCTAAAGAGGGAATTAGAGGAGCGAGAGGCTTTAGTGGCGGCTAATCTGGATCCTGAGGAACATATTTTTGAAATTGGTTCGAATGACAATCGTAAAATGTTGGAGAAATTAGAAGAATTAACAGAAAGTTCTAGAACTCTTAAAGAAGAATTAACAGAAAGTTCTAGAACTCTTAAAGAAGAATTAACAGGATCTGTGCAACAACAGTTAAAAGAAAATTCTAGAACATTGGAGCAGAAGTTGGAAGAAAGTTCTAGAACTCTAAAAGAAGAATTAACAGAAAGTTCTAGAACTCTTAAAGAAGAATTAACAGGATCTGTGCAACAACAGTTAGAAGAAAATTCTAGAACATTGGAGCAGAAGTTGGAAGAAAGTTCTAGAACTCTAAAAGAAGAATTGACAGAAAATTCTGGAACTCTAAAAGAAGAATTAACAGAAAGTTCTAGAACTTTAAAAGAAGAATTAACAGAATGTTCTAGAACTCTAAAAGAAGATTTGGCAGAAAATTCTATAACTTTAGAGCAGAAATTAGAAGAATATTCTAGAACATCCGAAGACAATTCTAGAATTTTAAAAGAAGAATTAGCAGAAAATTCTAGAATTTTAAAAGAAGAATTGGAACAGAAGTTCTAGAATTTTAGAACAAAAGTTAGAAGAGGATTTAAATAAATATGAAAAGAAAATAGAGCAGTTAGAAAATAAATTCCTCACTGCAACTGCAGCATCAAATTTATGTCCTGGTGTGGCAGAAACAGAAGCAGCAAGTGAAAGGAAAATTGCAAAAGGTGAGACTGCAACAACAATTCGTATAAAAACACCAGAATTTGATGGAAAAACATCGTGGCCGAATTATTTGAGGCAATTTGAAGCTGCTGCAAAACCTAACGGATGGTCACCGAAAGAGAAAGCAATTTCATTGACAGTAGCGTTTCGTGGAAATGCCGTCGATATCTTGCAGATACTGAAGCAAGAAGAACAAGAAGACTAAGACCAGCTGGTTAAGCATTTAGATATGCGATATGGAAATGCGCACCTAGAACAAGTGTATCAAACGCAATTAAGAAATCGATATCAGAGGTCGAATGAAACTCTCCAAGAATTTGAAGCTGACGTTGCTCACTTGGTTCGCCTCGCACATCCTACAGCCCCGGACAGCGTTTTAGAGTGCTTAGCTATTCAAACATTTATTTATGGAATCCGAGATGGCGAAATTCAGCAAGCATTAAGATTGGCTCGACCAAAAACATTAACCGATGCACTGTCTCTTGCTTTAGAACAAGAGGCTGCAAAACTAGCTTCACGTAGCCAATCTAAAGTAAGATCAATAAACAGCGACTTAAAGACCGAAGATAATGAAGATATAGAAGAGAAGGTACGACGAATCGCTACGGAAATACTTGGAGGCAAAAAGAGAATACGTTACTGGAACTGCGGTGAATTAGGACACCCGCGAAGACTGTGCGGGAAGCCGCTTAAAAAGAAAACAGATACAGAGTCGGAAAACTAAGTCGGGTTGATGCGAGGGGGCAGTCGTCGACCCGTATTCTGGTAGCCCCACATTCCATCGGATATGTCGCCTCTCTTCATCATCAAGTCAACAGCATTTTTGTGGATGGTCTTGTTGACGGAAGACCACTCAAAATGTTGCTGGATACGGGTGCGATAAAAACAATAATAAGATCCGACTTGGTTAAGAAGTTTGTACCAACACAATTATATCCGACGAAGTGGCGATTACGTACAGCAACTGGAGAACTAGCTACATCGCCAGGAGAGTTAGATGTGACCATCAACATCGGCAACACTTCCCTCAAACATCGTGTGTTGGTTGCCGAAATCGAAGATGATTTTATTCTTGGAATGGACGTCATGGAAAAATATGGTTTTAAACTGGACCTCAAGCACGGCGTAATAGTGGTAAATGATGAAGAACTCGTACTACATCCACGAGAGGACGAAGTTGCACGAGCTTTAATAACCGGAGATGTAGTACTTCCGGAACGAAGTGAGACAATTGTGGAAGCACAACTTGATGGAAAATTTTGTACCGGCAATGTTACCATGTTGGAACCCCGAAATAATGATGAAGAAACTGGTCGTGGAGTGATGGTTGGAAAATCACTGGTAAAGGCCAACAAGATAATACCAGTTAGAATAATGAACATTAATCAGTATCCGGTTACAATTAAACAAGGAACTATAGTAGGGGAATGTTCATCCGTATCTTCGATCATTAGAACAATGGTAATTCAGAGAACTCCAACTAGCACGATTCCGGATACACTGCTCAGTCAAATATCAACATCTTTTCACGGACTGACATCTGACGAGAAAATCAAAGCGAAGAATTTAATTCATAAGTATCAAGATTCGAAGACGAATATGACAAGAAATCCAAGGGCCGAACGAACGTTGTCCGACATAAAATCTACACTGGAGATGAAAGACCCATCCGCCAAGGAGCAAGACTATTACCACTGGCAAAGCGAGAAGAAGCTGAAAGGATAATTGAAGAAATGAAAAAAGAAGGCGTGATTGAACCTTCAAGTAGTCCATGGGCTTCACCAGTGGTATTAGTGAAGAAGAAGGATGGATCCACCCGATTCTATGTAGATTACCGTCAACTTAACAACGTGACGAAAAAGGATAGTTATCCACTTCCCCGAATAGACGATACACTGGACACGTTGGCTGGGTCAAAAATATTTTCTACGTTGGACCTAAAAAGCGGATACTGGCAAGTTGACTTGGACTCGAAAGACCGTAAAAAGACAGCTTTTACCATCGGAACAGGACTTTGGCAATTCACAGTTATGCCATTAGGACTTTGCAATGCTCCCGCAACATTTGAACGACTTATGGAAACCGTATTAGCTGGGCTGTCCTGGAAAACCTGTTTGGTGTACCTCGATGATATTATTGTGGTTGGAAAAACATTCGAGGATCACATGAAGAATTTGGAAAAAGTTTTTCAAAGATTGAAACAGGCAAATCTCACGCTCAGTCCGAAGAAGTGTCATCTGTTCCAGAAGAAAGTGCATTATCTCGGACATGTGGTTTCTGGTAAGGGAATTGCAGTGGATGAGGACAAAATAAAAGCTGTAAGGGACTGGCCAGTACCAAAGGAGAAGAATGAATTGAGAAGTTTGCTTGGTTTATGCACTTACTATCGGCGATACGTGCAAGGATTTGCCAACATTGCTAAACCACTGACACGGCTTACTGAAGAAGGTAAAAGATTTGTTTGGGAAAACGACTGTCAAACAGCATTTGAAAAATTGAAGGATTCTCTGACAACCGCGCCAATCTTAAGTTATCCACTTTCGGAAGGTAAATTCATTTTGGATACCGATGCCAGCAATGTTGGGATTGGCGGCGTCCTCTCTCAAGTACAAGGTGGTGGTGAAAAAGTTATTGCCTACTTCAGTAAGACACTGTCGAAACCGGAAAGAAACTATTGCGTCACCAGGAAAGAACTATTGGCAATTGTGAAATCCACTGAGCATTTTTATAAATATTTATATGGCAGAAGATTCCTGATAAGAACCGATCATGCTGCCTTAAAATGGCTATTACAATTCAAAAATCCAGAAGGTCAGGTAGCCAGGTGGATCGAAAGGTTGCAGGAATATGACTTTACCATTGAACATCGGGCGGGAACTAGCCATCGTAACGCTGACGCGTTGTCCAGCAGACCATGTTCCGAAGAATGCAAGCATTGTTGCCGAGTAGAAGAGAAGCAAGCTGCTGCGTTAAGAAAAACGGTAGTCGATGATAAATGGCAACCGGAAGAATTGCAGAAAGATCAGGAAAATGATCCTGATCTGAAGATTGTAATAAACTGGAAGAAAAACGGGGATAAACCTATTTGGCAAGATGTTGCACCATACTCCCAAAAAGTGAAATCGTACTGGGCGCAATGGGACTCTTTAATAATAGAAGAGGGTCTCTTAACACGCGTTTTGGAGAATGCGGAGGGTACAGAGCAGAGAACTCAGTTACTAATACCTAAGAACAGGGTACCTGGAGTGTTGAAAGAGATCCACGATGGATCTGCTGGAGGACACCTCGGTGTCAACAAGACTGCTGAGAAGTTGCGGGAACGATTTTACTGGCTAAATTGTAAGGAAGATGTTAAAGAGTGGTGCAAGAAATGCGTAGTTTGCGCTGCAAGTAATGGGCCAAATAGGAAACGTAGAGCCCCAATGCGTCAGTACAACGTAGGAAGCCCATTTGAACGCATTGCAATCGACGTGGCTGGACCATTTCCCGAGACTGATGATGGCAACAAGTATATAGTAGTCGTCATGGACTACTTCAACAAGTGGTTTGAAGCTTACCCCCTGCCCAACCAAGAAGCAATCACCGTCGCTGAGGTATTGGTGAAGGAATGCATATGCCGATTTGGAGTACCGCGCGAAATACACTCCGATCAGGGAAGAAACTTCGAGTCGTTTTTGTTCCAAGATATCTGCAAAATATTAGACATTCGTAAGACAAGAACGACTGCATTACATCCGCAGTCGGACGGCATGGTTGAGCGAATGAATAGAACGATCAACAGATATCTGTCGAAAGTTGTCTCTAACCACCAAAGAGACTGGGATCGTCATCTGCATATGTTTTTGATGGCATATCGTTCATCTGTGCATGTAACAACAGGACAGACATCCGCGAATATCGTATTCGGACGTGAATTGCAGTTACCGTGCGATTTGAAATTTGGATGTAAACCTGGAGAAGATCTAGCTGGGGAAGATTACGTCACCGATTTACGAAGAAGAATAAACGACATTCACGAACAAGTTCGTTCAAACATCCAAACTTCAAGCGACAGAATGAAAGATCATTATGACATCAGGGCAGAAAAGGGAGGATATGGAACTGGAGAGTCGGTATGGTTATATAACCCACAGAAGCGTCGTGGTCTATCGCCGAAGTTACAAACATGCTGGGAGGGACCCTATGAAGTGATGAAGCGGATAAATGACATTATCTACCGAATTAGGAAAATACCGACTGGGAAGCCGCGAGTAGTCCATTTTAATCGACTGGCCCCTTTTTCTGGAAACAACCATGAGGTTAGTGATGTTTGTGCAGCAAATGTTCGCTGCGTTCAAGAGCATGAACGTGAATTAACATTTGGAGACTTCATGAAGAAATATTTCACCGGTCACAAGGCACGGTACGGCGTGACAAAAGAAGAACATCGAGATTTGTTCTTGGTGCCTTTGGAGTATTCCATAGCCCACTGTGTGGCGGAAGACTTAAACATGTCTCGAGGAATTGCTACAGTATTTAAAAATAAATTTGGACGGCTACAAGACCTAGCCAATCAGCGTCCATCTGTTGGAAGAACACTAAAATTTCGCGACAACTCAGAACACAAACGGTACCTTTACTATTTAGTCACCAAGGCACGATCATCTCAGAAGCCCACCTATCGCACCTTATGGGAGGCACTGATCGATCTGAGGGAACATCTTTTAAATAACGATGTTATGAAGCTGGCGGTACCAAAATTGGGTTGTGGAGTAGATGGGTTGGAGTGGAGAATAATCAGGAATATGTTAGAAGTTCTCTTCCACCGCACCGGAATTAAAATTCTTGTCTGCAGCTTTGACCCCAAAGGAAGAGCGAAATTAGATCGCACTGTGGATTGCCACTTCTTTAAGACCTCAGGATGCATTAAGGGTTAGACTTGCGGATTTCGTCATAACTTCGCCGAAACCCATCAACCTCTGTTCCGAGACGGAACAGCTTTAAGGAGGGGGCAGTGTAACGAATTTAAAGCCAGACAAGTCGAGAACATTCCAGAAACCTTCTCGAGAAACAAGTGCGTAGCAGCGTGACCTCACTTTTGCATAGAGCTCGCTCGCATGTCTGAGCGTGTGGTTTAACGAGATATTCTAGGACGTTCTGGAATATTCAAGAACTGTTCTACGGACGGGAGTATATAAGCCGAGGTCGAGTGGCTGAGGGCAGTTGACAGTAGACTTCGAACGTGTAATATAAATGTGGTGAAATAAATAACAGCTCTAGTGCACGTAATATAAATAGTAGTTTTAGTGATCGTTATATAAATAATATTAGTGTTTGAATACTTATTAGTAGTGTTTAAGATTTATTGTAGTGTTAATTAGTTTTAAATAAGTTTCTGTTATTTTTATATTCATTCATTAAATAAATACTTTTATTTTCAATTAACATAAATAGTTGTGAGTCATTTCTGTGCCTTAAACATTCTACACACTTCCAGAAAGACGAAAAACGTTACAATATAGAGGAAGAGTATTTTAAGATAGGTAAATATAAAAATAATATTGAAATAAAATTCGATGATAATGATAAGTATATTAGAGAAGTGGAAACATATAAAAATATATTAAACTTTAATTATGATAGATTAGCTATTAAAATAAGTAACCTGTTCACTCATAAAAGAAATAAAAGAGGATTAATTAATGGTATGGGAGGATTTATAAAGGCTATAACTGTAAATTTAGATGCCGAAGATGCCGAAAAATATGATAAAGTATTCGAAAAGATAAATAAAAATCAAGAAATATTACAAACTCAGAATTTAGAAATAATTCGATTAATTAAAGAAATGATTAATAAATTTATTAAACAAATTGAAAATATTAAACACAATGAATTGGTTTTGGAAACTCGAATAGATACTTTTATGCAAGAAACTATAAATTGGCAAAACGTTTGGATGATTAAAGATATATTTAATCAATTAATACTATTAACCATAAATTTACTTGAGATCATATCCGAAATTGAAACTAGCTTAACATTCTGCAACCTAAATAAGATCCATAGTTCAATAATATCTTTAGAAGAATTAAAACAAATAATTAACCAAATTAATCCAGGAATAAAATGTTGGGACATTACTTCACAGATTTCAAGCCATTGTAAATAAAATAATAATAAAATAGAATACTTATTAGAAATTCCTGTGTACGAAAATAAGCCTGAAAGGAAATTACTGCAAATAACTCCAATCCCCATAATTAGTGGAAATGAAATGTTTATGTTAAATGAAAATAAAGAATTTTTAATTCAAGAAGGAGATCAATTATTGCTAACTAATGACTGTAATAAATTAAGACAAAATTTTTACTGTAAGACTAATTATGTAGAAGCAAATAAATGTTTGAACGAAATTGTTAATAGACATAATAATAATGAATATAAGTATCATAAGATTACTGAAGGATTTATTTTAATAAAAATTTAAAACTCCATTATTATTATCATAATAAGTAAGAATGAAAGAAACTTAGATATTAAATGTTCTGAATATGTGAAACATAAGATAATTAAAGGAGTATATAAATTTAAAACAAATAAAAATTGTATAATTAATAATTATAAATTGGAAAATCATATAACTAATTCAAAGGAAATAATTTTTGAAAATATTAAATTAAAAATTAAGGACAGACAATTAAGTAACAAAACAATTGAGTTGAAACAAATTAATAAACAAGATATTGTAATTAAAGAAACGCCTATGTTAAATGATATAAAGGTTCAAGATGATGTTAATAACCATACTATAATTAATTCTGTTGTCATAATTGTTGTAATAGTAATTATTTGTTTAATATTATGTAAAAATAAAATACAATGTTTTAGAAAACAGTTAAAAAAGGAAAATCTCCAAACCATAACAAATGAAGTTCCCTTTTAGGGCGGAGGAGTTATATATATATATATATATATATATATACACAAGTTACAGGTATCGTTGTCAGGACAGACTGATTGCGTTTTGTAACAAGATTCGCTCTTTTATGAACTTACAATTACTAGTCAGCACATTCCTTGGAGTGCGCTGTAACATGAAGTTTCTTAGTGATACAGATATATATATATATATATATATATATATATATATATATATATATATATCTATCTGTATCACTAAGAAACTTCATGTTACAGCGCACTCCAAGGAATGTGCTGACTAGTAATTGTAAGTTCATAAAAGAGCGAATCTTGTTACAAAACGCAATCAGTCTGTCCTGACAACGATACCTGTAACTTGTGTATGTAAAATAAATAAATTTTTAAAAGCACAATTTCCAATTAAAATTGTATAAGTCGTACATGTAAATAATAAACACTCACATAAAGTTTTGATGTAGCATCTGTTTTCTTTAATTTCATTTTGGTATTGACCATTCACCATTTGTTCAATATTTGTTTTCTGTTTCTTTAATTTCATATAATTTACATATCTTATAGCAAACATTTTATGTTCTTCAGATGTATCATGTTTTACTAGTCCTTTACTTGAATCAAGTGCATTCTTCCAGTTGCGAAACCCTTCATTCACTACAATGTTTGCTTGATTTACAACATGGAAAAATCGGCAGTATAAACAAAAAATAGTATCGGCTGACGTGGTCATTCTTCAGGAGACTGTGACAAGTCGCTAGGTCCAGAAATAGTAAGAATTGTTTGTTCTGGTTCAGGTCTCACTGTTAGGGTATGTACGCCAGTTTCATTATCATCACTTATATCATCCTCACTAGTTTTATTTTCACATGAACTAGACTCACTATCACTTTCTTCAGTAGCACTTAAGTTACAAGATGTCACCATTTCATTCGTTTTTAATATATTTTCTAAATTACTGCTTGTACTGCCGATACTGGTAGAAGGCAGGAAAGTATCAGTTTTTATTTTTTTTTATCTGATTCTGATAAAAAATTATTTTTAATATTATTTGTGCGCTTCATATTTATTTTTACTTTGTTCTTTGACCACAAAATAACGAATGAGCATTGAGATTTTCATCAGTCGTATAAATACCAAAATTTGTAAAACATGATTGAACTTGCAAAACTATGCACGTGGACGAGTAAGTAAAGTATAGAACAATCTTAACAAGTAATTACAAGTGCATTGCTTCGCTATCGGACTTGCACAATTAATTTGACAAGTTTGGACAAGTTCGGCAGCGCGTTTATTATAACACCAATAATAATCATGGTTAAATGCAGATAGGGATTATTAGATACATGTGCATTGATGCAAAAAAAAACGCTGAATAACAATGTTTTTTATTGTGTTTCTTTCAGTGTTTCTGTCTTTTGTAATTGTTAAAATGTTAAAAGCAATATTACTAGCAAAATTTTTTAGATTGACACTAAATGTCGGGGGGGGGGGGGCAACCTGGGGGCTACTGAAAATTCTAGGGGGGCAAGCGCCGCCACTGCTTATACTAATTCCAACTCTTAGTGAAAGTTGTTAACATCTTCGTGGCAAAACACTGTTTCCAGGACTTGATATTAAAGATGGATTTTATAATATTTTGCTTGATCATTAGAAATGTGTGCTTTTTCAACGCCATTTAGTGAGTATAAATTTTTAAGATTGCTATTGGTGATAAATTTCGTTCTAACTAATTAAATGAACCTTTATACTTCATGTGTTGCATAAAATTGTCTTATCAGAAAATTGGAGTAGACGTATTTGAGTATGGAAATAAAAATTATCTGATTGTTGTTGATTACTCATCAACTTGGATTGATGTTTTTAAATTTAAAGGCAAAACTGCTTTGAAAACGCATTAAAAACCTTTTTTGTACTGATAATATTCCAAGTGAATTAGTGGCAGATAACATGCCCTTTGGTTCTAAAGAATTAGCAAATTTCGCAAATATATGGGACATAAAAATAATTACCAGGAATCCATTATGTCCTAAATCAAATGGGTGGGCAGAGAAAGCAGTAGGAATTGCAAAAAATATTATCAAGGACAATAAAAAAGCAGGTACTAATTTTTATTTATCTCCGCTCGGACATTACAGTACATCGGAATTATTTGATTATAATTTTGAAATTGTTCGTTATAACGTTTATTATTAGAATTTAAATATTTTAGTAACTATTTTGGAGGGCAAAACTTGCCGTAACTATCAAAATAAACACAATTATTTTTAGTTTTTTATATATGACCATAATTTGTATTCAAATTAATTATTCCTTATTAATTTTAGTTCACATTTTTGATAATTTATGACCCATAAACATACCTTGAAAATGTGGTATTTTCAATGCCTTCGCATATTTTTACAATGCAGTATTTGACAATAGTTTTACGGGGATTTATTTTGTTACGATAGGTGATTACAAGCGAATGAAACGTAGCGGCGATATTTATACTTAGTTTATATAATCGTACTTACATAAAATGCAGCCCAAATATACTGAGAGAAATACCTGTCCTAAGAAAGCCCTAAGATATCTATTCACGGTTTAGCATCTGGAAAGAATATACTAAATAAGCATTAAAGCTCAGTGAGAATACACCTCTAATCATTCATCTCAACTACTCCACATAAAGTACTCCACAGGTCAAATACTGCAGGTCATATAACATTCACTCACTTGGCCAAGTCACACAACATTCGCTAACCTTTCGTATCTCGTTGGTAAACCGGGTTAGGGTTCCGCTACAGCCCAAAGCTGCTCGCTAACGTTGGCGGCCAGTCACGGTTCCGCTACAGCACAAAGCTGCTCGCTGTACGTTGGAAGCCAACCACGGATCTCCATATGACCACACTCGGCCACAGCCGTAACATGCGCTCACACTTGCGCTAACTCAACAATACCATCAACCAACTCAACTTACATACGTAAGGAGGACTCACCTCTAAACCTGTCCTGAATATCCTCGAAACTCTATCAGGCACTTAACACAACATCTAACCATCTCAATACTACTTTACTTGTCAAACGATGAATTGTAACTAACGTAAGCCATCCGACGATTCGGTTAATAAATATTCAATCAAACATTACATAATTACCTAGTTGCGTTAATAAAAGGGGATGACATAAGCAAAGACGAGCTAACTAATAAAATTAACGAGATTAAATCAATATAACTCTAACAATTTTTAACCTTAAACTTTTAACTTTAACCATGTTGAGCCGTCGGGCGTGTGGTATGTGCAGCGCCCGATTACCAACTATTTTTGAATCAGTGGAATAAGGTAGGCAGCTGTAACAGTTTGAATGTTCTTTATTTACAAATTAAAACTAAAATTGAAATGTCACTAAAATAATAATAATTGCAGATCACTTATGTCTATTCTTGAAAAGTTCATAAAGTTTGTTGAATGTTTGTAGCACAGATTAAATGATCACAGCTTGTCGCTAGCCGATGCGACAGTTGGAGATGTCTTGTAATTTAGGCTGGATAGCCTGCTGTGGCTACTTGGTGCACGGAATGTCAGGTGTGGACGGTATGCTCCGAGACTTCTTCTTGGGTGATAACAGCAGTGGAGATACGGAGCGTGCTGCGTGTTGAGCGCGCCGTATGGACTTGATGTGGTCTGCTGTTGGTGTTCTGACACTTGGTGGTCTTGAAGGCTGATCCCAAGACCGGTGTGATGCAGGTGTTGTCAGCCGAAGATGTTAAAGCCTTGCGCAGCTCTTTTGATGTTGATGGAAGTGGAGAAACTACTTTGACCGGATGTGCTGCTCGACGTGCTAGCCGCATCAAAGCACGTGGAGTAGCCTCTTCGTGAGCACAGTTGCGAGATATAGTGCTCGAAGAGTAGAGTTGCTCGGTGAGTTTCTTCGATGTCTCCATGTTGTCGATTCTCAATGGATTATTTGTATCTCTGTAACAAGAACGCTGTAACATTATGCCAGTTTTGCTGTCGTGCGTGCTTGTTGTGTGAAATCGAGAGTGCAGTACACTAGGCTTCTTCAGCTGTCGTGAGTACCAGTGATGTGATTTCGTGAGTGTTGAAACACTAGGCCTATTCGGCTGTCGTGTGCGTGTGAGATCGTTGTTTGGAAATGTATTATGAATGTCTTGCGCTCTAGGCCTCTTCGGCTGTCGAACTGGTGAGACCAGTCTACTAGGCCTCTTCGGCTGTCGTAAACTGACTGACTTCTTGGTTGTCTCGTTGTTTCAATTGTTGGAAACAATGCTTCATTGTTATTGGTCGACTTCATTGTTTCAATTGTTAAGAACAATGCTTCGTTCTTATTGGTCGGCTTGCTGTTCAATTGTTAAGAACAATACTTCGTTCTTATTGGTCGACAAGTGAACCGCAACAACCCATTTCCTTCTTTCAATTTTAAATTCTTCCCCTCTATTTATTTACTGTGACGTTTGGTTTCTTCAATCACTTTATTTTGTTACCTTTTTTTTGTACTGCTTTATAGTGTATTCCGAAAATAAACCACACTAACCATGGTTAGTTTTTTCAGTAACCGGTTTCATTACGGAACATAGTTTTTATATTTGTGATTAGTTTTTAATAACCAAACTAACCGTGCTCGAGCGGCGGTTAGTTTAGTAACTTCACAGCTGTTGTTGACAAATTTGAAGCATATTTGGCGGCTTTTGTAATGTTTGTGGATTTTTGTCTTATAAAACTATATTTTTAAGATGACTGATATGCGTATAATAGTACAGTATGACTTCTTTAATACGAACATGCTCTAATCCGAACAGTGACAACTCGGAGCCATAATTCGAACAACGCCACGTTAATCCGAACAGCAAAGCGATTCCTGCTACATAAATGAGGAAATCACTTAGTTTCATGTTCTCTGTTACCGAAATGAGGGAATCCCGTAGATTCATGTATTCTGCTACCTAAATGAGGAAATCCTTTGAGTTCATATTTTCTTATTCTGCTTTTGTAAACGTATTAATGCATTTTTATCAAAATATTTCACAAAAAAATGCCCTTCGGCGTTAATAGGTTAAGATATATTTATTGATACTAAAAAGGTTATAACAAAAAAATCTAGCAATATAGGGTATTTTAAAACAAAATAATGTAAAGTGCTTCGTGCTTCACTCGCGAAATATTCGCTGGTCGCGGTTCTCATAGTTATGCAACAGTGGCGGCGCTAGCGGGAGTCCAGGGGGCGCTTGCCACCCTAAAATTTTCAGTAGCCCCCTGGTTGCCCTCCCCCAACATTTAGTGTCAATCAAAAAAAATTGCTAGTAATATTACTTTTAACATTTTAACATTTTAACATTTTAAAAAGACAGAAACACTGAAAGAAACAAAAAAACATTGTTATATAACATTTTTTTTTTGCATCAATGCACATGTATCTAAAAATCACTATCTGCATATAACCATGATTATTATTGGTGTTATAATAAACGCGCTGCCGAACTAGTCCAAACTTGTCAAATTAATTGTGCGAGTCCGATAGCGCCGCAATGCACTTGTAATTATTTGTTAAGATTGTTCTATACTTTACTTACTCGTCCACGTGCATAGTTTAGCAAGTTTAAACATGTTTTACAAATTTTGGTATTAAAAATCTCAATGCTCATTCGTTATTTTGTGGTCAAAGAGTAAAGTAAAAATAAATATGAAGCGAATAAATAATATTAAAAATTATTTTTTATCAGAATCAGATAAAAAAAAATTAAAAACTGATACTTTCCTGTTTCTGGACCTAGCGACTTGTCACAGACTCCTGAAGAAGGACCACGTCAGCCGATACTATCGCAGTATCCAAAAGTTAAACAAGGTGAAAAAATAAGATGACTTGAGTAAAGATGAACAAATAACTGTTATAGTCCGGTACTTGCATCAAAATGCAATTCAGGAGAGGTTTTTAGGGTTCAAAAGTGCAAACGGTATGCAAGATGCTCCTAGTTTTGCAAATTATATAAAAAAATATTAGATGAAAATAATATTGCATTAAGCAATTGTATAGCACAAGGATATGATGGAGCTGCTGTAATGAGTGATCATTTAGGTGGCGTGCAAAATTATATTAAAAGTATTGTTCCGCAAGCAGTATATATTCATTGTTTTAACCATAAATTAAATTTAGTTGTTGTTGATTGTTGCAAACATTTGAAAAAGTCGAGTATTTTTTTTTCTAATCTTGAAAAATTATATACATTTATGTCAAATTCTACAATTCATTCTCTATTTTTAAATACGCAAAAACAAATTTGTCCTACAAAACAGGCTCGAGAATTAAGAAGGATATGTGATACGCGATAGCCTGTTCAGTTCAGAGCATGCGAGACTCTTTTAGAATCTACTGAATCTATTTTTGTAACATTAAACAATATTATTTCTAAAACTGATGTAAAAAAGTATAGAAGATGTGAAGCAAAAGGTTTACTTTTACAAATTGATAAAGAATTTATTGTTTTACTGCTTATTTTAATAAAAATTTTAAAATTAGTTACAACTGTATCTAATTAACTCCAATTCCCTGATATGAATTATGTAAAAGGTTTAAATTTAGTTCAAGAAACAATTAATGAATTTAAAAACTTACGAAACAATGATAATGAATGGAATTCTATATGGAAATCTGCAAATAATATCTTTTTGGTCTCCTGGTTTAGATAAAACAGACTTTTTTGACAAACCAAAAAGAATGAAATGTATGCCAAAAAGGTTACAAGAGTTTATAGTAGATTGTGAAATAGATGATTCTGTAGACAGAAGTAAAAAATAAGAAAGATGTTGTCAAACTTAAGTTATACATCCCTATACTAGATAAAATTATAATTGAACTAAAAGAAAGATTTACAAAAAAAGATACTATTTTACAATCATTACAAGCTTTTGACCGCACAGATGATTTATTCCTCAATAAAATTCATTTAACTAAATTAGCAGAACATTATAACATAAATTGTGATTGTTTAGACTCAGAAATAACGCTAGTTAAGAAACTTTTGTGTAGGGAGGAAAATAAAAATATTAAATCACTCATGAAGTTCCTGTCATTCGTTCAACAATGTAAGCAAGCATTTGAATGCATTTATAATTTGGTAAAAATTTGTATTTTAATGCCTGTATCAACAGCTTCTTGTGAAAGACCATGTTCCTCTTAAAAAAAAATTAAAAGTTATTTAAGAACAAGAATGACAAATGAAAGATTAAACAACATTAGTATATTAAGTGTAGAAAAAGACATATCAAAATTAATAGACCTTAATGAAGTTGTCGACAAATTTGCAAGTTTAATTAAAACCGAAGGATTAAATTAGTATAACTACATCACTGCTGTATTTATCATATTTTCTTTTAATTATATTAGATTTTAGATTTGATTTATTTTGCTTAAGAAAAAATAATACATTTCTTATACAAAAGATTGGCAGTACGTAAAAATGATTATAAAATAATATAATATAAATTATTTGACAGTAAATATGACGTAATATAATATAATATATAATTTACTATTTATTCATGTTAAGAATATAACTTCATAGATGCATGGCGAATGCTCGTAGTTTGAATGATTTTGTAATGTATCTGTACACATCAAGCATCATGGGCTTCGTTGGTTCTGCCAGGAGCGTTCTGTTGTCCACTTCTAGAGGTGTAGTTAAGCTATATTTTGTGAGAAATGTTGTTCTATAGGGGGAAAAGATGGGACAATAAAAGAGGAAATGAAGTAGGTTATTTGGTTCGTGTCTGTTGCAGATAGAGCATAATTCATCTTGATTAAATTTGTGACCAATACCATCCTGATATATGTTAAGAACTTTAGTGTCTGCAGTTCGTAGGACGCTTGTAATTTGCAGGATTTTGTTGGGACATTGTAGGTGAAGTAATTTAAGGTAATATTATAGCTTTTGTAGGAAGGGTTGTAAGAGGATTTTATGATTTTTTCTGTATCTTCATTATATAGTGTTTCGTTGTACGATATTAATATATTATTAATTTCTTTTTTCTATAGAAGGAAATTCTGCTCTTCCCAAATCAGTTGGTAATTTGCTTTTGTTAACATTAATTCCACTTTCTTTGCCCAGTTATGATTTTTAAAAGTTGTATGTGAGTTTTTGTTGTCATGACTTATTTTGAGTAGTTTGTCGTAGCAGATTTTAACATATCTGTTATTGGGCATTAACATTATCTTGCGCCACCAGACTAGTATTTTATTAAATATCAACAGTTCCTTTTTTGCTAGCCCTGTTTCCCGTCTGATGATATAGCCAGGTGTAGTTCGTTGCCATGCATATAAATGTTTGATAAATTGTTGTTGGCCTTTTTCAATAGTTTGATGCTGAGTTGGACCCTAGACTTCTGCACCATAAGTAAGAACTGGAATTAATGTTGATGATAAAGTTTCATAGCTGTTCCCCAAGAATTTATTTTCGCTTTACTCAATGTCTGTTTAATTGTAGCTGAGATCTTTTTTGCCATTGAGATATTAGCTTGCGAGTTGTTTTTAAAAGAACCTGATGTTTGAAAATCGACGCCTAAATAAGTGTAGTTGCTGGCAAATTTTATTTCTTTACCTTGGCAGGTGAAGGTAAATTTTCTTTTTGGTGGTCTTCCTCTATGAAAATGTACAATTTTTGTTTTATTGTCATTCACTTCCAGTTGTAATTGATTGCAATAGTCGGTAAGTGCAGAGAGTTTCCGATGTACATCAATAGACCTATTTGCAAAAATTACGATATCGTCTGCATATTGAAGCGACAAAATATCTGTTTGCTGTGTAATGAAGAATCCCTCTAGCCCCTTGTGCCTTAAATATGTTTCTAAATCATGAATGTATAAAGCAAAGAGAATAGGACTTGTACATTCGCCCTGTAATACGCCTTTATTTACCTGGATTTTATCAGTTAGGTTGTTATTCACTCCGACTTGGAGTGTGGCTTCATTATAGATATTTCTCATTAGTCTCACGCATTTTCCGCTTAGCCCCGTGTCAAAAATCTTATTCCATAGAAGGTAATGTGGAACTGAGTCGAAGGCTTTGCGGAAATCTATAAATATAGCATAGATGCCTTTCTGCGTGCTTGAGAGCGATGTTTGGATTAAGGTGTTGAGTACAAATAGATTGTCTATGCAAGATCTTTTCTTCCTGAAGCCGGATTGCGCTTCAGGTAAAATGTTGTAACTTTCTGTCCAGGTTTGAATTCGGTTATTTATAATAGATGTAAAGAGTTTTGTGATTGTATTTATCAATGCGATGCCCCTATAATTATCCATGTCGATGCGGTCACCTTTTTTGTGTAATAGTATTAATTTTATGTCCTTCAGCTTTTTGGGTATATCTTCTTTTGTTAGAAATTCGTTTAATAACCGAGAACATACAATTTCCACTTAGCCGGTAAATTTTTTAGTTGCTCGTTAATAATTCCGTCCGTCCCCGGACTTTTGTGTGATTTGAGTTGGCCAAGAGTAAAATTTATTTCTTGAATGGTAATTTGGGAATTCAAGTAAGGATGCCGAACATCTAAGAAGTTATGATCATCTACAATTTTTGTGCCGAACCACTCCCTGTAGTACTTTGACCAACTATGTATGTCTATTGGATTCTTGTGAAATGTTGGATGGTTTAAGGATTTTATTGTTTTCCAAAATTCTTCCTGGTTGTTCGCTGCTTCTAGTTTCTGCTTTAAGTTTTGTTTAAACTCTTTCTTTTGCTTTGAGATATAATCTGTGTAAGCTTTCTTCGCTTGCAGAAAGAGATTTGTATTTTCCTCTGTAAAGTTGGATGTTTTGCAGCGCCTTAGGTATTTTCTGGCGTCTCTTTTTAGTTTTGCGCAAATTTTGTCATACCATAATGTTTTGTTTAAAGGGTTATCATTAGACACTTTGGTTTCATTTACTAGCCCTGTATTCTTCGACGTTTCATGTATTACCCTTGAAAAATAATCGTATTTGTCTTCAGTTTGATTTTCAATGAGTATGTTGTCAAGTTCGGTTACAAATTTAATAGCATTCGTTGCATCCCATTTTATCCTCGTTAATTTTTGAGTGTCGTTGTTTATGTATATTTTGTGAGTTTGCATGACGTTACGGATCTTTAAAGAGCATATCATGTGGTCGGATATTGTAATTTCTTCTATTTGAAGATCTAAAATAATTTGTACTGCGCTTATATCTACCCAAATTAGATCGATTGTGCTTTTTCCGTTTGATCCAACAAATGTGAGATTGGCTGGGGTGTAACTGATGGTTCTGCCATTAAGAGCAATTAAGTTAAGTTCTTCCATTCTTTCATTTAAGTTCTTGCCTTTTTTATTTATAGTGTTGTCAGAGGTTCTTCGTATCGGGTGTAAGTTAGAATTATTTGAAAGTATATCTTCACATTTGTTTAACGTTCCTATTCTAGCGTTGAAATCGCCAGCTAGTATGATGGAATGATCCGGAAAAAGGTTTAAGATATGTTCTAGATTATCTTTTAGCATATCTAAGACGGTAGAGTATTTGTAAGTTGCTGAAAAATAAATCACTCCTAGTATAATGTTTCGATGTTTTGCTCTAACATTTAGAAATATCCAATGAATGTCTTGTTCAATTATCCTGATTTTTCATAAATCTTTTTTTGAAAAAAATGATGAGCCCGCCGCTAGCTCTTCCTGTAGAAGCTTGTTTAACTGCTATTTATTCAAACCTTTCGTAGTTCTTTAAAAATACTGGGGTTTCTTGTAAGTTTCGGCATAGCCAAGTTTCGCAGAGGCATATAATTTCGTGCTGTAATAAAAGATTTTGTTAAGTTTGAGTGAGTTTGAATATATTGTGGTAACCTTGGATATTCCAAAAAATGACTTTATTGTAGCTTTTAGTGTTTAGTTTTTTGTTGCTGAGTTTTTTGAATTTGACTGTGTACGAGCCCTGATTTGAATAACATGCTTGTCTAAAGGGCCAGCCCTTCTTAACTGACTTGTTATTTTCTTTTTTTGTCTCTTGTGTTAGGCGTGTCGTTTTCCTGACGGGTTTTGGTTATAAATGATTTTGCTTCTTGGGTAAAGCGTGCCGGGCCATTATTGTCTGCACTATATGATGTTGCTGTTTTTATTTCTTCTTGAATATTTCCTACTTCAATACTGTCTATATTTTCATGTGTGGTCTCGCCGAGCTCATTTAGAGATAATGACAGTGTATTAGATGGACCAGGGTTTGCATCTTGGTGGATATCATGGGCTACGTATGAGTCTTCTCCATCTTCATCTTGGAAGTCTGAGACTTTATAGGCAGTGTCATTTATAAAGAGTGAGTTTTGATATAGGTTAGCTTTGTAGCCCTTTTTCCTTGCTTCCGCCAAGTAAGGTTTTAATATTTTACGTTCTTGCAGAGTTTTCAGGGTGTAATCTTCATCGACGTAAATTTTTTTGGCTTTTAGAGCTTCGAGTTGGACAGTAATTCCAATTTTATCTTTTTTGAATTTAGTTCGATTAGTATGGGTCTGGTTTTATTAATTGCGACTTTCCCTAATCTTTTTATAGCTTCAAAATTATTTGTTGTGATATGATTTAAGCCTAATATGTCTTTAAGAATTTGTATAATTTTATTTTCAAGTTGTTCACCTTTTTCTTCGTTAACACCAAAAAATAAGATATTTTTTTCGCGTACCTTTCTTTCCAACGCTTCTATTTGTTTGTCCTTATATTTTAGCTCCGATTCTATCACATTGTATCGCGTATCATTTTCTTTTGATAAATTGATAAACGCTTCCATTGACTTTTGCATCAGTGCAATATTTTTATTTATTGGTGCTAATGTAGTATTTAATAGAGCTCTAATTTCGTCAATTGATGCCATTGTGCAAAAATGTATTTCTAACACAGTTGGGAACACTGCGTAGAGATTCAGAAACGCACCGGTGTAGACTTATATTAAGTAGTAAGACTGACCTTCAACGTTGTCTTCAGTATTTGGATTGACACAGACGGTCGCTGAACTCACATTTCTGTGGATTATTGGTTGTAAAATATATCACAATCACTAGCTTTGTCTTCACTGTTTGTTGTGTATAACTTTAATATAAATTAAATAGAATATTACAAGGATATTTCAGCTTATTTTTGAGTGTACTTTACTTTCACGACTAAACTATTTAATGACACTCTTTTCTTTTAATTATATTAGAAAACATTTTTTTTTCATTTTTAAAGAATATGCTTGTTTTTTGTTTATTATTTATACAGTAGAATCTCCTACAGCACTCGTTTCGTGTTGTAAAAGATTCGTGCAGTAGGAGACGCTCGACTGCATTATAGCACGTTACAGTAAAAAGCGCCGATTTTGTGTTATTTCACGTGTTATATGTGAGATTTTTGACGTGTTGTAATAGACTGATGTGAGTCATAAATTTAGTTGGGGTCTTGTAGGAGAGCATGCGATAAGAGATTCTACTCTATATTATACTTATATTTGTTTGGTACCAAATAAATTTAATATTGACAACATTGTTATTTATTATTAAAATGCTCTACTGGCCCCCCTAGATTTTAGAGTCTAGCGTCACCACTGTAATGCAACGCGGATTATATCATATGACGCATTACACATTTTTGCCTATGGGCGGCGGGTTTAGGAAGGATGGCGTTTGTTATAATTGGCAATTATTGCGATGAAGTCTTATATGTGATGTTATTTCCCAATGTTTTTTTTTTCTCTTGTATATCTCTATATTATGTATGTGTATATGAAAAATGAAATACAATATTTTCAATTAAAAAATTGATACAATTTTAAAATAGATTTAAGACATTTCAAAATCTTTATAATTTTGATTACATTTATTATTTTATTATTGAAATTATCGATCACCTTAAAGTTAAATAGAAGAACAAACCGAGTGTAACAAAAAAAAACTAGTCATAAGCATTTAACATAGAAAAACAGTTTTTCCTTGCACAAAAGTGACTAGTTAATTTAGCCAAGAATAATTCAAATACTTCGGTTTTATAAGAATTGCGTTTTTATAGTAATAGTCGTGGAATTAAAATAAAATAACAAATAAATATTTAACGTTTTACTTATCAGGAAAGTTTAGGTTTTAATGGATTTATGATTTATGATTTATTTAAGTGACAATAAAGGTTATCGTCGCCATACCGTTATTTAAATTGATATCTATTCGCCATATTAGAAAATTTTGATATTCGATCCGATCCGATCCCACTTGATTCAAGATCCGATCCGATCCGACTCTATCCGAGATCCGATCCGATCCGATCCGATCCGATCCGATCCGAAATTTACTTTCACTCTTGCCCTTCATACACATACAATTTCATGATTTTTACAAAAACTTGCCAGTGGATCAAGTGCCAAATATTGATCCAGACATCGAAGGAAATGAAGATGAGGATAAAGACTGAAACTGAAATAATTTTTTTATTAAACAGCATAAATGTTTCTTGTATTTACTAGACTTACTTTGTTAAAAAAATATTTATTTACAGTTTCTAAAAAAAAAAAACGCAAAATAAAAACAAAATTATAGCAACAATCGATTATTTATTCAATACCTTGCATTTATTTTACTATGAGAAAAAAGACGTAAGTATTAAAAATTTTTCGATCTAGTCTATCAAATTTCGAAAAGCTTTGGGCCAAAAAAGTTTAGATTTTTACCCATAAATCTATATATTATCCTCAAAAATAATATGAGGTCAAAAATTTATTAACACATTCTCAAGACAAAAAAATACATAATTAAAATAGTACTTTTCTTAAATTGCTTGTAACTCGAAACACAGGTTTTTACTTATAACCTTATGTCCTGACAGTAGAGATATATCCATTACTTAACGGTAAAAAAACTTTCTCCTTTTAATACAATATACGTAGATAGTTCTAGAACATCATATTAGTTTTTCTAATGAAACTGCAAATTTTTAGAGGTACACGAACTAAAGATATGCGATTCTGAATGACAATGTTATGTTTTTCTATCATCCTGTCCTGAAATACATAGGTTTTATTATAACACGAAATATATATGCTTCATTCTTTTACAAACTTATTTTAATATTGTTTTATGGAAGATGCAGTGTATTTAGGTGACATGAAAATTAATAAAACATAGTTCACTTAGAAGAAAAAAAATTACTAAGCCAAATGTCCACCACTATCGCCGTATTGCCCAACCTTAAAAATAAAATAAGAAAATCACAAGTACCCAGCCCTACAACATACGCCTTTATCCAAACACTCATACATTTCATTCAGACACAAATCTATTTCTCTCATAAATGGACACAATTTATTACCGAAAAATATCAACGTTCCCTCTCTTATAGCTTGCAAATACAAAAACTTTGTTTACAAATTTAAGGGAAGCTTGAAATATCACTATTTTCAAAGTATTCTGGTGCAGTTCGTTGAATAGTGCATACAAGAAAATAAATTTAAGTTCAATCCTGGAAAAGTGATTGTGAATATATAACATAGTGGTAAGTAAAATATCAAAGTATGTATGTATCAATACATATTTATTAAAAAAAATTATTGTATGAATTTGATAAGTAATAATTTATTGCTGTAAAACATATATTAAATTTGTTATTCTCTTTTAATCAATTTATTGCCAAATTGCAATTTTTAGATTAAAATTTCTCCAAAGCGAATTCGTCCAAGTAAAATTAGAAAAAGAAATCGAAAAAATAGAGTTGCAAAAATTAGACATCAAAAGAAAAATATTGCTGAAAAAGAAATATCTCCTCAACCATCTACGTCTGCAAGGTTTTTTTTAAAAATATTTATTAAATATTTACAAATACACTGGATTCGCCGTCGGCGATAAAGGTCATGTAACGAATACCATGCATTTATTCAATCCTGGAAAATCCTTCCACTATGAACTTTGAATTAAACAAACTTACAACACCGGAAGCTGCATTGTATTTAAGACCATATGATCTTTTACTCCAACCGTCATCCAAATAAACAGTAATTTTCGAAACATTATCCGAATCAATATTACCATTTTCTATTGCGATATTATTTTCTTCTTCGCCAGCTTTTTTTATGGTTTCTCATAAACTATCTTTCTATAACTAAAAATTATAATAACATTAACAGACTTCATAAATATAAAAATAATTGAACGTACATACATAACCCAATTTGCTTTCAGTTTCATTAAATTTATATCTTGGCATAGGAGGAATGTCAATAACACTGTGCATTTCTTCCAAATGAGCATAAGTACTGCCTACAGCCAACGCACCACATACTGCACCAGTATTTATGACAGATTGAACTTTGGCAGGATATTCAGTTTGAACTGAATATTCTCACAAACATTGAGAATATCGCAAAATTATTGTCGTCTGTCTTCTTCTACAGGGTACAATTTACCAAATGTACAAACTGTATTATGCTGGTACTGTATATTAATTACTTGTTGAATATAATATTCAATTTCTACTATTCTGTTACCGGTAATAAAATTACGTGTACTAGTTTTTACTTCCTTCTCAATTATGAGCTCATGTTTTTCAACACTATTTAATAAATTAGATAAATTAATATTTTAAAATTTTCAATGATAAATATTGGTTACATTACTAAAAAAAATATGAATTCAAATTTAATTAAGATAGTAAAAATATGATAATATCAATTATGAATGATAAGTGATTACGTTAAAAACAAAAAAAAAACAAAAAAATTTAAATAAATCAGATCTAATATTTTTCTATTTTTATTCCTTCTATTAGGATTTTAATTTCAACTTTTAGTGTGAACTTTTTTTGTGAAGTAATATATTACATGAATTAACGTACCTTTCAAAAAGACTCCTATTTATAGATTTTGATGGAGTAAGTAATGTCTGGGAGTCCCAAACTTGTTCCAAATTAGTTAAATCGGACGTCGAAGAAGAAGAAGAATCTGAAATATGGGCTGTAGTTTTTGTTTTTGTAAAAAAATCAAGATTTTTCTAAAAATGTAAAATTTTAAACTATACTGAAATGTATATATATTTTTTTTTTATTATTTGACTTTCTTTAATGAAATAAATATAAATGCCGAAAATATTTAATAAATATTTTTAAAAAAACCTTGCAGACGTAGATGGTTGAGGAGATATTTCTTTTTCAGCAATATTTTTCTTTTGATGTCTAATTTTTGCAACTCTATTTTTTCGATTTCTTTTTCTAATTTTACTTGGACGAATTCGCTTTGGAGAAATTTTAATCTAAAAATTGCAATTTGGCAATAAATTGATTAAAAGAGAATAACAAATTTAATATATGTTTTACAGCAATAAATTATTACTTATCAAATTCATACAATAATTTTTTTTAATGAATATGTATTGATACATACATACTTTGATATTTTACTTACCACTATGTTATATATTCACAATCACTTTTCCAGGATTGAACTTAAATTTATTTTCTTGTATGTACTATTCAACGAACTGCACCAGAATACTTTGAAAATAGTGATATATCAAGCTTCCCTTAAATTTGTAAACAAAAGTGTTTGTATTTGCAAGCGATAAGAGAGGGAACGTTGATATTTTTCGGTAATAAATTGTGTCCATTTATGACAGAAATAGATTTGTGTCTGAATGAAATGTATGAGTGTTTGGATAAAGGCGTATGTTGTAGGGCTGGGTACTTGTGATTTTCTTATTTTATTTTTAAGGTTGGGCAATACGGCGATAGTGGTGGACATTTGGCTTAGTAATTTTTTTTCTTCTAAGTGAACTATGTTTTATTAATTTTCATGGGATGGCTAGCTCAGTGGTATGACGTCGGCCTGTGGATCCTGAGGTTCCTGGTTCGATTCCCACAAGCGACAAATTTTCATAATTTGAAAAAGCTATCCCTGTGGCTCCTCCACCACTAACATGTTTGGGGGCCGTGATTTGACGACTGGTAACCGCACTTCACGCGCAAAATATGTCACTTACCGAGATCTGCTTCAGCAGAGTGCCACACCCAGTAATGGGTAGAAGGCGTGATGATATATTTTATTTTTTTTATGTCACCTAAATACACTGCATCTTCCATAAAACAATATTAAAATAAGTTTGTAAAAGAATGAAGCATATATATTTCGTGTTAGTTTACCTATGTATTTCAGGACAGGATGATAGAAAAACATAACATTGTCATTCAGAATCGCATATCTTTAGTTCGTGTACCTCTAAAAATTTGCAGTGTCATTAGAAAAACTAATATGAT
Organism: Pterostichus madidus; assembly: GCA_911728475.2. Taxonomy (NCBI): domain Eukaryota; kingdom Metazoa; phylum Arthropoda; class Insecta; order Coleoptera; family Carabidae; genus Pterostichus; species Pterostichus madidus. The sequence continues at coordinate 19,632,327 of OU452305.1, read as the reverse complement.
GTTCTAGAACTATCTACGTATATTGTATCAAAAGGAGAAAGTTTTTTGACCGTTAAGTAATGGATATAGCCATGAAAAGTCTTGTTTTTAAGGAAAAATTAAGGATCCCAATTTATAATGGCAACAGCACACGGCGGCACGGTATTTGAAAATTTACTAGACCAACAACCTGTTAACAATTCATGATATTCAAATCATAATAGATATAAAACATTTATTTTATTCTATCTTTTTTGTTTTCCCGAGCGTCAGTTTCGCCACTCGACGATCGATGTCGCCACCGTCACACTAGAACTACCTTAAATAAGCAAGCAACAAATTTTACTTATGTAGAATAAGAATGTATATTATGTTCATGTCATTATTATAGATCGCTGGTATGCGTACGACAAGCATGGACTCTACATTCAATGATAACCTTCAGTCATATCAGCGACCGAACGGGTCTCGCGGCGAGAGTAATCCGTGCATTTGCGGCAGTTATATTCCATGCAACTTATGTTGACAAATAATAGTTGAGATAAATGAAAGAATATATATCTTAATCACGTATTTTTATTTTCACAGCATTACATGTCATTCAATTATTCAATTGTTATTTTATATTCAATGATAACCTGGATTCATTTTATTGAAATCTTATTTATTTTTCTCAATACTTCCCCTTAAACAAGATTTCGATAAAATAGAATCTTCGTTGTTTAATCCAATTCGTTCGTTAAAGATTTGAAGTTTTTTGCTTGTTGTTGCCTTCGTCAATGGATCTGCGATCATTTCTTCTGTTGGGACATACTCAACTATAATTTCTTTATTCTCAATTCGCTCTTTTATTAAGTGATGTCTAATGTCAATATGTTTCGTTCTTTGACTGAATCCTTCGTTTTTAGTTAAATGAATTGCACTTTTATTATCAGAATTTATATTGATTGGTTTCATTGTAAGAATAGGCCATATTTCAGAAATTAGATATCTTAACCAAAGTGCTTCTCTGGTTATTGTAGAAAGTGCAATGTATTCAGCTTCCGTAGTTGAATTAGCTACAGTTGGCTGTTTTTTACTAGCCCACGATATAGCTCCTCCTTGCATGATGAAGATGTACCCAGTTATGGATTTTCTGTCATTAATGTCTTCTGCCCAATCTGCGTCGCTATATCCAATTATTTCTTCATTTCCATCTTTCTTAAAAATTAACTTATAATCTTGCGTACCTTTCAGATATCTGAAAATACGTTTCACGCCTGTCAAATGCGCCTTTCCTGGATTTTGACAAAATCTACTTACTACTCCTGTTGCATAACTAATGTCAGGACGAGATATCTGACATAAAAATAATAAATTGCCTACAGCTTCTTTATATGGTATTTTCTTCATTTCGTTTAATTCATCTATTTCTTTGGGTTCCATCTCTTTACTTAATTTTTGATTTACATCAAAAGGTGTTGCAACTGGTTTACTTTCTTCCATATTGAATCGTTTTAAAATTTCTGTAATATAAGTAGATTGGTCTATTTTTATCATGTCGTTCTCTTTGATTATTCTCATTCCTAAAACATGTTTGGCTTTTTCTAAATCTTTCTTGTCAAAATTTTCGTGCAAACATCTTTTCGTTTCGTTCATGATTTCTTCATTGCTAGTGAAAATTATTAAATCATCGACATAAACAGCGATTATTACTATTTTATTATTTGACAATTTCTTCAAGTATATACATTTATCTGCTTTAGATTATTCAAATTTTAATTTTCTAAGAATTGAATCTAACTTTTTGTTCCACGCTCTTCCACTCTGTTTTAATCCGTACATTGCTTTCTTTAATTTGTATACCTTATTTGTATCTTCTTTTACAAAACCTTCTGGAGGATAAATGTAAGTTTCTTCTTCAAGTTCTCTTGTAAGTACGCCGTATTTACATCCATGTGATGAATCAGAAGGTCAAATTTTGCAGCTTGTGCAAATAATAAACGTAGCGATGCATATCTAACCACTGGAGAATAGATATCTGTATAATCTATACCTTGCTTCTGTCATCCACGTACAACTAATCTTGCTTTAAATTTTGTTTTATTTTCTTCGTTTGTTTTTCTTTTAAGAACCCATTTTGTATCTAGTACTTGTTTATTTTCTGGATGTTCTACAATTTCCCATGTTTTATTCTTCAATAACGACGTATATTCATCTTGCATGGCTTTCTTCCATGATTCTTTATGCGGAGATTCCATAACTTCTTCTACTGAAATAGGATCTTCTAAATTTTGAATAAAATCATTTTCTTCAATCATACATACAAAATCATTCATTTTATTTTTTATTCGTTCTGAACGACGAGGTTGTATTGTTGAACGACTAGATTGTATTGTTTCTTCTTCTTTTTCTTCCCTTTCTTCTATATCAATCATGTCTTCTGGAATTGAAGCTTCTGAAACAGTTTGTTCAAATATTATATTTTCTTCGGACATATTCTCTTCGTTTTTCTTATTATTTGCTTCATTAAAAAATTCATTTTCAATAAATATTACATACCTGCTAATTCTGATGCGTTTTGTTTCGGGATGAATTAATCTATATCCTTTTGTATTTTCGCAATACCCAATAAACATTAATTCTTTAGATTTATTGTCCCATTTTTGACGTTTTTCTTTTGGAATGTGTACCATAGCTTTACAACCAAAAACTTTCAAATTACTGATATCCGGAGTTTTGTTATTCCATAATTCTTCTGGAGTTTTACTCGTGGCTGCTGCAGGAGAACGATTTATCAGATACACTGCCGTTGAAGCTGCTTCTGCCCAAAAATGAGTTGTCAAATTTGTATCAGCTAACATTGTTCTTGCCTTTTCTACTATCGTTCGATTTGCCCGTTCTGCTATTCCATTTTGTTGAGGGCTATAAGGTACCGTTAGTTGATGACGAATTCCATTCTTCTTTAGTAAATCAGTTACTGTTTTATTTACGTACTCACGTCCATTATCTGTTCGAAGACATTTAATTTTCTTTCCGGTTTGCCTTTCGACATAGACGATGAATTCTTCTAAAATTTCTTTTACTTGTTCTTTATTGTGCAAGAAGTAAATAAACATTTTTCTAGAAAAATCATCTATTATAGTAAAGAAATATTTTGATCTACCTATTGAAGTAGTTTGCATTGGTCCGCATAAGTCTGAGTGTAATAGTTCTAAAATTTCTCTTGCACGTTTCCCACTGGGTTTAAAAGGTTGTCGATGATGTTTACCTTTTATACAGGATATGTTAGTATTTACAACATTTTTGTGAATTATAATTTTGTTTTCTGTTTACAAATTAATTTTGTAAAAATCAAGTACCTATGTATAAAAAAAAAAAAAGTGAGTTGTAGTTGAGTGATGACAGTAAATTAACGTGTATTTATTTTAGTTTGTTCACTTATACATTTATGCTTCCAGAGCATTATTTCCATCAGGTTATTGGCCCAGTTTAGTGACAAATATAAAATATATACGAGTTATTAAAGATATTTCTTTTTTATTCGATTTTGACGAAAAATTTCTTCTGATCCTGCGTACATAAAGAAAAAAATAAAAATGGCGGACAAGTTTCATATTACTAAGTTGAACAACAACAATTATCAAGTATGGAAATATAAATTAGAATTGTGGTTGATAAAGGAAGACTTATGGACCGTAATAGAATCAGATCCACCAGTACCAGTAACTTCAGAATGGAAAATTAAAGATGGTAAAGCGCGTGCGAATATTGGTCTTTTGGTAGAAGACAATCAGCTTATTCACATAAAAAGGAAATCAACATCAAAAGAAATGTGGGATGCATTGCGAAAATATCATGAAAAATCAACATTATCGAACAAAGTAAGATTATTAAGACGTTTATGTCGGATGTTACTTCCAGAAGGGGGAAACATGGAATCTCATCTCAACGCTATGGATGAAAATATGGATGAATTAGCAACATTGGGCGAGCCATTGGCGGATGTTTTATCAGTAGCATTTTATTTGTCCAGTCTACCTGAAAGTTATGGAACTCTTATCACCGCTTTAGAATCCCTTCAGGAAACAGATTTAAATAGGGACATGGTGAAAAGCAAGCTTATGGAGGAATACAGGAGACGCATGGATATTGAAAATTTTTACTGAAAATGGCAGTGAAAAAGCTTTAAAGGTCAACAAGCAAGGTATGCCTAGAACAGATATTAAACTTTGTTATTTTTGCAAGAAAACGGGTCACTTCAAGAATGAATGTAGAAAATATGCGGCCTCGAAACAGAAAAAGGAAAACATGAATCAAAAACAAGCTAATGTTGTTGAATATGATGACGAAAGCAAAGATGATGACATGTTCGTGTGTTTAAATGTCGAGAAACGAAAAGAATTCAATGTACTCGAATGGTGTGTAGACTCTGGTGCATCAGCACACATGTGTAGCGAAGAAAAATATTTCACAAAGTTGGACAAATCAAAGAAAAATTCAGTTACACTAGCTGACGGCAGAAACTTACCAATTCAAGGTATCGGCATAGTAAAATTCAAAACTGCAAAATGTAATATACAGCTTGAAGATGTTCAGTTCGTACCAGGACTTCAATGTAATCTTTTGTCAGTTGGAAAACTTGCAAAAAGAGGATGTGACATAATTTTCAAGGGCGGAAATTGTGAGATTAATCTAAATGAACGAATATTACTAACCGTAAAGTCTAGAAATGATGTCTACAAATCAAATCAAGCGCATCAAGTGTTCAACGCAACTTATTCAAATAAAGCTAAATGTATTCACGAATGGCATAAAATACTAGGTCATCGAAATTTAAGCGACGTGCGGAAAATGACTGATTTGGCAGTCAATATGCAAATCAAGAATTGTCAACATACTGATATTTGTGAAAACTGTCTTCAAAATAAAGCGACACGGGACCCATTCCCGAAAGAATCGACAAAGAAAACTAGAGAAAGACTTGATCTAATACATACGGATTTATGTGGAAAAATACAGCTACCAACGCCAAGAGGTAATCAATACATTTTGACTTTAATCGATGATTACACTAGATATTCACATATTTACTTAGTAAAGCAAAAGTCAGACGTAGCGAGCAAAATAATTGAATTCATCAAGATGATGAAAACACAATATGGTAATGTACCGAAAGTTATTCGATCGGACAGAGGTGGTGAATATATAGACGAAGGACTGCGGAATTTTCTTAAAGCCAATGGAATTAAAACCCAGTTGACAGTACCAAAGACACCACAACAAAATGGAGTTGCTGAACGTAAGAATCGGACTTTGATCGAGATGTCACGTTGTATGCTGGCAAGCTTTGGACTTCACAAACAATATTGGGGCGAGGCAGTGTCCACCGCCAATCATGTTCTAAACCGTCTACCAATTAAAGATATGAAGATTACTCCGTACGAGCTCTGGCATGGTAATCAACCTAATTTAAATTATTTTCATGAATTCGGAACACCTGTGTTTGCACATATTCAAAAAGATCAACGAAAGAAGTTAGATAACACAGCAGAAAAATTGTATTTTGTTGGATATGAGTTTGGAACCAAAGGTTTTCGACTTCTAGATGTAAAAACAAATAAAATAAAAATTAGTCGTGACGTCAAATTCGTCACAGAAGCCGAAAAGAAACAAGAAGAATCCACAATAGAACTTGATATCAACGAGGAATCAAATGTACAAGAACAGTACGAAAAGAATCCACAAGAAAAAGAAATTCAAGAAATACAACATTACAGAAGATGTTCAACACGACCGAACAAAGGTGTACCACCAGTTCGTTTAATAGAAGAATTAAATCAACTAACTACAGAACCTATAAGTAAGGATCCTATTTCTTATGATGAAGCCATGAATGGACCAAACGCTAAACAGTGGAAGCGTGCCATGGATGAAGAAATAAAATCACTATATAAGATTGGAACTTGGAAAGTTACAAAATTACCACTGGGAAGTAATGTTATAGGATGCAAATGGGTTTATAAAACAAAAACCGACCAAAAAGGGAATTTAGTGAAATTCAAAGCTCGATTAGTAGCACAAGGTTATTCACAAAAATATGGTCGAGATTTTGATGAAGTTTTCGCACCTGTATGCAATCCAACAACATTAAAAATACTTCTAGCAGTAGCAGGCAAAATGAAAATGCAAGTTAAACATTTTGATATTCAAACAGCATATCTAAATGGGGATTTATCTCATGAAGTTTACATGAAACAACCGAAAGGCTATGAAACTGGCAACAATAATGAGGTATGTAAACTTATAAAGAATTTGTATGGTTTGAAACAGGGTGCCAACGAGTGGAACAAAAAGTTTGATGCTGTCATGAAGAAAAATGGATATTGTCAAAGTGACAACGACGCCTGTTTATATACTAAACTGAATGGTAAAGATGTCATTTATATTACCATTTATGTTGATGATATAATTGCAGTATCAACCTGTGATGAAATGATGAAAAATTTTGAAGAAAAAATGAGCAAAGAATTTATTATAAAGAATCTTGGTAATCTTCAATACTATCTCGGAATTCAGTTCGAGAGAGACTCTCAAGATATATTTTATATGCATCAAGAAAAATACATCATGAACAAGCTTCTAGAATTTAATATGACTGATGCGAAAGATTCGACAACGCCAATTAACACCGGTTATTTAAGTCAAACAATAAGTCAAGAATTATTTAAATCTCAAGAAATATATCGAAGTGCAATTGGATCATTATTGTATTTGTCAACGAATACTCGACCGGATATAGCCATCGCAACATCAATTCTAGCTAGACGAGTCAGTGAGCCAAAGATATCTGACTGGAATGAAGTTAAACGAGTCTTCAGATATTTAAAAGCAACAAAAGATTTAAAACTAAAACTAGGTGACAAAGATAAGAATGGAAGTTTCAAATGTTATGTTGATTCAGATTGGGCTGGCGACACAAGTGATAGAAAATCAAATAGTGGTTATTGTTTCATTTTTAATGGAGCATTGATTGGATGGGTTAGTAAGAAACAATCATCTGTTTCATTGTCTTCAACTGAAGCAGAGTTCGTTGCATTCGCCGAGGCATCTCGCGAGCTTATCTGGATTGAGAGAGTTCTAAAGGAATTCAATCAAAATATCGAAGTACCAATACCAATTTACGAAGACAACCAAGGGTGTATTAAGTTGCTTCACGATAAAAATGGACATCAGCGTACCAAACACATCGATACAAAGTATAAGTTTGTACGTGATCAAATAGCAGCAAAGAAGATAGCAGCTATTTATTGTCCTACTGAAAATATGATTGCTGATATGTTAACCAAACCTTTGGATGGCATACAATTAGCAAAACATGTCAAAAATATTGGACTTGAAAATTCACCAAATGTTGAGAAGGGGTGTTAGTATTTACAACATTTTTGTGAATTATAATTTTGTTTTCTGTTTACAAATTAATTTTGTAAAAATCAAGTACCTATGTATAAAAAAAAAAAAAGTGAGTTGTAGTTGAGTGATGACAGTAAATTAACGTGTATTTATTTTAGTTAGTTCACTTATACAATTATGCTTCCAGAGCATTATTTCCATCAGGATACACAATGATTTTCTTCACATTTATTTAAATCATATCCTGTAACTAAACCCCCTTTAAGTAAATTCATTCTTTTCCTATTCAAATGTCCGAGCCTTTGATGCCATAGAATTCCATTTTTTATTGTTGTGGAAATACATATTTTAGATCCTCTTTTTGTTTCTTCTTTCATTTTATAAGTAGCCTCATTTAATTTATAAATTCCATTTTCAACTGTACCATTCGCTACAATTGTACCATATTTGTCTTTTATTTTACATCCTTTTTTATTAAATATAACAGAGAAACCATTTTCCACTATTTTATGTACAGAAAGAATATTTTCCATAATATTTGGTGCATATCTTACGTTGTTGACTGTAATTAGCTCAGCTTTATTATTTACTCTTACCTTCAATTCCGCTTTACCAATTTGTTCTGTCCTCAGTTTTGTATTGTTTGCTACAGTAATTTCTGCGGAATCTGAATATTTTTCTTTTAAAATCGTACTATCATAAGTTAGATGATGTGTGGAACATAAATCTATGTACCAATTTTTATCACCTACAGGTAAATTTGTTGAGTAAAGTACACAGAAAGTCTTTTTATGTGAAGTTTCTGTATGTTTATTTTGTAATGGTGCTGTATGTTGCGCCATTTTTCTGTACCTACACTGACTGGAAATATGACCAAATTTTTTACAAATGTAACATTGTACCTTTTTATTAATTTTGTTTGGATGTGTATAAAATGCCATATTTGAATTTGTATTATTGGTTTCTTTTCTTGTCTTTACGTCTTGCAGAATTTTAATTTTTATTGAATCTGCAGTAATTTTTATACCCGAACTCTCCAGACCCATAATCATTGGTTTATACTCTTCTGGAAATCCTGCTAATAATAGTACACCAATCCATTCTTCTGTTACTTTAAATCCAATGGCATTTAGTTTATTAGCAGTTATTATTGTATTTACATATTCGTCTACTGAACCACATCCATTTAACTGAGTGGTCACCAACTGACGTAAAAGACCTACTTTTCGAGTTAAACCTGAATCTTCAAAGGCTGTTTTTAAACTATCCCATGCTTCCTTAGCTGTAGTAGCACCTTCAATATGAACATAATTAATAGGATCTACAAATAAAATTATTTTTGATCTGGCCTTTCTGTTTTTATTTTCATCCTTCTCACACCCCATAAATCTTCGTGCTCTAACAGGGCTTGCATAGCAAACTTCCATGTATTATAATTCTGACGACCAATTAGCTTTTCAAAAATTGGAATTGCAGATGTCATTTTTCACAAAAAAAATCTATTTTCTGTTGCGTACTTATTACTTCAATCCTTTAATTAGATAACTAATATTGAGCACCCTGGGCCCATAACCAGTTGAGATAAATGAAAGAATATATATCTTAATCACGTATTTTTATTTTCACAGCATTACATGTCATTCAATTATTCAATTGTTATTTTATATTCAATGATAACCTGGATTCATTTTATTGAAATCTTATTTATTTTTCTCAATAATAATAATAATAATAAACCTTTATTACCAATCCCAGATTTATGTACATTCTATTTTTAAAATGTATATTAATAATTGACACAGTTAAATTTTATATAATGTATGAATAATATTACAGTAATTATTAGTAGTTTTAACTGTGGATGATCGCCCTGCTGGACAAAGGTCTCCTCCAGTTGTTTTCATTAATTACGGTCCCTAGCCTTGGTTGGATTCTTCTTTTAAAGTTCTTGTGTTTAGCGTACATATATGTATATTTGCTTGATTTGAGTGTTGGAGGGGTGTGGTCGTTTTCTTCCTAGGTGACCAGTCTTTGTGGAAGAGTTCCTGCGATAGCCTTCTGATTATGTTTGTATATGTATTTGTGTCCTTTTCTTCGTAAGCCTTGATCGTAATTGTCCGTATCATATTGATGGGTTCTGTAATTTTCTTTAGTTGTTATCTCTTTGTATTTGCCGTAAAGACGTCGTTTGTGTTTAATGAATTATCAATGTTACGTGATGATTGAGATATGGAGTTTGATCTACCTCTTTAGATGTAATTTAGTAGATTACTCTCTTTATGGTTGCCATTCTTATCCTGCTTCGATGCGGATAGAACGGTGCTAGTTCTAGTATTTTTTTTTGTGTTTGTTTTAGCCTGTTGTGTGTCATCCGAGAGTTATCTTTTTTTGTTATCTTGCATTTGTGCTTCGTGTAGGTCGATTGGAACTACTTCTCTGTTAACTTATAACTTGTTGTACTTGATAGATGCATGATGGCCTTGTTCCCTGTACTTTTTCCTTATGGGTACTAAACATTTTCTTTCCTCCATTATTTCTTTGGGAGATCTTCCCAAATTTGAATAATACTGTCCTTTAAGTGTTTTATGTTTAAGAGTATATCAAGTTTTTTATTGGATGTTAAGAATTTCACTTGAATTAGACGGGGTTTGTTGTCTGTTTTGTGATATAATCTGCGTACGAAATCTATTTCATTCATATTGCTGGTAGTTTTCAATATGTTGTTGAAAACATCCATAACTATTTCATCTAAGCCGTTTCTATCTTTCTCGGTTTCTTCTAAGCCTCTTAAGATTATGTTGTTTTGACGTCTTTCTTTTTCTTGTTCGTTGGACTTCTTCTCTATGATTGTTAAACGAGTTTCAGAAGATTCGAATTTTATGTTATTGTTGATATTAGCTTCTTCCTTCAGTTACTCAATGCTTGATTTAAGATCAATATTTAGTTTTTTAATTGCGCCAGGAATTGTGTTAGTGACTGCCATAATTGATGTTGACATATGTACATCCTAAATAATATATAAACGAAATGTTACGCCTATATCATATTTAACATAGCAAGCCTATATTAGTTATACTTTGTTGTAGTTAGTATGGTCTATAGTAACAAAAAAGACCACAGATATATGCATATAATTTATATTTTGCCACGAGCTTGGCTTCATTTGTTGTATGTAAACTACATATTTTTCTCACTAACATTATTTATTTCTCAGTCACATAAATATGATACATATTTAAATGAATTTGTATGCATTGCGACGTATCTGGCAGCGATACGGCAAACAAAATTGGCGGGAGTATGCTCGGGCGCCAATGGCTCGGATAGCAATACGTTTGAGTCGGAGAAAGTAGGATGCGGTCGGATAAACAAAATAAAAAACAGAGCACATGTAAAATGAAACAAAATAGCTTATATTTATTCCTTTTCCGGTTAGGTAATGTGCCAGGGAGGCGGTAGCATGGTAACAGGTGTGGTGGTTTTGCGGAGACGGTCGCGGGGGCGACACAGGCGGCGGACGCCGTACTAGGCGTTGCGGCGGAGACGTAACGTCGATGCGGTGACGGAGTTGGCGGCGGTACGATAGTAAAACAATTTTATATGTTTACTTCATAGTGTGAAGCCATGTTCATTTTAGTATAACATTTTCCAAATCAACTAATTTCGTAAATTTTTTTAATATTTTACTGTAATTTTTATTTTTTTCTTATTTATAATTGAAACATAAATAACAAAAACGCTAATTTCACCAGTGATACAAAGAACATTTAATTTTATATTCAAAAGATTAAACAGGTATATTTATATGTCAAAATGACTTTTGCAAAATCAAGTATTCACAATAAACAAAAATTGTCATTTTGGCCTTAGGGCAAAAAATAAGAGTTTTCGCCCGCTTTTTATGGCTAAAACAAATTAATTTCGGTCCAGTTGTGCAAAAAATATCATGTGATCACAATAATAATAATAATAATATCATATGATCACAATAATAATTCAACAATTTTTCTGTTTCACTCATGTTGCTGTTTTACGCGGTCAGCGGGCAAATGCAGCAGGTAGCGTTTGCTCGCGTAGCGCAATGACCGCCGCGGATGAACGCTGCACACAAGACGGGCGCGGTAGTTTGATCGCTGTTTGTGTGCGCACTTGCATTTTCTTATGTAGGCACCATTTGAAAAAAGTAAAAACAATAAACATAGTGAAAGATGAACTGGAACTGGCAACCACATCAAAGAAAGTGTTTTAAGAATTGTTGCCAGAATATGTTCCCCCGAATCGTTTGCTAGGCTGGAATTTATAATTGTAAATATTTTATTCATTGGAAATAATAAAAATAAAAGAAAGATAAAAAATATCTTCTTCACTCTGCTGGGCATTGATTTTAATATTATGTAAAATTGCCATTGCGGCTATGCTGCTTTAATAGTATCCAGCGAAAGAAGCATTCCGTTTTGAATACGTACCAATATAAGTTGCATTTAATGTATTTTATATAATTTCGCAATACAAAACAAGAATTGTAGTGATGTATCGTACTATACTAAATAACTGGCACGTAAATTAAATTTCAATTTTACTTACCATTATCTTCTTGGTACATTCCTTTGGTGAAGTATTACAGTTTCATAAAAAAATTGCATTTCAGCAGAGATGGTATTTCGTCGTTCATCTTTCATTATATTTATTATATATTATTATATTATTGCGTTCCTCAAATAAAATTACCCATCTTCTATGACTAGTTTGTCATGTTTGTCTTTAAACACGGTTCTAAACAACTGAATTAAAACATACTAAAATAAATATTTAGAACATCCAAAAACAACGATCCTAAAACACCCAAAATCAGAGCTTGTGGTGCCAGCCAATAATGCTAAATAATCAAATATATTGGCTAAATATTTGGGCGTATAAATATCCAAATTATATGAAATGATTTATGTAATTTTAGTTAGTATTTAACGGAAACAGTGCAAAGTATATTGGAAACAATATTATTAATTTATAATTTAATCAAAGAATATTAATGACTATTCCACTCATACATTTATAAACCAATCAAAATTCAAGATTTACCTAGTTACCAAGTTTTATTTCAATAATATTTAAAAATCAAAATATTATCGCACTTGATCCACCAATCAAAGTTCAAAATAGAGCATCACGTGACCAACATATCTGGTATTAAGTCGATAATATTTTGATATTGATTTGCATGTCAACAAATATTATAAAATAAAATAATTTTATTTATAGCAACTATCAAACAAAGTATTTCTGGTGATATTTATGTGATAATGATGAGTGAAATTGCTGAAATTATTAAAAAAAATGTTCCAAGTATCACTAGAAAGTGCAAATTTTCAGTCTGGCCCCAATTTTTTGTATTTTTACAAAGAGCGCAAATACGAATTGTTGCGTACTACCCCAATGACTTATATCGTGAAAATTTTAGAAGACTGGGATTTCAATATGAAGAAAAAAAAGGCAAACTGGAGCCTGGTGTAAAAATTTGCCATTAGGCATAAGTTACATAACAAAATGGACAAAAATTTCTGCTGCAAAAATAGATCTGAAGATAAATAATGTAAAAATCACAAACCACTCTCATCAACAGTAATATCTCTAGCAAAAATGGTATTGGTGAACAGCAATTAACAAAACTGACCGGCTATGCAAATGCACATTCAATCAAACCGTACCTTCAACTAGTTTCAGATCATCACGCAAAATTAATAAACAGTATAAGAAACACTGAACCAGATACGAGTACAAGTCAACAATCATCGAGTACTTCTGTTGTAGTTAATACCAGTGGCGGCTCGTGACTCTATCTAGCAGCGAGGCGACTTGGCAAAATCTAATTATCGGGAAAGAAAAAAAAAGAATAATAATAAAAATAAATAGTTATTCTTGTATTAAGTGCGCGAAATGAATGTTTTTTTTTGCGCGTGCGAATGTCCCTTTTGGTCGAGACAAAAAAAGTCATTTGAATGCGCCAAAAAACACGAATTTCACCTACGAAATACAAACAATATATTTTCTACAACTGTCAAAAAACATGACATTTTTACATTGCTATGGATACGCGAAATTAGTATTTATTTTTTTCATTTGTGTGTCAAATTTTAAAATTGTTGATACTTTTTCATTTATTTATCTAACATTAACACATTTCCTTGGTTACAGCACATCAAACTCATATTATTTTTATTATTTTTCCTTAAATTTACTTGAATAAATCAATAATTATTGTATTATTATTTTTTGACAGTTGTAGAACAAATATATTTATTGTCATAAAAATATAAAATGAATAAAATAAAATTCTAACAAAATTAAAGCTAATTTTTTATAAATTGGGTCTATTCTTCTGCCTTTTGAATTAGCAAATATATTAAATTACATATATAAAGTCAAGCTGAACTACGCAAAAAATCTAAAACGCAATAAATGACACGACACGCGTCATAATATGCATTTAGCTCAGAGCGCTAATACGGAACATACCGGAGAGACAACAAAAGCAGCCGCCTGACATAATCAGAATATAGGAAGAATACAGGAATGCGCCAGACAGCTCGAGCTATCCAATTCAGCATGGAGAAATGTGTTTAGTGAAGCGGAGACTGTAGTCGTCTGAGTCAGCTGACCGATGACACAGTAGTACAGCGTTTAGCATGTACGCTGTCGCCACACAATTTTAAGGAATTTTATTTACAATAAATTTGAATATTGTTAAAACAACTTAATTTATCTGTACTTACAAAACTAAAAATATGTTTATTATTGTTTCAAACGCAAGAGACCAGTAAACAAATTGTATATCAAAATTGTACTTTTCATATTGTTAACAATTACAAATAATTTAATACTTTTTCTTAATTAATAAATAAATGAGTTTATTTTTCGTGAAATAGTCATGTTGAATATAATTCGTGATATAATTTTGCCTGAAAATATTTTTTAATTAATATACCTAAGTTAGTTGCTATTTGGCAATTTTGCTCATGATATCGGTCAAAAATCATTTGTAAAATTGCCTAGCAACAAACTTTCGTAGTAATTAAAAAATATTGCCGGTAAAATTATATCACATATGGTATTATATATGAGAATACAATTTTCAAGAAACTCAACCAATCACAACGCTTAAATATGTAAACTAATAAATGACAATATTTTATGTATTCTCTGATACCGTCGTACTTTCGATAGTTTTGTATGTATCCAATAGCAACTCTCGTAACTATTAAAAAATAATAAATAAACAAATAATTATTTGACAGCTGTAAAAATATTACAAGAAATGGGCCACGAACAATCCTTTCAAACTGTAGATTTCATATTAAAAATTTTAATTGTAATGATGCACGATTTAAAATAAATAATTTAAAATAAATAATTTTAAAATAAATTATATATATATATATATATATATATATATATTTGTTGTTAAATGGGGCACAAAGTTTGCATGATTTTACACACATAACTCTCACTGAAATTTATTAATTTCCATTAAAAAGCAGTTTAAAATTTATTTTTTCTAGTTTTCCTATTATAATAAGTTGTATTCATATAAATTGTATCAGATAACGTTCACATATTATAATTTTTATTTTTATTTATAGATATTTTAACAAAAATAGTAAAATACAGCTTTAAATCTAGTTAAAAAAATATTACCTATTCTAGACGCCTGTTCATTTATATCTTTTTTTTATACATTATGTATGACTATATCTATGAACTCATTGGAACAAAATTTCAAAATTATTTCTATTTTTCGAGTAAACAACACTTTTTCTGATATAAACAAATAAGATTTTATCGAATTCCTGTACGCTATAAATTGAGAAAAAATAAATATACATACCTCCAATTATTCTCTATAAGATTTAATAATTGGATTTTCTATCACTTTATTGTAATTGGCGAAACACCCAAAATTCTGTAAGAATATCTTGAGAAAACTTCCTTGAAATTTTAAGTTAATACCCTGCCAAATTCCAATCCAGCAACCGACATGACACTATACCTGCTCCTGTCAATATTCAGTGACATTCTTATTTACTATACTGGACGCAAAAATATATAAGAAAATTACTTTTAGACGCCCCTCACAGCATGTAATTAGTACAGGCTTAACCCAGGATTAAACTGGTAGAAATGTGAAAAGAAACAGAGCCGTATTATAATTATTTTATTTCTGTTAACATAATAAAGATGTTTTATTATTTATTTATGTATGTATTTACATTTATAGTTTAAAATATAGTCAAAAGTCATGTTACAGTGTTCAATAATAATATAATAACATGGATAAAAATAGAATAACAATAATATGAGCATGAAATAGAATTTTATTAACTTTGTGACAAATCTACTTAATGCACCCCTTTGTTAACTGTAGCCAGACTCCCCGCTGATGCCGGTAAAACCCACCTATTAAGAAGTCAACTCGATTCCTTATATCTTTGCGTCCACTATACCTACTGTTCCTTTGATATCTAAACTGCAGTAAATAGGGTTTTCAAAGCACGAAGAAATTTTTCCCAAACTGGTGTTTGTAAGATTCAGTTATTATATCGCTCGACAAGAAATATAAATATTATATAAAATCTATTTAGTTAAATATTATGTTTTATTAGGTTTTTAAAACAACCAAAAAGTTATAACAAATAATAATCCCTATCAAATAATGAAAAATAATGTACGTATTGTTTACAATAAATAAAACTATAAACATTGATCTCTTATTCTTCGTATAATTTCCCATGGTAAAATATAACTCGAAAATCCGTCGAACAAATAATATCACAGTAACAGCAAACGAACGAAAACAAAATACAAATAACAACAAAACAATGATTGCCAAGTTATAAACAACAGCACAACCCCTCAATTTATTGTAGTTCACAAATGAGAATGATATAATATCATAAGTGTTACCGCTATTTATATGTTTACCTAGATACCGTTTAAACAACCCTTTCAAATTTCCGGGAAAACTCTTTATTTATATTCATTATTCTATATGTGTGTAATTATTTCTTCATAATACGAATTCTAGAGAAAAGAATTCATATATGTAGAAAGTTTTTAATGCCGCTTTTGTCAGTTCTGATTTTGCAGCTCTAAAACTGATAACAATAATATTTATGTTACAAACATTATGTAATTAAAATTTTCTTACAATTATAATAGAGTGATAGAAAATCCATATAGTAAATTTTACAGAGAATAATTGGAGGTATGTACATATATTTTTTCTCAATTTATAACGTGCAGAATTCG
The DNA here is from genome assembly GCA_911728475.2 of Pterostichus madidus. Classification (NCBI taxonomy): domain Eukaryota; kingdom Metazoa; phylum Arthropoda; class Insecta; order Coleoptera; family Carabidae; genus Pterostichus; species Pterostichus madidus. Next base: position 19,615,653 of record OU452305.1, on the reverse strand, counting down.
ATAAAATCTTATTTGTTTATATCAGAAAAAGTGTTGTTTACTCGAAAAATATGAATAATTTTGAAATTTTGTTCCAATGTTTCCAAGGATATACTATTTTTGTTAAAATATCTTTAAATCAAAATCAACATTTTAATATGCTAACATTATCTGATACTATTTATATGAATACAACTTAATAAGAAAACTAGAAAAAATAAAATTTAAACTGCTTTTTAATGAAAATTAATTAATTAATTAACAACAAATAAAAGAAAAATTTAAAAAAATCTGTTCCACCCACACCATTCTTTTATATCTTTTCTATCGGCAGCACTGTTGGATGAAACATAGTCATTTGTGAAACAATAGTATATTACATAAAAAGTCAGGAAAGTGACATTTTACTTGACGAAGCGGTTGTTTTTTATTTTAATCCGCTTAGTCAAGTAAAAACACTTTCCTGACATATTATGTAACCAAGTTTTTCTGAAATCGTTTAATTTAATCAATATTTAATCGTAAATAATTCAAAATGTTTAATTTTTTTTATATGAATTGTACTGACAGCAGAATACGTATCCAAGGTTACAACAAAAAGATCAGTCAGGTAAAATCTTTACCAGACTGTTTTGTACTTTACCAGACTGTTATTTTTGTTGTAGTCTTGGATACATATTTTACTTGACTGTTTTTGTAAAAACCTACTTTACACACTAAAATTGGTTAGGAAAGTAGGCACTTTCTTGCCGGTTTCAGAAAAAAAAAGATATTTCAATACTCCATGTTTTCGTTGAATTTTAATAGGAACGGGATATTCCTAACTTACAAGCACTTTGGATACGAATATAATCTTGTTTATGTTCCGCGGCTAAAGAAGACTACCTGGAAATCT